>JANKKI010000338.1:0-618969 GCA_025175665.1 Cinchona pubescens
TCTTGAACTTAAATAATTTCTACTTTATCCCGTAAGAATATTTCATCATATAAATAATTAATAAAAGATGATATTAATATTTATTTTGACAAAAATACCTTCCAAAAATTTGTGTGCGAGTTATTCTTCTTTTATTAAATTTCTAATGAATGCACTTATGTATTTTAAGTTTTTTTTTTTAATTTTAGAACTATAAGAGAATTTCGTGAATTGTCAAATTTCTTTAATCAACTTATATATTATTTTATTCATTTATAAAACTAAATACAAAAAGGAGATTTTTTACATCAATTTTATGTTCATTTTCAATTTGTATGAAATAAACATGTTAAGCATAAAATTTGTAATTAAAATATTTTAGTTAAATATATTTTATACAAGAATATATTTTCCACTTCACAAAATAATGAAGTGCAAGAAAAATATCTTTTAACTAATAAGTAAAATATGACTTCAATTTTTCTTTATGTGACATTGAAACATACAAAATTTTATAATTAAGTATAACATGTGTATAAATAATATACATATATATATACACACACCTAGATGTGTATAATTTTTAATATGTTTAAGTTTAACAGATTCTAAAAATAAAAGTAATAGGGGGTGTAAAAGTATATATACTGTCTCTTATACACATCTAGATGTGTATAAGAGACAGCCTTAATCAATTTCTATAGAAAGTAGGTCACTCATTCTAAGTGGGTTTCTCCTTTTATTTATTCAACAAAGAAAAATGTTATATGAAATCATTGAAAATAAAATAAAGGGAAAGTAATTTGTCGACAAATATTTTGGAGGGTAATAATGTCAAAACAAATGTCCATATCATTCTTTTATAGATATTTATCAGATGAAATTTTTAAGTCTCTAATACACATTGCTATCATGTGTATAAGAGACAACTAATATGTAAGTTCAGAAGGTAAAATGTAATTAAATTAACCCTTTAAACTATTTTGAACTTAACAATCACCTTATCTTTGGTTAGTACATAATCATGTCATATACACTTTTGGATAAATCGTGGAATAACGAAATGTGTGACAAAAGTTACAATGCTAAATCAAAGGGTTAAACTTTTTTATGTAACAACAAAAAAAAAAAAAAGGTGTTGTTGCTTTAATTTAAATTTTTAAAGACTACATAAATTAACCACTATGAATGATTTTGGTCCTCAATAGTTATTTAAAGTGTTTTAATATTTGTAATAAATGACTATAAAATTTAAACCTATATGGGCAACATTCTAATATGTTTCATTGTCAGTGATCATAATTTAGTCTATTATCTTTGAAATAATGACTAATTTAATTTTTTATCTATTATGACAGGCTAATTTGATCTCTTATCTAAATCGAAACGTTCAACCCAAGAATATTAACTTTTTTTTTTAGCTGTTTAATACTTACGAAATCAAAATGGAAACTAGTTGCTTTGCCTCGCATTAATGTTCTTCAATTTCTCATGAATCATTATTTTACGCTATATTATGCTATGACTTTTGCCGCACTTTCAACTACTACATTGCATATTAATACTTATCAATTTCACAAAATATATCCAATTACAAACATAAAAATTATATTAGTCTTTTCCACACCATTAATATAAGTTATACAACATGCACTCATGCATATTAACCGTACATAAACTCCGAACGAATTTGAAAAAAATTTGTACATGTCATAAATTTAGTCGTATATATGTTCTATTAAAAACATCACCAAGATTAAATTTTGAAAAAATTTTATAGTTTCGTTAATAAATTATCTCGTTATATTTTAAAATTTATATAATACAAATTTTTAAATTAAAAAAAGATTATATTATATAGTTTTAAGGTACAACGACTCAAAAAAAAAAAAAAACTCGTGTAAAATTTTTGAAAATGTCACCGCATTTATGCCGACATCATTCTGCGTCAATTCTGTACCAAATAGGTGGGTATAGCCTACGCCGTACGCGGATGTGAATTCATTTGCAATTTGCGGCATTGCTGGTTTTATGGGCATTTAAAAAGGTTAAACTGCAAAAAAACTCTTCTAAGTTACACCTTAGTTATACTTTGTCTCTCTCTACTTATTTAATAAATATTTTATTCTATATCTTTTACTTCTTTATGTTTTGATATAAAATTGCCTTTACTATTTTAATATTTTTTTTTCATTTTTTTCTTTTCTTACCAATTTATTTATTTTCTCTCTCATATTTTTACTTTTTATCGTTTTATCTATTCTTTTTTTTTTTACTGTTAAATTATTATACTAAAAGTAATTTGTTAGTTAAAAGCTCTTTTTTTGTTACTGTTAAATTATTATACTAAAAGTAATTTGTTAGTTAAAAGCTCTTTTTTTTTTTACATATTTATAAATAATTTATAGATTAAATAAGTTTTTTAATACAAGCAACATATATTAAATAGTATATTATAGATTTTATGATTTTTACAAATGCTATAATTAACAAATAAACAAACTATAAAAAGATAAAATAAATTTTTTAAATATATATATATATTTATTTATATTCTAAGTATGCAAACAAAATTTTTTTGGTACCATATCATTCACGGTCATATTTTGGTTGAATTCTTGTAACTCCAAAATCCTTTGTATTAGGTAGCCGTAATATTTTCTTACTATATTTTTTTGATATTACACTCGTAAATAAAATGTTGTACATATTTTTCATTCTATAATTTTATTTTTATCTTGTAATTTTTAATTTCCTCTAACTCAAAATGAAAAATTTTTTATGAATTTATGTTACTGGTAGCAGTTTTACTCCTGTTATATTACTAGATGTGTATAAGAGACAGTATTATATTTATTGCATTAAAGGATGATTAATTTATAAATTAAATTATTTAGACACATGTAAAAATTTAGAACTTTAATTAATTAATTATTAAAAGTAATGTAATTATTTTGTGGTAACAAGAGAGAATAATGAAAAAAAAGAAAAAAACAAGATAGAAAAATTAACTCTTGGCCTGGACAGAAGGGGGCAGTATCTGTCTCTTATACACATCTAGATGTGTATAAGAGACAGCTTTACACCATCTTTTAAAGTGTTTATTAAATAAGTTGGGGGCAAAGTGCAAACGATGTAAGTTCAGGGTTTTTTTTTTTGCATTTAACCCTCCAAAAAATGAGGCAAGCTTTGCTTATTGAAAAACTACTATAAATCAAGTTTTAAACTCCACTTGTAGAAATTACAATCAAAATTAACTTTATAAAATGTTAATTAAATTAGCTAATATCATAAAATTTATAATATTTAATTTATTATTACATGGTCTACAAAGATATCGTAAATCAAATCTACTTAAATATTTTCCTTACTTATTTAATTCGAACTTACGCAAGAAAATTGGGTTGATTTGGGTCACTGAAAAAGTTACATATTGGATTCCCAAATTTAGATGTCATAAGTTACTAATAACTTTGGTCATCTATAATATTTTTTATTATTAAACTCATTGTACATTATGTGACGTATGATATGTGTCTTTTTAATACTCTTATAAGAAAATATTAAATGAAAGAGAAGTATCACACTATTACATGATGTAATATAAAATATTGTTACAAACTAATCAACTATAGGGGTATTTTAGTCTTATGATCAATGTATAACATTAGTTTTGGACGAATAGAGTAAATGTGGAAGGATATTCTTACTAATGCGTTTCGAGTGTTGAGTGGTTTTGTGAGAGCGAAGATACAAATATAGGATTATCTAAAACCAGTTTCGTGGGAATTAGTGGGAATGGCTTTTAAATGGCTATTGGTGGCAATTATTTGACAATAAGAATTATGGTGATCACTGACAATGAAACATGTTAGTAGTTGTTGAATAAATAAAAGGAGAAACCCACTTAGAATGAGTGACCTACTTTCTACAACACAGCTAGGGATAGGGGTAATGTTCATAAATCGAGCACTTGATCCATATAGTCATAACCCAACCCAGTATAACACTGTTATAAAAAAGCAACCTGACCGGATACCTTTTAAAAAACGGATTGCATGATTGTGTACTCGACTCGATCCAATTATTACATTTTGTAGTGTCAAAACTTTCAGAAAATAAAAAATTGACTACTAATATACTAATAACCCTATAAATGGAAACGAGAAGAGAAAAAATTAATTAATATTAAGTTATAATATGTAAAATTATACAATCACCCTTGTATATGAATTGGGCGAGTAATCTCTACATTGTAACTTTTTGGCCCGTTACCGTCATGGTAATGTTAATACCTCGATAATATTAACCCGTTCGAATACCTTATTTTTATGTTTGAAATGGATCGATTTAATGAATCGACGAGTCAAGATGAATACTTATAACTTTCATGTTTACCCTAATTAGTGGATTAATAATTTCAAATGAGTCTCTTATACACATGCCCATTGTGTATAATCACTAAGATTGCGATAATTCACTATATTTTGCGTCTACTGACACCACCTATTGTTGAGTTAAGAACGACAGGGAAACGCTGATAATTAATTTTTTATGCAAGAGTTTTTACAATTTGATCTTAAAATATTCCCGAGTTTACCTAGTATTTTGTGCCTCATCAATAAGGTTACCAAATGATGTTTCCCTGTCGCTTTTTCCTCAACAATAACTCTTGTCAGTATGGTAATGAAAACAGACCGTACCCCAAGGTCTGATCATATCATTACATAATGCAATCTGTTGTCATTGATGAAAATTGATAATATATTTAATGTTGAGGGACCAATCCTTTGACAAGGATTCCGTAGCTACCGGTCCTTCGACAAGGATGCCGTAGCTAATAACCGTCCGTGTCTGTATTTCCACTTCTACAGAAATAGTATTTAACTGAGAGATTCTTGTTTACTTTATGAGAGATTAGGGCTGGAAAACATTGCTAGGGCTAAGTTTTATTGGCCGGTTTTGGCCTTTTTCTTCTAACTGTAAAAGCTACGTTATTGATATATATATTTTTTCAATCAGTACTATGGTATTCCTATTTATTTACTTTTGAGAGGAAAAGGAGAAATCCAACTAAACTAAAAGGACTAGAAGAATTTTGCTTCTTTAAATTAAATGATTACACTATTATAGCCAGTTTGGATTTAAGTAAAAAATAATCTTGACAATATAAGGTTGGGACTTAAATTTGTATCTCGTACCATCTAAGATTTATATATTTTTTCCTCTAGGCAGCATATCTCTTATCATTCAGTATACCTAATTGTTATAAAATTCCAAAATTGTAAGATTGCACGATCCCACAATTTTGAATGACCAAAACGATTTGGTTCGCATATAGAATCTTAGATCAATCTTAGATAAATCATAAATCACTTAAATATTTCTTTTATTATTTTATTAAAATTTTAAAATGTGTATAAGAGACAAATTAGATGTGTATAAGAGACTCGTCATTGGTCCTTCGACTTAAATTTTATGACTCAACTAAATATTTATATTCGGTCCCTATTTAGTTATGCCGTCCAAAATACAAGTTTTTATTGATTGTGTCGGCCAAAATCACACTAATGACCACCCTTGATCATCACCTAGTAAAACACAAAAAACTTATGTTCTAGATGGTATAAGAAACAGGGCCTAAATTAATTAAAAATATTAGTTGAGATATTAAATAGACTAAAATTGAAATTGAAAAACTATTTTGATTTTAATAAAAAAGTTATAGAACTATTTAGGTGATTTACCTTCAAGTTGAGAGAGCATTTATAAGGATTCTGGAATGAATATCCTTGGACTAATCCACATTCCGCATCCTAATTAAGGCTCCCCATTGAAATCTCTTTTATGATAAACGGTTGTTTTCGAAGGGTAAAAGGAAATTAGAAGGACAAGATTTCCTTCACGGGTTAGGCTTTTAAGACCGAACAATAATTTGGTAGCAAAAGAGGGGTCCGTTCTTGGAAGGGGTAGAAAAAAAAATCATTATTATTCCACAACTTTTTTATTTTAACTTCCTGTGCCTTGACTGTTATTGCTTGTCTGCATCGACTGGGACTGTATGTAACTAATCCAATTATTATTATTTTGTAGAATGAAGTTTTGTGAAAGGGTATGTTATCACTTTTGCTCCAGCAAATGACAAAATTTTATAATGGTACTTGCACCTTTTTCGAACTTGAGTCTAGTCGCGTTATTTATTGTTTAAGTTAGTTTTTATTGATTATAATTACTTTTGGGATTTAATTTTACTTCGCATTCCTAACTCGTATTTGATTATCACTTTATATTTTATATTTAATTTTTAGATATATTGCACTTTAAATTTTTACATTTATTTGATTTCAATCTTATTTTTAATATCGTTAGCAAAAGTGAACAGACGACGCTAAATATATACATAATACGCGCTTGTTTAGGCGCGTATTGCATTAATGGAAGTAATAATGACTAATTCTATTTTGTACCCCTAACTTAGATCAATTCTCACTTTACACCCTCAAATCTAAATTTTGGATATATTACACCCTTAACTTTTGGATTCGTCCTACTTTAGTTCAATTTTTATTGTATTAAAAATTTGACGAATATTCTACTTTAAATGCGTGGTGCACAGTTGAAACATTTGTTAAATTTGGAAACAGTGTTACAAAAAAATTAGATTTAAATAAATATATTTAAAAGTTCAGGGTACAATAAATTCAAAAAATAAATATAAGATGTAAAGTAAAAATCGAGTAGAGATTAGGAAGTGTAAAGTGGAGTAAACCCTAACTTGTCAATAGGAACATGATTTTAAACAAATATCAATCAACTTAAATTTAATTACAAACTTCCTATTTACACGAATATTTGCTGATTATTATATTTCTTCCTTCAAAAGTCTTAATTTCTTTACACAAGAAAACGCAAATTACCTATGGAAATAAACGTGATAATCGAATATGAATTTGCATTTTGACAAATTTGTAGACAACTGACGAATATATCTGACCCTCATCGTTCACAATCAATTTCAAAGGCATGTATAAAATGTTATTTATTTGTTTTTCCAATGAAGATTCTGTCTCTTATACACATCTAGACCGACCGCCCATACTACTTGGAAAGCCCCAGTTTCAGTGGGCTGCAGTTCTAATCGTATGGATGCGCTTTATTAGTGATTTTATTTAATGTGAAAAGAACAATTTACGTTTGCAGCTAAAGACTAGGATTTGATTTAAAGGGTGATGAAACAAAGATTTGCAATTAATTTATGCCCTATAGAACCGAAAATATTTAAAGATCGATTTTGGTTTCGTTTGTAAATTCTGTATTGTTGATTAAATATTATGGAATTTATAACATAAGTTGATGTAAGTAAAATTTTATAAGATTTAATTTTGACATGAAATTTATAAGTAAAACAAAAATTTATAAATAAAACAAAAATTAGGTCTATGACAGTATTTTCCTTGAACTAGTACTACAATAGGCCCTATTTAATCTTATCATTTTATGGTACCATAATCTTGTCAGAATTAAATTTTATAAAATTTTATTTATATCAATTGATGTCATTTATTTTATATGATATAATTTATACCGCATCATACACAAGTAGGCAGAATCTAAATATTTCCCAAAAATCATATAGAGAGTCAAACTTACAAAATAAAGGTCCTATTCTTCTCATGTAGACGCTTTTGCCCACACACGAGGAAAAAAAAACATGTCAATTCTTTTATAGAAAAAAAAAAAAAATCAAGTCAAAGTAGAAAATTTCTGTATGAATTATGTACTAATTACTTCAGATATAGGGTAGAGGTAGAGTAATAGAAATATTTTGTAATAATTTCATAACACAATTTTAAGTATATATATATATTTTCTTATGTATGGAGTCCATGTTTTTTTACTGTAAATTGTAAAATATGGAGTATTGATTGAGGAAATATAAGCAAATCTACTAGATCTCTTTTTCTATTATTGTTAATTTTAGTCATCAAACTAATAGTACTACCAGTTGTAATGCAATTGTAGGTAAAATACCACGAGATTCATATATGAATTATATTTATAATATAATATTATAAATTTTTTGATTTAAAAATAAAATATTTATTTTTAGATCAAGAAATTTAAAATAAAATATTAAAAATAAGATTTAAATAAAAATTTGTCAAACACAACCAATAAATATATCGAAAATTAAAGATCCAATCAATATCTTATAATGCCATATATGATTTTTCTTAATTCAAAATAACTATAGAGGCTGTCTCTTATAAATCACAAAAGTTATAAGTTACATATTATAAATTCTAATCTTGATGTAATAATTTATTTTTTTAGATACAGCCAATAAGTTATTCTCCCCGTGATAAGATTTGAAGGATCACGGGGATGTTACATGTCCAATAAGCGTGTTGGTATGAACAGCCAATGAGAAATAACAACATTAAAAATGGTCCATTTACTTACCAGTGAGTTCTGACAATGGGCAGTCGGTGAGAATTCAATTCTGTTGCGTAGCAGGCTGGCACTGGCGCCTGGCAGCACTATTCAAGTTTAACCCCACACTGCCTAACAAAGTAACAAACCTGACAGATTGCATATCCAGTTTGGTAATATACATCTTGTCTGGTTTGGTTAGTTAATCAACTCCACTACACTTCCACATCATATAATTATGGGAAAAACAAAAAAAAAAATTAGATAGGCTCAGTTCTAAACCACACTTATAGGTGATAGGGATTAAATTATATGAAATTTTGTTTATATTTATTGGTATCATTTATCTCATCATAAAATTTAGGATTGCAAATTTTATTTTACCCCTTAATACTTAAAATTACTATCACTTTAGTTTCTAACGTTATTTTTTAAATATTTCAATTCCTGGACTAATGATCAAATCTAGACAGTGTTATATTTTTCAGCTATGAAACCTTCTTGCCCTCAATTTTTCATAAAAAAAAATAACCTGTCATCTTACAAAATTAGATGTGTAATAGAAAATGAATTAGTAGAAATGTGAAGAAAAAAGATAATGATTTTTGTAGAAAGATAAGATTTTATATTAGACAGCTTTATAAGTGCTTTATTTGAAGGGGATAAGGAGAGGTCAGAAATGGGTTGGATTTGAAAAACTTAAGTGTATAAAAATAACGTTAAACTAAAGTGATAATGACTCTAATGTTAAGAGAGTAAAATAAAATTTAATTCACACCACAGAAACTAAAGAGTGAGTTTGTGTAAATAATTTATATAATTATTGTAGATATCTTATAATTATGAAGATTGAAGAATCCCTTTTAAAGTTTGCTAATTCACTCGTTTGGCAATATCTTCAGTCCCTTCATATCTAAACGATTGGTTCTACTCTGACAAGCTTCTACTCTGATAATAAATAACCTAGATCGCCGTATCCTGCATTTCTTTCTTTTCACTCTTTCTTTTAATTATAAAAAGTTGCGTCTTCCACGTATCAAGGTTCATTTGTATCTAAACTTTTTTTTTTTTTTAAGTAAATTGAAAATTCTAAACAAAATCGTAGCATTTCATAGTTTGCATTTTTAATTATTTTATACACATCTAATCTCTCTGTATAATCTAGACAAATATCACTCACTTGTTTAAGGGCGTATTGTCTAATAGAAATATCATACTGATTCCACTTTATACGTCTTAACTTATGATCACTTCTTATTTTGTATCTTAACTCTAAATTTTTAGATACTTAGCTTTCAACTCTTAGATTCGTTCTATTTTGATCCAATTTTTAATAGTGTTACAAAAATTTGATAAATGTTCAACTTTAAATGCGTGGTGTGTACAGATTAAAACATCGTATAAGAGACAGAGTATATGTGTCAAAGCATCCAGAGGATGAAATAGAAAATTGGTATAAATAAATAAAATAGAATATCAGTAGTGGTTTGTTACCTAGACATACTTTTTGAAGAAGGTTGTTGTAGCTAGTCCAATTCCAGGGGAACTAGCTGCAATTGTCGGAAACCTCCAGAAAGGTTTCGGAAAAATGACCCTAATAGTCTCATATTTGGATTGAAGAAACGTTTGTACTTTTTTAGTTCTTTACTTTTAAAATGATGAGATTCTCTATACAAATTTAAAATGTATTTCGATCCTACTCAATTTCAACCATATTTTAGAGAATAAATTTTTAGTATTAAATAGCCATATGCTCATCACATTGTCATATTTTCTAAGGATAAAAGTGGCACCTCGCTATTCCCTCTCATTTAACACTACTTAAATAGTCTCTCATATTTTATATTTATACTTATTTAGTCCCTCACATTTTAAATGATGCAGTTTCATCTTTCATAAATTCAAAACGCGTCATTTTTGTCCTTAGACACAATTTTGACTATATTTTAGCATGAAATAATTATATGCACATTATGAGTTAGGGCTTTGAGGCAAGATTGACAACACAAATTCTAAACTCTAACAACCCAACAAGAAATAGCTAAAAACCTCCTTGTGAATGAGTAAATTTCATCAAAATACTAATTTAATTGCTGTCTCTTATACACATCTAGATGTGTATAAGAGAGCTAGAGCTGTCTCTTATTACATCTAGATGTGTATTGTCAAGACATTAGTCATGTAATTTATGTATATATTTATTGAAATTAAATTAGTATTTTGATAATTTTTCATTCAAATGTTATATTTTATTAGTTTATACTATTCATATTATTTTTTTAGTTTTTAATTAAAGAACAGTATTAAATTTGCGATAGCGCATAACTTTTTACAATACAAGTATATAATGTCAAATGTTATAAATTTTAGTTAAAAAAACTTATTTTATGATGAATATTAAAATTTTATATTTATTTGTATAAGTTTTTATTGAATATTAGCTTTAAAAATAAATAAAATTTATATTTTTATCCTTATGATAGGATCTTACGATTCTATCTGTGATCCGATCCTATAACCTTCAAAACGATCCTACGTGAGATTTCAATTCTACAAACCTTTGGGCCCTAGCTTACACTCAAAACCTTCCCCAACAACCGTCTTGTTTAAGTACAACCCCTATTAGTAGTATTTCCTCTGTATAGAAATCCCATTTATTTCTGACCTCTCCTTATCCCCTTCAAATAAAGCACACAAGTAAGTGAATTTTCTTATTTCCTCCCTATCGTTATGCTCTTTTGCTGTAAATGTAATTTATTGATGAACTATTATTGTTTAGACTAAATATAGATTTAAATGAGTAAGAAATTGAAGCTTATTTGGTATCAAAATTTCAGGTTCGATTACTAAATCTCATTGTCCAAAATGAACTGGTTTCATTTGTTCATACTCGCATAGAATTTCCAAACAAAACCTTTTATTCGAAACCCATTTGCAAGGCTAGAAGTGGCAGAAGAGAGAGGGATGTTGCTGGATGGGAAGGTGGTTTCAGGGATAGGGGTTCGAGACAGAATAGGTTAATCTTTGATCTGAAAATGGGCATGTGAGGCTAGAAGGGGCGGAGAGATGGAGGATGGCGGGGGGTTTTAAGGGATCGGATGGTTAGAGAAGAAATGTCTAGATGATGTATAAGATACAGTTAATTCAGTTAAGATTTTGTAGAATTTTGTTGCAATACGTCTCTTATCTGTCTCTCTTGTCTTAATTCGTAATTTAAGTATAATTTTATTTTTTTTGGGTAAATAAATAGAAATATGAGATGATAAGAGGACCATTTAAGTGATCTTATATGGGATCTAGATGTGTATAAGAGACAGCATATCCGTGTTATATAACTTAGGATCAAAAGTCTTATTTTTTTAATAAGTACAAAAGTTTTACAAGTTTTTATTTTGAATTGGATACTTACGAATATGAACTGTCACACACCGGACAAGCACCCAAGAAATCAGGAGACAGCTTTGCTTTAGTTGCAGTGTGATTCTTACAAGTGATTTGTACATTTTGGAATCCATTCTAAGAAGGCACCCCATAGCCGAGCAACGCCAAACTCTTTTAAGTTTTAATCATAGAAATGGTCCACCAATTAAATGAAGCAAGAATTTAAGGAGCTGTCTCCAATATTGACCGGTTGTTCTTTGTATAAGACCCACTCGCCCGTACTTGGCAACTCAGGAACCAGTTTCCAGATTATAGAAAGTACTCACTAAAGAATGGACTACAAGCCTAGTTAGTAGTTACTATCTACATCGGGTCACCAATTACTACTAATAAGCTGTTAAAAATGGATGGACCAATAATAACTAAGAGCATAAAGCCTTCTTTGTTAACCAACTCCACTTAGTGGAATTGGCACCTTCGGATGATGTCTCATAAGGTATTCTCTACTGTGAGATCAAGGGTTCAAACCTCAAATTTTATAGAGATCCAAGTAGGTGTCAAAGCACATTTGCCTGGTTTGGAGAGAATTCTTCAATCCCTTAATAGTATCCAGTTGGGTAACACCTTTGTCTGGTCTGGAGAGAATTCTTCAATCCCTTAATAGTACGCAGTTAAGTCCCCTTATAAGTTATAATAAAATGTTGCCGCTTTAAAAAATAAATAAATAAAGCCTTCTTTGTTTACTTTCTGATGGCCTTTAGGAAGCATATAATACCCAATTAGTCCCACGGCCACCAGCCTATAAGTTATCGAGTTCTGACTTAAGTGTGCTAATTTTAACACAAGGACTCATGCCCTGTCTACAAAATTCAAGTAAACACTTGCATAACCCAAGATGTCTATGCACAACAATGGCGAAGTCACGTTGAGCTGCCCCCTTCAACTTTGAAAAATTACAAAAAAATGTAAGAAACTTTTTGAACTTATTTTAATTTTATTTTATAATTGCACTAAAAAAATTTATAATATTATCCCTTTCTTTATACAAGTGATCGATGCACACTCAATTGTGTGCAATAAAAAAAATTAGTTTATTTAGAAATTATTTTATATACACAAAATTTGACACTATTTTGACAATCATAAATAAATGTAGATTATTTTCAAAATCAAATTATTAGTAGATGAGTAGTTATTTAGGTAGTTATTAATTTTTTTTACAAAATTTAAATTTTTAAAATATTTTTAAACAAATAAATTCAAAAACATTGGTAGTTATATAAAAAAATTAAAAATCAAATAAATAAATTTAAAAAGAGCAAATTTAAAAAGGAGACCACCGTATCAAGACTCTCTCTTTATAAATATTAAAATTAATCCCTTAAAAAATGAAGTTAAAATCATACTATTAACAATGATCACATATAATTTTTATTTTAAATTTATCTTCTATATACATGTAATAGAATTGAACATTGTAAGGTATCTCAGCTTCTAAACTCGTTTATTCAATCGAAAATTTTTTATTATGCAAAGTGTTTGCGGTATGTAAAGTTATTTATTGTATAAAAAAATTATTTTTGGTTTGACGATTTTTCAATACTTATCAAAATAGTTGCCCACCCTAACCACATTCGTGACTCCGCTCTTCGTGCACAATATAGGTAAATATTTAAGAAATTGATCTTTGATTCCACTTGTAGACTATATGGTGTGGATTAAACCTTAGAAAATCTATGACATCAGCTGAAATAGGCAAGATTATTTAAAATTTAATTCTAATCACATGATCTACAGGTAAGACCAAAAATCGAGTCTACCTAAATATTTTCCTACAATATATATGCACAAAGACTAAGTTGTGGGCTCCACATTGATCCCACTATAGTCCACAAATTACTCTCTTGGTGCACAAACCGCGCACAAAAACATTGATCCATATAAGATCCAATTCCATATCGAAAGGAAAGAAGAGATTCAATTCTTGGCGAACTGCGTCAGGCACGCAGGGAACTGTAAGCAAAACTACAAGCAAAGCCTGACAGAAATTTGGCCGAAGGTTATTTCTTTTACTTTTCTTTTTGTTTGTCATTTTTTGGATCAGCAAAGCTATAAAACACTTAAAGTAGACGAGGATCCAGGCCCTGCAGCACTTCAGGAAGAGGAATCAAACTTTCATCTATGCCAAGAACAAAGGAAACAAGATCCAGATACGTCAAACCTGGGGATCATAACAGATTCCTTTCACTTTATCTCTGCTCAAAAAAAAAAAAAAAAAAAAAAAAAAAAATTATGATCCCTTCAAACGTGACAAGTTCCTTTCGCTTTGTACAATATTCAAGGCTTTTGTCACCTCAGATTCATATTCAAAATGCTCAGTCAACCTTTAAACTTGCTTCTTCAGCAAATATTCCCATCACACTTTTCTTTCAAATGCAAATCCATTGATCGCTTAGGAAGCAACGATTTGCACTCTTGATTGGTTAAATAAGTGAATATGACAAAAAGGAAGTGAAGCGTCAAGCTGGTGTTTTCTAAGCACGTTACAAGTGAGGATACATAGAAAAAAAATAAAATT
The DNA here is from genome assembly GCA_025175665.1 of Cinchona pubescens. NCBI lineage: Eukaryota > Viridiplantae > Streptophyta > Magnoliopsida > Gentianales > Rubiaceae > Cinchona > Cinchona pubescens. Next base: position 14,372 of record JANKKI010000338.1, read on the forward strand.
ATACTTAAATTAAGAATTAAGACAAAAGAGGATCAAATACGTATTGCTCTAACTATCTACAAGATCTTAACTCCAGGAATGCCCGAATTTCTAGTATATTACTTCAGAGTAAAACCCCCAAAAAGAAAAAAAAAAAAAAAACCCTGTAAAATATTCTTTTTATTTTTGTACAGTCATTTCCCCCCTTTTTTTATAGAGAGAAAGTTTAGAAAGGGTACAAGTTACTCGTTATTCCTCTCTTCAAGGTCAGACAATCCACAAGCACATATTTCAATGATCTATCGCTCACCAACAATTTTCCAAGGTCATGAATCACCTCCATTATCCACAGCTCAATATTTGTCAATGACCCAAGTGTGGACAGCCTAATCAGTTGCTTTAATTGCCAAAATTAGGTTTTAGTCTACACAATCGGATGTAGATATATGTCACATGTGCAGAAATACCATTTAAAATTTAAACTATGCACATGTAACATGCATTAATCTTTGATTGTATAGAAAATTTTATGCACCAATAATGTATGAAAGATTAATTCGTTACTTGTAGACAGTCCAATCCATCCCAAAAAAAAACCCCAAAAAAAAAAAAAACCATCCACCCACCCAAAAAAAAAAAAAAAAGGCAACAGTTTCCAGATTACGTAAGGTATTAATGGACTACAAGCCCAGATAGCATTCTACATTGGAGAACCAACACTAAGGAGTTATACCTTATAAGTCGCAAACAGTACTACTTTAAACTGTTCAGAACATCATTAAAAAGGGGCTAAGAATAACAGAGAGCATAAAACCTTTTTCGTGTACTTTTCTATTGGTCTTTAGGAAGCATAAAATACCCAATTAGTCCTACAAGCCCATAAACTAGACAATTTTCAAAGTTTTCCTCAAAACCTAACTTAGTTGTTCATATCATATGCAAACATGATCTTGGGACAAAATCATTCGAATTGAATGTAACAGTACATTAGCATAAACATTATCCTCTGTAGATATCTGTGTGTATGCCAGCGCGCTCGTTGGAGGAGTCACAACTCGAGTGATGGATTGACAATAAAAAAAAAGCGCGCTCGTTGGAGGAGTCACAACTCGAGTGATGGATTGACAATAAAAAAAAAAAAAAAAAACAGAGGACCCAAAAATAAAAGGAAATTCAATTCTTGGTGAACTTATCCATGCGGGTTACTCTTAACTGAAACTATAAACAAAGCCCTAGCAGAAATTTGGCCAAAGCTTAGTTCTTTTACTTCTCTTTTCTTTTTGCTATCATTTCTTTGGTTAGAAAGCTAAAGAGGAGTCAAATATACAATGAACAAGGAACTGCAGCACTTAAGGAAGAAGAATTAAACTTTTATCTGTGCCAAAAGCAAACGTACAAGATCCAGATACTTCAAGCTGGGGACTATAACTGATTCCTTCCACTTCCTCCCAACTGGGGAAAAAAAAATTAAAATGTTCCCTTCACACGACACTGTCCTTTTCTTTGTCTGTCACCTCAGTATCAAGTTGACAATGCTCGATCAACTTTAAACTACGTATCCAATTATCAGTAACTTACTGATTCAGGAAGCAACAAAAGATCGAATTTAGATGTGTACTAGTAGAAAGCCCATACCCTATGGGTGTGTAATTTATAAAAAAAAAAAAAAAAACATTTTTAAAAAAAAAAAAAAAAAAGAGTAGTGGGTGAAAATTCTAATAAAAAATTAAAAAGATAATATAGAGAGTAGGGAGTGGGAAATGAAAGGTGGGAAGGAAGTTATGGAAAAAGAAGTTATCAGTAGTTAATGAAAATATATAAAGGAGTGTGGAGGCTAAATTTGGCAAAACATAAGATGAAGGACACCAAAATCCTCCCTCATGCTTTCTCTATAGTATAGATATACGAATATGACAAATAGGAGGTAAGGCCAAAGATTTCTGAACACATCACAAGTGAGAATATTCATGTTTACAATAAAAATTATTGTATGTAAATCAAAAAATAGAACCAAAGAAAATCAAATATTACTCATATACAGGATCTAAAATCCAAGAATATCCAGAATTCCAAGTAATTTCAAGTGCTATTACTTTTCAAACCACTCAAACAAAAGCAGCAGTCACCTGTAAAATATTCTTGTATGTTTGTACAGTCATAAGCCCCTTGTAAAAACCAGCTCATGACACAGCTACGAAAAGGAAGCAAAAAGTAAATAAGTCAATTAAAAGCTTATTTTGACAGGCAAACAATGCAGCCAAATTACCAGCTAGTCATGAACTAAGTAAAACTCTGGTTATTACCTTCTTCAACCTTAATCTCAAGAAGTTCCTCGATGGGCTGGCGACATATAGGACACTTATTTGTTTGCAGCCTCAATTCTTTGGCACACTCACTGCACATACACTGAAATGAAAAACACATGTTAAATAAGATAATCAAGGTAGAGTAAAAAGAAATGTGATGGACCAAGACAAATCAAAGGTGTTAGTCTGCCAAGATTAAACTATATATTAACTTCATAAATTGCATTCTTAGAAATTTCCCTCTTTGTTATTTTCTCTGAAGATTGGAGTAACATCTATTCATGAGAAGATGAGAGAAACACGCTCAAGGTGGTTAAGTCATGTGTTAAGACGACTAGTAGAAGCACCTGTCAGGTGAGTAGATTTTAGAGAGAGTAGTCAATATAGGAGGGGTAGGGAAAAACCGAAAAAGACTTGGTGGGTAACTTGTTAGAAAGATATAGCCCATCTAGGAATTGAGGAGGACATGGTCCATGATAGAGCGCAATGGCGTAGCAGGATTCATGCAGCCGACCCTACTTAATAGGATTAAGGCTTGGTTTGTTGTTCTTTTCTCTGAAGCCAGTAGAGATAAGGTGAACTAAATTTGGAAACAGACTTCCTACTAAGAGGTTTTTGACCTATTCCTTCTCAAAAATAATATTCCTTATCAAAAATTAGGTCTTCATACCGGAAAATGTTCTACAAACACCCAAAATCTCAGTAAGCAATAATTCTGGATTCTCATTAGATTATAAAACCAAACCAATTAAGTGTTCAAGCAACTTTTTGACATTCTTACAGCAGAAATTACTTGAATGAAATAGCCTGGAACCCTCTTTAGGCTGCTTTCTACTTTGTAGAGTAACTCAGATGTAACTTAAAGCTCTGAATAACGTAAGGGTATAAGAAGGATTCTCACCATATGCCTACATGGCAAAACTGTAGTGTCCTTTGGCTCTGTCATGCAAATGATACATTCTTTCCCTGAGTCTTTGTCATTGATAGCTCTTTCATCCGAGTCACTGATGCCAAAGATCTCCCGCAGCTCATACCGAACCCCATCTATCCATAAAATCTGTTTCATTACTTTAACCTGGAAGTGGTCCTCATTGTTCTTCTCTATAACAGCCTGAGTAATTTGTGCATGAGATGTATTCAGTGCTTCCTCATTTGACTGATCATCTATCAATGTTGATGGCAAGATACATGATTCTGCTGATATTACAAGAGGGAAAACATCTCCTGCAGATGGCTTTGATAAGTCATCAATGTCAAAGAACCCAAAATCAATTCCGCTTCCTGAAGGCTGGCAGAATTTCTGGCCCAATCCTTTCTGGAAAGGAATTTTCGTTGGCACATATATCTCAGGATAGACAGGAGTGAATGTACATTTGGTTCCTTCCTTCGCAAAATAGTAAATGTTGATACTGTGATCAAAGAACAAGAAACAATGTCTTTAACACGGAGCTTAAACAAAGATGAAAACAAGTGAAAAATTAATCGACAAGAGATTACAGAATTCAAAATTCTGATCACCAAGTGAGCATGGTGATTAAGCTAGCTTAAAAATCTGCTGCATTTGGACTATGCCATAACCAACTTCTTGTTAGCAGCACATAATTTGTGGAGTATTCAGGAATTTTGTAAACAATTTTACATTCCCAATTGTAAAATATGAATGGAAATGTAATCCATCTATCAGTATCACCTAAAACAGCTCAACAAATATAGGGTTACTTAAATCACATTAACTACATTCGGCCAATAATTCTATGTGGTAGGCACTTAGTTACTCCATGAAGATTCAATAGAACTCTTTATTATATTAGGTTGTTGAACTCCTGTGCCTGACCTTTAAAGTCCAGGATGAGCGTACAGCCAAGTTGCTCATAGATAAATTATATATCTACATTTTAATATTATAGATTATATTAATATGCATTTAGTGAATTGAATCAATTGCTTAATAATAGTATATAAGTACTGCTTGTTATTGTCAAATTATTGCTTGATTGGTGATGTTCTTTAAAATAAAAGCAATGACAGATTGCAACAGGACTTTAGTTGAAGCTTATGTAACTACATATAGCTGAATCTGAACCATGGCAATATGAAATTTGATTGTTCAAGTTCTGCATGCAAGTTTGTACGTAAGACAACATATGATGCAGCTTAAATCAAACCAACCTATCTCACTACTTGATCAAGAAAATAAAACATTAAAGGTAAAGAAGCCATCTAGCAGTATACGAATTAACAGACAGAAAGGATAAACTAGTCTTTGTATAGTACTCCCTTCATCTCATTTTACATGTCATGGACATTGCACATAGTTTAAGTCCAAATTTCTCATGTGTGCCCTCCAAATTCAAATGGTTCCCTACAAGATCTATGTGATATGACAAATAGGATAAGAGGGATAAGATGAGAAAGTAGTTATGTTTGTCTGAATTATCAAATCATGACACATACTTCGGGCAGAGAAATAGTACCACAATAAATAAAGGAAATTGATTCCTTTACTCCAAAACTTGATTCTTTCACTGGTAACGCAGCTTTTTTTGCGAAGAAAAAAGATGAGAGTAAAAAGGCAATTCTTTACTGTGTTTGGATCGAAGGATTTGAAATCCATCAACTTGTCCGACTAACTTTTAGGGTTAAAACCAATGAATTTTAAATTTACTCAAATTAGAAAGTTTGAAAAGAAGGATTTCAAGTAACTTCTAATTTGGGTGGATTTCATTTTACCTTCTACAAATCCCTCCTACAAATGGGTGGATTTCAAATCCTTCCCCAAATCATCGATCCAATTGCAACCTAAGCGAATTCGACACTTTCCTGAATAAGATTACATTGGAGGCAGTATAAGATAGTGTATGCTGAAACCTATTTCTTTCTCTTACAAAGTCCCTTGTGAAAAAAATTACAGGTAAAATATTTAAATAGATCCTCAATGTAAATTCCACTGAGTACACCATATATCACATAAGTGAGATATGACATAAACAAGCTACCTAACCAAAATCTAAAAACACAATTAGCAAGATTAAGACAGTTTTAATTTGTAAGACAAACAATCATGAATGAGCAATCCAGTCCAGATTACAAGTACAATCAAGAAATTCTTTCTATTTAGCTTGCCAATCTAGGGTCAGCCTAATGCGAGTCTGACCCGAGATTGAGGCTACATAAAGATTTTAGAACAAGAAAACTCAAGTTAAATATGCTCAACCTGCTATTATTCAACCTAAATCATAAATATTAAACTTCTTAGAAGGAAGAATACAAATAACTAATAGTTTACAGTGGAAGCTTGCATAAGTACATAAAAGCTAAGTTTCAGCCAGAGAATTGCCACTCTGGGCGGGTCAAGTTCTAGCTCATGTTCAGGTAGAGCTGTCTCTTTACATCTAACGAAAACAGAACCAGAATACAGCATTTTTCTAGCTATATTAAGAGTGTGAAATGATAAAAGAGCGATAAAGACTTGATGCACTGTAGAGTTCACCAGATTGCACAAAATAGTTTCATTATAGAAACGATACAACTTATCATATACTACCACCTACTTTTCAATAGATTTATGCATCTTATCAAATATTTTCCACTTCCAAAAATTATGATCTAAATATAAGACAAGATGTTTGGATCAAAATATCTGCTAGGTAGGAAGTACCAGGCTAAGGAGCACAAACATTATAATGTGATTAGGATTTTTCTAGGAAGGAATGGCTGAAGTAATCCGTACATTACGCTTCATATTCATATCAGATAGCTACAGGTGGTCGACTTATATTTAAGTGTTCGGCACCAAATTTACTGGTGTGTCCTCTTCTACATTGTAGAATTTATTGGAGGCTGACAGCCAATATCTTCAGTCTAAAGCATCTTAATGGAAATAGAACTGAACATGATGTGTCAAAATTTGCTACACAGAAATGTGTATACTGCAAAATCCCATAGAATTCAAGATGCAAATCTCTATTTTCCATTCTGCTTTAGCTGCACATACTATTCAAACTGTAATTAAAAACAAACAAAAACAAACAAGTGTAACTGCAACTTCAGATGATCAAAGAGAAAGACTGGAATTAGACACAAAATACCCTCAGGAGTATCACTACGAGGGGTAATACCAAACATCTAAAAGTAATGTTGTAAATGCCTCTTCACAAGCAATAATTTGACAATAACAAGCGTACCAAATAGAATTTCATTAAGTGACAGTATAGTCAATTACGAAAAGGCATTTGTTGCAATAACATATGCTAATCTAGTAAGTACAATTTCCTCTTCAAACATAAAACCCATGTTCAGCATGCCACCTTCTCATTTGAACAAATAGATATTTATAGAACATTTAAAATTCTCAAACAATCAAAATGAAGGACATCCCTCACAACCTTAACGTAGTAAACATCTCATGGGGGATAAAAATAATCACATCCAGCATCCTTTCAATTCAACCTAAATTTTTACAAGGAATCAGACCTTGCAAGCATATAAACATTTTTTGACAATATAAAATCAAACTGTCAGCTATGCAATGCTTATGTCTGACACCCCACCATTCCAAGTCATAATCTGACCCTGGAAAGCAAGTGACTTCAATTGAGTAGGAATTCTGAATTGCTAAAGCTTAGTTTTCTTGCTTTGGGATTTTCTCTCATCATCTTACTGATATTTCTTTTCTCCATGTCCCTTGGCCCCTTCCAACTTCAAAGAAGTAACTCCAAGTTATATTTCAGAAATTGTTAAGCTTATTAGAAAGGTATGGTTAGGTCCCTACACATTTAACTTTTCTACTTAATGGGCTTTAAAATTCAGTACAAAGAAAAAAACAATAGAATCAAAATCACATGAAAGTAAATGAGACAATCCAATGCCTTTTCTCCACTTTCAGTCCCCCACTCTGCAATACACCTATAGGCTGCCCCGAATATCCTCCATGCCCCTAATCCCCCTCTCCCTCTCTCAAAGAAGGATGCCTCAAACAACAATATGCCGTCACTCTGTCCACCACCCGGACCCCAACCCATTAATATGAGTGTTAAGATAATCCCAACCCTTAGAACTTCAACACCACCAAACTTGCCACTGATTGCCCCCTCACTTCCCCCTTCAGGTAATAGAAAATCAATTTTAGCCCTGCAGCAGTTCTATGTATATCTCCTCTCTGAACATCAACCAGTACGCTGAAGCCATCTGCCACCTTTCACTTTTTATTTGATTTCTTACGAAAATTACCATCCACCCATCAAGATAATACTACCCTGACCCACCAACCAACAACTCAACCACTTCACCTAGATCACTTTATTAAGATTCCCTTCTATTTTGTTATTTACACTTTTACAAGATATCATTCATCGTACCGAGATTCACCCATGTCAGCTACTTTTTCTATAGGCTTCTGTAGCCATTGTTTCAACAGGAAATATTGCTATTCAACATTTTTTTGAGAACTAAAATATAAATCAAACATCTTATTTTTACTTTCAATCTTAAAAATGACAGTCTCCACAACATTTGTTCTTTCATGTACCTTTGTTGCTTTCTTCTCAACCCATATAACCACAAAACAGTAAAATTAAATTTCTCCATCATTGTGTTACAAGGATTTTAATTCTTCAAATCTCTCATTTCTTTTTATTTATTCTTTTCGTTCAATCCACCGTAATTTCTCCATTAATCCAAAACAGATTAGTGCGAGAAACTCAAGTAGAACAAGGTAAGTTATGACCGGTGAAAAAGTCTACACAAAAGAGGAAGTTGAGAGGAAAGAACAAAACACGTTTTTCTTCCAATTTCCCGGCAAGTTATTAGTAAAGCCAATAGTGCCACTGCCTACGTTTATCAGGAGTCTTTTGCTTCATTGGCAAATATATGAGTGCAAGTACAACAACCCATGTATAGAGAAACAAGGAGTAACATGCTGTTGAACTAATACCAACATCATTAGTGGGACTACCACCTATAAGATTACTTAAACTTTAATCCAATAATTATTACTGCTGAGGCCTCGGTGTTAGTTTGGGAAATTCCAAAAAACACTTCCTTTTTATCCCAGATAGGATTATTCAAACTGGAAAAAAAAAAATCCAAGCGCCATGCTTTTTGGAATTCCCGATAAGAAAAACACAATTCCAGGTTCATTGTAATACACCTCTTAACATATCCATAAGGAACAACCTCATTCTGAACAAGGATGGCTACAGATAAATCTTCCGACTTCGAAATCTCGTTACTTCACCAACAAATTATTGCTGTCCAGCAAACAAATATAAGGCATCCTGCCTGTCAATTAAATTCTAACAAAGGCTTGTATGACAAAGGAGCAACCAAATTCTCCTAAAGAGATAACATGAGTTTCCAATTCTATCCATATTATTCCGCAAATTCACTCTATAACCATCAATGACCAAAAACTATAATGGAAAACCTCTAGAATTATTCTTCTGCAGCTATCCACCCCAAAAAGAGTTCATCACATAGTATTAGTTAAAATTTACAAATAGACCATATTCACCTGCTAAACTAACAGCAAATTTCAAAATCACTAGACATCGCATGTGGCGACTTAAAACCATAAATTGCTACATGAGAAAAGACTAATCCACGCTCAAAATTTACCAATAAAGCTGTTAGCTTTTGATGATTGATCCTGCTTAATAAACAAAATCCTATATCGATCGCTCTAGAACCTGATCAATAATTCATATTTCATTCACCCAATAGAAATACAATAGTTTATCAACTATTTCAACAATTAAATTCACATTCAATTTGCCTATTTAAAGATTAGAGTTAATTACAAAATCCCAAATATACCTGTAAATATATGATTATATCAACAATCAAAGCACAGAAGACTTGTGGATCCAAAAATTTTGCGGAAAAAAAAAAACCAAAATTATGCTTTTTTCTACCTTCCATCAACCATGGCATCAAAAGTGAAGGAAACCAAGTGGCAATCTTTATTACCCTGATCCACTTCAAGCTTTATAGTATCCTTATGAACATTCACATCATTCTTGATCTTCTTGGCACTCTGGTGATCCACATACGGCACGGGCGGAGGCGGCATCGGCTGCAACGCCGGCATCGGAGCCACTGGCATCGCTGGCGGCCGAAACCACCCATTCCCATGGCCCGCGTAGTATGGATTATGGTAATTCGGCTGAGATCCCATCATATTAACTGGTCTCGAGTAATTTGAATAGTTATAATTGTAGTTGTTATGGTAGCCCCGGAGTGGAGGAGGAGGGGTGATAAGGCGGTGGCGGTAGTGGATACACCGGGGCTGGCGGTGCGGACTGTTGGAGGGTGGGATATGGGCCGTTGCCAGTAAAACCACAGCTTGATGGAAGGGAGGAAGAAGAAACTGGTGATGGTTGCGGCGGTTGGGGTGGTTGCGGCGGTTGGGGTGGTTGCGGTGGAGGTGGTGGTGGAGTTGGTGGGTGAAGGCGGTGTTGCTGGTGGTGGGGGTGATTTTGTTGTCTTTTACTCATAAATTGGCCCATGTTGATTTTATTTTTAATTTTTAATCTACAATCTTTTTTTCCTGAGAAAAAAATTGAAGATATTAAAGAAGAATTCGGGTAATATCGGATGCTTTGCAAGGATAGAGTTAAGACTTAAGAATTAAGAGTCTAAACATTGGCTGAAGGAAATAATGGTAAATTAAAAGAAGCGGCGGTTTTTCACAAGAAAGTAATTAATTATTTCTGTAGAAAAGTTCTATAAAAAAGGAGCGATGTGTATAAGAGACAGTCCTTATCTTAGTCTTACTATTTGAATCACGTTTTATTGTCTCGGGATTAGTTATTTATCTTAACAAAAAATACAAGAGTACAACCCTTTTCCAGACCAAGAAGTTTTCCAAGCATGGAGAAGCTCTAGTCTTGGTGGTATTTTTTAACTTTTTATATAAATTCGTTATGTTTTTAACTTTTTAGAAAATGTCTGTTTACCAAAAAAAATAAAAAAAATAAAAAAAAATAGAAACTACTCGTTGCAATAATAAATTTTGGCAACTGAGGCGTGATAATGGGGTGAAATGGCAGGAAGATGGCAACTAAAGTGGATAAAATGCTGAGTTGTGCCTACTGAGTCATAGAATCTTGGGCAGAAAGTTAGTCTGTTAGCAATAGTAGTTAATAGTAATTCTAGCGCTTGTACGTTAGCAATTAAGTGTAGTACTATTCTGTTATAACCACCATTATGCAATCTTGTATGTATATAAGGTAGAATGTAACTAGAAATAACATTCATGGTGCTTTCTTTGTATCATCTTCTTGTCTAATATCTCAATAAACTCTCTTTCTCTCTTAGTTGGAGTTCATTACCTTGTTTTCTTCGGTTAATGTTGTTACCACTCCTATAATCCTAGGAGCAAGTTGTGTGACCTTTACTACAAATTATTAGTCATTGTAACAATGGTATCAGAGTTTGATTCTCCTTGATACAAGTGGCTCAATGAATGAAGGTACTTGGTCACATGACATCAAGAGAATGGAACAAATGATGAAAGATCAAAATGAGAAGTTTGATAGAGAGCTTGCTGCACTAAAATCGTTGATTCTTGAAGTCCATTCCCAAAGAAATTCAAGTGATATTACACCAATGAGCAACTATAAAAATTGGCAATCCAGTCAAGGCAGCAGTTATCAAGGGCCTACCAGGTTTTTTAGATTGGAATTTCCCAAATTCCATAGAGAGGATTTCAAGGGTTGGCTTTACAAATGTGATCAATTCTTTGAAATTGAAGAAACCCCTGTGATCACTTCTGCCTCTGTCTCTTATACCCCTGTGCGGGCTTCCTCCACTTTGCTCCGCCTTCGATTGTTACTGTGCTTTGATTTGTTAAGCAGAATCAATATAAAACATCTTAAAGTTGTAGATTTATCCCTTATCTTCTCAATGCATTTGAATCACCTCAATCGGAGCTCGGGATCAAAAGCTATGCTTGAAATACAAAATAGAGCTGTGTCTGGAATGACTTCGTACTCGTCATTTCTCGTACTAAGATTTTCTTTCATCGTTTTGCATCATTTTCAACTCTTTTTCACTGTAACCCTACAAAAACTGAGAATAACCAAATTTAGCTCAATAATAACTCAAATTTTGCTTACAACACATAAAAGCGTGATAATTGACACATAAAATATAGTACAATTATGAACTTATCAACGTGGAAGAGGAATATGATGTAGATGGAAAAGGAATCTGATGTAGGGGAAAGAGATGCACACAGTTAAGAAGGACCAGTAGAGAAGGAATTGGCACACATTTCCATTCATGCCATACTTGGGACTATGGTTCCAAGATTTAGAACAATGATGATAAATGGTCATGTTGGAAAAAAATTAGTCAACATTTTTATAGATTGTGGGAGTTCCTACAATTTTATTCATCCTAAAGTAGCACAGAAGTTAAGATGTAAAATTGAGCCAACATATTCTGTGGTAGTAGAGGTGGCTGATGGAAATAGATGTAAATTAGGGTTACTATGTTTCAGATTCAAATGAAAAACTCAAGGTCAAGAGTTTACGGCTGATATGTTGTTGTTACTAGTTGGAAACATGTGAAATAGTATTGGGAATTCAATGGTTATTTGTTTTGGGAGATGTGAATTGGAATTCAATGACCTAAGGATGTCCTTTATCTACAAGGGAAGAAGAGTTATACTAAGGGAAGTAAACAAGATTCCTTGTAGATGATCAGCTGTAAGAAGATGAAACAAGTATTATGTAAACTAGAACAGATATCAGTTGCATAGTTTTGCCTGTTACAAGAGAACTCTTCAAAATGTATGATAGAGAGGAGCAACAACCATCAGTAGTAAAAAGTACAAACTCTACTGAGTCTTTACAGCAAATTCTTGATGATTACCCCAGGATTGTTCTCTACCATCACCACACCACCTAATAGGGACCATGATCATAGAATCTTTCTAAAAAAAGGCACACAACCTATAAATATAAGACCTTATATGTATCCACAACTTTTATAAAAAAGGAGATTGAAGAGTTGGTTTATGAAATGTTAAAGAATGGAGTTATCAGATCTCACACTGATCCTTATTCTTCTCCTGTTGTATTGGTTAAAAAAAAGGATGGAACATGAAGGATGTGTGTCGATTATAGAGAATTGAATACCAATACCACAAAGGATAAGTTTCCCATACCTTTAATGAAGAGCTTCTAGATGAGTTGTTTGGTGCCAAGTTTTTTACTAAGCTGGATTTGAGATCAAATTATCATCAAATCAGGATGTGGAAGGATAACATTGCCAATATGACTTTTAGATCAAATGATGGGCATTATGAACTTCTCACAATGCTATTTGGATTACAAATGCTGTTTCTACCTTCCAAAGTCTAATGAATGAGATTTTCAAATCACACTTGAGAAATTCATCTCAGTTTTCTTTCATGACATTGTCATTTTCAGTAAATTTGGAATGAGCATTTGCATCATATCAAATTACATTTCAAATTTTAGCTAACCATCGGTTGAAGTTGAAACAGAGCAAATGTTCATTTGGAGTGTCTCAGATTGAATATTTGGGGCATATCATCAATAATTGTAAGAGTTAGTGCAGACCCTCAAAGGGTGGCAGCAATTCAACAGTATCTTGTACTTCATTTTTTAAACAATTGAAGGGTTTTTGCTTTCTGGGTACTACAGGAGACTTGTAAAGGATTAGCTTGTAAGATTTCGAAACCTTTCATTGATTTGACCAAGAAGAATGCTTTTGTTCGCAATGAAGAAGCCCAGAAAGCAGTTGAAGAACTTAAGTTTGCTATGATGCATGATTAGGAGTTTGTTGTTGAAATAGATGGATCTGGGAGGGGCTAATGAGTTGTTCTATTTCAGAATTCTAGACCCCTAACTTATTTCAGTAAGGCTTTAGCAATCATTTGGGCATGTGATACGTGTCAAACCCTAATTCAAAAATTAATTAAGTACTAGTACACGTCTCCGCAAGTGCACGGGTTGTATAGTAGTATCAACATATGTAATAAGGATCGTTCTCATAAGAATCAAATTAGTCAATTATCAAATACTTAGTATCAACTACTATTTAGACAATCGAAAGAGTATTTTTTTTTTTTTTGGATTTTTATAAAAATAAATTAAACAACAAACTAAACTAATTTGACTAAAAAAGAATTAATTGGAAACTATTGAAACCCTAACTAAAATTAATTTGAAATAAATAGAAAGAAATTAAATAATTGAAGTAAAAGAATAACTAATTGATAAATAAGTGCACGAATCTTTTTATGATTGTCACAGTTCTCTCGAAAATTGTCGGAAAAAAGAAGGAAAATTATTCACTACGAATTTGAAGATGTAAAATTGTACTGAGAATAAATTAACTATTCTAAAACTACTAACTACTTCTACTGCTAATTACTAACTACTACTACTACATAATTTTTATGGAGGAAGGAAGGACTATCTATATAGTAGTTGCATGGGTTTCATAGGAATTTGTTTAGGAAAGTCCAACTTCCTTCAGCAACTTCTTACTAGTATTAGGTTTCCTTTTCATCCAAGAAATTAGTTTTCTTCCCTTTTAAGAAATTTGTTTCCTTTCTTGCAAGCTTCCAAATAATTGCTCATAACTTTATTGAACCTCCAAAATTGCCCTTCCTATCTACATACATGAACACCGAACATTACTAATAATCTTAACACAAAATTAATACCAAAATGACTAAAATACATTAAAATGCATAAATCCTAATTTTAATCTAGTAACCCTAATTTACACACAAAACACATAAAATTAGGGTTACAAAACATCAAATTAGGGTTCAAAATAGATATCAATTAGCCCCAAATTTCTACAGTTATCAACTCCTCCCAACTTAACGTTTTACATGTCCTGGGCAAAAAGAACACAAAAAGACTAACATAATAATACGACCAATAATAAAAAGAAAATCTACACAAAACTAACTCTTCCCATGTATAAATAATAAACTTTTTAGCAAAAATTCAATTGAATTCCACACACACAGAAGAAAATTTGGTCCATAGCCCCACATTCATCATGACAACGCAACCACTCCACTCATAAAGAAAAAGTATGGAAAGTAGAATCACTCCCTAACCCATCTTGACAAAATTTAGAGACAACCACAGTTTAATAAGTGACAACCTAGTCAGACATTCAAAAGAATGTTTCTATCCTATAATCACTAACACGAATTGATCCAGACTGAAGATTAAATAGGACTTTTTGACTTGTAATACAGGCTAAGGGATAAGGGGTAGGATAAATTAAGGTAAAGTAGCTTAAATCACCTTAGTTATATCACGTTGATGACATTGAACCAAAATTCCCAAATACATGTCCGAACTGCATCATTGTTTAACCAACAACATAGAAGCTACAACTCTGCTGTAAACGGGTCATTATCCGGGTCAGATCTGGCATATCCAGACCCGGATCCGATTAATATTACTAGTTTCGGATTTGGATCCGAATGGGTCTACAAAAGTAGATCCGTATCCCGATCCGTCGGGTCTGGATATCCGGGTCTTAATAATTTTTGTTAAAATTATATGTAAAACTATTACAATTTATCAAATTTTCTTTTTTTTTTTAATTATACAAAAGTATTGAGTTCATAATTAATATTTATGCATGTATTTTATATTAAATATAAATTACATGGGTAATTTACACAACATAAATGTATATATACGCATAAAATAACACTAATATACAATAATTTTATTATATATTAAATATTTTAATTGGATCGGGTCTTAATCAGAATCTTAAACACCAAGATCCATTCCGATCCGTATAATAGACAGCTGGTATATACGGTCCGATCGATTCAACTGGCTCTTATACACATCTAGATGGATAAACAGGGTCTAGACCCGGACCGGGTCCGGGTCTAGACCCGACCCATTGACAGGCCTAGCTACAACATGCCCTCTTTATTCACAAAACAAAACAATACTTGAGCTTGAACAACAAACAAACTCTTTTTCTTTTTTTTCTTTCATCATTTTTTTGCACTTTTTTTTTCCTTGTACTTTTTTCCGACAATAACAACAATAATAACAATACTAACTGACATTCATGATAACTTCATAATAAATAGGGATTTTACTAATCAAAATAAAGAGGTGCAATTTGGAGTATTTGATACTATCACAATCTTCCACCAATTTGAATCTTAAGATATCAATCCTGTCAAAATTAACTAAGGTGTCTCTTATAAAGATAAGGAAAAAAAATAAAAGGACAAAGTGGCTAAATAATGTGGTTATCAACGAAAAATAGGCTTATAGGTGTCTCTTATACACACTACGGATAATCATAAAAAGTAAGGCTTTTTAGGTTCAAACGGTCCAAAGAAATTGTCTAAATTATCTCTTTAGTCAAAATTTCATTCATACTTCACAAATATGAAATGACTCCGACGAATATACCGCAAGTTAAATCCAAGTCGCAATAAGTGGTCAAAGCTATCACTCATAAAATTGTAACGAAACTACCCCACATACTCACTGATTTATGATTATCCGATAAGGGTGATGTGCTATCCCCTCCCCAACTTGAGTCAAAAATTGTCCCCAATGTTGCCACAAAAGTGGAAGAAGAAACAAAAACAAACACAAACAACATGACCACAAGGCACCACCTGTTTTACTAACCACAATAATCATACCAAAGTGCAACAAAATAAATATTCAAAAATTAAGGGCAAAATTTTACAAGGAAAATTAATTATTTTAGTGTAAGCACAAAGGCAAGAATCAAAATAATAATCATCAAGAAAAATGTTTGATTCTTACTCAAACCCATCAATTGGAAAGATCTTACTTGAACCAATGTAAAAAGGTTAATAACTAATTGGTAGTAAAAAAACCCCGTTGGTGAAGTATTAAAATCTGTCTCTAGCTTAACTTGAGTACCTTGAATTGATGGTTGAAATTTCCGAATATAGATATTTAAGTGATATGGTGGAGGAGGGAAAAGAGAATTATGTGGTGAAAGTCAAAATTTTGGAGTAATGTATGGAGGATGATCAATGGTGGTTAATGAAGTGTAGGAGAAAAAAAGAGGAAGGATAAAAAGAAAGAAGGCGAAAATAAAAAGAATAGGGAGGATCAATGGTGGTTGGCGGCTAAGGCTTATGGCCAATTTTTTTTATTATATATATAAATATTAAATCAGTCCCCCCTTATAGGGGGCATCCTTGCTACAGCAAGGACGTCTCGCTACAGCGAGAATGTTCACTATTTTTTTAAAATTTTTAATATTATTTTATTTTATTTTATTTTATTTTTTATTTTTTGAAAATGTACTTCCAACCTATAAAAACAAAATGCACTTAATTAATACCACATAAACTCACTAAAATTAAGTTTAAATACTCTTATACGAGCTAGTAAGTACTAATAGTAAAACACAAAACATCACATAAACTTAAAACATAAACACAACACTAGTGAATCAGTTCTAACATCTTATACACATCTAGAACTGTATAAGAGACAGTTGAATATCCAAAAGGAAACCTATTGTTTTCTGGAAGTTCAATAAAATTAATCAAGTATTTTAAAGCTGGCTCTTATCACACATCTACCATGGAAATTTCTATATAATAAAATTATTGTCTATTATACTAATATATGAGTATAATTGATTTAACTCATAAGAATGAAAGGCATAACCATAACACAAAGTCTAGGAATTTATTTCCCTTTTTCCAATTAACACAATAATCATAATTGGGAGTCATTGGGATTTTACGGGGTTCAACAATTAAAAATAAAATGCCATTAACTAAGGGTAACAAGGTTTATAATAAAACGAAGGTCACAAATGCCCAATTCATATCCCCACAACTTAGTTTTCTGCAACATTAATTTTCAGAAAGGCCTTAGAACTAAACAACCAGGAAAATGGAAAGATCAAAACAAGGATCCATATACCTGTCATTAAAACACTCAAACACCCAAAAAAGGGAATTATCAAAAACTAGTAATTCTACTTTCAAAGAACAAACTCAAGTCAAATTTTAATTAGAAAATTTCATGACAAGCACAAATCATCAAATATGCATATAATTTATCATCATCTAAAAGCATATTATATAAACATAATGAAAAATAGTTCACAACACCAAACACATAAAATTTACTAGTCATGAAACTTCAAGCCTTTATTACCCTACCAGGTTTTTAAACTAAATCACATAAATAATTAAAACATAAATAAAAGAAAAATTAAAAGGAATACTCCTCTAAGAAAGCCAAGAAGGCTTCCCATGAATATTGAAGTCCTTGCTTCGTTGTCTGCTTTGCATAGCACATATGAACTTCTCAAGGATAGGTGAAATTTTGGCATATGTAGTCATCATATCCCTAACTCCTTCTAATACTGGCTTGAGTGGTTCCACAACCCATTGACTCCTTTTGCTCTCAATGTTGGTCATTACTCCCAAACTTGTATCGTTCTGTTGACATTGGTGATTCTTGATTTAAAGGTTCGTATTCAATTAGTCATCACCATACCATGCTTTAGGGTTTGGGTGGTCCATAGGAACATTTTGAATTTCACTCACTAACGTTTGTGCCAACATGTCAAATTGAGCTTGAATGCGTTGAAGGAAACTACTAGTTTGCTCCACGGTTATCATCATCATCTCCAAGAGTGCATTATCTTTTTCTTCATAGGTTGGTGAGAATTGATGTTCAAGTTGGTGACTCATTGGAATTTCCATGGGGGCTCCTTGAGCCTCAACCTCCAAATATCTCATGATTTTGAAACAATAGGCTTCTATATTCTTCTTGGATTTTGCTTGATTCTCCATAGATTTAACTTGATTCTCCATAAAGTTATTCATCATTTCTTCTAATCGTGCCTCTTCTCTTCTTTCAATAGGTACTGGATGATGACAAGTTTGATCTTTATAACTCCAATAACAAGAATTTGTATGGTTGT
Source organism: Cinchona pubescens (assembly GCA_025175665.1). Lineage (NCBI taxonomy): Eukaryota > Viridiplantae > Streptophyta > Magnoliopsida > Gentianales > Rubiaceae > Cinchona > Cinchona pubescens. Next base: position 32,626 of record JANKKI010000338.1, read on the forward strand.
ACCATCCTATATCATAGTATAATGAGTGGGGTGAATAACAATCCACATGCTCATTGGTCATGCCTCCATAATCATAAGAATAATAATAGCCTTGGTATGATTCACTCCAATACATTCCTTGCATGTTTGTTGCCAAAAACACATAAAGAAGGTAAGAAGAAATTAAACAGAAAAAAAAATCTAAATTAGCAGTAATACTAAGCAGCTCGCTACTGTCAAGATATTTTATCCCTCACAATGGCGTCAAAACTTGATATGTGTCAAACCGTGTCTAATTCAAAAATTAACTACGTACTAGCACACGGTAATAAGGATCGTTCCCACAAGGATCAAATTAGTCGATTATCGAATACTTAGTATCAACTACTATTTAGATAATCGAAAGAGTATTTTTTTTTTGGATTTTTATAAAAATAAATTAAACAACGAACTAAACTAATTTGACTAAGAAAGAATTAATTGGAAATTATTGAAACCCTAACTAAAATTATTTTGAAGTAAATAGAAAGCAATTAAATAATTGAAGTAAAAGAATAATTAACCGATAAATAAGTGCGTGAATCTCCCGAAGATTGTCACAATTCTTCGAAAAATCCATGAACAATGAACACAATTATTCCGCTACGAAATTGAAGAACTAAAATTATTTGAGAATAAATTAACCATTCTAAAACTACTAACTATTTCTACTACTAACTACTATTATTACAACTACATAATTTTTATGGAGGAAGGAAGGGCTATATATATAATAGCAGCATGAGCTTCGTAGGAGCTGTTGTTTAGAAAAGTCTAACTTCCTTTTCTTGCTAGTATTCGGTTTCCTTTTCATCCAAGAAATTGGTTTTCTTCTTGTTCAAGAAATTTTTTCCTCTCTTGCAAGCTTTCAAATAATTGCTCCTAATTTTATTGAACCTCCAAAATTGCCTTCCTACCTACATAAACGAACACCAAACATTACTAACTATTTTAACACAAAATTAACACCATAAATTATTAAAACACATTAAAATGTGTAAATCCTAATTTTAGTCTAATAACCCTAAATCACAAACAAAACACATAAAATTAGGGTTGTAAAATTTCAAATTAGGGTTCATAATAGATTTCAATTAGCCTCAAATTTCTATAGTTATTAGCATGTTAGTTTATGAGAAAGAAATGTTGGCTGTGATTTGTGTTGTGCAAAAGTACAGGCCTTATTTAATTTGTTAGGCAATCATTTTGTCATTAAAATAGATCATCAAAGGTTGAATAACTTTTGGAGATTCAATACCTAGCAAATTCAACATAAATGGATAGCCAAATTGATGGGATATGATTATGAATTGGTATATAAAAATGAGAATATTGTGACAAGTGCATTATCCAAAATATCTGCACATGATATGCTTATTGTTTAGCCATTTCAGTTGTTAGCGCTGATTTGTTGGAAGTAATTAAACAGACTTAGCAGCATGATAACGCCATTTAAAATTTGATTAGAATCTTAATAGACAAAGGTAGGAGGGAAGGTCATTATACTTGGCTACAAAATGTTTCGAAGAGAAAAGGACAATTGGTAGGAAATGATGCATCTCCAGACTGACCCCCAATGGTAGTAGAATGCCATAATTCCATAATATTGTTTTCTCGGAGTGTTGGTCACCTATCAAAATATCAAGGGAGCATTTTATTGGAAGCATTTCCATCAATCAGTAGCAAACTTTGTGGCTTTTTTTGAAATCTAACAGAGGCACAAATCAAATAATGTAGCTTCTCCTAGTCTCTTCCAGCCTTTACTAATTTCCTCCAAAAGGTCCATGGAGTTTCACCTCTCTATGGATTTTATATGTAGGATTGCCTGTTTCTCATGGGAAGGAAGTCATTATAGTACATCTGGATAGACTGAGCAAATACAGTCACTTTATAGAATCATCTCATCCCGACACAAATTTGAGTGTAGCTCAAGTGTTTAGATTGATGGTATATCCCAAACAATTGTGAGTGATGGGATATAGTATTTCTCAGTTCATTTTGGCAAAATTTATTCAAAATACAGAAAGTGCATTTGAATTTGTGTGTATAAGAGACACTATCAATCTGATGGCCAAACTGTAGTTGTTAATAGATGTTTCAAAAATTACCTCAGGTACATGACCAGTGATCACCTAAAAGATTGGTCTTGTTGGCTACCTTTTGTTGAATTTTGGTACAATACCAATTATCATACATTAAGCAAGCTTACACCTTATCAGGTAGTGTACGGTCAGCCACCCCCTATTCATGCTCCCTATATTTTAGGCACTACTGTGGTGGATACTCACTAATTGATAGGAGTTTGGCAGCAAGGGAATCTGTGCTACACCATCTGAAATATAACTTGCACAAGGCTCAACACAGGATGAAACAAATGGTAAATAAGCAGAGTGAGAGGCAATTTCAGGTAGAGGATGAGGTCTATGTTAAGCTCTAACCTTATAGACAACATCTTCTAAAAGGTCATTACTGTAAGAAGTTGACACCTAGTCCATTCAAAGTCTTGACTAGAGATGGTACTGTGGCTTCAAATTGCAACTACTAGTAGGAGCTTAAATTCACCCTACATTTCGTGTTTCCTTCCTCAAAAAAGAAAATTGGTTCCCAAGGGGTGCAATCCCAACTTTTTTTGGGAGTTACCAGCCAAGGTTAGTTGATGGTAGAGCCTCTGTCAGCATTAGATCTAAAGATAGTCCAGTGAGGAAACCAGGCTGCCACTCAGTGGCTCATTTAATGGACCAATTCCTTTCTAGAAGATGCAACATGGGAGTCTTGGTATGACTTGAAGAAAATAAGCTGATTAATTTCTTTCACATAAGAGTGTATAAGGACAGTATTTGAAGTGCCACATCCTAGTTGCTATAATAAATTTTAGCGACTGAGGACGTGGCAGTGGAGTGATGTGGTAGGAAGGTGACAACTAAAGTGGATAAAGTACTGAGCTGTGCATGCTGAGCCATGGAAGCTTGGGCAGAAAGTTATTTAGTTACTCACAACAGTTATAATTCTAGTGCTTGTATATTAGCAATTAAGTGAGGTACTTCTCTAACTGCCTATAATCTTTATGCAATGTTGTATAGATATAAGGTGCAATGTAGCTAAAAATAACATTCTTGGTGTTAGAATAACTCATTCTTTCTTTGTACCATCTTCTTGCCTAATCTCTCAATGAACTCTCTTTCATTTAGAGTTCATTGGCTTGTTTTCTTCGATTATTGTTCTTTCCATTTCTTGCAATCGTAGCGGCAAGTTGTGTGATCTTTACTGTCTCTTAGACCAAACCGGTAGCTGATAGCTGATATGAAGGTTCCTCCAACTGAAATCAAGAGATGAGGCCAAAATATGACGAGGCCGGACTGAAGAGTCGATTTGAATTGAGACAGGGAATAAGATCGTGGGCTACACGTTTGCATCAAAAGAGGAGAAACCGAACTTAGAAAAACAATGTGGCCAAAGGAGTTACAATGAAATTGAGGAATTGGTGGGAACGGTTGAAAGAATTCAAAAATTATAACTTCCTCAAAGTGGTTACAAAAGAACAATAATGGGAAGAGAGAGAAGACACACACAGAAAAAAGCAAAGCGTAGAAAAGTCAGAAAAAGAACTCTTAAAAGCACTACTCAGTTTAGGAATTAGTCATCAGGAAATCTACTTTTCAGTTAGAATTAATATAGTTATCGGTCGTAAGTCCTTGCTGATTGTGGCCATAGTTGAGTTAGGAATTTTTAATAAGTACCTTTCAGAATCTTAACAATTTTAAGAAAGCTTTAGTTATGCTTGTTGAAATATGTTTCTATTTTCATGTTGTGAATACGTGTCCATCCACAGCAACTGTCTCTTAGTCAGAATGCAACGATGCATTTTTATTGAACAACGGCACGCTCTATAACATTTGAAAGAAAGAGATAGTTTGTTTGTTCTTTTCAGTCCAAACAACTAAAATTTGCATGAAAAAAGTTTTGGCACACCCAATAGGACGATGTTGAAATTACTAAGTATGTATAGATGGCGAAGGTTAAGGATTCAATGAAGGGAACTAAGGTTGAAGATCTCGCATCTTCAAGAAGTAGAGCAGTCCTAGTATATGAAATGTTGCCGAAGTCTCTCATTGGGAAGAATTCGAGATGATGACAAGTGCAGTTCAGACAGGGAGGCTACAAGAAGAGATGCTGAGTTTAAACTGAAAATGGAAAATTTTGGAGAAGAAGAACAAGTGAAAAAAAAAATACTTGGAATGAGAAGGAATGGTCAGAGATGAACTTTAAGGTGATTGAGAATACCAAGGCCGTTTATAACCTTGGTCAAGTTGGGATGATATTCCTTGGATCACGATTTCTAGGATACCAACATTTAGACATCAGTATGAAAAGGTTGAGTACAGCCTCAGATTCAGTGAAATATAGAATATCAACTCTTGTTCCCATAACTACTACAGAGAAAAGAAAGGTTCCTAAAACGTTGATCCAAGGAATATCATCCGGGAACAATGAGAAGCAGTTGAACTACACTATTGTAGGTTCGCCCGACTATGAATCAAGCACCAAGGGGCTAAGCAACACGGCCAAGGGTAAGGCCTTGATGATGGGAACTGTTGGACTAGAGTCAACCTTGCAGAAAGGGAGATGAAACAAAGTTTTATTGGTGACTCAGAGAATCAGTCTTATGTGGCTGTCAGACTCCAAGGATAGGTAGAACCCTGAATGTTTAAGACATGGGTTGTAAGAGATCGACAATCTGAATTTGCCCTGCTTTTCCACCTATGAGGGACAAGCAACAGATGAGATATTCTGACGTGGTCATGATGCACAATTTCCAGAACATTCCAATCGAGATCCGCCAACACACCCGTTATACATGCCATCTCCGATAAGAAATGGAGAAGGTCCTTATTGGGGAACAAATGAGGAGAATGCGAACGAGACGTGTAGCTATCTTGATCATGAAAAAGAGGTAGGAAATCGGTCACAGGACATAGGAGGAATGTCCGAGATGATCGAAGAGCAGACATGAACCGGAAAAACCAAATAAAAGAATTGTGTGAGCGGTTGGATGATGGCAATCTTTATCGAAAGGTTCGAGATATAGTTTAGAGAATCATAAGAGAAGCTAATAATCCCAGGGAATGCATTGGGTACAGAAACCTTATCTAGAGAGGATCGATCGAACCTATGAATTTCCAAGAGAATTTCAACTCCCAGGCTTTACCAAGTTTTTGGGAGATGACCATCAGTTGACGGTAGAGCATATTGGTTGGTTCACCATTCAGTGTATGAAGTAGCCAACCACTGTTCTTATTAAGATTTAGGTTATTCCCTTATTCTTTGATAAGAACAGCGTTTGAGTGGTATACTAGGTTGCCACCTAACTCGATCAAAGAATGGGATACAATGGAAGATACTTTTTATCAACAGTTCTAACACTATCAGCCAGAGGTTAGGTTTACTAATTTGGCTCAAATTGTGCAAAGGTCCAAAGAAATGTCCAACCAATATTTGGAGAGGTTCAAGACTACCAGAATAAGGTATGATGTAAGGATACCAGAAGAGAAGTTTGTTGCCACCGCATTGGTAGGCACATGAAACTTTGAGTTGGTAAAGCACTTTGAATGCAAAACACTTAGGGACTTGTTTGAGTTAGCCAACAAGGTTAACAATTTTGAGAAGATTCAAAAACAGGATGCCGAAATAACGGCTACTCAAAGGAAGAGTCTATTATATAAAGAATTGGACTTTGAAATTTTCTTTGTACAAAGGGGGCAAGGGTGAGCCCACTCGGTTCGAAGAAGCAGACGCAGTCGAATTGTAGGGAAGAATCCATTCACTTATAAGGCATTAGTGCTACCAAAGGCTCAGCAACCAGTTATATAGTATATGGTGGCCAATTTGAAAAATGGCTTGCTAAAGGGGATTGAAGGTATAGTTTAGATATTACCCAACTGGATGCTATTTTTGTGTATTTGAAGGTCGATTGTAGAGTCAGGTTCCTAAAGAATTATAAACATTCATCGTCACAAGAGTTACAAGAGAGAATTTTGCAAATACCATGGTAGTTGGTCACACTCACACAACAATTGTTTAGTATTCAGGAATTTTGTACAAATTGCAATTGAGAAGGGCCTATTCCAATTTGCGAAAGATAAAAAAAAGGCTACCAAAGTGGAGAAAAATCATTTCCAGAACATGGTGGGGTTCAACATGGTAAACATTGAGTTGTCCTCTAGCAATAAAGCCAATGTTACACAGAAACATGAGAGAGGATCCTAGCAATATGGCTGGCATCTTCAGGCAGATGTGTTTGAATGAATGCATATGTGATGATTACCGTTCTCGCTTGGAACAGGTATTGCATTCTATATGTAAAGTTAACAATTGCAATAATGATGTACTTATTTTAGATACTGATTGTTCAGGAAAAACTGAGTCGGTCACTCTACTCATCAACGGTAAACCTCAAACATGGATCAGGAAAAAATAAGCTCTAGAAGCAGATCGCGATTAAGACGCTGACCTAGTTTGGTATAGTATGGATTCTGCTGAATCTTCAACCTTGAAAGAAGCTGTATAACAATTAATGCAGCTACTGAAGGTCAGACTACCGATCGGCTAAACATTCATTGAAGGCTTGGTGATTATGATCGAAAGTTTGATAGGTATGATGTAGAACATGGAGGAAGACCCTTATTGAGGAGTTATCGACGGGCTCGAAACTAGTTGACAACTTGGGAGAGCCATGTGTATGAAAAGTTTGGGAGACCGAGGTATATTGAATATATAAGGAACGATGTCAAGAAGGATAGCCGTCCGAGAGTACAACGATGGCATAAGGAAGAAAGTTTAGATAGGCGAAAGGAACATAGACTGAGAATGGTCAAATCGACGAATCCCAAACAGGATCCTTCCTGGTTCATTCCTTCAATATCCAAAGTTCACAAGAGATATCGACTCTCAAATAATGACAAAATAGAAGAGGTTTAGGTATCAAAGGTCGAAGCTGTTGGACCCCAGTTATGATAATCATGTTTTGATGATGACCAAATCGTCCTAACAGCTTCAAAACAAGAGTGCACAAAATAGGAAGGCTCGGACGAAAATGATCATCTGAACACAATCAAGAAAAACAACCAAAAGTTGAACAAAAACCTTACGAACGATGAAGAGCGTCTAGACTTTGTACCAGACAACACTGTCTCTTAGAACACATCTTTTGGATGCAGATAACTGTCCAAAGAAAGTGCTTCGGATGCCAAAGACCGTTCGAGACAAGGGATCCGAAAGACAAAAGAATCGGACGTTCAATAAGACCATCTGAAGAAATGAGCTCGAAATGATGAAATTTTTTGTCAAAGCTGTAGGACGCATATGACCGTCCGAGACACTGTTCATCAATCTATAGGACGCATATGACTATCGGAGACACTGTTCATGATGTTGTAGGATGCATGATCGGACATTCGAACCCCTAACGGTTAGTTTTTAACAACTAGTTTTCTGATCGTTAGAGCTAAAATTTCAGCACATCTTTCATCTATAAATAACCCAAGGACGTCCAAATGTTGTGAGGAACTACTACATTCAATACAAACACTTGTAAGAGCTATTTTGGGGAGAAATGGGCTAAAATATTATGGATTGTATTGGTTTGGGTAGTATAGTTCTCTTGGCTCAACTAGAGAAAATTAGTGTGAGCAAGAATAGACAAGTGAGTGATCTTCAAGTGTAAGAGTGGAGGGATAACAAGTGTACAAAAGTGAGGTTGCAGTGTAATACCCTTTGGCTCAACTAGAGGACTTAGTTGGAGCTCAAGGGTGAGCCTACTTTGTGTACAAGAAGGTTATTGCCTCACCTTCATTGAAGATGCACTACTAGTAGATGTACTCCAAGCTTGAGAAGGTTGGGAGTTTGGTTTGATATTCTTTATCTCAATCTTTTATTTGTTCTTTAAGTTTTGATTGTTAAATATTTATCTTTTATCATTTGTGCTTAAGTATTCATTTGTTGCACAAAGCTTGCATTTTTGTTAAGTACTTCAAAAGGTCTGTTTTTGAGACAACCTAATTCATCCCCCCTCTTAGGTTGCTTTTGAGCCAACAGAAGCAATATGGGAAATGACAGAAAGGAAAGCCAAAGAGGCAAAGAGGAAATGGGTTATCAAAAGAAAGAAAGGCTAGAAACTAAGAAGGGCGAGAAAGAACTTGCTAAGGAATCCAAGGAGGCTAGTAAAAAACAAGTTGACAGCAAGGTACAGATTATAGTAAAGATCGATGCTTTAGAGCCTATAGTAATAAGCATGGTGGTGGCTCTATCCAGAAGTATCATGCTGAATAAAGATCAACCATATTATGAAGAGAACATGAAGGACCAAATCGGTCAGGTGTGGCAGAAACACTATTGACCATAAAAGAGAAAATATTGACTATTCCTGGGCCGATGGAAGTCAATGAGATTAAAGGTAGTATCCAGATCGTGAAGGGGCCAAATATAGCTGATAAAGTGATTCTAACGAAGCCAAACTAGGAAATGGCATATCATTTGAAGCCATTATTCGTGTAAGGTCACTTGAATGGGATACCAGTCCTAAGAATGAAGGTAGACATGCAGCTGCGGTGAACATGTTGCTGGCTAACATGATGAAGATATTAGGGAAGACTACAGAAGATTTGGTTTCAAAATATATTGTGGTGAGGAGTTTCACAAGAAGAGTTACAGACACGTGAGGCATCTTGCTTGTGGATGTCACCATTAGATCCCAAGTAACCTCGGGGGCCTTCTTTGTGGTAAAAAATGTATCTTCATCATATAATGTATTGTTAGGGAGAGATTGGATTCATGCTACTGGTTGCATACCTTTTTCATTGCACCAAATGTTATTGTTTTAGAATAGAAATGAGGTTGAGGTGGTTAAGGCAGATCCAAACCTTTTCATGGCTGGGGTTCACGCTGCTGAGGCAGTGTATTATTATGGAAACATTGGTCCGCACCGAATTGTTAAAAATAGAATGGACGGGAAGCCTGAAGTGGCTAGGATGACATTACCGATTGCAGAAAAGGGATGGAAAGTCCTGAACAGAGATATATTTCGGCCAGCTAACATATACCAAAATTTGAAAAAGTTGGAAGAAAGCTTATATAATGAATACAAAAATTAAAGGAGAAAGTAAGACTTGCATGCCGAAGAAACATCCTAATCAAGTTTAGCATATAGATGATGAGAGGGAAAATAACAAGGGAAGAGAAGAACATGAATCGACTATACATTATTCTGATGCTATATTTGAAATCGATGATAGAAGTGGACCTAGGAGAAGGCGATAAGAGTAGGCTGGCACACATTTGTACTCACTTAACTAAAGAGTAAAAGCAATGGTTAACTCGGTTGTTGAAAGAGTTCATCGACTACTTTGCATAGGACTATACCAAAATACCAGGGCCAGATAAGAAACTGTTAGAACATAAGATCTCACCGAAACCCAATTTTATAAGAGTATAAGCAGCCTCCAAGACGACAGCTGATCATATGACGGCTAAAATGAAAGAAGATTTCCCAATTTTTATTAATGCTGATTTTATCGTAGTGGATGTATATGCATAATGGCTCTTCAATGTAGTCCTAGTTATCAAAAAGAATGGAAAGACTTGGGTATGCACTGATTTCAGACATCTTGACTTGGTTTTGTTTGAAAGACGAATATCTGATGCTGATATCAGATATAGTCATGTAGCTATTGCATTACAGGGAATAGACAAATCTTTGTGGATTGCAAAAAAAAGGGTATAATCAAATATTTATAGCCAAGGAAGGTGTACAGAAAATGGCATTTCGATGTCCATGTACCCAGGGTATATATCAAAGGAAGGTGATGCCGTTTGGACTCAAAAATCATGAGTGATTTACCAAAGAGCGATGAATTACATATTCCATGATTGCATTGGTGACTTCTTGCAAGTAGAGGCCTTTATAAGGATGCAGAAACATAGGCTTATGTTGAACCATTTAAAATGCACGTTCGGGGTTTTGGTTGAGATTTTCTTAGGACTCCTCGTACATCAAAAAGGAACATATAGGTGGGGAAATCCAAGTCGAAGGCCACGATCTGAACACAGCCACCGAAAAGTAAAAAAGAACTTTAGTAGTTCCTGGAAAAAAGTAAACTTTATTTGACGGTTTATTTCCAACTTAGAGTACTCGAACTATGGCATTTTCACTGTTACTGCAATTGAAGTTGACCGAACTATTTGTTCGGGAAGATCAGTACCAAGAGGATTTTGACATGCTGAAGGCGTATGTGATCAAATCGCCCGTCATGATGCCAACTGATTGGACGAAACCGTTAAAGCTGTATATATCTAAAGTACAAGGCTTAGCCTTGTACTTTCTAGCACAACATCTATGGCACTATATATTTTCGGTCATTGTTTATATAATTTCAAAAATTGACTTAATTAAATGCATGTTGTATCGGCCCACTCTTAGTGGCTGAATTGGCAAATGGGCTTTTTATCTAATGAAGTATCAATTTGTGCATATAAATGAAACTGTCGTTAAAGGGCAAGCATTAGCCAATTTTCTGGCACATCATACACCCAATTTGGATGAAAAATTTGTCGAAGTAGATAGGGATATCAATCAAATCAGCAACATAACTTATAAGATGAATTTCGATGGTTCTAGCATAGAAATCTGTAGCGGTGCTAGTATAGTAATCGCAAATGGCCAAGACATAAAAAGAAAATAAGCAGTTTCTCATTCAAACTTATGTTTGATTACTCGAACAATTAGGCCGAGTATGAAGCCTTAATAATTGGCCTCGAAATATTGGCAGAGATAAAAGTTAAGGAAGTGAAGCTACAATGAGATTCGTAGTTAGTAATAAATTAGGTGAATGGTAATTGCCAATGTAGACTTTCTATTCTGAGTAAGTATTTAGTACTGGTGTGCAAGCTAATTGATTTATTCAACAAAGTTGTCTTTAAACATGTTCCAAGGGAGAAGAATGAACAGCGGAGATGTGTCAGCCCAGACAGTCTCTTCTTCTTTTCTTGGATGTGTTTAAGAGACCTGTCTCTTATACACATCTACTCAGAATGATTAAGAGAGTCTTACCTTCTTATAACAAACGTCAATAAGAACATAACAATGATATTTTGAAATTGAAGCCGAAACCAATTCGCGAGAGCTCATTAATAAATATTTGAGAAACCCCAATGGTCATGCTTATGGAAAAGTAAAAAGACAAATAGCCTATTATGTGTTGTTAGAGGCTGGGGTGTTGTATTGGCAAAGGAAATATGAGTTGCTATTGAAATGTTTGAGCAAGTTCGAGGGCTACAGAGGCATGCCAGAAATTCACGAAGGGATTTGTGGATCACACCAAAGAGGCAGAAAAATGATGTAGATGTTATGAAGGCATGACCTATATTGGCCACCTATGATGAGGAATTGTATAAATTTTGCAAAGGGGTGCATAAAATGCCAGACACACAACTCCATACAAGGAGCATCAACTAGAGAAATAGAAATTACAGTAAAGCCTTCCTTTCAGGTGCCGGGGTATAGAGATATCGGCATGATCTTACCATCCTTATCCCATCAGTGTATTTAAATCATTATAGTGACAGATTACTTTACAAAGTGGGTTGAGGTAGCCCCAATTAGAGAGCCTGATCAGAAGACGGTGATAGAGTTTATCAGAGAATACATCAATCATGTATTCAACCTTGCCTGATACAATTGTAACCGATCAAGCATGTGTGTTTCATAACACTTGACAGTACAGAGATTGCAAAAGAGACTGAGGTTTAAGTCTACACATTCGTCTTATCTGACAGCACAAAGCAAAGGTGGGTTCGAATCAATGAATATCATGACTTTGAAAAACATCGTATCGAGAAAATAATCTATCTGATAACTGTCTCTTACGGCACGAATCTAGATGTGTCTAAGAGACTTCTAAGAGTTTCGTATCGGATGAGCACGATTATGTCTCTTATACACATTAGTGTATAGTTATAATGTCATTTTACCCGTCGAGGTAACCCTAGGTACTTAATAGTTGGTTCATCAACATGGCTTGTTAATAATTGCCTATAGTCAAGGTATGTTGGATGAGTGTTAACTCTAGATGAAGAAAGGTTATTGGCCTTAGATCACATGAAAGCCAATAAAAGAGAGTGGCTGATTTGTGTAATGCAATAGTGCATGCTAAGATCTTCCAACTAGGTGACCGAGTTCGGAGAGCCATCCTCCCACTAAGAAGAAAGGATACAAAATCTTGGCAAATGGTGCCCAAATTGGGAAGGGCCTTTCATGGCGAATGAGGTGTTATGAGGTGCATACTTGCTTGCTGATTTGGATTGCAGCGTGCATAAAAAACCAATCAATGGGATATACCTAAGAAGTTTAACCTCTCAACATAGGAGTGTTTGACCAAAGAAGAGTAAAAGGTTGTTTATCAATCGGCCGGATTAGAATACCCATCATAAGAATAACAAGCAAGTAATTCATTTCGGCCAAATAGGAGGAAAATAAAACTAAAAAAATAGAGTAATAGTTGGAGAGACTGCCAAAGTTGACCGAAATAACAAAATCTTTTAGTCTCGGGCTTCATAGCCTTAACAGAGAAAAAAGATTGGAACAAATCGGCTATAGTAAAAAGAAATGATTTAATTCCCTAGAGTAGCAGCATCACATGCTTGAGTAGAGGAATGTTGGGGTGGAGTAACTTGGGCACCTAAAGAGCCATTACTTGCAGTAGGGGAAAGGCCTGCACTATCCGCTTGATTTTGAGTTTGTGAAGGCCAGACTTGACTTTTTTCGTCAGTCTCTAACATACCAAGAGCACTACAATAGAATGAGGTGTACATATCTCTTATGCGGTTGGGCTATGCATCTGCACCTATTTTATCGAGCTCCAACTTGGACAGCTAGCCTTGAAGTGTCTCTAGTTATACTAGGAAGGGGTTGTATTTTTCTTTGAGTTCATGCTGCATTGTTAAATATGCCTCTTTCAACTGCCTGATCTCGTTCAGTTATCGAATGACTGTTTCTTCGTTTTTGTTAAGGTTATCCACAAAATTGTTCAATTCCTCTATTTTAGCAAGAGCTGGGGTCACTTCGTTAGTCAAAGCATTAAACTGCACTTGAACGGATCAATAGGAAGCCAAAGTAGTATTGGCTCATTTATAATTCTCAAATCGAGAAGGCAGAGAGGTGATGTCCAAATCTAACACTTATCATCGACTGATTTGGTGATTAGCTCAAATAAGGAGCAGCAAAACTCGGCCACCTATGCTGGATCGAAACTATACCTGATCACCCTAAGCTACCATAGGAGGCTAAAGGAGCATCGACGGGCCCTTGATTCGAGAAGGAAGGGATCTGTCTCTTATACACATCTAGATGTGTATAAGAGACAGAGCTTACATTGAACTAAGATCCAGCGAATGGCCGAGTTTCACTGCTGTATAAGAGACAGTTACTATGGAGGCATTGAAGCCTGAAGTATTAGACCTGTCTCTTATACACATCTAGATCCTTTTAAGAGACAGCTTGTAGGCTAAAGAACAGCTGGTGTATTGGTCTCAACTACATCAGGGACAACCCTTATCGGTTGAGTTGACTTTGTGGGATTAGATATGATTGAAACTCGAGTATGACCACTGCTCACGGCCGAAGAAGATTTGATAGGGAAAGATTTGGTAGGCCTCCTAGAAGAACCAGTTAGGGGCTTCCTTGATTGACTTGGAACAGGCTTCAATTGAATACTAGCTGCCTAAAGAAACAATACTAGGCAATATTAACAATGGTGAAGATTGAGAAAAGAGTGAACCAAGAAAGTGGGAGAACTACCTTTTTATGAGAACAAGTTGAATTTCTTCTTCTTCACTTTTTTCAGAAGAGCTGGTTTTAGTAAATTGTGGCTCTATCGGTTTATTCTCTGCAAATGAAAGAAAGTTAAATGATTAAAGCCAAAATAGGACAAAATAAGGGAATGATTAACTTTCAAGTGTGTGGGAGCTCCTTCGACAATTGAAATCAAACATTTCAATGGCAACTCATCGTTTCCTGAGCATAGAACCCCATAAGTGTTACAACTTCACCAGTCGAGATGGAAACAGTAGAGTAATGCAACTCATCTACTAGGGAAAAATTAGCTGAATGAAGCTTTGGAGCTTCACGATTTTGGCTTCGGAAGAACTCTTCAAAAGTTTGAAATTTGGAGCTGTCTTTAGCCCACATTCGAAACCATTCCTTTCAATAATGATCTTGGTGAGCCCCATGTGTGTCTGGCATTTTATGCACCCCTTTGCAAAATTTATGCACCGAACAATTCCTCATCATAGGTAGATGTGTATAAGAGACAGCTTTTAAATCTCTCTCTCAGTTCACCTTTGGAAGCCTTCTTTCTCTTCTTAAGGGGCTCGATCTCCTACGAGGTGATGATGAGTTAGAAGTAGGGGCATGAGATAAACGAAGCTTGACAAAAAAGTCAGTTAAAGATCAATTGCAATGGTGTTGTTTAAAAGTATTCCGTCAATAATTATAAAGGTGGGTAGACATAAAGTTGGGGTATAAATAGCATAAAATCAAATTGGTCAACGAGAGATAAATTTTGGGTTTGAAGTTCGTCAAACTCGACTTCCTCACTAAAAACATGCCGCCGACATCTTGGTTGGTTAATATGATCGAGAGACAAGGTAAGAAGGGACTGAATTTACCCAAATTAGTGAGCAACAAAACAAGTTGGATAAAACTCGGCACTGATATTGGCAGTCTCAATACTTTTGCATGGCACAGGCTTACAGCCAAACGGTAAATTGCGTGTGACAACCACAAGAGGCTTAGATGGCAACTCGCCCAGCCTCATCTGTTGGCCCAAAGCAACCTAAGAAAGGATGAATTAGGTTTCTAAAAATAATTTACAAATGATGCACAAATAAAATCTTTTACACTAACAAGTAAGTTTATAGCAATATAATTAATAAAACTCAAAATGTATAGAATGAGTAAAAAGAGAGAGAGATTAAACAAACAACACTATCAAGCTAGCAAACTTGGCATGGTAATTCACTAAGATGTTTCTTAAAATTTGGTGAGTCAATAATCCCAAATGTACACAAAGTAGGATAATTCTTACTCACACTAAATCTCTTTAGTTGAGCCAAGGATTTTATACTCAATCTTACTTTTGTATAAGATTATCACTCTACTCTATAATTTTGAATAGCACTCTTAAGTACACACTAATACAATATTATTAAAAAGCTAATTTGCACTTGTTTGTATTCAATGTGTAGGTTAATTTCTCAAAATACAGATGGATTGGCATTTATACGAGATGCAATAAATCAACTCCCAACCACTTCCTAACGGCTACGTAATAAATGCTGAGAAACTAGCCGTTATAGGTTTCGGACGTCAGAGATATTTTTTAAGCGTCCAAACAAGCATCCGATCAGTGATATCATAGAGTTGAAATCTTCGTTCGGACGGCCGAGGTTGCGTCCGTTCCTACGTTTGAAACAAGTAGATTGATGAGTCCGATCCTCGAACAGAGTAGTGCATCCGAAAAGTTTAATGCTTGTCCAAGGTTGCTCTGCTTTCAGACAGTCAGGCGCGCCTCATAAAATTTTTTTCAGACAATATTGAGTGTCCATTGTAAGTGTCTCAGAACCTTGCTTTCGATCTGACCTTTCGGACGGTGTGTTATGTCCGAGACAATTCTGTTCGGACGAAGTTTTGCGTCCGAGCAACTTTGTTTTGTTCGGACAATGTGCAGCATCCAAAAACCCTGTTGTAAGCAGATAAAATAGAATAAGATACAGACTTAAGTTAAGATTGTTAGATTGCATTTGTCATCATCAAAACCAAGATTGTAGGTCAACAATCTCCTCTTTTTTGATGATGATAAATCATAGGGTAAAACAAACTAATTATACCCAATCATAACTCAAATAATTAATCCAACAATCATAATGCAACACACAATCATAAGAAATAATGTACTTTCCCCTTTTGGCATCATCAAAGCAAAAACAAGCTCCCCCTGAGAGGATGCTCCCCCTTTCTCAAGCCACAAGAACGGATAAAATATAGGTAAAAAGAGCATCATTAAATAGAAGAATTTGTCAAGAAGATACATCCAAGTTCAGCAAATGTAATATAAGTTCAAACACATGAATCCAAGGATAAATGAAGCAAAAGTATTCTAAAAGAATTAAACTAGGAGGGAGAATCTAAATCATTTTTCTTCTTGGAGCAACCATTTTTCATTGAAAAAATGCAAACCTTTTAGTTCAATGTAAGCTTTATTAAAATATGGAGATATTGTTTTTTCCCAGTAAAGGGACTGTCAAAATAATCTCATAAAAATTTAGTTAAAAATTTCCCAAAGAGAATGTTTCATTGGGTATCAGTCAAGAATAATTAATACAATGAACAAAATAAATATCCAAAGTCAAGTCAGATTCCCTTAAAAACACAATAAAATAGATACAATTGTATTTTTCCTGGCTCAGTACGATGTCCATCAGTAGGCAATAGTAAATTAGTAACCAAGGTGTACAAAATATTGAGTTCAGGACTAACCAAATTAGTTTTGCCTTTTGAAACCTGTTTAAAATAAACATTCATCTAAAGAAAAGAAATATGAAGGAAGAAATTCACATTCAAAATCAAATTAATGAAATTGGAAGTAAATTCAAGATTGATGTGATTTACATGAGAAACTAAGGTTCGAACAGTTGAACCTTTGCGAAGATTAGCAGTAAATTGTAATACCGTGTCTCTTATTTTGTACATCTAGATGAATTGAATTCCCCCATTTTTGTTTTTCAAAGCATTCCTTGATAAAGATAAGTTTAATTCGTCAAAGCCAAGCCTTGAGAAACAAGTTTTTGCACTATAATGGATTTACCAAGCAAAGATGTGTACCCATCAGATGCCTTTGCATCAATGAATTTAGGCAAAGTGGGATTTGAAATGTGTTGATGATTTGTTGATGTTTGGCCTTGTATGGAATCTTTCCCTTTGATTTCTTGCCTCGGTGCCTATTATCACCCCCCACGCAAGCGAAGCATCTTGATTTGAAAGAGTTGGAGAGTGTAAAAATAATAGTGAAGAGATTTTAAGAAAATTGAAGGAAAGAGGATTCAAATGGGGTAGGTGAAGAGATAGAAAGATGAATTTCTTGACGAATTCCAGAGAAGAAAGGACAAATTGAAGGAATTTGATGTTTTTCTCCAATTTCACCAAAGTTAAGGTTCGGTTGTGAATATGTGTCCGAAAAGGGAAAAATGAAAGGTTTTAAGGCAATAGAACAGTCGTTCAGACGTCTGAATGATTGATATACGTTCGATCGTGCGTCCGATCTCAGATGAATGGACGATCGAAAATCTTAACCATGCGTCCGAAGGAATGTCAGACAGTTGTGATCGTCCGTCCGATTTTCCAATGAGTTTTGTGAAAATAGGGAAATAGTTCGAACGAAGGGAAATGTCCTTTCTGTATGAAAAATAGGGACATCAAACGGATATTTTCGTCCGAGGGAACAGAGAACTTAGGACATGCATTTGCAACCAAAAACACAACTCACAAATTTTTGAAATCAGTAATACCCAAGCAAGTTCTGAGAAATTCAAAACAATCCAATGGTAAAGGTTTAATAAAGATATCAGCCAATTGATATTTGTGCACACAAATTTCCTTTTCGACATCTAGATGTGTATAAGAGACTGCACAATAATACTATGCTGTCTCACTCCTACTAAAAATCCTGTTTTGCATTCTAGAACAAAACACATTGATGTGCATCTTATAGGCACACAATAAAAATAACACCAAAATCTTTTAAGTGTGTTTCATCCAATGAAGTTTAGCACAGGTTGCATAAAATCCAATGGACAAGATTGAAATCTAGCACGAAGGCAAACAACAATCATAATATCTGGTGTACTGGCTGTTATATAAAGTAAATTTCTGATCATACCTCTATAGTATTTTCCATTAACACTATTACCTTCTTCAGATTTGTCAAGTGTGGTTGAGGTGCGCATTGGCGTTCCAACTAGCTTGCAATCCTCCATTCCAAAGCGCCTGAGTAGTTCCTTTGTATACTTGATTTGTGTGATGAAGGTTACTTTCTTAGTATGTGTTTGGTGAACTTGAAGTCCAAGGAAGAATTATAGTTCTCCTATCATACACATTTTGAATTCCTTTTGCATCAAACAGGAAAACTCCTAGCACAAATTTTCATTAGTTGCTCCAAAAATAATAGCATCAACATAAATTTAAACAACCAACAAACTATTGAGACTAATTTTGGTGAAAGGGTGTAGTATCAAAAATACCCCTTTAAAATCATTTTCAATTAGAAAACCACTTAATGTTTCATACCAAGCTCGAGGAGCTTGTTTCAACCTATGCAATTAGTCTCAATAGTTTGTTGGATTTTCAAATATCAAATTTGGAAAATCTTTATTTTCAAAACCGGGGGGTTGTTCAACAAAAACTTCTTGATCAATGAAACCATTTACAAAGGCACTTTTCATGTCCATTTGAAATAATTTGAAATTGTTAAAGCATGCATATGCAAGAAACATACAAATAGATTCTAAACGAGCAACGGGTGCAGAGGTCTCATCAAAATCAATTCCTTCTTCTTGACTTGCATAACCTTTCACAACAAGTCTAGTTTTATTTCTTATTAACTCACCTTTATCATTTAGTTTGTTTTTAAAAGTCCATTTTGTTCCTATTATGGGATGAGTTGAGGGGCTTTCAACTAAAGTCCACACATTATTTTTCTCGAATTGATTTGTCATTCAAAGCATCATCCACACATTTAGATTCGATATGAGAAAGTAAGGCACAAATTATTATTCAAAGGTTTATGCGAACGAGTTATTACAATTTACTGCTAATCTTCCAATGATTAAATCTTGAAGGTCTCTTATACAAATCTCCATGTCTATTGGAAGGTCTTTTAGTAAATCTTATTTTCTTTCTCCTTCTTTATCCAAGTGATGATCATTGTCTTCATTGATTTCTTTGGTCTCTTGATATTCTTCTTGAATAGTAAGCTTCTCAAGTTTCTCTTGCACACCTACATCTTTATCTTCACAAACATTTCTTGAAATAATATCATTAGCATCATCAAAAGTAACATGCATAAACTTCTTCAATCACAAGATTTCTTCTATTGTATATTCGGTATGCTTTATTGTCACTAGAATACCCTAAGAAAATCCCTTCATACGATTTTTTGTCAAATTTTCCAATATGCTCTTTAATTTTCAAAATGAAACATTTGCAGCCAAAAAATTTGAAATAGCTCACAACGGGATTTTTACAAAACAAAAGTTCATAAGAAGTTTTGTTCAAAATAGGCCTCAAAAGAACTCGATTCATGACTTAACAAGCCATGTTAGCTGTTTCGGCCCAAAAATATTTTGGTAAATCACATTCATTTATCATGGTTCTTATACACATCTTGAAGTGTTCTATTTTTCCTTTCAGATTGTACCATTTTGTTAATTAACTTGACAAAAATTTATGTGAAAATTGTTGTGATCACAAAATTCAGAAAAACCTCCAAATTTAAATTCGACTCTGTTATCGCTTCTAAACGGACAATTTTCAAATTTAACAAATTTTGTATTTTGAAAAACAGTTTTACAAAATTTTCAAAGGGTTCATTTTTGTGAGCAAGAAATAGTACCCAAGTATACCTAGAATAGTCATCAACAATCACAAAGGCATATTTACTACCACTGAGACTAGCATGTTGAGTTCGACAAAACAAGTCCATATGCAAAAATTCCAAAGGTTTAGAAGAAGACACAATTTTTTGGTTTAAAGGAAACTTTAACTTGTTTACCAAATTGACATGTATCACAAATTTTATTTTTTGAAAACTTCAATTTTGGTAAACCTCTTGCCAATTCATTCTTAGCAAGATTATCAATCAAATCTATGTTGAAATGACAAAGACTTCTATGCCAAAGTCAAGGATTATCTATAGAAGCGGTTAAATACTTTACATTACCATTATCAATATTATTAAGATAAATCACATAAACATCATTAAACCTTATACCTTTGAACAAAATAACAAAGTTCTTATCAAGAATTAAACATTCATGTTTAGTAAAGAACACATATAAATCTCTATCTTAAATATAGTTGACTCAAATTTAATAGATTATAATTTAAATTGTCAACTAAAAGCACATTTTTAATCAATGTCTCGCCATTTTTACCTACAACACCAATGTCAATAGATTTTGCTTTCATGTTATCTCTAAAGATCACTTTTCACTATTTTTAGATTTGAGATTGGTGAAGAGAGATGCATCACCAGTCATGTGTTTTGAACATCCTATCAATAAACCACTTAACATTTTCAGTGTTGTTCTCTACCTGCACAAAGAATTAATAGATAGCTTTTGGTACCCATATTTTCTTGGGTCCATAAGAGTTAGTAAATTGACTACAAATCCATATGAAATTCTTTCCAAGTTTTTTATTTCTCTTCACATAACAATTATTTTTCACATGTCCATATTGTTGACAATAATTGTAAATAATATTTTTATTTCCATATAAAGAAGATTTCAATTTTACAAAATATAAATCATTGTTCTAAAAGTGACAAAGTTCTTATTGATTAACATATTTCTATTGAATTTTTCATATCAACACTTGTTTTAGAAAAAGGAACACATCTCTTGTAGCTGAATTTACTAACCATCTTGACCCAGAAAAGACAAGAATCTGAGCGCACCACAACAAATCATTCTTTATACAAATAGCTGTCTCTTGTGACAAGATGTATTATTTTCAATCACAAGTTTGGAGTTAGTATTCAATAAGGCATTTGTTTTTTTGACTAACTCCTTATTTGTAGCATATAAATCCTTCAAGCTATCATGAAATTTTAAAATGAAAGCTTCAAGATCATCATTAGATCATAAGCAAAACGTTTTCATCATCTCACCAAAGGGCCATAAAGGCCATAATGTGTGGACTTTAGTTAGATGTACAAAGTTGGAACCCAATAGCAATCAAAATCACTTAAAAGATCTGAAGAAGGCTTCCTTCCTTGATTCTCTTATTCGAAGGACACTCATTTGCAAAGTGTCCGGTTTGACCACATTCAAAGCATTTTTCATTTTGTTTCTTCAAATAATTTCAAACTTGGTCTTCCCTTTGAAATTATTTCAGTTGATTACTCCTCATTTTCTCATTTTTCGTTTATTGATGTAGAACACAAGGAATCCTTTGGTGATGGGTGTAAGATCAGCTTCATCAAGATCTTTATTTCTAAATTGATGGAGTTATTTTCATCTTATTCTTGAGAAGTCTTCAAGGCAATGCTTCTCTTTGGTCTTGCTTCTTCATCATCCACTACTTTAGCTTTGAGTTTCAATTCATATGAACTGAGAGAGTTAATCAATAACTCAATGGGCATGGAATTTAAGTTCTTTGCTTCCTTTACAGCAATAGATTTGGCTTCCCATTCATTTGATAGAGCATTCAAGATTTTTCTATTTTTCTCATCCAATGAACATTCCTTACCCAAGGCTTCAAGGTCCTTAATAATATCATTGAATCTACAATACATCTTATCTATATTTTCATGTGGCCATCTTGAAAGACTTATACTTGGCAACAAGTAAGGATTTCATGTGTTTGTTCCCTAACGTCATCACTTCCTCCATGAATTTTTTTCAATTTATCCCAAATTTCTTTAGCTGAAACACATCCTTTGACACGAGTAGATTCATTAGCATCCAAGGCATTATACAACACATTCATAGCTTAGCATTCAAGATTAAGTTTACTTTATCTTGTGGAACGAGCTCATCCCTTGTTTTTTCTCCTTCTATTTGTGTGATCATCCATAATGGTAGCTTCTAAAGGACCTTCATTGACAAAATACCATAAATTAATATCAATAGATTTCAAAAAGATTTTCATTCTATCTTTCCCACTTGTGAAATTCACCACATTAAATATAGGTGGTCTAGTGATAGATTTACCTTCAAGAAATAAAGCATTATTGGTTGCCATAAAGAACTTTACTCAAATGCAATTTAAGCAAAATAAAGAAACCTTGCTCTAATACTAATTGTTGGCCCAAAGTTACCTAAGAGGGGGGTGAATTAGGTTTTTTAAAAATAATTTGCAAATGTGAAGTTTCTGAAGCGATAATAACCTCCCAAACTAGCAAGCTTGGGGTGGTAATCTACCAAGATGGTCATTCAAATTTGGTGAGTCAATAATCCCAAATGTATACAAAGTAGGATAATCCTTGCTCACACTAATTCTCTTTAGTTGAGCCAAGGATTTTATACTCAACCAGACTTTTGTACAAAATTATCACTCCACTCTATAAATTTGAATAGCGCTATTAAGTACACACTAATAGATGTGTATAAGAGACTAATTTATTTTCAAATTACTTTTTCACTTGTTTGTATTCAATGCGTAGGTTAATTTTTCAAAATACAGATGGGTTGGCATTTATAGATGCAATAAATCAACTCCCAACCACTTCCTAATGGCTAAGTAAAAAATGCCGAGAAACTAGCCGTTATAGGTTTCGGAGATGAAAATGATAATCTTTTTAAGTAATATCCCAACAATTCTTTACACAAGCAATATTATAGAGTTGAAATCATCGTTCGGATGGCCGAGGTTGCGTCCATTCCTACGTCTGAAACAAGTAGATTGATGAGTCTGATCCTTGGACAGATTAGTGCGTCTGAAAGGTTTAGTGCATGTCTAGGGTTGCTCTGCCTTCGGATACTCAGGTGCATACAATAAAATTTTCTTTGGACGTTATTAAGCATCCATTGTAAGTGCCTCAGAATCTTGTTCTTTGTCTGACCTTTCGGACGGTGTGTTGCGTCCGAACAATCTGTTCGGACGAATCTGAGGCACTTAGAGCAACTTTGTTCTGTTCGGACGATGTGCAGCATCCGAAAACCCTGCTATGAATAGATATAACAGAATTCCTGCACAACTTAAGTTTAGATTGTTAGATTGCATTTGTCATCATCAAAACCAAGATTGTAGGTCAATATTATTTTCATCACTCATAGGCTAAGTAGGGTAAACATTTTTTAGCCATCGAGATATACATGTTTTGCCTTTATATCAAAACGACAATAGAAGGCTTGAAAGTGGATTGTCATGGTATAAAAGATCGATATAATAAGAAAATTGTTTGGATCTAGGCTCAGAATACTGGGATCGAGACTAGCAAAGTGCATTCCAAAGATAGAGGTTTGAGCATTTTCATCAATAGGGGTTGGTCTCACAGAAGGAAAATAACTTTTCAGCCATAATTGCAAGATCCACACATCTCGAACAATAATGTTTTCCAATTTCATTGTCACATCAAGATTCAGCTAAACTCCTGTCAAGGGCTAGCACAACAGCCAATGCTAGAGCCAGGACTTTACCTTCGACCAATGTGACTGCTAGGTTAAAAGATATATTGATTGACCCAGAAATCCAGGAAGCTACTGTGTTCGCCCATAGAAACAAGCTTGCCCTTGGTAGTAACGCCTTTGAAATCTTCAGCCATGTAAGGGCCATAAGATTTATGAGATTTGTAAGAATGACCTAAATCGACTCCGTCAGTTACCCTAATGATAGGTTGTAGTTAGCCAATTTATCATGAGACCTTAAACCGGTCAAGATGGTTGGTGTCATCAGCCCACAAGTGAAAAGGAAACCATTAACGTTTGAACTCTAGAAGCATCAAGTGGGCAGAATAAGTTTGCGATTAGGTTAAACAACATTGGCAAATCAACTAGCATCTTTGAGGCCACCGATTTATGTACCCTGTCTCTTATACACATCTAGATGTGTATAAGAGACAGACCCATTACTAAATATGGATACTCGTCTCTTATATGGAGCCACACAAAAATAGAGAAACAAAATTGACTTGAATTTGAAAGGGTTAGACTGATGAAAGAATAAGGTCTCGCTGGAAGAGACATGAAGTGGAAGAAGGTCAAGGATTTGTTCAAAAAAACTTTTAGGTCGGGGAACGTTGGGAACATCACTTGTGGTGAAAGGAGTCAATACCTACTTGGTAAGTAGGATTCTTCGACTACATCTATCGATTCAGCCTCAATTGAAGATGTGTATGAAAAGAACAGAGAAAAGATTTTAAATATTAAAGAAAGACTAAGAACCCTTAGAAGCAGATGAATGAAGAAAAATAGAATTTAAGTGAGAAAAGGGTTTTAGAAAGATAGGGTTTTTTGAGAATCACATTGCCAAGGACTTTTATTAGCTAGAAGTTTTCAAATTTTGAAAAGGTAGAGCTTGGGGTTGTACGAGTCGTAATTAATACGGCATGATCCGGTACAATTAAGAGATTATGGTTCCCATACACATTGATTGGGAACACAAAAGGCCAGTATGATAATTGCCAGCATGATAATAGAGACAAATATGATATCAGTTGGGATGGCTCCAAACTTATCACATTAATTCAAACGCATCATCATTAGACCCAGCCAACGGTGAGTGTCTAAAGAGGGCAGTTGTTAGACCAAATCGGTAGTTGATAGCCGATATGAAGGTTCGGCCGAAAGCAATTCCTCCCCTTCTTTGCAACTCCTTTGGCACCTGTCTCTTATACACATCTAGATGTGTATAAGAGACAGTGCTTATAGATCATTGAAGAACAAAAAGAGGAAGAGAGAGAGACACACACGAAAAGAAAACATCACGAAAAATCGAAAAAGAACTCTCCAAAGCACTCCCAGTTTAGGAATTAGTCATCGGAAATCGCTTTTCTTAGAATTAAATAGTTATCGGTCATAAGTCCTGGCTCATTGCGATCATAGTTGAGTTAGGAATTGCTAATTAGTACCTTATAGAATCTTAATAGTTTTAGGAAAGCTTTAGTTACGTTTGTTGAAATATGTTTTTGTTTCCGTATTGTGAATATGCATCAATGAATTCATTTTCCTTAATTTCACATTTTCGTTTTTTCAATTCCACACAACAAATTTAAGTCCTCAATCTCAATTGAGGTGGACAAACAATAATCATTAACAAGTCAGAATATAATGGAGCATTTTTTATTGAACAATGACATGCTATATAACATTTGAAAGCAAGAGATCCGTTTGTTTGTCCTTATCCGTTCGGACAGTCGAAATTTGCACGAACACTACCAATTATTAGCCATTGTAATACCAGGACAAATTGTAAGATTTACAAAATATAAGAGGAAAACCTAAATGTTAATTAAATCACAAGGGTTTCTTTGTAATTGTCTTCTTTTTTTTATGATTATTTTTAATTGAAGTAATAGACTTCCGTAATTACAGGTGACGCATGGATTCAGTTTCTCATTCCATTCATTCCCACGCCGCCGCCACACTTTTCCTGTCCTCTCCGGCGGCTCTCCGTTTCGTTGCTCCATCCAAATTGTACCCGTCAGGTCTCTCAGTATTTTATTAACTCAATTCCGTCCTGAATCCTGGCGATCAATTATTCAATCAGGAATTCCATTAAAGTTCCACAAAAAAAACCAAACCCCGAATTCCTTCGGATCTACACTTTTTCATTGTTATTCTTTTCAGTTTTGTTGGAGGAGAGACGAATTTTTTTGTTTTCGTAACAGATTCTATTTTTTTTATTTTTTTTATTTTTTAAAAATTTTCTTCTCTGTTTGAATAATGTCTTCATATAGTGTTTGAAAATGTTAAAAAAATATATAAACGAAATGTTATCTTGTTTTGGACTGCTTCTGGGCATTATGTTATAATATTAAGTTGCTTTGAAAAAAATTGAAGAGAATTTAAATGGGCAAGGAAGACGACGGTTTGGAATCCCGGAGGACGGTTTTTGTGACTGTTGGAACAACTCGTTTTGATTCTCTAGTTAGAGCGGTCGACACTGAGGAAGTTAAAAAAGAGCTATACAAAAATGGTTATACTCACCTTCTAATTCAAATGGGTCGTGGTTCCTACGTTCTAGCTGCGAAGGTAATTGGCAACGTTTTGCTCCATTTACCCCGCTAAACAATTTGTTATTTTACGTTTCGAAACTGTCCGTATTTTTGGTTGCATTATTGTTCGAAGTATAACACGAAAAAAGGAAAAGAAAAGAGCAAACTGGTTGGTTGCATCAATTCCGTTTCTGTTTTAGCTCCTAATAGCATTAAACTAGATTGGTTTGGCAGTTAATAAGAGAGATCATTTGTGAAGATTTTAGGCAGTTTGGAGAATTCTAACAACCTTGTAATAGCTGTGTTGCAAGTAACTACAAAGGATGTTAAATTAAAGTGAAGTCCTAAGTTGAAACGAAAGTCTAGGGGTGCTTGGTTCAGCAATCAGAATCAGAATCAGAATTAGAATTGTGATCACAAAAAAAAAAAAAACTTAGTATGGGTTTTTGCTTTCTGGAATTAGAAGCAACTGGTGTTTGGTAAATATGACTAAAGCATTTGGTTTTTAATCATTGAATCATGCTCCTAACTGCTCATGCCAGATATTTTGATGTTTAGGATAAATTTGTCAAATAAACAAGGACACTTGACTTATTCATATGTTGATTTTTTACTTTGGTTCTTTAATTCCAAGTATAGAATTTAGTTTTTCTTTAATATTTAAAACCTTCTCTTGTGCATTTGTACAAATTTTCACTTGTTTATTTATTTCTCTTACCTTTTCGTTTTCAGTCTACTGGAGAAAATGGGTCTCTGGCTGTAGACTACTTCACATTTTCATCAAGCATAGCTGACTATCTGAGATCTGCATCTCTTGTTATCAGTCATGCAGGTACATGTTCATTTTGTTTCATTTATATCGTGTTAGCTCTCGTACACATTGGAATTTCTCATTCATTGTGCATTAGTTTCAAGAACAGCTGCTCTTTTGTTATAATGCATTCTTCAGCAGCTGGAGGTAAAATTTTTAAATAATTACAGATGGCTATACATGCATAATATACCTCTACAAATTCATAATACTCATGTGCCAAAGCTCGTTTGATGTTTTTGGTTGTTTAAATATGTCTAATGGTGTCTGTGTAGCTTGGAAGACTAGTTGCTTCTTCTAGCATCATCCTAGGTCATCTTTTTCTCGTGCCATAAAGGTTGCTTTCTGACATACTCAACTTTTAGGTCTGATGATTAGCATAAACTGGTTACATATTTTACTGGAAGTTTTAGTTCTGATACTAAAACACGTTGTGGGAATAAAAGAAATACTCCTTGCGATTCTAGTCCCTGTTTTGATTTTGTGATGGGCTATCTAAAATACCTTTTCTCTGTGTTGTGTCTAATAACATTGTTTATGTCGTCACTTCAGCGTTAGTCCATAATTTGCATTCAGCTATTTTTGGCTGGTAAATTACCTGCTGTAGTTCTTTAGCATTTAATGGTTCATGGGCCTCATCTACATTCTGTAGTAACTGCCACCTGATTATGTTCAAGGAGTAAATGGGTTCCAACTTTCCAATGATCTATAAGCATGTGCATTAGCCTATGGCATGGTAGTTAGGGGTCATCATTGGTATTAGTGAAACCCTTTCAAAACAAGCACTACAGGACCTGGCATATCCACCATTGCAAATGATTAACTAGCGTTACAATGAAGTTCAGCGTAATTGAACCTTGTGGTGATCAGGCTTGAATTCCATATTTGGTTTTGGTTTGAATTTGATTGGTTCTATATGTGAAGTCAATATTTAATTACTAGGTTCCATTGGATATGTAGCCTTTTGCTTGAGTTCTTTAAAAATTTTGTTGACCTATATATCCAACCTCATTTTTCATAAAATGTATTTTGACCTGTAATTTTTAGTTTATAGCGCCACTCATATCTGATCTCAATGCAAATACTATATAGCTATGATACTGCGTATAGACAATGTATGATGTTGACACTAATGGTAAACATTTATGATCTTACAAGCAAACATCTAATCACGTGAATTAAATCTTAAAATGTTAATGAGTCTGAGTAATATTCTGACTCGAGCTCGATCTCAGCAATGTGCAAACTTCGATGGAGCTCGAACGGTTCATTAGGATCAATTACTTGTAGGCCCATGAATAATTTGTGGACCATTGAACATTTCTGCCAACACTCAGTGAATGGTGCCACACTATCTCCAAGTAAATAGTGCCATTAGTTGCTCACTGTAACTGTTCATTCTACATTTCTATTGTTAGAAACTTCCAAAGTGCTCAAGGGCATGTCATGTTCTCTATGTATTCATGTTATAATCTGGATTTCCTGATTATTTCTCGTCTAACTGAATTTCAAACGTCCCTTCATAGTTGGGTTGTCTGTATTATTTCATATAAAATTGAACATCTAACTTCCTCTGCAATTGTGAGCCTCCTAAATATGTTATCCCATCCATTTCAGTGGGAGTTCTGAAGTGGTTTTGCAAAGGATATGCTTTTTTATTCATGCAGGGGGCAAGAATTAGAATAGCCACATTATTACATATTTTGAAGGATTCTACAATTGTCTTTCCCTTCAAAATATGACCAATGTGACTATTCTCATCTTGGCCTTAAAATGCAATTTCAGGGCTTCTGTGGAAATGAAATTTGATTTTCAACTTTGTGATATTTTGTACTTCTGCTGTACCATTTTATTGCAAATGCTATCGATTTCAGGAACTAACTAATGTAGGAAGTAATCATTCAATATTTAATCCTAATATAAAAATAATTTAGTGGGAATAAGGCTTGGTTTGTTTGTTTGTTTATAAAAATGATTTATTTTTTATGGTTGTGGTATGATACATCTCTTTGGTCTGGTGAGAATTGTTTTTGCTGGTTTTGCATGCCTGCCTTCCTAAGTTGATTAATCTAGACCTAGGAATTATCACATGAGGAAATGCTTCACATACATACAATACAGTTTTGTCACTGCCGTTCAAAGTTTTTATCTAGCAAGTATTGCATCCAATGCATGGCGTATTTCCACTCGCATATCTTTATGTGGCCCTTTTTATACACTTCTATCTTCATTTATTCTCTGCAAGCCATGGAAAGTAAGATAGCTTGCATTTGCCCTGCCAATTGCCGAGTAGGTGTCAAAGAGTGTATAAATTTGCTCATTCTTCTTCTCTTAACTCTGTTACATATTACTTGTCATTTTTTCATTTACTGCACATAGCTTATCTCAAAAAGAATATACTTGTCATCCTCTTTGGCAGCTCTAGAAAGATGATTATGTGCATGTTTACATTAATGGGAACCATTAGTAAAAGTAGTAGGTCAGACAAATCTATATGGTTGGATAAGATTTTATTGAAACTTAGCTGCAATTTGAACTGATAAAAGAAAATGACAATAACACGTTTCCATCAATTTTCAGGTTCAGGGAGCATATTTGAGACATTGCGGTTACAGAAACCATTAATTGTGGTAGTAAATGAAGATTTAATGGACAATCATCAAAGTGAGCTGGCGGAAGAACTCGCAGAGAGAACGATGCTGTCTCTTTGTACACATCTAGATGTGTATAAGAGACCATTGCCAATATGGATTTGGGATTGCTTATTCCATACCAACCTGCTGCTGATGCAACACCAGTTGCTGAGTTCATAAATAGTTTTCTAGGTTTTCCCAGATGAATAAAGATACTGTGGTACATCTTGCCTACACTTCAATATGTCAAAAGCAGCATGCTTCAACAAGATTACAAGTCCCTGATATTGATAGAGCAATTATTGAATGAATGATACAACACAGGGAAAAGCTTTACTAGGTTGGAGGAGATTTTAGGGCATCCATTTTGGAGGTTATAAACGTCTAGAATGTGTATTAGAACATAAGATCAGTTGCCATGTTTCCTTCACCCATTTAGGCTTCGGTCTATCATACTTGTATTTATTTTCTGTCTTACACTCAATGTAACTGTCTTAGTATTGGAGAACAGAATTGGTAACCACCACATGAAGTTTGTGCGACTTCCGGAGGTGACTTTTGAACTTTCAAAATTTGAAGTCAATTTAGTGCCTTGAATGTCATGCTAAGTATGAGACCCTGAGCCTATGGAAATAGGGATCTTTTTGCTGTTTGGTATGGTACTGGGCTTATGTCGAAATGCTTTTTGTCTGAGTGTTCTATCCTTCCATGAATTGTGAACAAAATAATAAGTTCATCAGATTTTGCATGTTTCTTTCTATTCCCATAGTTTTTGATGCTAAACCTGATTGCCCCCTGTTTTTTAAGTTTTTAGAGTAGGGAAGGAATGGGGAAAAAAAAGTAGGTAAACCAAGAAAGTAGCTTTCCGTTGCCTTCGCAAGCTTATATGTTGAGATTGGCTTGGATTGTTTATTTCCTTTCTCTTTACTTTTTTGAAAAAGAAAATTGTTCTTTGATTTTTGGGAGGTCAAAACTGTTTTATGGATAAGTTGCCATCGAATGATGTCAATTAGTTTGATTATCTAGTCCCTGTACTTTAAATGGTAGGAATTATTAGTTTAGGAATGTAACACATGACATTTGGTAGAATTTTCTTATAATAAGGAAATGTTTGATTTATAAATATGAGGGTGAGCAATAAGAATTAGAAGATGTTCAATAAGAATCATTAAGATGATCAGGTTCCACCAAATCAGAAATACACATCTTCAAAATTTTATAAAAATAAAATGTTAGAAAATATTCTTTTTATTACTTATTTATAATTTCAGTCTCAAATTAATTAACTCGTTAATATAATAAAATTCATTCTAATTTTAACCAAACAAATAAAAGAAAAACATAAATTCATGCTTATAAATAAAGTTTATGATTTACCTTCAAATTCTTATTTCTGAATACGAAACAAAACATCTCTAATGGGATTTGGCAGCATTTGGAGTGGGCAGTGGTCCTAAGGAGTTCCCTAAAATTCAGGGCAGTTAATTGACTTTCCTGAACACTGAATCCGGATCACCGGATTGTGCATGTGGACACTCCAACGCAATATTGCTAATGCAGCGACCGTTCGATGCTGATAGGTCAACGAGCTATGTTAGTGTTAATCATCATATCCTGTGACGCTGGTCATAGGTCAAGTTGGATCTGGATCGCATTATTTCAGACCGCTTAATAATTTGAAGCCTTACTACAAGTATACAGTAGACATAAATGGAACTGCGCCAATAATATAGTACAAATTTAAATATCGTTTTAGGTAGATTCCTACTATAATAAAAAGAAATTTATTAGTGGATGAGATTTTAAATAATGTGCATGCAATTATATACCTAGTTAAATATGTGCCTCACAAAGAAGCAAGTATAATTTCTAAAATAGCCAATGTACAATTTGAAACAACTATAATATAGGAAAATTATTTATAAAATTACAAATTTCATATTACTTGTTAAAATTTCAACTTAGGAAATTAATGCACATTATATTGAATCACAAATCCCTTATTTTAATAATTTTTGATCGAATTTCGTTCATTCTTTTATAGATCTAGTGACACATATTTTGTAATTTGTCACTTTGGATATATGTACTGATATAATATATTTATATTCAGAATATAAATTGTCAAAATAATATTTACAAATTATTGAAATGATATGAAATTAGGATAAATTTCAACTCCATTTGTTTTAACCACTACTTTTTGGTTGATTTCAAAATTTTAATTAAATTCTTTAATTTATTTGAATAATTTATGATGAATTTCGATTTTAAATTTAAATCTACCTAAATTCCTCCATTCAATAAGATCAATGTACTTGACATAACCCAACAGATTCATAATGTTTAAAGTTTGTTTGGCACATTTGAATTAATCTTCAAATATAATTTTGATGTAGTAAACTCAAATTGATATTATGAAGATGTCATTTGATGCTGAGCTATGTATGTAATGATAATTAACCACCATATAGGGTTTTCACAATCCAGGCCTTGGATTTGGAACTGTCCCTTTTCCATCAAGGTTTTACGAGTCCATTTAAACAATCACTTGCTTCGAATGTCACAAATATTTAGATGTTAAAATTGTCCATAATACAGTTTGATTATATGCTAATCATCTTGCTACATCATGAAATGCAACAAAAACTTCCAACTTTATCTCACTGTAAAGACAGAGACTTGACCTTATATGAAATACAACATAAGAGACAAAATCAAATATAGACAATTCGATCTCCAGCAGCCCAACACACATAATACATACTGTAGAGGCAGACAATGGGCATAGATGCAATATGGCTGTTTTAGTTTTTACGAGTGAAAATACTTAATACCACATTTCATTTTATTTTTTTTTGGTAAAAAAGTTAAAAAAAGAAAAAAAAGAAAAAAGGGACAAGTTACTTTTTTTTCTCAGAGAATTAGAACATGCCACCTGTGCATATCATCCAAAGTTTAAGCTGACCTATACAGTTTTACAAGAACGTAAATCACTAAATTAAAATATTTAAATTAAATCATTAAGATTACATACTCAGAAATTATATTCACATGCTTTCCTTTCAAACCCATCATATGATCCATCAAAGGAGCACTAACGATGATGAAAATTGAATTGAATTAAAAAAACAGTTCTTTTAATGATCTTATCCTCGGTTTACTTTTAGAGAAATTTTTTACATAAATTTTATTTACGATAAAATGGGCTACTTGATTAATATTTATTCACATTATTTTAAAATAAATTTATTTTTAATGAGTTAAAATAATATAAATAAATATAAATTAAAAAATTCATACCATCTACTTTAAATCGAATGCACGTTAGACTTTTCATTAAACCAACCTACTTGGCAATACTGCCCTTTAATACGAATCCCAATATATCGTCCTAGGAAAGGAAACAAATTGTTACACTTCGTATTGCAAATTGCACCCTTTTCTTCTCATTCCGCAACCGTACTTTTCCCTGTCCTCTCTCGCAGTCTTTCTCTCTTGCTCTAATCTTCTGTCTGGATTCATTCATTCCCTCTTTCTGCAGTTCTTATGGAAAACAGCACCATTTCAGCTCCTGCAACACCTGAATTTGCAGGACAAAACCATTCCCAAACACACCACCATCTGGAACCTGATCATCACCACCACCACCACGCTGCTCTCCCTTCTACTTCCATTCTTCTAATAGTCATTCCCATCTTCATAGTCATTTTGCTCCTAGCAATCTTTTTATTAATAGTTATGCTTCGAAAACTTCAGAATTATAAAAGTCATGGCAGCATCAAAAGTGGAAGCATCATCAGCAACAACGACTGCATGTTCAGTGCTCATAGCTCCATGAACATAAGTTCAAGTCCAGGTAGGAAATAATGCCCCCCCAAAATAATAAAAAATAAAAAAACTGCTCTGTTTGGACAGAAAGTAAGGAAATCCTTTTGACAGTTATTATTTAGGATAATTTTTCTAAATATCATTTGGAATAATGAATATAGGATATTTTTTGATGGATGTATGTCTGATAAAATGATGGTTAAAAAAATGCTTTAGAAATGATTAATTTCAAAATATTATTCTAAAAACTATTACAATCGTATTCATTATTTTGAATAATATTTTACAATAATTTACTAACACATTTTCCAATTAATCTGGTTCCTTCGCATATATCACAAGGTCAAAAATTGTTACATTATTTGTTACAATAACATTTCAAATATAATATTTTAAATAATAATTATTTAAACTGAACTGGTCTGTGTTTATTTATTTATTTATACTGGTGGTGAAAAATGGAGCAGATGTGAGAAGTCGATGTTTGTATGGAAGCAGTGGAAATAAAATGGCCGCATCCAAGTGTAGAGGAGTACAAGTTTTCACTTACAAAGAGCTTGAGATGGCAACAAACAAATTTAGTGCAGCCAATGTGATCGGAAATGGAGGGTATGGAGTAGTGTATAGGGGGATTTTGAGTGATGGAACTGTGGCTGCAATTATCTTAGATGTTGCACAGACAAGGGAAGCAAGGGGAACGTGCCTTTCGGTTAGAGGTTAGTAGACTTCATTTATTGCTACCTTTTTTTAAGATTTTGTTTCTATTTCTGATCTCGTTATATTTGACATGCTTAAATTTATAAATAATTTGTTAAAAAAATTAATATTTGACTAATTATTATCTTTCAATTAAAATTCAAACTTAATTAATTAATTTTGAGTTTTTAAATTTTGAAATGATTTATGAAAATAATTAATGTTGAAAATGAACACATCTATTTTTTGGGATTTGAACGAAGGGTTAAAATAGGCCAAATGACTCTTACAAAGTTGTCTTTTTAAAAGATGACAAATAATTTAATACAAATCAAAATAATAAGAATGACATGTAATTATAAAATAAAACGAAAGCTTATACACATCTAGATGTGTATAAGAGAATTTTTATCATTTTTGTAATTTTTCCTAACAAAAATTATCCTTTGAAGACTACCGAACATTGTTGTTATTTACATTTTCTCTCTACTAACAGAAGATTGCTTTTATTTGCACTTATTTGGTTAAATACATTGAGGATTTGGTCATTGTAGATTTTTTTTTTGAAATTGAAAATTATATTTTTAAAATAATTTGGTGACAAAAATTACAAATATATATACATATATTTAGAAAAATTAAAAATTATTTTTAAAAGAAACTCCACACCTACATCGCCAAAAGTGTTTTTCATTTTAAAACAATAATTACATACATTTTTTATAAACAGTCGAGAATAAGTCCCAAGTATTGAGTCAGAAAAATTAAGATATTTGTAAGAGAAATTAGTTGTGTTAGTATTGGTCCAACCATTGCTTTCTTGAACATCCCTAATTGAACTTGTTTTGATGGGTGCTTTTCTGTTCTGCGGGATATTGCATGAAAGGGTTAGACGTATTCTAGTCAATGGTTGCACATGAACCCCAACCAACCCAACCGATAAGATAGAAATAGTTGCCTTCAAATATTGAATAGGATCTGCCTCTTTCCTGAGAAAAAAAACTATATTTTGTGGAGTGTTGACTTGGGGGCTGATTATGATTATAATAACGCCTAAATTACAGTTTTGATATTCCTAACAGCATCTTATGACTTGAGTTCCCTCAAAGGTGGACAGAACAACTCTAATTACTTTATTAGCTGTTGACTTTACTCTCCCCAGAAATGTTAAAAAAAAACACACACACACACACACATCACATGCGCCCACAAATACACTCTCACTAATTCTGCTACAACTATGCTGTTTGTTATCCTCTTCTCCCATAAGAAGTGTCAGGAATGTCACTGCTCCATCCCATTATCTGCACTCTACAGCAACAATGTACCTACATTGATGAACATGTTCCCTTAAAAGAAAGGTACATCACATTCCTACGCCTGAAACATGTAGATTGATGAGTCTGATCCTTGGACAGATTAGTGCGTCCGAAAGGTTTAGTGCATGTCTAGGGTTGCTCTGCCTTCGGATAGTCAGGCGCATACAATAAATTGAATTTTCTTTGGACGTTATTGAGCATCCATTGTAAGTGCCTCAGAATCTTGTTCTCTGCCTGACCTTTCGGACGGTGTGTTGCGTCCGAGACAATTCTGTTCGGATGAAGTTCTGCATCCGAGCAACTTTGTTCTGTTAGGACGATGTGCAGCATCCGAAAACCCTGCTATGAATAGATATAACAGAATTCCTGCACAACTTAAGTTTAGATTGTTAGATTGCATTTGTCATCATCAAAACCAAGATTGTAGGTCAACATTATTTTCATCACTCATAGGCTAAGTAGGGTAAACATTTTTTAGCCACGAGATATACATGTTTTGCCTTTATATCAAAACGACAATAGAAGGCTTGAAAGTGGATTGTCATGGTATAAAAGATCGATATAATAAGAAAATTGTTTGGATCTAGGCTCAGAAGGGGGATCGAGACTAGCAAAGTGCATTCCAAAGATAGAGGTTTGAGCATTTTCATCAATAGGGGTTGGTCTCACAGAAGGAAAATAACTGTTTCAGCCATAATTGTAAGATCCACATTGGGTCAGGATTGTTTTCCAATTTCATTGTCTCAAATTCAGCTAAACTCCTGTCAAGGGCTAGCACAACAGCCAATGCTAGAGCCAGGACTTTACCTTCGGCCAATGTGACTGCTAGGTTAAAAGATATATTGATTGACCCAGAAATCCAGGAAGCTACTGTGACGCCCATAGATCAAGCTTGCCCTTGGTAGTAACGTCTTTGAAATGTTCAGCCATGTAAGGGCCATAAGATTTATGAGATTTGTAAGAATGACCTAAATCGACTCCGTCAGTTACCAATGATAGGTTGTAGTTAGCCAATTTATCATGAGACCTTAAACCAGTCAAGATGGTTGGTGTCATCGGCCCACAAGTGAAAAGGAAATCATTAACGTTTGAACTAAAGAATTCATCAAGTGGGCAGAATAAGTTTGCGATTAGGTTAAACAACATTGGTACATAAATCTACCTGCCTCAAAGATGCTAGTTGATTTGCAAATGTGTCTTGTCTGTGCCTTCAATGGAAGGTTGCAATCACTTGGCCTATGACACCCACTAAATATGGATACTCAGATTGGAGGATTATGGAGCCACACAAAAATAGAGAAACAAAATTGACTTGAATTTGAAAGGGTTAGACTGATGAAAGAATAAGGTCTAGACTGAAAACAGAAACTTAATCTTGAATGCTAAGCTATGAATGTGTTGTAAAACTTTTAGGAAAATAACGTTGGGAACATACTTAAAGTGAAAGGAGTCAATACCTATCTGGTAAGTAGGAGAGCTTCGACTGCATCTATCGATTCAGCCTCAATTGAATCTTTGGAGGAAGATAGGATGGTAGCCATGGAAACAGTGATGAGAGTAAATGGGAGATGAAAAGAATATGAGAAAAGATAGGTCAAATTGAAGCAGAGAAAGAACCCTAAGAAGCAACTGAATGAAGAAAAATAGAATTTAAGCGAGAAAAGGGTTTTAGAAAGATAGGGTTTTTTGAGAATCACGTTGCCAAGGACTTTTATTAGCTAGAGGTTTTCAAATTTTGAAAAGGTAGAGCTTGGGGTTGTACGACATCGTACTTTCTCTGCTTCCTGATCTATACAATTAAGATTCTTATAGTTCCCAAATTGATTGGGAACACAAAAGGCCAGTATGATAATTGCCAGCATGATAATAGAGACAAATATGATATCAGTTGGGATGGCTCCAAACTTATCACATTAATTCAAACGCATCATCATTAGACCCAGCCAACGGTGAGTGTCTAAAGGGGGCAGTTGTTAGACCAAATCGGTAGTTGATAGCCGATATGAAGGTGCAGCCGAAATAAAGAGATAACGTTGAAATATGACAGGGTGGGGGATCAAAGATCGATTTGAATCCGAACAAGGAATAAGATCGTCTGCTATACGTTCGCATCAAAATAGGGAAAACTAAACTCAGAAAAATATCGTGCCAAAGGAGTTGCAAAGAAGGGGAGGAATTGCAGGGAACAATTGAAAGAATTTGAAAATCTTAACTTCCTCAAAATGGTAGCTTTTATGAAAAGAACAAAAAGAGGAAGAGAGAGGAGACACACACAGAAAAAAGAAAACATCACAGAAAAATCAGAAAAAGAACTCTCCGAAAGCACTCCCCAGTTTAGGAATTAGTCATCAGGAAATCTGCTTTTCAGTTAGAATTAAATAGTTATCGGTCATAAGTCCTGGCTCATTGCGATCATAGTTGAGTTAGGAATTGCTAATTAGTACCTTATAGAATCTTAACAGTTTTAGGAAAGCTTTAGTTACGTTTGTTGAAATATGTTTTTGTTTCCGTATTGTGAATATGCATCAATGAATTCATTTTCCTTAATTTCACATTTTCGTTTTTTCAATTCCACACAACAAATTTAAGTCCTCAATCTCAGTTGAGGTGGACAAACAATAATCATTAACAAGTCAGAACATAATGGAGCATTTTTATTGAACAATGACATGCTATATAACATTTGAAAGCAAGAGATCCGTTTGTTTGTCCTTATCCGTTCGGAGAGTCGAAATTTCTGGCAAGCACGAACACTACCAATTATTAGCCATTGTAATACCAGGACAAATTGTAAGATTTGCAAAATATAAGAGGAAAACCTAAATGTTAATTAAATCACAAGGGTTTCTTTGTAATTATCTTCTTCTTTTTTATGATTATTTTTAATTTAAGTAATAGACTTCCGTAATTACAGGTGACGCATGGATTCAGTTCTCATTCCATTCTTTCCCACGCCGCCGCCACACTTTTCCTGTCCTCTCCGGCGGCTACCCGTTTCGTTGGTCCATCCAAATTGTACCCGTCAGGTCTCTCAGTATTTTATTAACTCAATTGTCCTGAATCTTGGCGATCAATTATTCAATCAGGAATTCCATTAAAGTTCCACAAAAAAAACCAAACCCCGAATTCCTTCGGATCTACACTTTTTCATTGTTATTCTTTTCAGTTTTGTCGGAGGAGAGAGGAATTTTTTTGTTTTCGTAACAGATACTATATATATATATATATTTTTTTAAAATTTTTCTTCTCTGTTTGAATAATGTCTTCATATAGTGTTTGAAAATGTTAAAAAAATATATAAACGAAATGTTATCTTGTTTTGGACTGCTTAAAAACATCTATATGTATATAATATTAAGTTGCTTTGAAAAAAATTGAAGAGAATTTAAATGGGCAAGGAAGACGACGGTTTGGAATCCCGGAGGACGG
Organism: Cinchona pubescens; assembly: GCA_025175665.1. Taxonomy (NCBI): domain Eukaryota; kingdom Viridiplantae; phylum Streptophyta; class Magnoliopsida; order Gentianales; family Rubiaceae; genus Cinchona; species Cinchona pubescens. The sequence continues at coordinate 71,345 of JANKKI010000338.1, forward strand.
TTTTTGTGACTGATACAACAACTCGTTTTGATTCTCTAGTTAGAATCGACACTAGGAAGTTAAAAAAGAGCTATACAAAAATGGTTATACTCACCATTAATTCAAATGGGTCGTGGTTCCTACGTTCCTGCGAAGGTAATTGGCAACGTTTTGCTCCATTTACCCCGCTAAACAATTTGTTATTTTACGTTTCGAAACTGTCCGTATTTTTGGTTGCATTATTGTTCAAAGTATAACACGAAAAAAGGAAAAGAAAAGAGCAAACTGGTTGGTTGCATCAATTCCGTTTCTGTTTTAGCTCCTAATAGCATTAAACTAGATCCTCTGGTTTGGCAGTTCATAAGAGAGATCATTTGTGAAGATTTTAGGCAGTTTGGAGAATTCTAACAACCTTGTAATAGCTGTGTTGCAAGTAACTACAAAGGATGTTAATTTAAAGTGAAGTCCTAAGTTGAAACGAAAGTCTAGGGGTGCTTGGTTTCAGCAATCAGAATCAGAATTAGAATTGTGATCACAAAAAAAAAAAAAAAAACTTAGTATGGGTTTTTGCTTTCTGGAATTAGAAGCAACTGGTGTTTGGTAAATATGACTAGAGCATTTGGTTTTTAATCATTGAATCATGCTACTAACTGCATGTCAGATATTTTGATGTTTAGGATAAATTTGTTAAATAAACAAGGACACTTGACTTATTCATATGTTGGTTTTTTACTTTGGTTCTTTAATTCCAAGTATAGAATTTAGTTTTTCTTTAATATTTAAAACCTTCTCTTGTGCATTTGTACAAATTTTCACTTGTTTATTTATTTCTCTTACCTTTCTGTTTTCAGTATCTACTGGAGAAAATGGGTCTCTGGTTGTAGACTACTTCACATTTTCATCAAGCATAGCTGACTATCTGAGATCTGCATCCCTTGTTATCAGTCATGCAGGTACATGTTCATTTTGTTTCATTTATATCGTGTTAGCTCTTGTACACATTGGAATTTCTCATTCATTGTGCATTAGTTTCAAGAACAGCTGCTCTTTTGTTATAATGCATTCTTCAGCAGCTGGAGGTAAATTTTTTAAATAATTACAGGTGGCTATACATGCATGATATACCTCTACAAATTCATAATACTCATGTGCCAAAGCTCGTTTGATGTTTTTGGTTGTTTAAATAGCTCTAATGGTGTCTATGTAGCTTGGAAGACAAGTTGCTTCTTCTAGCATCATCCTAGGTCATCTTTTTCTCATGCCAAAGAGGTTACTTTCTGACATACTCAACTTAAAGGTCTGATGATTAGCATAAAGTGGTTACATATTTTACTGGAAGTTTTAGTTCTGATACTGGGCTGAAAATACGTTGTGGGAATAGAAGAAATACTCCTTGTGATTCTAGTCCCTGTTTTGATTTTGTGATGGGCTATCTAAAATACCTTTTCTCTGTGTTGTGTCTAATAACATTGTTTATGTCGTCACTTCAGCGTTAGTCCATAATTTGCATTCAGCTATTTTTGGCTGGTAAATTACCTGCTGTAGTTCTTTAGCATTTAATGGTTCATGGGCCTCATCTACATTCTGTAGTAACTGCCACCTAGATGTGTTCAAGAGACAAACTGGTTCCAACTTTCCAATGATCTATAAGCATGTGCATTAGTCTTGCATGGTCTTAGGGGTCATCATTGGTATTTTGATGTGTAAATTTTCAAGGTGACACCCTTTCAAAACAAGCACTACAGGACCTAGCATATCCACCATTGCAAATGATTAACTAACGTTACAATGAAGTTCAGCGTAATTGAACCTTGTGGTGATCAGGCTTGAATTCCATATTTGGTTTTGGTTTGAATTTGATTGGATCTATATATATGTGAAGTCAATATTTAATTACTAGGTTCCATTGGATATGTAGCCTTTTGCTTGAGTTCTTTAAAAATTTTGTTGAACTATATATCCAAATTCATTTTTCATAAAATGTATTTTGACCTGTAATTTTTAGTTTATAGCGCCACTCATATCTGATCTCAATGCAAATACTATATAGCTATGATACTGCATATAAACAATATATGATGTTGACACTAATGGTAAACATTTATGATCTTACAAGCAAACATCTAATCACTTGAATTCAGTCTTAAAATGTTAATGAGTCTGAGTAATATTCTGACTCGAGCTCGATCTCAGCAATGTGCAAACTTAGATGGAGCTCGAACGGTTCATTAGGATCAATTAGTTGTAGGCCCATGAATAATTTGTGGACCATTGAACATTTCTGCCAACACTCAGTGAATGGTGCCACACTATCTCCAAGTAAATAGTGCCATTAGTTGCTCACAGTAACTGTTCATTCTACATTTCTATTGTTTTTAACTTCCAAAATGCTCAAGTACACGTCATGTTCTCTATGTATTCATGTTATAATCTGGATTTCTTGATTCTTTCTCGTCTAACTGAATTTCAAACGTCTCTTCATAGTTGGGTTGTCTGTATTATTTCATATGAAATTGAACATCTAACTTCCTCTGCAATTGTGAGCCTCCTAAATATGTTATCCCATCCATTTCAGTGGGAGTTCTGAAGTGGTTTTGCAAAGGATATGCTTTTTTACTCATGCAGGGGGCAAGAATTAGAATAGCCACATTATTATATATTTTGAAGGATTCTACAATTGTCTTTACGACTTTCTTGGGTACAATATTATTAAGGACGACCTTCATAGAGGTTCAAACTGATGAAGTTGTTGCACATGCGGTGTTGGTCTTAGCTATTTGCTTTTGATGACTATAGTTATGTGGTAAACTCTTATATGTTGCTTTCATTGTGATAACAATTAAATCACGTTTTACAATGATAGTATGACCAAAAGATACATCTCATCTTGGCCTTAAAATGCCATTTCAGGGCTTCTGTGGAAATGAAATTTGATTTTCATCTTTGTGATATTTTGTACTTCTGCTGTACCATTTTATTGTAAATGCTATCGATTTCAGGAACTAACTAATGTAGGAAGTAATCAAACAATATTTAAAATACGAAATATAAAAATAATTTAGTGGGAATAAGGCTTGGTTTGTTTGTTTGTTTATAAAAATAATTTTATTTTTTATACACATGGTACTCTTTGGTCTGGTGAGAATTGTTTTTGCTGGTTTTGTATGCCTGCCTTCCTAAGTTGAGACCTAAGAAGTATCACATGAGGAAATGCTTCACATACATACAATACAGTTTTGTCACTGCCGTTATAAAGTTTTTATCTAGCAAGTATTGCATCCAATGCATGGCGTATTTCCACTTGCATATCTTTATGTGGCCCTTTTTATACACTTCTATCTTCATTTATTCTCTGCAAGCCATGGAAAGTAAGATAGCTTACATTTTGCCCTGCTAATTGCCAAGTAGGTGTCAAAGAGTGTATAAATTTGCTCATTCTTCTTCTCATAACTCTGTTACATATTACCAGTCATTTTTTCATTTACTGGACATAGCTTATCTCAAAAAGAATATACTTGTCATCCTCTTTGGCAGCTCTAGAAAGATGTTTACATTAATGGGAACCATTAGGAAAAGTAGTAGGTCAGACAAATCTATATGGTTGGATAAGATTTTATTGAAACTTAGCTGCAATTTGAACTGATAAAAGAAAATGACAATAACACGTTTCCATCCATTTTCAGGTTCAGGGAGCATATTTGAGACATTGCGGTTACAGAAACCATTAATTGTGGTAGTAAATGAAGATTTAATGGACAATCATCAAAGTGAGCTGGCGGAAGAACTCGCAGAGAGAAAACACTTGTTTTGTGCTCGTCCCCAAACACTCTACCAAACCATTGCCAATATGGATTTGGGATTGCTTATTCCATACCAACCTGGTGATGTGCAACACCAGTTGCTGAGTTCATAAATAGTTTTCTAGGTTTTCCCAGATGAATAAAGATACTGTGGTACATCTTGCCTACACTTCAATATGTCAAAAGCAGCATGCTTCAACAATATTACAAGTCCCTGATATTGATAGAGCAATTATTGAATGAATGATACAACACAGGGAAAAGCTTTACTAGGCTGGAGGAGATTTTAGGGCATCCATTTTGGAGGTCATGCACGTCTAGAAAAAATATTAGAACATAAGACTTGCCATGTTTCCTTCACCCATTTAGGCTTCGGTCCTACTTGTATTTATTTTCTGCAGGTGCACTCAATGTAACTGTCTTAGTATTGGAGAACAGAATTGGTAACCACCACATGAAGTTTGTGTGACTTCCGGAGGTGACTTTTGAACTTTCAAAATTTGAAGTCAATTTAGTGCCTTGAATGTCATGCTGAGTATGAGACCCTGAGCCTATGGAAATAGGGATCTTTTTGCTGTTTGGTATGGGGTAGAATTTATCTCGAAATGCTTTTTGTCTGAGTGTTCTACCTTCCATGAATTGTGAACAAAATAATAAGTTCATCAGATTTTGCATGTTTCTTTCTATTCCCGTAGTTTTTGATGCTAAACCTGATTGCCCCCTGTTTTTCAAGTTTTTAGAGGAGGGAAGGAATGGGGAAAAAAAAATTAGGTAAACCAGGAAAGTAGCTTTCCGTTGCCTTCGCAAGCTTATATGTTGAGATTGGCTTGGATTGTTTATTTCCTTTCTCTTTACTTTTTTGAAAAAGAAAATTGTTCTTTGTTTTTGGGAGGTCAAAACTGTGTTATGGATAAGTTGCCATCGAATGATGTCAATTAGTTTGATTATCTAGTCCCTGTACTTTAAAGGGTAGGAATTATTAGTTTAGCAATGTAACACATGACGTTTGGTAGAATTTTCTTATAATAAGGAAATGTTTGATTTATAAATATGAGGGTGAGCAATAAGAATTAGAAGATGTTTAATAAGAATCAAAATTAGTAATAATACTTTTATATGTTATTTGGTTGCTATTATGAGTATAATTTTATACAAATAAAGTGTTAGAAAATATTCTTTTTTATTACTTATTCATAACTTCACCCTCAAACTAATGAACTCATTAATATAATAAAATTCATTCTAATTTTAACCAAACAAATAAAAGAAAAACATAAATTCATGCTTATAAGTAAAGTTTATGTTTTACCTTCAAATTCTTATTTCTGAATACGAACCAAAACATCTCTAATGGGATTTGGCAGCATTTGGAGTGGGCAGTGGTAGGAGTTCCCTAAAATTCAGGGCAGTTACTTGACTTTCCTGAACACTGAATACGGATCACTGGATTGTGCATGTGGACACTCCAACGCAATATTGCTAATGCAGCGACCGTTCGATGCTGATAGGTCAACGAGCTATGTTAGTATTACTCATCATATCCTGTGACGCTGGTCATAGGTCAAGTTGGATCTGGATCGCATTATTTCAGACCGCTTAATAAGTGACCTTGTTTGAAGCCTTACTACAAGTATACAGTAGACATAAATGGAACTGCGCCAACAATATAGTACAAATTTAAATATCGTTTTAGGTAGATTCCTACTATAATAGAAGAAATTATGAGTGAATGAGATTTTAAATAATGTGCATGCAATTATATACCTAGTTAAATATATGCCAAACAAAGAAGCAAGTATAATTTCTAAAATAACCAATGTACAATTTGAAACAACTATAATATAGGAAAATTATTTATAAAATTACAAATTTAATATTACTTGTTAAAATTAATGCACATTATATTGAATCACAAATCCCTTATTTTAATAATTTCTGGTCAGATTTCGTTCTTTCTTTTATAGATCTAGTGACACAGATTTTGTTAATTTGTCACTTTGGATATATGTACTGATATAATATATTTATATTCAGAATATAAATTGTCAAAATAATATTTCAAATCATTGAAATGATATGAAATTAGGATAAATTTCAACTCCATTTGTTTTAACCACTCGTATACTTTTTGGTTGATTTCAAATTTTTAATTAAATTCTTTAATTTATTTGAATAATTTATGATGGATTTCGATTTTAAATTTAAATCTACCTAAATTCCTCCATTCAAACGCAACATCAATGTACTTGACATAACCCAACTGGATTCACCGTTTCAAAACTTTGTTTGGCACATTTGAAAACATCTTCATAATATAATTTTGATGTTGTACAGATTGAACTTAAAGTGTCATTTGATCATTAATGTAATAATGATAATTAACCACCATATATTTTCACAATCCAGGCCTTGGATTTGGAACTGTTCCTTTTCCATCAAGGCCTTACGAGTCCATTTCAACAATCACTTGCTTCGAATGTCACAAATATTTAGATGTTAAAATTGTCCATAATACAGTTTGATTATATGCTAATCATCTTGCTACATCATGAAATGCAACAAAAACTTCCAACTTTATCTCACTGTAAAGACAGAGACTTGACCTTATATGAAATACAACATAAGAGACAAAATCAAATATAGACAATTCGATCTCCAGCAGCCCAACACACATAATACATACTGTAGAGGCAGACAATGGGCATAGATGCAATATGGCTGTTTTAGTTTTTACGAGTGAAAATACTTAATACCACATTTCATTTTATTTTTTTTTGGTAAAAAAGTTCAAAAAAATAAATAAATAAATAAAAAATGAACAAGTTACTTTTTTTTCTCAGAGAATTAGAACATGCCACCTGTGCATATCATCCTAAGTCTAAGCTGACCTATACAGTTTTGAACGTAAATCACTAAATTAAAATATTTAAATTAAATCATTAATATTCCATACTCAGAAATTATATTCACATGCGTTCCTTTCAAACCCATCATATGATCCATCAAAGGAGCACTAACGATGATGAAAATTGAATTGAATTAAAAAAAAAGTGCTTTTAATGATTTTATCGTCGGTTTACTTTTAGAGAAATTTTGTTACATAAATTTAATTTACAGTAGAATAAGTTACATCTAGATGTGTATAAGAGACTTGGAAATACTGCCCTTTAATACGAATCCTAATATATCGTCCTAGGAAAGGAAACAAAATTGTTACACTTCATATTGCAAATTGCACCCTTTTCTTCTCATTCCGCAAGGACACTGTTTGTCCTCTGGATTCATTCATTCATTCATTCCCTCTTTTCTGCAGTTCTTATGGAAAACAGCACCATTTCAGCTCCTGCAACACCTGAATTTGCAGGACAAAACCATTCCCAAACACACCACCATCTGGAACCTGATCATCACCATCACCATCACGCTGCTCTCCCTTCTACTTCCATTCTAGATCTAATAGTCATTCCCATCTTCATAGTCATTTTGCTCCTAGCAATCTTTTTATTAATAGTTATGCTTCGAAAACTCATGTCAGAATTATAAAAGTCATGGCAGCATCAAAAGTGGAAGCATCATCACCAACAACGACTGCATGTTCAGTGCTCATAGCTCCATCAACATAAGTTCAAGTCCAGGTAGGAAATAATGCCCCCAGCCAAGAAAAAAATAAAAACTGCTCTGTTTGGACAGAAAGTAAGGAAATCCTTTTGACAGTAATTATTTAGGATAATTTTTCTAAATATCATTTGGAATAATGAATATAGGATATTTTTTGATGGATGTATGTCTGATAAAATGATGGTTAAAAAAATGCTTTAGAAATGATTAATTTCAAAATATTATTCTAAAAACTATTACAATCGTATTCATTATTTTGAATAATATTTTACAATAATTTACTAACACATTTTATAATTAATCTGGTTCCTTCGCATATATCACAAGGTCAAAAATTGTTACATTATTTGTTACAATAACATTTCAAATATAATATTTTAAATAATAATTATTTAAACTGAACTGGTCTGTGTTTATGTTATTTATTTATTTTGGTGGTGAAAAATGGAGCAGATGTGAGAAGTCGATGTTTGTATGGAAGCAGTGGAAATAAAATGGCCGCATCCAAGTGTAGAGGAGTACAAGTTTTCACTTACAAAGAGCTTGAGATGGCAACAAACAAATTTAGTGCAGCCAATGTGATCGGAAATGGAGGGTATGGAGTAGTGTATAGGGGGATTTTGAGTGATGGAACTGTGGCTGCAATTAAGATGTTGCACAGACAAGGGAAGCAAGGGGAACGTGCCTTTCGGTTAGAGGTTAGTAGACTTCATTTATTGCTACCTTTTTTTAAGATTTTGTTTCTATTTCTTCTCTCGTTATATTTGACATGCTTAAATTTATAAATAATTTGTTAAAAAAATTAATATTTGACTAATTATTATCTTTCAATTAAAATTCAAACTTAATTAATTAATTTTGAGTTTTTAAATTTTGAAATGATTTATGAAAATAATTAATGTTGAAAATGAATTTATGCTATTTTTTGGGATTTGAACGAAGGGTTAAAATAGGTCAAATGACTCTTACAAAGTTGTCTTTTTAAAAGATGACAAATAATTTAATACAAATTAAAATAATAAGAATGACATATAATTATAAAATAAAACGAAAGCATTACTTTCTTTGTTTTTTCCTCTTTGCTAATTTTCTTCACCTTTTTTGTAATTTTTCCTAACAAAAATTATCCTTTGAAGACTACCGAACATTGTTGATTAAACTCATCTCTCTACTAACAGAAGATTGCTTTTATTTGCACTTATTTGGTTAAATACATTGAGGATTTGGTCATTGTAGATTTTTTTGAAATTGAAAATTATATTTTTAAAATAATTTGGTGACAAAAATTACAAATATATATACATATATTTAGAAAAATTAAAAATTATTTTTAAAAGAAACTCCACACCTACATCGCCAAAAGTGTTTTTCATTTTAAAACAATAATTTATAATTTTTCATAAACAGTCGAGAATAAGTCCCATCTAGTATTGAGTCAGAAAAATTAAGATATTTGTAAGAGAAATTAGTTGTGTTAGTATTGGTCCAACCATTGCTTTCTTGAACATCCCCAATTGAACTTTGTTTTGATGGGTGCTTTTATGTGGGATATTGCATGAAAGGGTTAGATGTATTCTCTTATTCTAGTCAATGGTTGCACATGAACCTCAATTTCTGTTATGATAAGATAGAAATAGTTGCCTTCAAATATTGAATAGGACCTGAGAAAAAAAACTATATTTTGTGGAGTGTTGACTTGGGGGCTGATTATGATTATAATAACGCCTAAATTACAGTTTTGATATTCCTAACAGCATCTTATGACTTGAGTTCCCTCAAAGGTGGACAGAACAACTCTAATTACTTTATTAGCTGTTGACTTTACTCTCCCCAGAAATGTTAAAAAAAAAAACACACACACACACACACATCACATGCGCCCACAAATACACTCTCACTCATTCTGCTACAACTATGCTGTTTGTTATGACTTCCTCTTCTCCCATAAGAAGTGTCAGGAATGTCACTGCTCCATCCCATTATCTGCACTCTACAGCAACAATGTACCTACATTGATGAACATGTTCCCTTAAAAGAAAGGTACATCACACATGGGTGTGAAATAATTAAAAATAATGACACGTGTATATATATATATATATATATATATAACTAAAAGAAAATTGACCTCGTCTCTGTCTCTATTCTCTAGTAATCGGAGCCGATAACTAAAAAGTTTTGAGAAAAAGAGTCTTGCAACTTAAACTGAATTTCGTTGTTAAAAATATATAATGTATTGATAGTGCTGTCTAATTTTTTACCAAATATTTGCAATATTATGAATAATTACAGAAGTGTTAATGTTTCGAACAATTACAAAAATGTGAAATTATTCAAATCTGTACTTTTTGTGTGTTTCGGCAGGTGGATTTACTTAGCCGATTGCACTCACCTTACGTAGTAGAGCTTCTTGGCTATTGTGCTGATCAACATCACAGGCTCCTAATATTCGAATACATGCCCACTGGCACTCTGCAGCAGCTTCTCCACTCTTCTGCTAATCCACAATTCAGTAGGACATTAAACTGGGGAATGAGGTTAAGAATTGCTTTGGATTGCGGTAGAGCTCTCGAGTACCTGCATGAATACACAACACCATCAGTCATCCACCGTGATTTCAAATGCAGTAACATTCTTTTGAATCAAAATTTCAGAGCCAAAGTGTCGGATTTTGGGCTGGCCAAAATAGGATCAGACAAGATGAATGGTCTCATTTCGACACGCGTGTTAGGGACCACTGGATATTTGGCCCCGGAGTAAGTTTCTTGAGTCCATCATATGTCAGACTTCTATCTTCTAGTATTTAACATATTGTTCAACTGATATGCAACTATCAAACAAATGTGCACATGCAAAGGCTAATAAAGTCCCTATCAAGCATAGTGTCATTTTTTTTTTAAATCATTAATTAATCAATGAAGTCTTATCACGTACCTTTCATGTGCGTCGCAATTTGTTAGACAGCTTCTTCGGACACTCTGCTGATTGAGACTTCTGTGAACATTGGAATGCAGGTATGCTTCAACTGGAAAGCTTACTACAAAATCAGATGTATACAGCTATGGTGTGGTTCTTCTGGAGCTATTGACGGGCCGCGTACCAATCGATACCAAGCGGCCGCCCGGAGAGCATGTCCTTGTATCATGGGTCAGTAATTATGTCCTTTGGTAAATTATATGAATTTTTATTTTCATAAGTACATTTTGTTGTTTTGTGCTTAATGTCATTTAGAGCACAATTGTACTAACCTGGCTTTATAGTACCCTTCTGGCCATAGTTTGCTTATTGTCCCTATTTCAAACACTGTCATAAAGTAGTGAAATTCAATGCATCGGTCTAAATCTTGTCTACAATGAAAGATACCTTATCTGATAACTGGTCAAGACTTCATCTCGATCAGGTCGGTCGAAAGCTTAAATGTTCTATATTGCATATATTACACTCCGAAGAGGCTCTGCCAAGGTTAACTAACAGAGAAAAAGTAATGGAAATGGTTGATCCAGCACTACAAGGCCAATATTCGAAGAAGGGTCTAATTCAGGTAAAGATTATGACAACATACTGAGTATCAATGTTAATAACAACAAAAAACAAAAACATCCAACTAAGTATTGTTTTTGTGCTCACTTTATTCTTTCCACAGGTAGCAGCTATAGCAGCCATGTGTGTGCAAACAGAAGCAGATTATCGCCCTCTAATGACGGATGTTGTACAGTCCTTAATCCCTTTGGTCAAGAATCTCTCATCCAATTGAGACTCCGGTTCCTTCAGATCTAATCGAACAGTGTCCAAGGAAGTAAAGCCATTTGACTGCTCAAGTCAAGAATTTCAAAATCGGACATATGCTACCATGAATTTGCCGATCTGTCATGTCCATCCAAAGACACTTCCAGGTCAACTGCAAAGAATGTTCAAGGGATCAATTTTTTTCTCCATTGAGAAACTTGTATGGAGCATTTCGTCATTTATGGCTCTATCATGACAGATCCTGTCTGAGAGTGCTGATTATAATGTTAAAATTGAAAGCAACAAAATCGTAGAGACCATCTGAAGCAATTGCAAACATAAGAGCCAGAGTGATTACGTAAATTCGTACAAATGATAAACCGTACCTTAAGATTCAAATTTATTGTTACTCAAAATAATTCACAATTTACTTGCAGTGAATCTTTCATCGTCTCTTTGAAACTCTTTTCACTCGTAATTTCTAGCGCATAATGATTTAGTTACATACAAAATGGATGACGAGATCAAAACAAAATTAGCAATAACATAACTTTTCACTAGAGGCCAACAACATATCCTACTAAATAGATATTATATCTTTGATAAAAACAAGAATGATGAATACTCTCTTTGCTATTGAAATTCATTTTACTATAACTCTGACTTCTGAGCATTGTACACTTAAATAGCATAGTTCTTCAAGGGCTCAATGTAGGTATTAAAAGCTTAAGCAAAGTATGCAAAACAGGTTTTGGAGAATAACAAATTTAGGCAAAGTATGCATATACGATACAATAAGTCGGATTAACTTTTAGTATTTATTATAGTGCTAGCTTGCAATCATCACAAAGTGAACAAGAGAGAAGAGTTGCTTGATTGGCACTAAAGTGATCCATAAATAAACACCAGTACTTCGAATGTTAAGAATGAAGGAATTTGCACTATAGGAAAGGGATCCACATGATGTAAATGGGACCTCATTTTGAAGATAACAATCTTAAGACAGTAACACATGACAAAAAAGAACAAAAGGGAAACACAACAGAACAAAAAGGATAACCGGTTACAGCTCAGACGAATATTTCCAAGTTTTCGTTTGGTACCAAGGAGAGATCCCTTGAGAGATCTGCAACAAACATGTTTAACAAATTCCATTTTGTTTTACTTACTAAAGGAAATGTTAATTAGTTTTGCTTTAAAGGATGGAAATGCCCCATTCCTCTTCCACTGATTTCCCTTTTCAAGTTTTTCAACAATATCAATCTTCTCCATACACTTCCCCACAAATATAAGAATGCCTTATTGAGGGGGGAAAGAATAAGACAAAAGCTAGCAGGTTGTTCAGAAAAGCTGCTATTAAAGGCATATGAAAGAAAAACAACTATTAAGACCTCCAATCCAACCCTCCTGAAGAGGAGCTTATTATCATCTCAAAATGAATTAAAAGAAGCATCATTGAACAGAGTATAGACACTAGAATAGCAGCAGAGAAACATTTAATTTCTCTCTTCACGAGTGTAACTGGAAAGACATTCATTCTGACATCAAAAACACATCCAAGAACATTTTCCTTTTGTCATTTCTCATACTACCATTTTTATCATTTCAATTATAGTAAATCAGTATTGAAGAACCATTCCAGAGATTATACACGCCAACTGAAATAATTAACTAAAGTCTAGAAAGTAACGTGTGCTCTCCTATGCCTGGGTGATGAGCCAGATCATCTGCATGGATGCGTCCACATATTAGACAGGACTGCAAGAGAGGGCAACTAATTTCAGTGAGACAGACTAAGATATAAAGAGGATCGTTCTTGCATATTGCAACACTGTAGGCACATCCCAAATATAGAGCCAAGAGTGATAAAATCTGTCTTGTTAACATGCCGTACTTTTGCGAGAGCATGATTTAGCTACATCGACAGATAAACTCATTTCAGGATCAATATCCAACAGGATCTAAGAATAAGGTTCCTTTTGTGTTATATTTGTATCCATTCCGAAATGTTCAGTGCTAGTAACTTGAAAAGTCAATTCTCATATAAAAAGGTTGATCAGACCAGGACCTCATCAATATACTGTGATAAATAGTCTGAATCCACTGTCCCTGAAATAGTATCTGATGGTTTGTTTTCATGAACTTTTATTGTCTCCAAGTACCGACCACATTCTTCCAAGCTGGAAACCAAATACAGATAAGAACGCTTCAGTTAGGGGACATGAACTTCTTGTCTAGCACTCTAAAAAAGTTTCAACGGAGAGTGAGAGAGGAGAAAGTTATATAAACTTTCACAAAGTGATTAAGGATATGTAGTCCATTTCTCCAAGTAGATTCAGCACACATAATGGAAGTTAAAAAAAATCATACTGGCATCTTAATCACACTAGCTTCTTATACACAAATATGAAAGTAAATCAGGACTCAAAAAGATGCCAATATTATCCAATCCATGTACAGATGCAGCAAAATGCAGAAGATCCTAATCGCACAAGATTCCATCTAATGCAAAATCATGTTAAGGTGTAATATTTTTCTATATATTTCATATAATAAAGGTACCTCCAAGTCATAAAAGAGTGCAATTATGAAGTTGATCCCTCCAAGCAGCAGATAAATCCCCCTTGAAGATCCCCCACTCAATCATCCAACTGAGTCCAACTTGGCCCAAGGTTAAGTTGTGTGGTTAAGCAAACAGTGACTACAAATGAAGGGATGGTGTAGTTGTTAGCCAGTTCAGATTCCATCTTCCATCTACAGACAAGCAAAATCAGCAGACTGAAGTAGCCTGTCCACACCATAGATTGAGAGCACAAGCATCCTGGCCTAATGAGTAGTCAACAAACTACATCTGCAAAATGACATCTTACCTTCCATATATGTTTCAACGAAGGATTTCCCTTCTTCATGTTAACAAAATTTGCCGAGATGGATAGCAAGAAGCAACAGCTAGCTAGGTTTCAAAAGATTGTCTATTTCCATTTTTTGAAGATAAGGTTTCAAAGTCACATTACAAGTAGTTCAGTCACGGTGTAGGAACATGGCTATGAATCCTACATTAACATATTGCTTTAAAATTTTGAATGCAGTATGCAGTGTTCAGTTCCAAGAATTCATAATATGTAATGTTGCTTCTTTGTGACCGGAAATTCACAGGCTCGATTTGTAGAAACAGTCTCTCTATAAAGCAAGGTTAAGGCTGCGTACAGATGCCACATTCCTTTTCCCTACCTTGCCAAGCGTGGAGCCCATCAATGCAGAGAGACACCTTTTTCTTTTTCAATAATACGTGCTTTAAAAGTTTGTACAATACATCGTGTAATTTCGTTATACCTTATTAGTTCGAATAATCAACCAATACTAGGCACTACATTGAGTCCAAAATAATACGTGTTTTAAAAGTTTGTACAATGCATCGTGTAATTTCACTATACCTTATTAGTTCGAATAATCAACCAATACTAGGCACTACATTGAGTCCAAAGGTTGCACCGCATCGTATCATGCAAGAATACTCATCTATTATTTAGCAGGAATTTTTATACCGATTGTTTGCTGCAGTCATATATTAAAAGAAAAAAAAAAAAACAATGTACACTAGTTGCACACAATGGTTTTGACCCGATATTCATGGTGTCAAATTTGATTAGACTTTGCTTCTAAAAGTTCTCCATTAAGCATTAGATAGTTCTAAATCAATTCAGCGACAAATATTAATTAAACTATTCCTCTAAACTTCGTTGCATAAAAAAGAAGAAATTGAGAAGTGAATGAATAAAGCATCAATCTTTATTACCTGTTTATGGCTAACAAGGATAGCATTTCGACGGTGGACAGTAGCAACAGCAGCTGAAACGATGCCAATGAGGAGGTAGAAAGCTTACCATTTTTTCACCGTTGGTTATTTTTTGTTTTCGTGCTTATGCTTCTCTGTTTTTCATGGTTAGCAGTTGGGGAGTATGTCAGTAGAATTTTGTTAAATAATTAAAGAGAAAATAGTTAGATTTCATACATCTGGTTTTAGAGGATTTTGTAGTCAAAATTAAATATTTTAAAATTTTTTTATATCATTTTTATATGATTTAATTCATAATATAGTATCTACAAGTAGGGATCAAACATCAAACTTATTTAAATATTTTTCTAATTAAAGGGTTAATTATATTTACCTCTAAACCAAATTACCAAAAAAAGAGTTGATTACACTTTATTCTGTCTCTTGTACGTATGTGATGTGTCCATGGAGAAAGAAAACATTATATACCTTTTGCCCACACAAGAATTAACGGTTGAAACCAGACTGTTAGTTAAAAGTTTAAGAGCATGTGTAAAATTACTAAATTGACCTTGTATAATTTGAAGGCTAGTTTCAATTTACCTCCTGTAATAATATAAAATTATATTTTTCCCTTATAATCGCTAAAATTTTCACTTTACCACCTGTAAATTAGATAAAATGCCTGATTGAGAAATTTCCTACTGTAATGATCTTTGTTGTTTAATAGTTTAGTCAACATGTTAATAATTTGTCATTATCCTTACGCTGATTTCTAATGGATAGTTTAAGAATTTAGGAATGAAATTAACATAAATTAGGTATTTGGTGAAATTACTACTTTATTGTTATTTTATAATTTCAAAAAATCATATTGAAGTAATTTTATATAGGATTTGTACTAGTTCTAAGAACGTGCAAAGAAATAGCGTTTTCATGAGTCTCCTCTTATTATCTGGTTTTCCAGTCATTTTTAACTAGTTTAATTGCTATAAAGTTATAACCATGGCTAAAATTTGAGTTTGAATTTAGACGTCGAAATATTTTTTTAGTTAATTACAATTTGCCCCCTCGTAAGAAGGAGACTTTAAAACTTCTTATTTCCTTGTACGTAATTCGAACATGTATAAGGTTTTCTTGATAGTTAAAATTGCTATCAATATAATTTTTTTTGGATTATAAAAAAAATAGAAGTAAAATTAACTAAATAACCAATTTATGTTAATTTTGTCTAAAATTATTAAACGATTCAGTATTTTAAATCATAGAAAATTTAATGATGACTAATTGATAACATGTTAATTGAATGGTTATACAACAAAGATGTATTAGAGTATAAAATTTCTCATTCGAACATTTTATTTACTGTACATGGAACTCAAAAGTGAATATTTTAGGGATTACACATAGGGGTAAAATACAATTTTGTCAAAATTACTGTTACAATTGTAACTGTCTTAAGAATCTAGATGAGGGTATATGTGTGCTGATTTGTACTATCTCTTATACACATCTAGATGTGTATTAAGAGACATAAATTAGTCAGAGGGGGCAAAAGGTACATAAATTTTTCTCATGAGACAAATCGAGATATAGTCATGTTTATAAGGAGCAAAGTGTAATTAATCCAAAAAAAAAATCCTATGATTTAGTCAAATTACAGTCAACCCTCTTGAATATCCAAAATTTTAACAATTGCCTCTGCAGTTACAAAAATGGATACATTAACAACAAATATTTTTTAATTCCAAAAATACCCTTCTCGATTTTTTTCACTTCTCTTTTTGACATTTATTCTTCACTCCAAAATGGGTTGTTGAGAGAACTCCAATGCAAACCCAAATCTAGCTCCATTTCCCTATTCTCCGAAAAATTTGTGTATGGAGAGAATTTATAACATAGTACCATAGATCTTTTGGTCTATAATTTCTAACATCATCCCTCTAGTAGGGTGACGTAAAGATTTATGGCACTATACCTCCCTCCTCTCAGCGGCCAAACCTTCTCTACCTTTCTCCCTCTACCCCAAGGCCCTGCCCATCAATCAACACTCTTCCATCTTCCTCTCCCACTTTCTTCCCAACCTTGTAGTTTGAGTCTCGCATGCCTCAGTCTCTCTTACTTGCTCACTTTCTCACCTTTCTACCCTCACAACCCATTCCCACTCTCTTCCCTACAACCCTACAACGTCCTCAAAATATTTCTCTTCTCCTAATTCCTAGGATGAACCCCTTATGGTCGTACCCCAATTACTAGTACCACATGACTGCTCATACCATCGTGCCACCACCCCCAAACTCCGACTCATGTATAACTAATATGCGTATCTATGACCGTATGGTTATGTGGGAGTCGGACTCAAAGTGTTGGCAATTCCAAGGAGGAGGGGATTGGGTTTCTTTCGGGAAACTTGGGAGAGCTATCTGTGGTGGCAATAGTTACAACATACAAGGAGGGGAATGGCAGGGGTGGTTCATGGTGGTGTTCTTGGTGAAGAATGTGGAAAGACTAAAGTCCTACAAAATTTTTATTTGAAGAATAAATTGACAAAAGATGAAAGTTTTAGGACTACTGAAATATGAAAAGTTGAGTGACTAATTAAGTTATATGTAATAAGGATTGTTTAGTCTTTTCTGTGATTCTATTAATGAAGGTTAGTAAAGAAGGTATTTGTAATTTGGCCAAACTACAAGGTATTGTTAGTAATTTGGTCAAATTTCAAGGAGGTAAATAGTTTGACCCGTAAATTACTTCTGAAAGAAAAATTCTACTAACAACCATGAAATTATCCTGTCTCTTATAACGAATAGATGTATATTAAAATTTTCTATTACACAAGCGTTTAAAGTCAATTAAATAATTCTCTCAACATAATTCCAAATCTATCCAAAAACAAAAATTTTAAAATGCTTATGTACTTGACATTCAATAGAATCGAGTTCCACACAATTTGTATCACTAACTTTTGTATAACCATATTATCACAACATAGGTGGATAGTACCACATTATTTTGTGTGTTGATTATTTGAAAATTCTCACATTATAATAATTTTTGAAAATTGAATATTCTATTTTTTATTTTTGGGGAGAGGTTTTATGGGATGTACATTTGGAAGGTTTTATTAACATCTTTCTAATTCCTATCCACATCTTCTTTCATTTTCACTAGAAAAAAACACCATTTATGATTCTGTATATGTTGAAACTCCAGTGGGTGATATAAAATATGGAGCCTAAATTATTTAGTTTATATCTAAAAAAAAAAAAAAAATACGTGCTTATACTGGACTATTTTATCTTGTCATATGAAATCAAATTCTTGTAAGATTTTATTACTTTTTAATTTTGCTTTTTTTTTTTATGGGATTCACATTTCATAACAAAGAAAGACACAGAAGATAAATTTATTCAACACATAAAAAATATGTGGGAGAAGAGGAGGAGTTACAAAATAACGCACATCAGACTCTCATATTGAGACCCGCATAAATCCACGGCATAATAGCCTTACCATTAGGCTAGAATCTCTCTATTCTAGACTCTCTCAACTCAACTCTTCTCAACTGAATCAACTAAACAAACCCTCTATTTATAGGATAACAAATTTAACTATCAAGAAAACCTAGAAACCTAATTAGAATAGGAAATAACAAGTCTAAACATAATTGTATTAGGAAACTAAATTACTTAAATAACTAAATTACCAAAACTTAACAATAACATATTTCCTAATTGATAAGGAGTTTGGTTTAATTATGCCATCAATGCCTCCCTTATACCAAACTCTCCATGAGGGTAGATCCACGTGAGAGCCATGCACGATTAAGACGATCAAAAATTTCCATGCAATTTTTTTTCTACCACAATTTGGCATCGTCAATTTGATTAATTTTCATCTTCAAAGTTTTTCAAACGATCCACGTATCTGGACTGATAAATTTTTGTCATACACTTTTCTTCAATTTATCAACCTCCATGAATTTCGTGATAACTGGTATCAAAATTCTCAATTTTTGTATAATCAATCACAATCTACTTGGTAGGATTTTTTTCCTCCATTTTCCATGACTGTTCAACACCAATAAAAACAATCACGACAGGATCCCTCTTTTTAGATCTCTGTCCAATTATGGTCAATTTCGTTACACCCTAATTGTCAAACGAGTACCCAAGACCAACCTGACGTGGTCTAATTTTCCGATGTTCAAGTACTCCAACAAAAAACTTTTTTCTCCAATTTTTGACAAATATTCTAGGATCAAACTCTTGAACCTAGAGCTCTGATACCACTTAGTAGTTCAAGAATGGTTTAGAGTATGATGTCTATGCTACTTATGGAGGAAGTAGAAATCAACAATAATCAGATGAACTTGAAAGAATTAGGGCTCAATGGAAACCTACTCCAAATGCATTAGAATAAACATAGATGTTCGGACATGCAATAGGAAGTCCAAACCTGGAAAAAGGGAATGTTGCAAGAGACTGAGGTTCCAACCAAGACTACTGTGAGTGTTCACAGGATTCATGCATTTATTAAAGAAGCTGTGGCAAATACACCACCTCCAATAGTTGTTAAACAGTAAGGATGGAATCTGATTGAAGTTCAAGCAAATTAGAAATGTGGCATTAACAAAATCTATAATAAACTAGAGATGATTTGTTGTTCTCTCCTATTCTTGACGATATTAGTTACCTTAAACTTCCTTTTGTAAAGTTTCCTTCATGTATATCACTAGAGAAAATACATCAATAAAGTTTTCTTGATGATGTTAGTCATGTTTTAATTATCTAATTTGAGACAGTTTCCAGTTACTTCATTGATCATATATTTTTTTCCAGATTTATTTGAGTATAACATTTGATTAAAAAAATCGTGCAATGATAAGATTTGAACCATAGCTAAAGTCGAAACTACTTACAAGTTACAAGTTGCTATAAGTAGAAATTCAAACATAACGGCTCCATTTATACAATTATTATTTGAGATATTACTTAGAATGATTATTGTCGCAATTCTTTTAGTATGTGATATATATAAGATAAAAATATAACTGAAAAACATGTTATGCAATAATTACAATAGATTAGTTGGAGAATAGTGAATAATCAATAGTGTCACAACAACGCCAAACACTTCACGCTTCACATGTAAAGTGTCCCAGCCTCAAATATTGATTCAACCTTTCAATTTTAGCAAATAGTTAGGTAAATTCAGTCTAATAGATTAGCCCAAAAAAAAAAAAAGTGGGGCCCGCTCTTTTGTTACCTAAGTCTTCCCCTACAAATTTTCTCACAAAGGGAGATTTGAAGTTTTGGTTCCCAAATTATGTAGGTAGTGCTCAAAACTGATCCCCAATCTATGTGAAATTGTAGTTTTGGTTCTCAAACTATCAATTATGCATTAAAAAAGGAAATGACAGAAAAGTCCAAATCCTAACAGTTTTGGTTATATGCATGGCACATAGTTGTTAACTCAAAAAAAAAAAAAAAAAAATTAATCTAGGTTTTGAAAAAGTTCATGTAGTTGTGTGCAAAATTTATCGCCAATCCATATAAACTTTAGCTAAAGGTTCTCATTTTGGGATGGTTCACTAGATTTTAAATGACTTCAATAAACGCCATTCAATCCATATATATTTGATAATACGACAATATCATCTTAATACAATTCAACAATTAATAATGACAAAAAATGAACCATAAGGCATTGAACCAATTATTTGGCTAACCACTATAATGAAAACATAAAGTTTAGCCCAAAAGAAACCTTAAACCTTCATTTTGGTCAAATTCTCAATTTTCAAGTTTCTGGTTTAAAGTCGAATTTATTTTAATGTATAGAAATAATGTTTGATCTAGATGATTTTGAAGCGAGGTTGTGGATGTGGATTTTTCAAGTACTATGATCCAGTCATGAACTAGCGATTTCAAGAATTATCATCCATGGTTGAAAGCTTTCACTCAAGGGCATAAAAGGGCCAAAGAAAACTAATTTTTGTAATTGTAGTTCCACCATTTTATGCTGGTGGCCTAAAATTAACAATTTGGGTTTTGGAAAGATAAAATATTCTTGTGTAACATTATAATTGAGTTTGTATCCAGCATACTAGAGGCAAAGTGGCATTCATCTATATTGGTTAAAAGGTTTAGATCTTGGATTAGGCTGGGTAAAAGATGAATGAGAATTTTGTTTATGTAATACTTGGCCTTTACTTTGGTTGCATTAAGATATTGTTGCACTATACAATATATGGATTGAATAGTATTTGCTTAAGTCATTTATAATCTAACCAACCTAGAATGGAGATATATTTAGCTAAAATTTATAATGATTGGGGACCAGTTTCGCTACGACTGCATAAATTTTGTTGAAACATAGATTGGAGGTTTTTAGGGTAAATTATCATAAACTCCCTTGTAGTATAACTTTCTAATCCATAGCTCTTATATATTTTAAAAATATACTTTAAACTCCTATATATTTTAGACTGAAATATAAGATGCATGAAAATCATCTAAACTAACAGATTTTATCAAAATTACTTGTGTACCCTACACCATCCACCCCTAGCAATCACCATGCCCTAAACCCTAAATGTTTATTTGAGACTGCATATCTCATAAATGTTGGAAAGCATCCCAAACTATTTTAACTTTTTAAGTTGATGAACAACTTTTATGCATAGTTTCGACATTTTAACAATGTGTACTTTATCCAAACACATTTGGTGATAGGCAAATAAGTTAAATAACGTGGAGTATGAGTTTTCCTTTACCATAGGAATTAAGTATACATCTCGAGCAATGAGCCAATCCGGGGTTAGTTAAGACATATACAAGCACGTGTCCTTCTAGTTTTTTAACAAGTAATACCAATGGGTTTACAAAGCCTAGAAATATGTTTACATTTCTTATTATTGTGTGTACAGCAAAATTTGAGTCACTGTTCACTTTCTTAATATGTTGTTTATTGGTGTAAATAGTGACCAGAATTCTGAGTCACTATTCACTTTTCCCCAATAAGGCTCATAATCTGACATAAAGTATCTCATTCCTACTTCAGAAGACTTGTTCCACGAAATGAAAAAGGAGTAGTCTCCACTATAGAAATGATACAAGGACTAAAATAAAGAAGTAATAGTGCAATCCGTAGAATTTTTGATGGAGAATTCTACAGTGAGATGTATTTGGAAACTTTATGAAGATCTGGTTGCTAATGCCTCGTTGAAGAAGAAAACATTTTGCAATCATAAAAGCATATCACGATTGAATCATTATGAAAATTCTATATCAAGCATTTTTACTATAAACTTCTCATCTTTGATTTATTTTTGGATACTCTGTATTTCTGATGAATAAAGGGTATGAATTGGGGATGCTAATCTGTTTTTTCCCAAAAACGAACAAAGGAACTCCTATTTCTTCATCCTAATATTTTGTTGCATGATTTTCTACAGATGGTCAGCATTATGTGTTAAGGCGCACCTCATGTTTCTGAGTTTTCTTCTTTGACAAGAATTGTTCATGCAACTTTTGAAGGTAGCTCCTCCAGTACATTCTTCATCTACTCCTAGCATTTAATCTATTGGATAACATTACAGATTCACTTGTAGAAATTAGAAAATTCCACAAGTAGTTCTTTTTTGAAATTATTCCATAGGTATGTAGTTCTATGCATGCATTTTCCAAATAAAACAAAAATAGGGATTCTTCACTGTTGATAATGAATTTCATATTTGATTTTTGCGTGCTTAGGCCATTGTGAAATTATCAAGTGTAGACTGCAATAAGCCAGTGCCCGAGAAATTATATTTATTATGTTATACCTTATCAACAAATCAATCTCAGAAGGTCTACTTGATTGGCAAATACATATCTTTGCTTACTTCATCTTAACAGAAACTCTATAAGTTCTATAAAACATTGTCAGAGCTTAACTAACAACCGTTAAATTTGAGTTGGAAAAAAAAAATTTTTTTAATCTTTCCCCTATTAAATCCTTTTTGTTTACACTCTCTCTTACCTCACACTTTGCAAACATATTTGCTATTTTGAAGCATTATGCAACATATGAAATTTTAGATGAGTATACTTGCTTTATTCACTCATTGCGAAGCGCAAATTTGAAGAAAAATAGCATATTTTTATTTATTATGTTACACCTTAATTATCAAAAAATCAATCTAGAAGATCCCTTTCTCTTACAATGTAGATCTGTCTAAGGTTGAACAATATTTGAGGGTAGGACATTTACAAGTTACTAACAATAAGTTTACATTTGTCTCTTATACAAAGCTTGATGAAATCTTTCCCCTACTGGGAAATCCTTTTTGTTGACACTCTCTCTTATCTCACACTTTGCATACACATTTGCATATTTTGAAGCATTAATGCAACATATGACATTTTAGATGAGCATATTTACTTTATTCAATAATTGTGAAGCCCAAATTTGAAGAAAAAGGTAATCACTTGAATGAAAAACATTTGAAACCAAAAATTTTGGTGATGACGTAACAGTGATGTGAAAATGGTGCCATGAGGATAACTGAGCATGTATTTACATTGTACTTCTACATCTTACTTTCTTAGAAGCTTGTGAAATGCCAAAAAAAATTTTCTCTATTTCTTCTTGACTAGATGAAATCATCGTATAGATGAGACACTGTTACTTTAGCGATCCCTGTTTCCTGATTCCTTTAAACATACTCCGAATTTAAACCATTGTCCTAGTTTGAGATTTTCTTCCCGTTTTGTGGCCTACTAACTTAAATATGAAGAAGACAAGGTGCCTAGAAGGACACGTGCTTGTATATGTCTAAGAGAGAATGAAATAAGAAAAAGAAATAGACAAAATTGCATTTATACGAATCACTAGTTCATCTACGTGTTATGTATTTGTTGCTTCTTATGAAGGAGAAAAAACCTCTGCGAGATTTGGACATTCTAGATATGAGAAAAATTGATTCATTGTTTGATTGAATTATTGATCATAACATAAAAAGATTCAGAAGTAAAAACATATAATAGAAGATTGAAAAAAAAAAAAAAAAAAAATTTCGACGTGAAGATGTTATACCCCTAGTCCACTTAAATTTAAACGATCACATTTGCCGTATCCCTAATAACTACTCAAGAATACAAAACAACTAAACAATTTCATAAATCTTATAAAATAATCCACAAGATTAAAATAATAATCCGGAAATATTAAAGTTCACTTAACACCAAACCATAAAGTACTTAAAGTACTAAAGAACTGAATTCTAACCCCTTGAGCTACATGTTCGAATTTATTTCTAAAATTATTAATGTCTTCAAACTCTAAATCCTCCAAGCAATCAACAAATCTAATTGACGTCAAGTACTCCTTCGTACACATGCTCGTATTCACTATCATATGCAAAAATGTTGAATGTGTAAAGTGAGTGAAACATTGCTCAACAAGTAACTTTTTCCCTTGCTAGTGAGACATACGTAAATTTATATACATGTAAATATGACAACCTTAGAATTTGGATTATTTCTACTTTGACTCATTCAATTTCTAAACTAGTCCTTGAGTTTTTGGGTCAAATTGTGTATGTTTTGTGCATTTTACTTTTATGCAAGTTTAAGTGTTTTATTTTACTTTAAATGTTAACTAAGTATTCTAAGTTGAATTTGTGTTTTCAATGTTTTAATGTAGGTTTTGGATAAACAAAAACAAAGAATGAATGGTAGAAACTGGAAGGCGTAGGCTAAGATGAACGCCCAAGCCCTGGGCAGGCGGCCCAATTTGGTCAACAAGGGTGCGCCGGGTGTTTGTGCTGCCGACACAAGCCTGGTGCAGGGAAGGTGAATTTCTTCATTTTTTTTTGACTCTTTTGAGATTTTAAGGTCTTTTTGGTCCTTTTTCACCCAACCCTTGTACTCGTATAAATTAGACTTTTATGTTGTAGATCATCTTGCAATCCTGCCGTGAGAAAGGTGAATTTCTGCATTTTTTTTTAATTGTTTTTAAGGTCTTTCAGTCTTTTCTCATCCAAGGATTGTACCTCTTATACATTAAACTTTTAGAATTCAGATTAATCATCTTAAAATGTTTGTTGGACTATTATATCCTGTGACTTATGTGGAATGACAATGTAGGTAATGATTCCTCCCAATCTTACTCTTATGCATGGTTTTGTTGGAGTTGTTTTTGCAATTATAATCATGAAAATTCCATGATGATTCAAATGGTTGTTGGTTAGACTTACTGGGATCAAATTGCAAACAAATTGTCATGAATACGCTCAAGTTTATGTAGGCCCATTAACTATTATTAAATGCCTCAATGAACATCTTTGAGGCCAAACGAAGAACTTGTGTTTCTTGGTCGTTTTATGGCTTGTGTTATGCTTTATGCAAAAGAAATTTTCATTGGTTGACAGTGATTGTTTTTTACCCATTAATATGGACGTTTGAAGATGGATCATCTTAATAACCAAGGGTTTTTTTCATTTTCTGTCATTTTTTGTACTATTTTTTATTAAATTTGGTTTTTAGGCAAAAATTGGAGTCTGGGGGTATGATTTTTTGCCACAAAAATCGACACTGGATGCCGCTAGCTGCCGTTATCTAGAATGGTCGTTAGGTAGCCATGCATTCTAGTCCATGAGCTACCCAAAATGGTTTGATTTTTTCAACAAGAAAGTGTAGAAAAGAAAGTACCAGGCCTGGGCCATAGGTCATTGCAATTGGGTTTGGGCCTGTTTTATATATTAGTAGAAACGAATAGTAAGAAATGGTTTTTGAACGTCATAGTTTCATTGTGTCATTTATGAAAATTTTGTACGGGCTACTTTTGAGAAAAGGGTTTTTTAGGCATATTATTAAAGTTTTTTAGGCCATAGTTGCTTTGGTTGGTTATTAAAAAAATATATTTGTGCCGAGTTAGTAAAATGTGTGTTGCACGGATTTTAATTAAACCAGGCAGGAAAAGTGATGATTTCTTCCAAACTACGTCATTTTGTCCATTGAACGCAATGCTACGTTGTTTTGGGCATAAAGAAAAAAATTGTTAAATGGAAAAAATTCAATTATAATTTGATCCTAAATTTTTTAGTAATTCTCGACAGGCCTTGTTAAAATTAATTTCTTTCGATTGAGTCCCTAGAATTTTTTATTAGGTCCTTTGTTATTTCCCAATGGGTCCATATAACATTCTTATATTTATTTCTATGCCAACAGACTTTTAAAGTATATTTCAAACCTTGAAGTTTCTGAGAACTACAAATTTGGATTTGAATTTTTAAATAACAATTTGACCTTGAAATTTATGGAAATATCATATTGGCCACTAAACACTTTAAAAATACAAATGGACCTCAAACCCTGTAAAATTACATTTTTTGCTTCTAAATATTCTAAAAATGCAAACTATTTTAACCCTATAAATTTCTAATTTTTGTAATGAATTCCTTAAATATTTATAAATATAGAAATTCAGTGTGTAAAAGCTAAATTCAAATACACAAGCTTCTTTATCTTCATAATAGTTATTTTAGCACTAGATTTTTATGTATTTCTCTTTTTGAATTTTTACCCCTTGGTATCTTAGAAACATTGCAATTAGGACTCTAAAACCCCAGATTTTGTTCAGTTATGTCATTTTCTCTAAATAATTCATATTTAGTTATTTTATGCTTGTTTTAAGTCAGTAACACATTTAATTAGTTTTAACCCTGATTTTCCTTTTTATACAGTACCTTGTGTATTTGTTCATGTTCTAACTATTAAATAGGGAATTTGATGCACTAATTTTGATAATTTAAGATATATACCTAATTGCCATTACATCCTACATTGTTCGTGTTATTTGTGTACTAAGTGTTTAAATTGATTTCCTTTAGTTTTTGTTGTAGTATTTGCTCATGCAATTATTAACCCGTACGGCTTTATATAGGGAATTTCTTATCTGGACCCGGTCCACGGGTGGGGCCGTGGACCCTGTGGTCCAGGTAAGTCCACGTATCCTTCCCATCCCTTTTAAAAAGTAAAAGCTTTAAAATTCATAAAAGTCATTTATTCCAACTACACCTAACCAGGGTTAAGCATTCAACTTTATTTCAAGTTTCCAAGGTAGCAGGTGTATCAAATCTCAGAAGCTCATTCCTCCATCTTTTTCCCGCCTTCTAAACTCACAAACTCCAGTTTGCAATTTCTTTTTCAATTTTATTTTCTGATGTTGAATCTAACTTCTTCACCGCATCATTGAGTTCAACATCATATCTTTATTTACAAGTAAGTTTCCTAAATATTTTGTTCATTTCCTTTCCCCTCTAAACCAAAGGCTATTAAAAGTTCAATAAAATTATCTTCTACCAGTGACAACTAATTTGCTAGCGATGAAGTATTGAAAACACAAAACCCCTTCAAACTCCAAACAACCTTAACATGTGCGTTAACATGTGCATCCAAATATGGCTATTTGTTAAAATCTAAAGTGTAGCATTTGGTCCCAGGTATTTTATTTAAAAAAAGCATTTGTAAGACATTTTCTTTTATTTAACTTTCAAAACTGGAATCGGTGCTTCACTTCCTATTGTTCCCAATAAAAAGCAAATGTCCATTAACTTGAAAAGGTTAATATCATTTGAGAACAAAGAATATTAATTTCTAATTACTTTCACAAATTAGAATTAAACAACTAATTAGAACCACAATTTGTGAGAATACTATTGATTTGGTGTTAAATTACAAGCCTTTTGCTGTGCAATAGAGGAGTTACAAGCAAGTTTTGAAAATACAATCTTGATACAGGCACTAACTAGTCAAGGTTTACCAAAAATTAATCTTGACATAAGCATTAGCAAGTTTAACTAATATCAAGCACTAGTCAAGTTTCACCAAAAAATAATCTTGACATAGGCATTAGCTAGATTAACTAAGACACTGCTCAGTCAATCCTTTTTTTGTAGAAAATACTAAGACAAAATCCTAAACAAGCATTAACCAAGTATAAGCAAAACAAAAACTAGCCAAGTTCACTTCTATCCTCATTCTTTATCATGATGTTCCAAGAGTTCAACACTTTCGTAAGGAGGTTGTGGTGCATATTCCTGAGAAGAATACAATACAAATATGAGATAAAAAGTAGAAAAAATCTTTTTTCTTAAGTTTAAAATCAGTCACCATATACTAACCTGTGACACATTATGTGTATGGTTAAGACCTTGCATCAAGTTGGTGAGAGTGAACATCTGACTATTTTGTGGACTTCCAGAAATATACGTGGTGCTTGGCTGACTCACATTGGCTTCTTGATCTTCATTATTAACCACTTTTGTTTTGTATCTATTGTTGAGAAAGAACAAGTACAACTAAGAACTGAGCTTTAATCTGCTGAACAAAATTAAAAGACCAAATGAATTAAGAGGCATAAATATACCTTGAGATGAAAACTTTTCACATTCTCCCTTTCTCAAAATGACCTTTGATGCGCTCACCCCTTTTTTGTCCTTTACCTTTTATCCGATTGGGGTTTAGAACAAATTAGACTCATCTTGACAATTTATGCTCAATCATCAGTTGGAATCCTAGTTGAAGATTGTTTGTCCAATATCAAATGATTTTTGTACAAATCATCTAATTTGGAATTAGTATCTTAAACTTTTCCTGAGAAGAATTCTTGCCCCTTCATGCCATTGACTCCTTGTTATTATATCATAAGCATGGCGCATAGCAGTATTTGTGAAGAGTAATTGTGATCCTGTGGCAGTTCTGAAAAAAAATTTCCTGATCAATATCAGTCACTTGAATCGATTTCTTCCTTGCTTACACATGAAATCAGCACCTGCTTCACTTTGCCTCCATTCTCTCATTTTTTGCTCAAACTCAAGAACGAATTTAGTCAATGAGGTCGTAATGTTTCCAATTTCCTTTAAAACATTATTTGTGCCCTCACTTCTAGACTGTTGATCTAAAACCTGCACTAAATGCATCATTGTTGAGCGCTGTACACCATTTATGTCCATACAATCTCTCCGACCAACTGTGGCCTTTATCCTTTGTAACATTCCTAGCAGACCGTAACAGATGTTTCTCGTAATCCTTTGCAAGTTCATGATTATGATATTTAACAAAGTTACTTAACTTCCAATGACCCTCTTTATCAACTTTGAAATTAGCCATGGCTACGCATTCTGTTCTTGTTTCCAACTTGTTAAATGTGACATCAGTTATGTCATCATTTTTAGATTTGAAACCCTGTTTTGAACAAAAATATGATTTTTACTGATCTTTTTGTCTGATGGTAATATTGTTTACCCCTTCGAGCATAAGCACAATATAAATTATAGGCTTTTTCTTCAGAATTCACAACTTTAGTCAACAATTTTTTTTCCAATTCTTGAATGAGTGAATCATTACAATCATTTTTCCCATCAGTACTTGACTTTTTCCCAAATTATGCTACTTCTTCATCATCAATAATGTAGCAAATAGTATCCTCGTAATTTTGAACTTCAACAAAACCACTTGACATAACCTGAATATAAGTAAAACTAACCATCAAAATATGTTTCAGTTAAATAATCTCACAGATGTGCATTCAACACATTCTTGTGCACTAGAAATAGCAAATCATATAACATTATTCCAATATTTAATTATCTATTACATGAATTCTACAGATTTATCCTGTTTTTCCCCTTTTTTTTAGATATCCATTTTGTGGGCTGTTTCTAAATTTCTATGCATACAAAATTTCATACCTGTTTTATTTAGATTTAAAAAATGTTGATTAAATGGGCTAGAGAAAAGCTAAATATATAAAACTCTATAAACTTAAAGATTAAAAAAAAATTCTATCAAAAATTGTAAATAAATAAGAACAAGATATTTAGGAAACTTAATTGTAAATAAAGATCTGATGTTGAACTCAATGATGTTTTATGAAGAAGTTAGATTCAACATCAGAAAATAAAATTGAAAAAGAAATTGCAAACTGGAGTTTGTGACTTTAGAAGGCGAGAAAAAGATGAAGGAAGGAGCTTCTGAGATTTGATACACCTGCTGCCTTGGAAACTTGAAATAAAGTTGAATGCTTAACCCTGGTTAGGTGTAGATGGAATAAATGACTTTTATGAATTTTAAAGCTTTTACTTTTTAAAAGGGATGGGAAGGATACGTGGACTTACCTGGACCACAGGGTCCACGGCCCCACCCGGGGACTGGGTCCAGGTAAGAAATTCCCCTTTATATAGGTACCGTTTTATGTAGGGAAATTGGGGCTTTCTCTAGAAATGTGAGCTTTATTTGGGGCCCACCCTATAAAGATAATAGAAACCACTAAAATAGATATATTTATTGGTTTTATTTGCTTTGCGTTTTATGACTTTCCGTTAGGATTGACATGATAGATATTATGTTTTAAGTACTTTATGGGGATTATATGTTTGAAGTGTATATGCATTTCCATCATTTGTTGGCAAATGTTTAGGTAGATTGGGTTGTTAATCTTACGTGTAAATTTTGTAATGTGGAATAAATTTTATAAAATCTATCACATCAAGTGATGTAAGTAAAATTTTTTAAATTTTAATTTTGACCACAAAGTCTACAAGTGAGATAAAAAATTGAGTCTACCTAAATATTTTCCTCATTTGTTTAACTATCATTTTTGAATGTTTAATTTTGTATATATTTTTTTTTTGCGTCACGTCTACGATAATCGAACGCTAGTGTAGAAATCCTTCACTTTCACGCTAGTTCAACGCTGGTGGAGTAATAGAACCTCTTGTGCTAGTCCGACACTAGCATATAGAAGGTCTGTCTCCCCATGCATATTGTCGTTTATTTGCATGCATAAGATACATCCACACTTAATAGAATCTGAGTTACTGTTAATATAATTGCACAATCAATTAGAAGGTATAACAAATTTCTTAAGTTATTAATTACTTTCAAAAACAACATTAGTATGGACGAAATCCAAGTTCTTTCCCCAGCTTCAATAGAGTTGACAATTTCTCACATTACCCAATAACGCAATACGAATACGACATGAAATTAACAGGTTATGATACGATCTGAAATTTATCAAATCATTATTGGGTCAATCCGTTTATGACACAAAATTAAACGTTGGGTCAACCCATGAATTGACACGATAACCCGTTAACTTACTGTGTGAACAGATGTTGCTGAACTTTTTTCTTTATTATAATTTAATATAGTATATTTTAAGATTGTGAATAATAGATATAATATAAGATTATTAAATCAAACATAATAATTATTTTAAATATTATCCAAAAATTTTCAATAATTTTAATTATGTGTTTTAAATTACTGTGATTAATAATTGTTTAAGTAATTAAATAATTAAAATTCTAGATTTTAACTCAAATGGACTGCAAGATTTTTAATTTGTCAAATAGGTTGATATTCTCTATCAATAGTAAACAGGTCGGACACTAACCTGACACGAACCTCGAACGGGTCAGATACGAGCACAATACGATAAGAAACGGGCCCTACATGACACAACATGAACACAACACAACAAAAAAT
This sequence comes from Cinchona pubescens, assembly GCA_025175665.1. Lineage (NCBI taxonomy): Eukaryota > Viridiplantae > Streptophyta > Magnoliopsida > Gentianales > Rubiaceae > Cinchona > Cinchona pubescens. The sequence continues at coordinate 102,784 of JANKKI010000338.1, forward strand.
AGATCACACCTGATAAGACACGATAACCTGAATCTGACTCATTGACACCCTTACTAATGAAGAACAATAGACATTTGTTCATGCTTCTTCTTTACCTTCTTGTGAGTTTTCAACTTCCTCTTAGCCACTTTAAGAGGGCGTTTGTCTTGTCCAACTTTGAGAAGTTTAGTGATTCACTTCTCATAAGAAATGAACTAGCAACTTCCCTAATGAGGGTTCTCACAAAATGTACTCTTTCGTTGATTTTCCCTTTTTCTGTCAAAAAGACAGAGTGCCAACTCTCTCTTGGTTACAGCCATGGTTCAAAAATCCGGTCGAATCCAAGTTGTCTCGATTGAGTCACAACTAGAACAAAACCTTTCGTACTAAGGACGTACCGCTACTTATTGGAAATATCAGACTCAGAGTCGACTCAATTAGACCAGGACAATTCATATACGATGATTCGATTTAGTGAGTCAAGAAACTAGTAAGAATCATTCGAGTTAGATTGAGTTGACTCAGAGGTATAGAAACAAAAAGAGAGCTGACTTCTTGTTGAGACGTGGTGCTGAATCATGACGAATGGGAATCGAACAACAAAGTCAATAAGATATCATAGATGAGAATGAAGGAGAATAATAGAGATATAGATAATTGTTCTATAGGGAAATAGAGAGGGTGTAGAGGAGGTTAAATGGGATTTTGGGTAGAATTAGCCAAAAGAGAAGAAGAAGGAGCTGGTTGAATGAAGGCGGTTGTGAAGCCCATGAGTGTGCTAGGTTAGGCTGAAAATGGGGAGGAGAAAGTAGATTCAAACTCTCTATTTTTGCCCAAAATCTTCTTGTTAAATGTAGTTAACCCCAAAAGACTTTTAGTTTATAATTTCACACCTTGAAATACAGGTTCAAAACATTGACCCTTGAAGTTTTTTGAATTATTAATTATTTATAATTGCATACTAATTAGTTATATTAATATCAAATATTAAGTCTAATATCCAATTTGCAGCTTCAATTTGGGCCTTTTAACCTCACGAATATTGAAACTTCAAGTTCTTTCTTTTATGACTTTTGAGAATTTAATTTTTTTTTTTTAACATCAACAACAATATGGAATTGGCATTTTTGTTATTTGCCATTTGGATTTAAGTTTTTGATTTATGACTTTTGATGATATTACATGTTCAATATCTTAGAAAATAATCTAATTTAGGAATTCTTGGTATTAATGATTTTGTTAGAAATTCTTAACTAATTTAATGCCCCAATTATTTTTACTTTCCTTCCCTCTAGCATTTGTATATATACTATAGTAGTGCTATATTAGTATCATTTTATAAAATTCACTTGACAAAATTTGTATTTTTATAAAATAAGAAAAGAAGCGATAAGAAAATAAACATATATGATTGTATGTATATAACTAGTACAATAACTTGGATAATAATCCTATATACTTATACTACGAAATAGTCCCCCAACTTTAATTTTAGTTGGATTAGTCTCTAAACTAAATATTTCTATCCAATTTTATCCCTAAATGACAGCTCCTCCAAAACCATAATTTTTTTTTTGAATTTGACCTATGTTGACTAGGGGCATAACCGTCAAATTATATGGACCTATGATTGTTAGAAACAAAAGCGTTGAGTAGTTTGATGACACTAACATGATAGCTTTTACAAATCACATATAACTTTGATTTCGGAATCGATCAATTGAGTTTCCTCTGGAACATAATTACATCCTTGTCGTTGAGCTCGCACCCCCAGGACTGGGAGGAGGAAAAGGAATTTGAGTAGCATTTCATGAGGAAGTTGTTGGTGGTGGATTGGATTTCAGATAAATAGTAGATATAGACGTATTTCAGAAGGTATAAATAGAGGTTGGAGAAGAAAATCTGGCTACTGGAGGTGGAAGGGATGGGAAGTGGGAAAGGAAGGAAGTGGTGATAATTGCGATAGAAATGTGGGGGCTGGCAGGAAGGGAGAGAGAAGAGTGGTGATGTTTTGATCCCGTATTAACTACAAAACAAAATCTGCATTAGCAACAAAATAAAATCTCAAGCACTTAACCATTGGACCAACATTAATCCATATAATATGTTTGACTTTTTATTATAAAATCTAAAACCATTTTTTTAAAAAATAAAACCATAAGACTAGATGATATGATCGTTATACCACTAGTCAACATGGGCCAAAATTCAAAAAAATTATTCTTTGGACAAAGCTGCAATATAAGGATAAAATTGAATACAATATTTAGTTTAGAGACAAATTCGACTAAAATTAAAGTTGAGGGACTATTTTTTTTTAATAAAATAATTGGAGGACTAAGAAGGTAAGTCTAAAACTATTTTTGAAAACAAAAAAATCATAGGATCAGATGATTTGACGGTTATGCCACTAATCAACACCGGTCAAAAGTAAAAAATTATACGTTTTGGGAAGAGTCACTATTTAGGGATCAAACTTGATATATATACAATACATATATATATAGTTTATGAACTAATTCAATTAAAATTAAAGTTGGGGGACTGTTTTGGTTTTAATGAAATAATTGGATACTAATGAAACAATTTTTTCACTTTTTTTTTTTTTGTATATAATATGGTCTTATAAACTAGTATTATAATTTTACTTATAAACTACATATATAGTCACACGAATAGTATATAATACACACACACACACGAACACAACCGAGGTATGTGTGCGTATATATGCACACAATTTTGATGATATACACACATATACACACAGTCTTAAGAAACTATTTTCTCCTTTCAAGTATAATATAGTTTTGATAATATGGAATTGTGAACTATTTTATTGTTTGTTAAGTTTTGTTTAGATACGTTTTTCAATTTTTGTAAAAAGGATTTCAGTTCATCGTCAATAAGCTCAACTGGTGAATGTGATTAATCGAATTCAAAATTGATTATCGAATTCAAATTTTGGTTAGTCAGATTTAATTTTAAATTCAATTCAATTAAATTAAAATTGATTAATAATTTTAGAATTCATTTCTAAATTTCGATTGAATTATTTAATTGAATGACCAATCCATCCCCTAATCTCATCCTTGTAGCTAGATAAAGCAATCTTGTCAATTAGTGGATCTTAGTTGTATAAATTATTGACTAATATTCAAATATTATCTACCATATAGGCGATGGTTGACAGCGATGAGTCATGTCAAGTCAAATAATTATAGTTGAAAGCATAGTTATTGAATTCAGTTCGACTCGACGGTTCAACAGGTGAATCTGGTGAACAGGCTTGGAGACCGAGTTAGATTCCTCAGATGACCAGACAACGAGAGAACCCGTCGAATTTCGTACAATCCGGCAATTCAACCGATAAACCCGGGTTTAAAGTACTTAATCCCTCAACTTTTTGCAATCAATATTCTTATTTTATACAGTGGCATTCAATGTCCTATAACTCTTTTGTCCGCTGCGTCCACATTGCTTGCATGAATTAATCCAATTTACTTTTTCTCAACATTTTCTGTGAAGAGTAATTGCCATGTGGTTGTTGAGTTCAATATGACCTTGTTGACTGATTTTGTCATCGTTTGTGTAAATGCTCCTGTCTTTATTTTATGACAACCATCCATTTTCATTTTTCTTTTCAGTTACATTCTCTTCGCTAACTTGAATGAATCTTTTCCAATAAAAATAGTTAGGAAAGGAAAATTTTTTAAGAATGTAGTTTTCATTCTTCAGTTTGAACGCCCCGTGGCAAATTTTGGTTTTTGTTTTCTCAAGACGTATCTATCTTCCGAAAACAATTTGTTGATTTTCTTGAATTTTTATGTGCACTAATTAGGGATTTTATTATTTTCATCTAAATTTTGTTTTCTTCTGACTTCTGTTCAAGTTAGGCAATATCCTAGACAAACCTCTGCATTGCCCCAAGAGCAAAAAACATGAATTAACTAAAAAAAATTAAATTCTTAGGGTAAATTACACTTTATTCGTTAAACTTAGCATAAGACGTATGACTATATAATTGGCACACAAGAATGGATTAGAATAAAAATACTTTTTCAAACATGGTGCAATTTGATAAAATTGAAATCTGAATTCTGAATTCTGAACACTGAAAATTAAGTATTGAAGTCTTAATTTACTGAATTCATAAAATTGCATCTGTTTGATAATCAGCTAAATTTAAGTACTGAATTAAAATATTTTGCCTTGTATATATTATATATTTTGATGATAATATTATATATTTTTATAATAGATTATTTTAATTATTATATTTTTAATACAAATAAATAATTTTTTAATATACAGTATGTGTGTATGAGAGACAAGTATGTGTGTGTGAGAGATATTGTGTGTGAGAGAGAATGAATATAATAAGTGCAAGTGTGCGTTTTTATATGTGAAAAGGAATATAGTGTGTGCAAATGTGTGTTTATGTAAAAAAATATATAATATGTGCAAGTGTGTGTTTATGTGTGAGAGATAATGAATATAATATTTGTGCGTTTATGTATCGAGAGAGAATAAATATAGTATGGTCAAGTGTGTATGTGTGAGAGAGAGAGAGAATATATTTATGCAAATGTGCGCCTATGTGTAAGAGGGAATGATTATAGTGTGTGCAAATTGCAACTGTGTGTTTATGTGTGTGAGAGAAGAAATATAGTATTTGCAAATATGTGTTTATGTGTGAGAGAGAAGAAATATAGTATTTGCAAATGTGTGTTTATGTATGAGAGAGAAGGAATATAGTGTGTGCAAATATGTGTTTGTGTGTGAGAGAATGGATATATTGTTTATAAGTGTGTTTAAATAGTGTGTGAATGTGAAATAAAGAAAATTTGGGTGAATTTTGCTATACTAGTAAAGAATTCAGCAAATTAAGTAATATATTTTTCACTTAAAATTTTGTATAGAAATTAAGTGGCACTTAATGCATTCACAGGTAAGAGAATTTCGTTATCAAACACACTTAATACAAAAACTACTTAACGAATTAAATTTAAGCACTTAATAACCAAAGGGGTTATCAAACACCCCTTTATTCTTTCCATTTCATATGTAGTATGGAAAGTTTAAGTTGGAAAGGGTATTTCAAAAGAAAAACTCATTCCCACTTTATCCTGGAAAGCCATTCCTCAAAAAAAAAAAAAAAAAAAAAAAAAAAGGTTGAGGAAAGCCTTTTCCATCTTCAATTTAAAAAAGAGGAAGTTATGGGATGTCAGATTTATCTAATTCTTTTCAAATTTTTATTTAATATTTTTTAGTTGCATTGTTGTAATATTATTGATTTGTAAATTAATAAGATAATATATAATTAGTTAGATGATATAATTTAATTATTTGAATGTAAAATAAATTTAATATGCATTTTTTAAATTTTTTATCAATGAGATAATTTATTAAATTATACAATATGATTATTTATAATTTTTTGTCTTTGAGATAAAGTAGTTAGATTGTACAATATAATGTCAAAAGATAAAAAACTATATTAAATTTTTATTTACATTCAAATAATTAAATTTTTTACATTCAAATAACTAAGTTGTACAATTTAATTATTTGAAAGTAAAAAAAAAAAAAAAAAAACCTTAGTAATAATTTTGTATTTTTAAGTTTTAATGCAAAAATTCTTCAAGATTTTCTTAATTGTAGAAATAGTTCATGGAAAAAACAAAAACGAGAAAAGTTTTTTCATTTAAATCCATTTTATTTTAACATCTAAAAAAGTTATTGAAAATATGGAGAAAAAAAAAAAACATAGATTCCATTATGATTTAAATTACCAAACATGGAACTAAGAATAAGTGTTATTTCATACTCCGGGTGGAAAGTTATTCTCCATGGAATGACCTTACCATTCTAGGCCATTCCAATATACCAAATATAGGGTCACTTTAGTTCCTGCATTATTTTTTGAGTACTTAAGCTCTTCCATTATGCCAACTCAATATTTTGACTATTTTATCCCTATTTCATTTTATTAGTTTTTGTTTAATAACACTTTACCCTCTTAAACTCTAGAGCCACTAACATTTCAGTCCTAGATCTCTAACGTTATTTTTTGAGCACTAAATTCCTTTGGTATATGAGTTCTGTATTTTGACAATTCTAATCCTTTAATACTTTTATTTTTGTTTATTTTGGTCTTATGAATCTATTTTTCATTAATAGAATATTAATTCATGTAGTATTTAATTTGAATTGATGCATGGAAGTTGAATTTGGCATATTTGCTAGCCTTTTTTTTTTTTTGAAATTAGTTGAAAAAGATGACATAACATGACTTGAATCATAACTATATCATGTTTCTCATTTAAAATGATTTTCTTATACTGGAATTTCGACCAAATGGATATACAAATGAATCCATAACTTTGAAATAAGTATTTTTCTCTAAATTAATTTTGCCCATTATAAGGTCAAACTTATTTTTTTATAAGAAAAAATAAAATGACAATGCATTATTTTGATTGTGGATGCTGAGATATTCTTATATGCTTTGGCCTTGGTCCTTAACCTCACTTATGGATGTTGTGATTTAAAAATGACATACAATGTTATTATATGATGTACTGTAATGTAAGAAAGTGCGAATGTAACTCTTATTTTTAATCAAGGTAGCGGACTGGATTCATATAATAATTTCTCGTATTCAACTTAGAGCCAATAGAGGCAAAAAAATATAGAAAGAATGTAATGAAATAGGGATAGAATGGTCAAAGCGGTCAATTGGCAAAAGGGAAAGATTAAGTGCACAAAAAATAAGTTAGGAGTTAAAATATTAGTGATTCTAAATTTAAGGACTAAAGTGTAGTTTATTTTTGGTAAGTCCAATTTTTTATTAATAGTAAAAGAAAGAAGATTTACAATTGAGCTCTAAAAAGGAAAAGCTATCTCAATCCAAAGATTGAGGATTAACAAGGTACACAGCAGTAGAAAAAAAATAACTAAAACCTTCCAGTTACGTAAAAATAGATGGATCAAAATCCCACACTATGGGGTCTTCATACTAAGTTCTCAATTGCTCTTTCAATTTTGAATTCCATGCATCTTAGCTACAGCGTTACTATCAAAGCAAAACTAATATCCTCCATAATCATACAAACCTACTGTTTTGTAGGCGAAGTCTTATGTTGGAATACTTTTAAATTTCTAGCATACAAGCATAATAAACTACAGCTGCTAGAGACAGCTTGCCTATATGAGAAGCAAAACTATCATCATTATTGCAAACATTGCCAAAATATCACTAGATCCCATGTGTAAGCACTCGTGTATTTGATTTAACTTCATAATTCCTTTCCAGGCTGCAAAAGAATAAGGGCAAGCAAAGAATAGATGTTCAATGGTTTCAGAATCTTGCTGGTACAATACACTCTAATCTTCATTTACAACTCTCCAATCTTTCAGTCTAGACTTTGTAGTGAATCTGAATTTACAAGCTAGCCAAGTGATAAAGGCAAATCTTGGCATATTACCTTTGAACCAAACCAGACTTTACCAACAGACATTAGGATAAGATTCTCTCATATTGATATAGGTTGATTTGCAGTGTAGATTCCTGCACCTATATCTACATAAAGATCCAATCCGTTTCACATAATCCTGCTGAGAACAATCAGGTACCAAGTCCACTGGAGTAGCTCTGATCAACTGAGTAACTTGCCATGATCTCCTCCCTCCTTCAGGCCACCTCCAAGAGTTATTTTGAATAATAGAGGCTACCAGGGCTTGAGAAGTACTCTCAAATTCTGAGATTACAGACTGATCAAATTTCTCTGATAATATCCCTACTAGAAGCCAGGGGTCATGCCAGAGATGTGTGCTCAATCTATTTCTAATTTGATAATGTAATAAAGGTTTAACTAGATTTCTTATTTGAAGCATCTTTCTCCAACTCCAAGAACAGTCAACAGGTATAGGAATAGACCAGAAAGATTGGCAAATAACTATGTACTAGGTGCTTAATAAGAAACTATGAATCCACAATGCCCATAAGGTATCCTTATTTTGACAAATATTCCAGATGTGTCTCACAATGAGGTATTTGTTCCATAGAGTTATATCTTTCAATTCCAAGCTCACACCTTCGTTTACTGGCTTGCATATTTCTTTCCAAGCAACTTTAGATTTGTGTGTGTTAAGATTCATACCAGACCGAGGAAAGGCAGCTAAACAACTCTCAGAGCTCTTGATTACTCCTTTTGGTAGAATGAACATGCTAGACCAGTGCATCCGAATGCTGAGTATAACAGATTGGTATATTTGTCCATTTAATTAAATTTTCACGTGTCATTAGAGTTGGTCAATAGTGAAGGGACTTTAGTGCTAAAAAAATAATATTACGAACTAAAGTAATAGTGACACTGATGTTTGTAGGGTAAAGTGTAATTAACTAAGTTTTATGATGTAAATTTCATCTTGATCATTGTTATCGACCAAAGTTTCTAGTTTTTGCTTAAAAATATTTTTCCGAATATTACCAAAGGCTGATAAAAAGAACCAATTATAACCTTCTATGTACAAGTTTAGCTATTTACTTCAAAAATGATCCAAACACTGCGTAAAATAATGATCAATTTGAACACGTAATCAATATAAACAATTAATTTCATTTTGCTGAGTAATTATTTAGCAGAACTTCATTTGATGACCAAAAATATAGCATAATGTGATATTTTAGTAATTAGTATAAACAAAACTAAACTCGAAACATGGAAGAAATTGAATAAATGGGGTAGATAAGATGGAATAGATAGGAACGTAGCTGAAGTATAAAAAAAAAAAAATAAAATTGAGATCTAAATGAAGGATAGTTTATAAAGTATTGACTTATCAATCATTTATGTATTATAACATGACGAAATCATTAAAACAAAAAATTACTATTCTCAATAAATTTTTGCATTCTTATTCTCTAAGAATTTACAGGTTATTTCTTTGTTTAGCCATATTTACTTCTACACATTTTCTTTGTCAGTTAAATCCGATACTTTAAAATCATGAATTTTTGAAAACCACATGATTACATACATAACTAAATTTTAGGTTTATCCCATGAATAGTAAGTCTTCTTTACCATTATATTTCTTAATCCAATATTGAATCAACAAGAAAAAGACATAATAGTAAAGAAAACATATGTGAACTTTATTTAAGTTTGAGAAGGCCTAATGATTTATATAACATCTCAACATGGATTAAGATTAAAATTAAAATTTTGGATCGGGTCATTTCTTGAAATGAACCTCTATTTCTAGAATGATATCTACAGTAGTTCTAGCAAAAGTTATTTCACAAAAACACCATTTTCTAAAAAATTAATAAACTATTGTCGAAACCTGCGGAATGTTGATCCCGTAAGAGAAATGAATGACCTATAACTATTATTATTGAGTCTATATTTGTTCTCATAAAGAATTCATTATCATATGATGCCATATTTATCTTTGACTTTTCAAATCATAAGTGTATTTCATGATCATTAACAAAAATACAACAATAAATTTCATTGTGAAGAAGTATTGGATAAACATTTGAGGAAAATGCATTTTTAGTTCCTAATGTTTGGGGTAATACATAAATTGGTGGCTTCCAAAATTTCGGCCAAAATAGATTTAGTCTCCAAAATTTCAAAATTTGAACAAAATTTGGACAATTGATAAAAAATTGAAATTTCTAATAGAAACAGGCCACGTGGCTGTTATGTAAATGCTCAAAAAAAATTTAAAAACCGTAGATAAAAACAAAAATTCTTAAAAAATCTCTTATACACAACTTGAAAACCAAACTCTCATTTTAACCCAAAAATATTAGTTGGGTATAAATCCTTTTATCCCCCCTTAACCTAAAATTCATCTTTACTCTTTAACCCAAGAAGGACCCTAATCTTTTATGTCCACTTGTCTTCCTTGAACACGATCATCAATTCCTTCCATTTCCTTTGATTGCTTATCCTACTAACCTTAACATCGAATCTCATACAGTTAATTCCCCATGATCTTTAAAGGAAATGGAAAGAATTCATGATTGTCTTCAGGGAAGACAAAGTGACAAAAGGGATTGAAGGATTAAGATTCTTCTTGAGTTAAAGGGAAAGAAGAACAAATTTTGAGTTAGAGTAGAGAAAAGGGTTCAAACCCAATTGATATTTTTGGATTAAAATGAGAGTTTAATATTAAATGTGATTTTCAATTTTTTATTTATGATTTTTTAAAGGTTTTTCACTTTTATCGGCGGTTTTAAATTTTTGTTGGACATTTGTTGGCCCTAAAGAGCAACCTAAGAGGGGGGTGAATTAGGTTGTACCTAAAACAAAACCTTTTTATGTGCTTAATAGAAATTCAAACTTTATACACCAAATAAAAACTTAAGCACAAATGAATACAATAGATATTCAACTATTTAAGCTTAAAGAACAAATAAGAATATTGAAATTAAGAGAATCAAACCAAACTCCCAAGCTTCTCAAGCTTGGAGCTTACAACTGCAAAAAGTTTCGTACAAGGCAACTACCAAGTTCACAACTTGAAGTTTAGCTTACTAAAAGTCTCTTCAAAGTAGGTGAGAAGTGTAACCCTTGTACACAAATGAGGATCACTCTTGCTCACACTTAATTTCCTTTAGTTGAGCCAAGAGTTTTACACTCACAACCTCCCTTTGTTACAATTGTTATCTCTCCCTACTTACACTGAAGAACTCTTACACTTCTAAGCTCTTTTCACAAAACTACCTACACTTGTACAACACTTGTACTCCACTATTTCTCCCAAATAAATCAACTTGATTATTTGCTGTCTCTGTATAAGTGTAAGAGTTAATTAGTTCAGGTTTAGGGGTATTTATAGTTCTTCAAGTGTAATAACTTCCCAACGGCTATTTTCTGTCTCATGGAACACTAGCCGTTGGACCTTCAGACGGCCGATGCATAGCAAGTGTGCGTCCGAACGAACTAGCCGTTGGACCGTTCGGACGGCCGCTGCTAAACCCTGCGTCCGACGCTGCATCCGTTCTCTGAGGGTATTCATTCGGACGTCCGAGGATGCGTCCGAACATGCGTCCGATCGAAGCAAAGTCTTCTGGAAATATGATCGGACGCTGTTCTTCGTCCGAGGCTTGACTGTCTTCAAATTCTTTGTGTCAGACGATTACCATCGTCTGAAGCTCTGTCTTTCGGACAGTCATTTGCGTCCGTGGAGTTTTTTGGTTGTTTTATTTTTCTGCACACTTTTCAAACCATTAGTGCGATTTAATCATCATAAAAACATGATTATCATAATTAGGGTTCAACAACATTTACTTAACAGTCACGTGATCAGAACATGACCTATTTCTATAAAAAATTCTAATTTTTTGTCAATTATTCTAACTTTGTTCAAATTCTGAAACTTTGGAAACTAAATCTTTTTTTATTGAAACTTTAGGGACTAGTTTATTGTCTTTACAACTTCAATATTTGACGAACAAAGCATAGTTTATAAGAAAGTCAGGGAAAAATATAATTTTATCCCTTAAAATTTGGGTTGTGGTCTATCTTGGTCTACAAAATTTCAGGTAAAACACATTTAGTCCTCAAACTTTTCAATTTCTATCAATTTAGAATGAATTTGAAAATTTCGTCAATTACAAACAGAAATTAAGTTATGTGTAAAGCACGTGATTGTTAAATCTCAAGTTCCAAACAAAGAAAAATGTAATTTAGCCCTCAAAGTTTGGGTCATAGCCTATTTTGGCCCCTAAAGTTCTAAAACAACATATTTAATCCTTAAACTTTTCAATTTCTACTACTTTAGTACAAATTTAAAATTTTGGTAAATTAAAGATGGAAAAAGTAAAAATAAGTTGGGTTATAACACCTCCTAACTGATTTCAACCCATTTAAACTGATATTGGAAAAATGATATCTAAAGAAGGGATAATAATAACATAATAATTCACTTAAAATAATAATTTAATTTAAGGATTAGAAAAGCCTGTTTATGGTAGGGACACATTAATTAGTGCTCTCCTTAGGAGTGATATCTACATTGGATTGATGTGGAATTCCATCCCTAAGATACAATAACATCTAAGTAAGTTTGATATAGCAAAACACTTACAAATCGATATTTCCCTTATACTCAATTATTTGATATATAGATTTATTGGAGTGTAGTTTAATATAATGGTTGTAATAATATGGAATTTAATTAGGGAGAGAAGTAAGGTAGTATGTTTGTATCATATGTGTTTATTTGTGTTGGAGAAGACTCTTATATAGTAGTTTTTAGATAATAGAAAATAGTTGTTGGAGTAGAGAAATTTTAATGTTATTTTTTTTGTCACATTCCTTGATATTTTAATATAGACAAGAGTAGTTATGTAGTTATTATCTCTTGATTTTGTGGGATTGTTATATTCAGGAGTGCTTAAGCAATTAGTTGGAAGACTTCTTCCAATTAATACAAGTGGGTAGACTCTATAAGAGTCCTGCTCACAACTATATTTCTAATTATAATACCAAGGAGGAGTCTTTTCTGAAATTAGGATTTAGGAGCTAAATTAAATTCCCTTAGAAAATTCAAATAATAAGAGTGGTGGTTCTGAAGATGGGAGTGCTAATTTTGAAGATGATAATGACAGTTCTGAAAATGGAAATGTTGAGTGTTCTAGACATAGGAATGGTGAATCTATTAATGGGTGGTAGTGGGGTGATCATGCCAAAAATAATAGTAGTAACAATGAATCTTATGACTCTGTAGAATGGTCTTCTCTAACTGACCGGATTATGATATGAGTGATGATAAGGATGATGAAGTATTTCTTAATAATATAGACAAGAATACTAGATAATTGGGCGTTAATAGTTAGAGGAAAAAGTAAAATTATGGTTAAAGATGTTGAAATATGTTGGAAGGTATTATAACCCAAGATAGAATTAACAATCACATGCAATACACATGATTTTTTCCGTCTATGATTGACAAAATTTTCAAGAAATTGGAAAGTTTAAGGATTAAATGTGTTTTTTTTTGAAATTTTGGGGATGAAAATAGATCATGACCCAAACTTTGAGGGTTAAAATTGTATTTTTTCACATTTGAAACTTGAGATTTAATAGTCATGTGCTTTGCATGTGACTTTTTTCTTTTGTAATTGACAGAATTTTTCGAATTTCTCCTAAATTGATAGATATTGAAAAATTTGAGAACTAAATGTATTTTGTCTGGAGCTTTGAGGACCAAGTTGAAATACAACCCAAACTTTGAGAGGTAAAATTGCATTTTTGGCTAAGATGTTAATATGTTTGTTCTAAAAACAAAAAGGAAAATATTATTGTTTTGGACAATCAAATAATAAACTATCAAGCCCTTAGGTACATATCAAATTAAAGTCAACAAGTAATAATAAAATTTCACAAAATCACTATACTCTACCTCACTTCGGCAAATATACGGAATTGGTAGTAATATAGAATGAGTAGGTAACATTCCCACAGAGATTGTTGGCAAGCAATTACCAAGATCACCCAATTGCTTTCAACAATTCCAAAATAAAATCAATTCAAATGTACCCACAAATTATCTTTCACAATTATCAAAATTTCAACCACAAAATTAAGAGGATATTACCCGATTGGGGTCAACAATTTCCCAAGAAGAGGATATTGATTCTGTTTGCAAAATTCCTACTTGATGTTGAATTTCTCTAAGCAAAACTCCAACTTGCTTTGTCTTTGATACTCCAAAGATGACGTAGAAGTGTTGTGGTAGGGGATTATGATGTTTGTAAAGGTTTTCAACGGGAGAAAATAGAAGAATTCGAAGGGTTAGGGAAAGGATTTCACGATTGTGAGTGGAGAAATGGAAGAAAAGAGCAAAAGAAGAAGAAGAGTTCATTTTAAAGTTTGATTTTGTTTGTATCGATGTTGCGACATGGAGTTTTCTATGCCGCGATTTAGCCTTATCTCATTTTAATGTATGCGTCTCCATGTCGTGATCTGGACTGGTCATATGCCTTACATGTGTTCGATTTAGACATAGAGAATCCATGTTGCGATCTCGACTCGGGGTGAAATTTTGGCCTTTGCAAAAGTTTGAAGTTGATGTCGTGATTTGGCCCAAACGGCCAAAATATCCTCTAGAAGTTTGAGGTCGATGACGCGACATGGACTCACTGAACTTCTGTAAGGTGTATTTTTCACACTTAGCCAAAACTTCTCCTTTCTTCACCAACTTTCTTCAAGTCCATACACAACTTGCAAACACCAAAATAACAAGTTTAGATGACAATTTTCACACATTCCTTAATACTATTTATTCAATCCAAAAACACACATTTTAACCGAATTTGTAACCTAATGCAAACCAAATTACTTAAAATAAAGGCTAACTAAAAATCACACCAAAAGAAAACAAAGACCAACAAAATTAAAACTTAGGTTGCCTCCCAAGAAGTACTCGTTTATAGTCACTAGCTTGACTACGACATGATTGATCATTCTTGCACAAAGTGGATGACTTCTCGCCCTTCATCAATAATTCCTCCCAAGTAGGGTTTGAGCTGGTGACTATTGACCTTGAATGCCTCTTCTTTCCCTTTTATCTCTATCGCTTCATGAGGAAAATCTTGAACCACTTTAAAGGGTCCACTCCACCGTGATTTGTGTTTTTTCAGAGATCTAAATAATTTGAGTCTTGAATTGTAGAGTAATACCAAATCACCGGTTTTGAACTCTTTTTCTTAAGATGAGTTTGTCAGTCCATATAGATCAAGGAATTTTCATATGCTTCGCTCCGAAATTCATCCAATTCAGTCAAATCAAGAAGTCTCTTTTCACATGCCTCATTCAAATCAAAATTCAAGCTCTTATTTGCCCAATATGCACTATGGTCAAGTTCAACCGGTAAATGACATGCTTTGCCATATAGAATATAGTACAGAGACATACCTATGGGAGTTTTGAATGCCATCTAGTAAGCCCATAATGTATCATCCAACTTAATTGCCCAATCCTTCCTTGCATTATTTTCTCCAAAATTCTCTTCAATTCCATATTTGAAACCTCAACTTGACCTGAAGTCTGAGGATGATAGGCTAAGGTAATTTTGTGCTTCACCCCATACTTTGTCATTAAGGCCTCAAAATGTGAATTCTTGAAGTGTGTATCCACATCACTAGCTATAATAATTGTTCTAGGCACTCCAAATCGAGAAAATATGTTATTTCTAAGAAATTTTGTGAACACTTTAGCATCATTGGTTGGGGTGACTATTGCTTCAACCCATTTTGGCACATAATCTACTGCAACCAAAATGAATTTGTTTGAATATGAAGCTAGAAATGGTCCCGTAAAATCAATGTCTCACGCATCAAATACTTCCAACTCCACAATGTCCTGAAGGGGCATCTTGTGTCTCCTTGAAATATTACCACCCTTTGACATTCATCATATTAGAGTACAAACTTCCTAGAATCTTTGAAAATAGTTGGCCAATATAAGCCATATTGATGGACTTTAAAAGCCATTCGTTGAGCTCCATGGTGACCTCCTTCAGGAAATGAATGACAATGTTTCAAAATGTCGGCCACTTCACTTTCTAGAGCACACCTCTTTAGAACTTGATCATTGTATCTTCAGAATAGATATGGTTCTTCCCAAAAGTAAAACTTGAGTTCCACAAAGAAGTACTTCCTTTTCTTATTGATATTGAGCATCTTCGGCACTACCTTGTATCAAGATATTTCATATTGTCTATAAACCACGGGCTTGCTTCCTTTATTTTAAGCAATTTCTCAATGGATGATTCCTCCTTGATGGCTCTTTCTTCATGATTGACAAGTCTAGATACTTCAATCTTATAAAGTACCAGTTTTTTATCCACCACTTCCCAATCAAACTCCTGCAATAAAAGTATCCATCTCAATAAACGTGGTTTGGCATCTTGTTTAGAAAATAAGTACTTTAATGCGGAGTGATTGGTGTGCACAATTACCTTAGACCCAATCAAATATGATCTAAACTTGTCATATGCAAAGACTATAGCATGTAGTTCCTTTTCTGTAGTAGAGTAATTAAATTGTTCTTTGTTTACAGTCCTAATTGCATAGTAAATGACATGCAACATTTTATTCACCTTTTGACACAATACTGCAATTGTTTCATAGTGCTTAAATCTGCATCACATATAAACTAAAATGGAAAGAGACCAATTAGGTACCATAATGATAGGTGTAATTACAAGAGCATGTTTCAACTCATTAAATACTTTCAAACAAGAATCATCAAAGTAAAAAGGACAATCTTTTTGAAGTAAAGAGCACAAAGGTCTAGCTATATGTGAGAAATTCTTAACGAATCTCCCAAAGAAACCCACATGACCTAGGAAACTTCTCACAAGATTTAACATTAATGGGAGGAGGTAACTTTTCAATCACCTCTACTTTAGCTCTATCAACTTCTATACCTCTTGATGAAACTTTATGACTCAAAACAATTCCTTCTTGAATCATAAAATGACATTTTCCCAATTAAGCACCAAATTAGTCTCAACACATCCTTTGAACACATTGGTCAAATTTACAAAACAATTATCAAATGAGACACCAAATACACTAAAATCATCTATGAAGATCTCTATGCACTTTTCAACCATATGATGAAAAATGGAAAACATACAAGAGAACGTTGAAATGTGCTAGGAGCATTGCAAAGCCCAAAGGGCACTTCTATATGCAAATGTACCAAATAGGCATGTAAAAGTTGTTTATATATCTTGATCTTCTGGACAAATGACAATTTGATGATAATTTGAATAACCATAAAGAAAGCAATAATATGCAAAACTGGCCAACCTCTTAAGCATTTGATTAATAAAAGGCAAAGGAAAATGATCCTTATGGGTGGTCTGATTCAATTTACGAAAATCAATACACATACGCCAACCCATAACCAATCTAGAGGGAAGGAGTTCATTGGTTTCATTTATTATCACAAAAATTCCACCCTTTTTTGGAACAACTTGAGGGGGGGCTAACCTACTCACTATCGCTAACAGGATGTATAATACCGGCTTTCAAAAGTTTGATAACCTCCTTCCTCACAATTTCTTTCCAAGTAGGATTCATTCTCCTTTGAGGTTGCCTTACTAGTGTGTTCCCTTTATTCAACAAAAATTTATGCCTATAAATGGAAGGACTAATTCCTCTAATGTCATCAATAGACGAAGCAGTGGCATTTTTATGCATTTTAAGTACCACAATCAATCTTTCAATTTGCTCACCCGTCAAAGATGCATTCACAATTACCGGATATGTCTCATTTTTACCAAGATCTACATACATTAAATGAGTAGGAAGAGGTTTAAACTCTACCTTGGGGGTTTGTTGGTCGAAGACCCCCATTTACCTTTTTCTTTATTTTCCACTTCTTCATTTTGCAATAAAGCATCATTCTCCAAGTGATTCACATTCTTTATTCCATCTTTATCATCTTGAATTAGGGCATTTGAAGCTAACATATTGTTTTCCAATGAAGAAGTCTTCAATTTGTTCCTACAAAAATCATCAATTACATTATCCACTATATTTCTAGTAATAACATCATCATAAATTGAAGGAAGTTTTAATGAATTAAAAACATTTAATGTAACAATTTCATCATTTATCCAAAATTTTAACTTCCCTTCTTGAAAAGCCATCAATGAGTGCACTGTCGGTGGCAAGGAAGTGTCTCTCAAGTATGATTGGCATCTCATCATCCTCTTATATTTCAACACAATAAAATCGACTGGAAAGTAGAGTTGTTAATTTTAATAATCACATCTTTAGTGACTCCTTTTGGAAACTTAACACTACGATCTGCAAATTGCAATAAGACACTTATGGTCTTCAAATGTCCTCCATTTAATTTCTTGAACACCGTATAAGGCATGAGGTTTATTGAAACCCCCAAATCACAAAGCTTTCCCAAATTATAAACCTCCAATCTCACAAGGTATGGTGAAGATCCGGGGTCCTTGAGTTTGGGTGATAGCTTTTTTGTGAAGAGTACACTACAATTCTCCATTAGACATAAAATTTCATCCCCATGCAATTTCCTTTTTGAGGTGTGGACTTGTTTCATAAATTTAGCATAAGTGGCATGTTGTCAAGTGCCTCCATGAAAGGAATATTAATTTCAAGCTTCTTGAATATTTCAAAAAAACTTTTTGAGCTTCTTCCCCTTTTATTCATCCTTCAATCTTTGAGGGAATGATATGTTCAATTGCTTCGACTCTTGATAAGGAGGATCCTTGCCTTCATTGCTTTGCATATTGGGCATGGTAGGCTCATTCATCTTTTTGCCTTGTCCCATTGAAGACTCCCCTTTTACCTTCTCGTAATCTTCAATTTTTTCCTTTTGTTTACCTTTCAATGCGTGTCTTCCAACCCTTTCTTCTATTTCCTTACTACTTCTAAAGGTGATGGCCTTACATTGCTCCTTGAGATTTGGAATAGTATCACTTAGAAGTGCCCCTATAGGTCTTTCATTGTTCAATCTTGCCAATTGACCTATTTGAATTTCCAAATTCCTTGTTGATGCTCTCAAATTCTCAAAATCTCTCCTATGTTCTTCCTTATCCCTTCTTTCTCTTTCCAACTCCCATCTTAAGTACTCCGCCTTTCTCTTACAACCATCTTCACCTACATTTTCCTTTGGAGCATAATTGGTCATTATAAATAGGTTGGGAGGAATTTGAATGTTGGAATGGAGGCCTTGGTTGTTGATTTTGAAATGGAGGATTAGATGGAGATTGATAGGAGTTGGCTTGGAAGTTTATTTGGTGTGGAGATTGATAAGGTCTAGAGGATGAACTTGAAGCTTGGTTGTGGAAGTTTTGAAATGGGGAATTTGGTTGATAAGGAGGGTTGGATTGATTGTTCAGATTGCTCCATGAAAACTTGGGATGATTCCCCTAATAGGGATTATATGTGTTACCATAAACTCCGGGTGGGTTCCTTGGAAAGATGATTGATTAGACACATAGTTGAGTTGCTCATTGGAACCATAAGGCATTTCACATTGCCTATTTGCATGCCCATCCCCACAAAAAACACACACCATGGGCGGTTGGGTTAGAGAAGAAGACATTGCATTCGCTCTATTCAGTTCTCCAATACTTTTGCAACATTGTTCATCACATTCATAAACATATTTTGTTGAGTTAAATAGGGCATCTTGCACATTCAAATTCAATACTCCATTTTGTGCATTAGCTTGATGGGCTTGATGTTGAGCTACCGATGGAGTCATTGGTCCATGATAGTGATGGTTATAAGCCATTCTATTGAGCAATTCTTGACCTTTCTCCGGTGTCTTGTAGGATATGGAGCCATCGGCAGAGGCATCCACTAGTGATTTTGTCTCTTGAGTCAGTCCATTGTAGAACGCTTGAATTTGAAGCCATAGTGGGATTGCATGATGAGGGCACTTCCTTAACAAATCTTTAAAACGCTCCCAAGCCTCACCTAAGCTCTCTCCAACATCTTGTTTAAAGGAGGTAATCTTGGCGGTTCTCGAAAGTGGGAAATATTTTGCCAAAAATTCTTGTGTTAGTTGGTTTCATGTGGTAAACGTCCCTTGGGCATGAGATTGAAGCCAACATTTTGCCCTATCCCTTAGAGAAAAAAGAAATACTCTCATTCTCACACAATCTGGTAAACACTATTGAATTTAAAGGTGTCTAAAATCACTTCAAAGTTCATTAGATGTATGTATGGATTTTCTTTAGGACCACTCCCAAACAATGCGTGAGCTTGTAGCATTTGTATCAAAGCAGACTTAATCTCAAAATTATTTGCTTGCATGGGCATTAGTGCAATGGTAGAATTTGCCCTATCAAAGTTTGGTACGACATATTCTCTTAACGGTCTACTCTTCATGTTCATACCATTCCCATTTCAACAACCACCAATTTCATGATTTCTGGTAACTTCTTCTTCACATTCCCATTGTTCAAATTTCTTTGATTTTGATTGACATTCACCATTTCAATTCTCTCTAGCTCTTGTTGCATTTTTTTACGCTTCCAGATATCCCTCAACTCTTCTTGTCCCTCGTCTTCCAAGCAAATTAAAGGTCCCTTGTCTCTTCTTACCAGGCACTACAAAAGCCCAATCAAGTAATTAGTTCAAGTGCCAAGACAATTCAACAAGAAGAATCACAAACATATCTAACAAATAAACTAAAATTAACAACTAAATTAACAAAAATGCGTAATCTACATGACCTGTAAAGCTCTCAATATTCGCCAATTACCAAGGACAATCCCCGACAATGGCGTTAAAAATTTGTCAAGCCCTTAGGTAGAGGTCAAATCAAAACAAACAAGTAATAATAAAACCTCACAAAATCAATACACTCTACCTCACTTCCACAAGTATACGGAGTTGGTAGTAGTATAAGATGAGTGGGTATCATTTCCACAGAGTTTGTTGGCAAACAATTACCAAGATTTACGGACCTTTGTATGGTTAGGCGAATCAAATTGAGAAGAAAGATCCTAATCTAATCAAAGCTATAATTCAACTAAACAAGTTAAAACCGAAATTAAACTATATCTATACTAAAACAAGTAAATAAAATTAAGTAGCTACAAAATTAAGAAATTAATTAACCTATTCTAATGAAAGCAAGTAAATAAGAGCACTCAATTCTACCCTAATTAGACTAAAAGTTTACGAATAGAATTAAAGAGCAAGTAATTAGCCTAACTAAAGAGAACACTAATAAAACTTGTAAAACAAGAAGATGCCATTTCTAATATAGAATTTGTACAGAAATATACTTGAAATCTAAATATTTTTGAATTTTTGATAATAACAAAGAAAACCCACTAAAAATTAACTAGAAATTAATGCAAGGAATTTAAAGTTTGAATTAGAAAGCACTAAATTAACAAGAACCCTAATTAGTCTAAGAAAACTTGAAATGGAAGTAAAGATATTTTCAAATTTAAACCAAAAAGCAAGTACAAATTATATCTACTTGAAGCTAAGGATTAACTCACTAAAATTATGTAATCAAAATCTAAACTTGTATGGAATTAAAGACTAGATCTAAATGAGAATTAAAGAAGATTTGTATTAAGAAATAAAACTTGAGAGTCAAGCTATTCTATTCTACTCTAATCTAATCTAAAAACTACAAACTACACTACTCATTATGCGTACTAACACATGCTGTCCATAGTACCTTAAATAGTGGAGTATTACACAAGCCAATTAGGAATTGACAACTGAAATATTACAAAATTGCCTTTACTATTTTTGCTAAAATGCGTCTTTATATTGCAATTTGAAGAATTTCATGTCGCGACAAGGCCTAAAAAATATATATCCTATTCCATCTTCATGTCGCGACATGGACCCTTTTTTCAGCAATTTTTCAATTCTTCTCAAATTGCATCTTGGCCCTCGTACTTTGTTTATTCCAACTCCTAACCTCCAATTTAAACCTGCATAATATTAAACGAATTAAGTAATCAATTTAATTAAAATTCTAATAAAAACTTATCATATTTAACAAGAGGTAGAATATAAACACATAATACGAAAATTAACTAAAACCTAAATTAATTAACCAAAATTCAGAATTTAAACTAACAAAATATCATGATTTATTGAAAAATAACTCTAATTTACTAGAGTTATCATAAACAAATGTCTAAATCATCTACATATTATCTATTTGTATAAGTCAAAAAAATCTTGTCCCTCATTTAGTTTATATTATTAAAATATCATGCAGACAAATTGTTATACAATTTTCAGTTGTATCTAGTGTATGAAAAAATTGAATAAAAATATCTATCAAAAATTAAATTAAGAAAAAACTATGAAAAAGGTTTAATCCTTTGTTGTATTATTTAGGGTTAATTACACTTTATGTGTATAAACCTACGCTCTAGTTGCACTTTGCCCTAAATGTGTAACAATACACCTTGCCCCCTTTAAAGGATTCCATCATATAAATAATTTTAAAATGGTGATATGGACATTTGTTTTGACATTATTACCCTCCAAACTTCTAAGCACAAATTGCTTTCCCTTTATTTCATTTTTAATGTTTCCATACAATTATTATTTTTTTTAAAAATTTTTGTAACAATAAGAGGATTTCTTAAATTATCATATTTTCTTAATCAATTTCTATTTTATTTTTCTTCATTCTAAAACTAAATACAAAAATAGCATAAAGTTTTACAGCTACTTTTTCTTTATTTTTTTGTGGTATCTAAACACATTAATAACAAAGAATTAAGTAAATTTATTTTATTTATACACATTTTATACTTGATAAAAAAATTTGTGTATTCTGATGTATAAAAAAAATAAAAATGTACTTATTTAGTTAAAAGATATTCTTTAGTTTAGTTCGTGCAAAATGAAAATGAACAGAAAATAGTTGTAAAAAATCTCATTTTTATATTTAGTTTTATATTAAAGAAAATAA
Organism: Cinchona pubescens; assembly: GCA_025175665.1. Taxonomy (NCBI): domain Eukaryota; kingdom Viridiplantae; phylum Streptophyta; class Magnoliopsida; order Gentianales; family Rubiaceae; genus Cinchona; species Cinchona pubescens. The sequence goes on from JANKKI010000338.1 coordinate 125,249, forward strand.
CATATTAGTTGATCAAAAAAATTTGACAATTTATGAAATTCTCTCATAATCTCGAAATAATAAAATAAATAAAAGGAATATATGCAATCATTAAAAATTAAATAAAAGGAGAATAACTTTGCACACAAATTCTTTGGTGGGCATTTTTGTCAAAACGAATATCCACATCACCTTTTTAAAATTATTTATATGATAGAATCTTTTAGAGATGGCAAAGTGTACATTGTTGGAGTTTAAGGGGCAAAGTGCAACTAGAGTGTAGGTACAGGGGCAAAGTGTAATTAACCCTATTATTTATGCATATGGCATTTGTTTATACATTCTTTGAATGATAAATGTTTTTCTACTCTTGTAGTCTGATTATATAAATATTATTTCATAACGTTCAACCAAACAAACATTTTATTTCTTCTTTCAAACTTTCATATTCATAATATTTGATATTTTGAATATTTTTGTGTACTTTGTATCATCAAGTTTTATTGAGTTCATTAAGGAATTGATCATAAAATTAAAAAATTAGCATAAAACTTTTGAATTTGTCATGAAGGAACCTTACTCATTGAGGAATATGTGTACTACTAAAGTAAATTATTATTATAATTTTTGACAAAAATAGTAAAATAAGGTGTTTGAATGCTTGCATTTCATTATTTAAATCGAGTTTTTTTAAATACGTAATTTCTTAATAATCTCAATGATTTCTTTCCTTCTATTACAATTTGGAAAATAAACACTAATAATTATAGCTCTTGAATTTTTTGTGGATTTCGTATTTTTGATATTTTGGATTGTTGCACTAAACAATTCAAATATTTATGTACTTTCTAATACTCGCATTGCAAATAATCTCCTTACCACATAAGATATGGCATCAATCAATTTTTTTTCAAGATAAGTCTACCAAATATACAATGTACTAAAATTGCCATTAACAGTTTTTCTTTCTCTCCATGGTACTAGAGAGGTAATTAGTAAGTTCAAAAGCAATAAGAGTTATAAAATTGTGGAGTTTGGCATATGTGAATAAGTTTAGGAAAATAGGAATATAATAGACTGTAATGTCACAGGCATAGCTACCCAATAAAAGGCTATACCCCAAACTCTCTCCCTATTTTTATACACTCACACGATGGACTTAAAACTCATCTTAGAGTTTATTTGGATGTCTTTGATTTTCAAAATTACAATTTATTATGCTACTATTACTTATACGTTTAATATAGTTTAAACAAATCCACACTTACCATATCCTTTTTTCCACATTCTTTTAGACCGTAGTAATTCCTATCGCCTATTTAATATCATTATGCTCTCTCTAGAAAACTCGTAATAACTCACTTCTGGCTTAGTTTCTCCATTTGCTTTCATCATTTTTTCATTTGCTCCAGGTTTATTCTATCCTTTCTTGACTCTCCATTTTTTTCATTGTTTCCATTCAATTCTAATGTCTCTCTACATACACTCCTTGTGTACTTCTTGTTTAACCATCTTATAAAGGAATCAAAATTTTGCCTAAAAAAATAGATTGCCCAATCCCAAAAAATTCTTTACTAACTATAAGAAAATCCTAAGGGATCTAAAAATACGATTTCCTTAAGATTTTCAAAGTTTCTTGAAAGAGATGTTTTTGTTTTTGGGTTGCGATAACATGTCAGATGTACTTTGATTATTGTTTGTTAATGTTTGTTACTCTATTCAACTGAATTTTTTTTATATTTTTCTGTATATTCTTCAATAATTTTGTGATTAAGAAAATTTTATGACACTCTAATTTTCTCTATAAAATGATATATGGTAGAGTTATGATTGGTAATTTTATATGCAAGCCAAATTTTTTTGTAAAGTAAAGGTAGGATAAAATACTTTATTTCACCCTTACATATATATTCAAAATAAAAAATATTAATTCTTAGCGGTTTGGAAATTTTTGAGGGGCTTACTCTTTTTTTTCCTAGATTCATAACTTGCATATAACTCTAGATTTTATCAAAGCCTAGAGTTTGTGCACTATGCAATTGATTTTTTTGTTTTTTGTTTTCTAGTGAATTGATTATAAAAAATTGAGAAACAAACATTTAATTCGTACATGAAAAATGTTAAAAGTTGACTTTTTCTCACTCTAATAAATCCATCCAAGTTGATCTTTTTTTTTTTTTTAATGAAAAGAACCCAAAAAAGAAAAAGTATAAAACTATTGTATGATCAAGAGAAACAAATTTTTAATGATGTTTGTATATTGACATATATATACCTATTTTTCACACTATTTTTTCAGGATTTTGTGAGTTAAAAATGCCTAGAAAAATTATGATTGGACAACTTCCTTTGATCATTGAAGAGGACGAGAAGATGGGACAATTTGATTCTTCTTCTAGGCATTTGGTTGAGAAGGTCAACCCTAGAATTTGAATTTATAAATCCATGATTTTATTGGAAATCATAATATATTATTTTTGACCTTCTTTAATAAAATCTTCATAGATCTGAAGTCTTTTTTATGCAGTAAAAGAATTCATAAAAAAGACAAATAGTTGTTTGATTCTACCAAAAAATGGTAAGAAGTATATTATTTTGTCTATTTTCCAATTTTGTTATGAATGAAAATAGACAAAACACGTTCATCTAATTTTAAGATGTCTTTTTTCCTGAGAGAAACTATTTAAAACTTTTAAATTATCCTCTCATTTTTAACTAAAAAATAATTTATGAATTAAGATTTTAGGATTTCCCTAAAAAAAAAAGGAAAAAATGATTAAGATTTTTAGAATGTGTCTATATTCTTGAATGAAAAAGATTCTAGTATACATAGTACAATATATTATGATCCATGGTTCACATAAATCACTTTTATATTGAAATTTTTCTTTATATTATAGTACACGTAGACTATAGTTATATCAAATTTTGTAACCTATTCACTTTATGTTCTGGGGCAGGCACAGAGAGAGAGAGAAACATGTGAGTGTTGAATTTTGGTGAAAAGCAGTTAACTTATTTTCTTTCACTGGATGTATCATTACAACAACATAGATAGATCACTTTGTTCTACAATTGATCTCTAGTTTAATATTGTGATGCCAACACATTATTTGAACATTTGCCCTCTTTTATTATCTCATCCTATATGTGTCAATTTAACTATAATACTCTTTCAACATAAAAGAATACTTAAATTTAATTTTGAATGGATCAAAATAAAAACTGGGTGAGTACCTATATTTATTAGATGAATCGATCATATCTAATAATACAAGCATTAAATTTTTTTAATCCTAAAAATTTAGTTATTGTGTCCAGGCTAGTCCAAAGGATAGTGAGGTTCTCCCAGTCGATGTGATCTCAAATGCACCTGATGATGATATTCTGAATGAGGAACTTAACCAAAAATTAGGCTGTGATAACCAAGATGTTAATCGTACTGATGGTCCAAGTCACTTTGGCTGTAAGAGAAAGCATTCTCATCGCCATACTCAACACCAAATCCATGAAATGGAAGAGTAAGCTCTTAAAAGTTCTTAAATACCAAAATGTATATACTTCTTGGATTAAATAGTAAAAATAGTAAACTCAACATTTTTTCATTTGTTCAACATTTTTTTGTGTATTGTTTCCATTTATAATGGTTTTTTAGGTTTTTCAAGGTGTGTTCTCACCCAGATGACAAACAAAGAAAACAACTTAGTCATGATTTAGGATTGGAGCCATTGCAAGTGAAGTTTTGGTTCCAAAACAAGCGTACCCAAATGAAGGTAATTAACTAACTATATTTTATAGATATACTATTAATAAAATCTTGACAACTTTGTTGAATTTCTAAAAATTTATCCATGTTTTAGTAATTCAATTTTGCTATTAGATATCATTATTGATGGACTTAGTTTTTTTTACAGACACATCTTGAGCATGTAGAGAATGCATGTCTTATAACTGAGAATGAAAAGCTTCGTTTTGAAAACATCAAATTAAGAGAATCTCTTACAAAGGCTTCTTGTGTCACTTGCGGTAACCCTCAAGTTGTAGCCCATGTTTTCCTTGACGAACATCAGCTGAAGGTAGAGAATTCTACACTCAAAGAAGAGGTATTAAAATTCAAATATCTTGAAATTTTATATTGAAAGCAATTATGAAGATCTTTAAAACACCTAAATTTTGTTCTATTTTCAAGATTGCGCGTATGACAAGTCTAGCTGCCAAATATGTTTGCGAGCCATATAGCAACGGCACTTCTGCTTCATCTTCACTTATTCCTAGCAACTCTTCCGATTTTGAGACGATAGCATTAAGATTTTATACTGGGGCAACCAATTGATATTGATAAATCAGCAGCCATGCAACTTGTGATTTCAGCAATGGAGGAGCTTATTAGGATGACTAAACTTGAGTTTCCTTTATGGATTTCAACCATGGATACGGGGAGCTATTTGCTAAATGAAGATGCTTACAACAACCTATTCCCTAAAGCAATTGGGCTAAAACTACCTGGATTTAACATTGAAGCATCGAAAGGAATTCACGTGGTTATGATGAATCATATAAATCTTGTCGAAGTTTTTATGGATATGGTATTGTGTTTAATATCCTTATAGTGTTTCACTTGTTAAAGAACTATTACTAAAATCTTCATTTTTTTTTCTATTAATAGGATAAATGGTTAGCTGTATTTGCCAGCATCATTTCAAGAGCTACAATCCTAGAAATTATATCAGCAGGTCCTAATCCAGGAAACTTCGATGGAACCTTGCAAATGGTATGTTACACCTCTCCCATTAATTTTTTTTTATTAGCACACATCCAATTCTTCATTTTATGAATAAATTTAAAAAAGAGCTACCACTAAGATAAGTGAATAATAGATATTTTAGTGTAGAATAAATAACTTATGCATCTCCGTAATTACTTAACTTATAGATGACTGCTGAATATCAAGTCCTCGCACCAACTATTCCAATCCGAGAGAGCACTTTTCTAAGATACTGCAAACAGCTAGGTGAAGGTACATGGGGGATTGTTGATGTTTCTTTCGACAATTTATTCTCTTCATGTACATTGTCCAAATGCCAGAGAAGGCCATCAGGATGCATAATCCAAGAAATGCCAAATGGCTGCTCAAAGGTGACTACCAAGAAATTTTTTTTTTCTATTTATTTAACTACTCTCTTACTATTTGTTAAGTACTTCATTAAAGTAAATTATAAGATGCACCATGGTTCATGGGCCTATTCACGATAAGATACACCTCTCATGGGCCTATTAATGGCTGTGCAACTTTCATTGCTCTATATCACCTCAGTTAGGTTGGATATGGAATCTCGTCAGCAAATAGCACTTAAGTGACATTCCACAGCAATGTGATGAATAGTCTATCTAAATATTTGCTTTCAATTAAGCATATTGAAGCAATACTCATTTAATTTTGTAAGCTAATAAATTTTGTGCTTTTTGAAGATCATATGGGTTGAACATGCACAAGTGCAAGATGAAGATGTTCATTATTTAGGAAAGCCCTTTGTCGAGTTTGGTCTTGTATTTGGGGCGCAACGATATGTTTCAGTTTTGGTTAGACAATGTGAACGTCTTACAAGTGCAATGATGGAAAATTCCTCTCTTGATGACATAAATGATACTGGTAATTATAATATCTACAAGAAAACCATTTCATAAATTGTCCATGAATAATTCTAGTTGAACTAGTTCAAAGATAACTAAATTAGTTCAACATAGTAATTAATCTCAATTTTTTACTTTTACTGCATAGTGCTAACATATCCAGAGGGAAGAAAGAACATTTTGAAACTATCTGAAAGGATGGTGCTGTGATATTAGTTTTTATGGTGGAGTATCTTCCTCAACTGCATATGGATGGTGGATTCTACCTGAAAGTGGAAATGACCAAATAAGAGTTATGACAAAGAAGAGTGAAAATGATCCTGGCAAGCCTTCTGGTGTTGTGATAAGTGCTACAACTTCTTTCTGGCTTCCAATTTCACACAAATTAGTATTTGAGTTCCTTTGTGATGAGAGTAGTCGTAACAAGGTATCAAATATATTTATTTGATTTTTTCAGCTTATTAAAAAGTTGTGACATTTATTCATTGATGAAAATTTTAAACAATTATATTTTCCATTTTGGCGTGGAGTCTTGCATATAGTTTTAGGTAAGCATATATTAGATCTCCTAAAATATTTAATCATGCAATGTATTATTTTTCTTATAACCCGATTGAAAAAATGTTATATAATTTTGAACACTGCTGAAAGCACAATTAGTGGCTTGATGGTAACTTATGTTGCATAATCTTTACATGAATTTGACAAAAAATATACCCTAATAATTCTTAAGGGAAGAAAATGTCTTACACTTAAGATTTAATATAGATGAGAATCAATCAATTTCATTTTCATTGTCTGTAAATCCTTCTTAACTATACTTTTGCTCCATGTATTATTTCTATAACGGTTGAGATTAATAATAAAGGGCTTGACCCTTCCACCATATTGGTGGTGTAAAAAAAAAAATCCTTCGTAGCTAACTCTTTCCATTTTGAACCTTTTTATAGTGGGATATTCTCTTTGATTGTGGAGATATTCAAGAAATTGTGCATATCATGAATGGTAGCGAAGTTGGAAACTATGTCTGTGTCATGCGAGTAAGTATGATGACTTAATTGTTTATCCATATTTTCCAAATCTTTTTTTATTAAAATTTTTTACTTTTATTTATTCAACCTAATAATGCCTAATTAAGTTTAATTGGACATACATGCCAAAAACATAATTGCAAATTAAAATGATGTAATAGAGAGTATTGACACCAAATTTTCTTTTTTTTTATAGGGTGAAAATTCAAGACAAGGCCCCATGCAGATATTGCAAGAGTGTGGTTCTCATCTAACCGGCTCTTATATGGTTTATGCACCCATAGACAATGTTTTGACAAATTCATTATTGGCTAGTGGAAACCCTGATCATGTTGAACTTCTTCCTTCTGGATTTACTATATATCCTACTGCACCTACAGATGTATCAATTCAGAGTAGAGCCATAACTGAAGTTGCTAGAGAGGTTGGATCTCTTGTGACTGTTGCCTTTCAAATCCTGGTTAACTCTGTCACTGCTGCTAACTTTTCTACTACAACAGTTTCCATCATTAATGATCTAATGGAGTACACATCCCAGAAGATCAGAGCAGCTTTGACTACTCCTCGTAATCCTTAATCTTCATATGTGAACTTTGCCTTTATATCATTGGCTATAAGAATATCATCTTGGCATTAAAGTGACTTACTATTTTAGAGATTTCTGGAGATATGACATTTGTTATTTGTTAATGTTGGTGAATAATAAGAAAAAAGAAAGTAAACAGTCAAGAGTGCACCCTTTGATGAACTTTGTAGTTATAAAACTTTTCTAATGTCATATGCTCGGGAATTAACTTCTCTAAATAATTGTTTTAGTGAAGATGAAAGTGAACTTATATATCGCAGTCAACTTTTTATTGGAATAAGAAATTAAAAAGCCAACTCTTGATTTTCCTTTTTTTTTTGTTGTGATTTTTCTTTTATTGGAACACGTTTACATTGGCTTCTTCTATCTTATGTAATTTTCTACTAATGTTGTTTGCACTAATACTACTTATTCTTTTTATTCTTGACTATAAATGCACCATGAATTGAAATATTCATGATATTTCTGTTAGTTGTTGTTAGAAACACAATAAGATGAAATGTGTCATTTCTACATGACAGTAGGCATAATATATAGATGATCTTTACACGATGCTTTCCTCTATTCTATAAATCAACTCTAGGCCTAATATAAGTATTAGGAGCTGAATTTGGTTCAGATTTGGAAATCGGAATTGAAAATGGGAATCATGAACCCTACATTGAAACTGTAATAGGTTTCATCATATTATTGGGTCAATCAATTTGATACTCAAATCACAAATTGGGAATGAGATATGACATTGCCTAACACTTTCATTTTCATAAAATGATTTCTATAGTGATCAACCAAACAATATGGATATGTCATTCACTTTGATTTCTATTCCTAGTACTTGTGCCCATAACCAAACATCCACTTGATTAATTAAGAGCATACACACACATTTGTATTTATGAAAGACTAATCTTAGATAAGAGAGCATATTCTTAATGGATTTTTTTTAAAAACCACTCCTCTCCTGCCCATCTGTAATTCAAACCCATAACCAATAGGTCAAAAGGGAAGTGCTTTCTCTCCTAAGTTGCACTTCATTGTCATTCTTAATGGATACTTATTACACCACTACCCCTTGATTATGAGGTGCTCAAAGACATTTTTAATCTCAATTTAATTAATTTTTCCCGAGAATATTAATTTTTTTCTCGAAGATAGTTACTTAATTGGTTCCATGATGTCAATCCACAAAATATTGAAGAAAACAATGAAGACAATTGCGATTGAGAATAGGGGCGTTTTGTACTAAAGGCTTGGGCACTTATCTGGGACTTCTCATAGGTTTTGTCCCCCATTGAGTAAGCATATTGCTTACTAAAACTCAATTCCGGATGCCTTGGACACCTTAGAAATCTCTTCTTGTGGATCACACAATTTTTTTAAACTATCCCCTGAGATTAAAGGCCTCATTCATCTAAAATGTATCATTATCCCCCCCAATATTCTCCATTATAATTGAATTTTGGAAGTTAGGCATTTGTTCTTCTTGTATTCTTTAAAATTTTTAAAAATACATGGGAGTTTGACCAAAAAAATGACTGTTAGTTGGTAATTTACTTGAAAAATAAACCTTATGTTGAAAGATAAACTGCGTGTGAAAACTAATTGGTGAACATTAGATCTATTAGATACAGTATTTCAGAACTAGGACACTCTGATAGATGGTTACCATTCGTATGATGTAGGGATAATTTATTAGATAAACTTGTAAAGTTTACTAGCTCATATTGGTGTATCAATAAGTTATCAACTAATAGCTACTTGAAATATGTAGTAATCCTGCACCATAATGCAGGTTGCCTCTATAAGATATAATATTTTTTGTAGTCCGTATGTGTGTTGGCAATAGGAATAGCAGTTTATTGAATATCTTTTCTTTATGTATAATAAAATATTTTTTTAGCTCTAGTAAGAAAACCATGTGCTCTATATTATCGTTCATTTAGCTTGTCAAAATAATAATTCTTGTGGTATCATTGGCTCTCGTCTTACTATTTGCTAATATATATATATATATATATATATATATATATGTGTGTGTGTGTGTGTGTGAGCTATTATAGAAACATAAAAAGTTGAAATAAATTTGGTTACAATAATATTCTAAAGTGATTATTCATTACAATATCTAAATATTAATAAAAAAGATAACTTACATTCTACAAATTTTCCTCTTTGACTTCTTTTCTTTTGCAACCCTAGAATAAAAAGAGTCATACGTCCACTCGTAACCACTACATCACTTAAATGAAAGAAAAAATATATACGATCCATTGCCTTTTCATATTTTTTATTCTCTTAGAAAAATGGTAAAAAAAAAAAGAAAAAAAAAGAAGAGGTGATGTACTACAATGGATAAGTTCTTTTTTCCTTGATAGAAATAAGTTAACTAACCTTTAGGAATTAATTTGTGTTGTTGTCTTAAACTTAAATAAGCACATTTTTCTAGATAAGAAAATTTTGGATTGAAATTGATTTAAAAAAATTCAATAAAAAATAAAAGTTGATTGAAGTTGAATAATAGTTTATATAAACTATCTTTATCTATATTTATATCTATTTGTACGATATGTGAAAGTAGCACTTACCATTACTATTGTTGACAAAATTTGCTTCCTAAAGTGCCCTTATGTTAGCCATATACTTGGTAACCACACAAGAAGAGAGCCATTTTGGAGACATAAAAAATTTGAAATAAATTTGGTTATAATATTTTCTAAAGTAATTTGTTTTTTAAAATAAATAAAGATTAATAAAAAAAATAACCTACAATCTACAAATTTTCCTCTTAGACTTTTTTTATTTTGCAACTGTAGAATAAAAAGAGTCATATCACTACTCATAACCACTACATAACTTGAATAAAGGTAAAAGTAGATAAAATCCATTGTCTTTTCATATTCTTTTTTTTCACACGAAAAAAGGAAAAAATAAAGAGAAGATGTGCTATAATGGATAAGTTTTTTTTTTTTTTTTTTCTTTGATAAACATAAATTGACTAGCCTTTAGGAATTAATCAATATTGCAATCTTAAACTTAAAATAAGCCTTTTCTCCTGATAAAAAAATTTGAATTAAAGGTGATTTACTAAAAGTTAATAAAAAAATAAAAGCTTATTGAAATTAATTAATAGTTTATAAAAATTATCTATATCTAATCCCATTTCTATCTATACTATATATAAAAGTACCACTTACCTTCATGTTTTTGACAAATTTTTTGTCCTAAAATACCCTTCTTTTATACTTGATAGCTACACAAGAAGAGAGCCATTTTGGGAATATAAAAAGTGAAAATAATTTGGTTACAATATATTTTAAAGTAATTTATTTGTTACAATAAACAAATATTAATAAAAAAGATAATCTACGTTCTACAAATTTCCCTCTTATACTTCTTTTCTTTTGCAACCTTGGAATAATAAGAGTCATGCCACCACCTATAACCACTACATCACTTAAATGAAGGAAAAAGTAAATATGATCCATTGTCTTTACATATTCTTTTATTCTCCTGGAAAAAGAAAAAAAAGGAGGAGATGTGCTATTATTTTTTCTTTGATAGAAACAAATTAACTAACCTTTAGGAATTAATCGTTGTTGTTGTCTTAAACTTAAAATAAGCCTTTTTCATGATAGAAAATTTTGGATTAAATTTGATTTAATAGAGACAAAGTTAATAAAAAAATAAAAGATGATTTAAGTTGATTAATAGTTTGGACCAATTACCTTAATGTTGTTTTTTACAAAATTCCTTCCCAAAACACCCTTGTTTTAATACTTGATAATCACACAAGAGGAGGGCCATTTTGGAAACTTAAAAAGTTGAAACAAATTTGGTTATAAGAAATTCTAAAGTAATATGTTACGTAAAATAAATAAATATTAATAAAAAAAGATAACCAACATTCTACAAATTTCTACTTTTTTATACGTAATTTAATAACTTTTATCAATTTTCCTCTCTTTTGGGCCAAAAATTGGAGGATAAACATTGAATGATTCCCACTAATAAAGACTAACTATAACATACCAAGATGCTATTTTTGTGTTTTTCCTCCTGAGGGTGTTGTGACTCTCCCAATTACTATCCTTGACCCAAAATATTTCAGTAAGCATACAATACATGAAATGGCTCAAACAACAAATGCATATAATTTCTAATGTTTTACAAACATTCATATATTTAATAAATATACATGAAAATTACACATGAATGAAATAATTCAAATCAACCATAGATATTTATGTAAAATAATCTATATATATGAAGTACATAGAAAATATTCTATATCAACTTGAAAATATTAGTTAAATGCAATCATTATAAAAACTAAAAGATATTGTGTGCATGTGTGTATATATATATGTATGTATGTATGTATGTATGTATACACATGCGCACAAAAGAAAATAAGTCAAGTTTAATGGAGACCAATAGACAGAAATAGAAGCGTAAATAATTGGAATGGAGAATGCCAGTAAAATATGTAAGTAAAATTCTATGACTTAAAACTTTTACTCCCCATATGTATGAAGATGATAGAATTATATGAGTTCTTTTTCACTTATTGCACGTGAGTGGGCTTATTTTACGAAATAAAAGTTACATCACAGTATATAAAAGATTATTCCAAAACATATAAAAAAAGATATAATCCTTAAATTATATTTTAGGTACTATAAATTAGATTATTTATGGTTTTATATATTATTTGTCTCATAACTCATGAGGCTATATCATCATGAGTTTTATTACACTATATAAGTAATATAAATATTCAAATTGATATTCCCTTTTAAACTATAAACAACTTGTTACAAAGAAATTAATCAAAATAAATAATTTATTATGCACCCATGTTTTTCTTATTATATCATGTGCAAAGTACATGTATAATTTCTAGTCCTATTAAATGTCCTAAGATTGCAGTCCTTTCTTTCAGAATTAGGATTTTCTTAGTTCTATCATGCAAAAAGTCATTTGTTACAATCACCTTTTTTTCTTTCTATTAGATTGGAGAAACAATTTTTGTATCATACACATTTTCTCAACATATGTAAAGATTCTATTAAATATAGTAACGGTATTAAAAATTGAACAGAAGTGGGATGAATTTAAGAGTTGGAGATGTAAAGTGTTTAAAACTAAAATTCTGAGTATGAAGTGAAAATTTAGGTATAAATTAAGAAGTGCAAAAAATGAAATTAGTCCCTTTTCATTCGCGATTGTCCCTCTTAAACTCTAATACCTCATTCAGATGGTTTGATAGTTGGTCATAATTTATAGAAGAAATGACCTTGACTATTTTAAGTAGTGTGTTTGATGGAAAGTTATCTATTTTCTCATTAGATGTCTCAATTGAAATCTAGCATTGTAATTTTAATGGAAATTATAACTAATACTAGAAACTGTGATAATGAAGTAGATGTTTGTAATGTCAGCATTTGTAGGAAGATTGAAATAGATTCAACAACTACATGCATGTCTTAGAATTCTCTTTATCCAAAAAGAGTGTTTTTTAGTATATAGATTTTAATCAAAAAAATTTTTTTTGTAGGATTTAAAATCCACTAAAACATAATAATTAACCCACAAGAAAGAAAAAATAGTAAAGAATGAATGGCCAAATTTATGAAATTAAACAACGATGGCACAATAACCAAGAAGAAAAGCAGTATCAACACTTCAAGAAATTTTGACAAGAGAATTTGGTAGCAAACAATTTTATTTTTCAAACACAAAGACTGGGGGGGGGGGAGAAATTTTTACATAGACTGAATTTATGGTATAGTATCAGAAACCCTTGATTCAAAATACTCCACATCAGTTATAAGAATTTTCCGACTTGGGGCTGCACAGAACACCAAATTGAACATCCACGAGATTACATTTAGGCCCCATTTGGGGTTGCTGTGTTTTTGCTTAAAAAGTGCTTTTAAACTGTAAAAGTACTTTTTTGAGTGTTTGGTGAATATTGTCCTTAAATTTAAGAGTAGAGTTTCTTGTCTCAAAAGTACTTTCAGTACAAGCTAAAAATTGGTGCTTTTGGATTAGCTTTTTTTTAAAAAAATCGTTAAAGATAAATTTTAGCCATTTAACCATAAATTTATAATGGAATAAAAATAGAATATTTTTAAAATTCAAATTATACATTACCAAATATTAAAAAAGTACTTTTGTAAGTTTACATCCAAATAACAAAAATTAAGCACTTATTTAAACACTTTTTTTCAAAACTCTACTAAGTTAAGTGTTTTGTAATAAGGCACCACATCCCCAAACAGGACCTTATAGGATGAGTCTTGCGGTCAAAACTAAAACTATAGGAAACCTAAACGTTTTGGACTTGGCCCACAAACACAAACGGATTCACTTCAAAAAATGGGCCTACTATCTATTTGAGAGTAATGCTTAGTTTGATTCGCAGATTCTCATTCGACGAAACATCCAAAGCTCACAAAGGGTTCTTTTTCTTTCAAAATTACTCCAAACAAATGATTGATGAATGATTCTACGCAATATACAGCCATTGCAGAAATTTGAGCCGTTAAGCTTTAATTTGCTCCAAACGAAAATTGAAACTCTCAATGGAACAAGCTTATCACATTATTTTTGTATATGACATAGCTACATTTGGGGCCTGATTGAGCTTTATTGTCGAGGATATAGTGAACTCTCCATTAGCATTTTGCATCCAGATAGCTTTGCTGCTTTGTCCGTAATGTCTAGATCCTCCTGGTCTAGCATTAAGTGAATCTGTTCCATATGAGCTTTCAGCACATTGAGATATGAATGAACACAAGCTTTTTGTAACTGATGAAACAGTCCTTTCGTTGTCCACATGGCTAGGATTAGGGGTGTCAATGGGTCGAGTTATGTCATTACCGTGTCGTGTCAGGTATGATTTGTTTCTTGTTGTATCGTATTCGTACGTGTCGTGTCATGTTATGTGAGATCTATTTCTTATTGTGTGTCTGTCTAACTCATTTGTGTTTGTGTTGTATTCATGTCTAACTCGTTTACTCAAATGTATCAGCATATTCGACAAGTTAAATAACTAGTGATACATTTGAATTAAAATCTCAATTTTTAATTATTTAATAATTTAAACAATTATTAATATTAACTTTATTCTCACAGCAATTTAGAATACATGATTAAAATTATTGAATTTTTTTAAATAACATTTAAAATAATTATTATGTTTCATTTAATATTCTTATGTTAAATCATATATATTACTTACAATCTAAAAGTATCCTATATTGAATTGTAATCGAGATAATATTTCAACAAAATCTATTCATTCAGTAACTTAGCAGGTTATTGTGTCAACCTATGGGTTGACCTAATCTAACCTGTTTAATTTCGTGTCATAAATGAGTTGATTTAACAATGATCCGATAAATTTCGAGTTGTGTTATAACTTGTTAATTTTGTGTCGTGTTATCGGATCATATAAGAAATTACTAGTACTGGGATGGACATTGTCCTTTAAATTTCTTTCAGCAATAAAATTAGAGCAAAGAGAATTCCTTGAACTAAACAAATACCACAATTTCATTAAATATGTTTTGGCCGGCTGAGAAAGGCTAATTACACCAAGGCCATTTTTTTCACAAGGTTTATATATTGTCTCCCTGGAAATAGACTTACACGGCCCCTTTTGGCCGAATTCCAAGTGAGACCAAAAAAAAATTAGCCATTTGACACTCAAGTTGTTTCAAGACCATTTTAGGGTATGAGATAACACAGCCAACAGCTAAAGGGTATTGAACATAAACATGCTTTGTTAAAGTTTATCTTTCCCTGAAGATAGAAGTTTATTGTGCTAGCCCATAACTTTTTGTGTAACTTTTTCAATCATAGGCTGGAATCTATATGGCACTATTGGATGGTGAAGATGATTCATTATTTTCTAAATAAATATTTTACAATTATTTCATACACGTTTTTTAATTACCTTTCTATCTTATATATATTCCATTAAAAAGTTACTACTGTACTGTCAAATATCCCATCAAAAAAATTATTACTGTACTGTCAAAATAATATTAAAAAATAATAGTTACTCAAATGGAAAAGACATAGAAAGAACTCTGGGAAGAGTTAATTAACTACCCTGTCACATTCTCATAAAGACACCCAACTTTTTTAACGATCATTTGTCTCCTCTTGTAAAGACAATTACAATCATCCGCATAAACAAGATGAGAAATGAGACTACATGATCTGCGCATCCATAGTATTAGCTATTTAGTCAGAATGAAAAAGCAATTTGAGCCCTCTACTGAAGCCTTCCACCATAAAAATAAAAGGGAAAGACAGTAAAGGATCACCTTACCTATTGTCCTATGTAGATTTAAAGAAACCCTTAGGACATACATCACAAAATAGAGAATCATCAATTACTTAGAAAATTATTAACAATTGAAAACCAAGAGGAGAAACCAAAATATTTTGAAAAAATATTTTCATGAAACTCTATCAAAAGCTTTTGCCAAGTCATGTTTTAGGATGAGATTACCTTGTCAATGAACTCTATCAATTCTTGTGCAAGTAGAATATTATCCTAGACTGGCCTATGACAGACCCCTTTGCTCTTTCGAGCTCATCTTTGGTTAAAAGCCTAATCAATCTCTTAGGCAGTGCTTTTGTGCAAATTTTGTTCACCAAAGTGCACAAGCTTATTGGTTGAAATCCGTGAAAGATGAGGGTTTTGCACTTAGGGAATGAGAAATATCATTGTAATCAAGTAAAGGCCTTCTGTAAAGGAAATCCTTTTTAAAACTAAGTTACTGCACCTTTAAGATTTTGATGCACAATCTTTGATATAGGAAAAAGTTAAGAAATCCTATCCAAAACTTTCTACAGATTTTTACAAGTAGATAGTATCAATATAGTAGGATGAATAGAGACCATTTCCATGAGAATTGTGCAGAAAAGTATCAAAAGTGATCGACTATTTCTATCTAGACAAGTAGAAAGAGTATTTTTGGAATTGCCAATAAAACGAAATTAAAGGAATGCCAGTAAGGAATATTGAATGGGAAAAAGTGTTTCCAATTATTAACAAGATGTGTTAGGTACTAAATTAGCAATTTTTCGAAATTCATTCGAGACACCAACCTACCGGCTCAACTACACTAAATGGAAGCTCAATTTCCAACGGTCAACCCAACCCCAATTCCTTAATTAATATGGTTCTATCCATCTAATTGGTCTAGGGGTAGATTTCTTTTAGACCTAGTTCCCTATGAAGCTTAATTGAGTCTTTGGCAAATGGAATTACAATGAACTAACCAGATAACCATGTCAGTACGATCATGAATTAATCTAATCTAATAATTAATATAGGTCTATGGAAGGGGATCAACTTTTGTGTTATCTCGACCAACCTAACTAAAACTAGAGTTAGCTGCTCTCCATAGTCGTCAAATTTGTGCAAATTATTACCCAAAAGTGAAATTGGTACGATTTATGATTATTCGAATTAATTCATAGAAAATCACATTGTCCATACCCAACCTAGCGAATTTAGTGCATAGTTGTTGAAATAAAAACACAAGAATTGAAAATATCGCAAGAGATTGAATATGTCATAAAACTAGAGTTTATTACTACGAAATGAATAAAATAAATTAAAATTGAACTTTGTCTCTAAAAAATATCAAATTTGAAGCTAGAACAATGGAAAAGTAAAAACCCTAATTCGAGAGGAAAAAAAATGAAAAACTAAGAAAATAAATTGTTTTTTTTTTGCTTCTTATGTTAGGAATATAATTAATTTTCCCTACTCAACGCTCAAAACTTAGGAGTTTTTTCTAATCAAAATAACTACTAACTAAAGTCCTAACATGAGCAGAAAACTAAAAACACGCCAAAAACAAGGCTTTCCAAATATGCATCCGGACCTTTGTCTCGGCGAAGCAATATAGACTGGGGATGTTTGCTTCAACGAAGAAGTTAACTATTTGTTGATTCAACTAGTTTGCCAGGTGAGCCAATTTGCCTTGGAATCTTTCATTGCGGCGAAGGAACTATCTGTCTAGCCATTTTTTTTTAGCTTTGTTCCACTCACACTTCTGACTTCTCAACTTGACGAATTTACCCTTAACCTAAACGAAACAGGGAGATCAACATAAATAACAAATTAAGCACAAATAATTACTAAAACTACTAAAAATACAAAAACTACTCCAACACAACTACTCACACAAAAACATCACAAAACACCATAATCGGGACAAAAAATAGAAACTAAGTTCAAAAGAATGGTAATAAAATAACCTTAATTCTAAGTTATCAACTCCTCCAATTTAGCCTTTTGCTTGTTCCAAGGTAAGTAAAGATGAAAATTATACAACAAAGATAGAAAGAACACAAACTAACTCTATCCAAATGTAAGTTCATTGGAAAACCAAAAGTTAAGTAAATCAGCTACAAGGATAAGAGAATTTGACCCAAGATCCCACAATTATCATGAGAATACTAGATGCTCCACTCATAAGAAGAAGAAGAAAGAAGATATCATTCTATCTCATAAATCTTGACAAACCTACTTTAACCATAATTCAGTAATACGACAACACAATTGGACATAAAATATAATCATCCCATAAATGCTAATACGGACTAATTCAAACCAAAAATCAAGTAAAACCTAAAAGCTTTTAATGTAGGATAAGGAACAAGGTAGGATAAATTTAGATGAATTAGCAAAATCACCTTAGTTACATTAACAATTCAACTTTGAACCATACCCAATGTCCATGCTGAAACCTGCACAAAAAATTACAACATCTAGCCAAAAACCACAAAGGCATACAAATACCTATTTTATTCACTAATAATACAATAGGTGATAATCCTCTTTTATTTTCAACTTAACACAAAACAAATAACATATATATAATTTTCTATTTTTTTAAGAACTAAGCGAATACATTGAAGTCATATTCGGCCTCTTCCAAATAACTATCACAACACTCCCCCACTACCCATCATTTCAATACGTAGAACCAATGTAACATCAATTGGATGGAAAAAAGAGGTTAAACATAAAAGGGTAAATTGGCTAATTCAAGCAGCTGGAACAATAAAAATAGGTTAATTAGGCTTAAAGGGGAACACTAGAGATAATATACAACCATGTAGGCTATTTAGGCTCAAGCAATCCAAAGAATTGCCTAAAACATTCCCTATGTCTAGATTTCATCCTTGTATGCTAAATGCGGAACGACCTCAACCAATTATCCCAAGTGAAACCAAGTCTCAATGGATCATCAAGATTGAATCATCACTCATAAATGGAATAACAAAACTCTCCACTCGCATTACTTATTGGCAAGTATATATGTGGTTATAGCATTTCATGAATCAATGGGGTCAAAAACCAAAAACTCCTATACATATTAATATTCCATTATTCAAGTAGTTACAGTTATGCACCATCATTAATAAATGAACCATAAAGTTAATTGCACCATTCTATCATAACAAAACACATAAACACAACTAAAATATTTTTTTAAATAAAGAAACAAATAAACAGTTCCATTAAACATAACAAAAGGACACAACCAAAATAACAAATAACAATTAACATCACCTGCAATCCCTCCAACTTGAACAAAGCATTATCCCCAATGCTACCAAGATAGTAATAAACAAGAACAAAAACTAAAGTAACTAATGTTTAATTGCGAAAGGTATGTGAAAACTTCCTCATGCAGTCCTAGATGGACCGACTCCATCATCATTGTCGTGGCCTTCTTCATCATCCTCCTCTTCATCCTCTAGATAGCAACATCATCATCTGGTGGTCCAAAATGTCATTGGTCTGCTACCAATTCCGCCAGTCAACTCGCCATATTGAATGGGTGCATATTATTCAACCTGTGGACTAGAATATCCAACTTCCTGTGGACAGCATGGAAACTTTGACTGTGATACACAACTAACTTTCGCATCCCAGTTTTAGTCTAGGGTTGATGGAATATGTAACCGGGTTCTCTTAACGAAGTGGTATCTAGAGTCCTTGCCCGTCACCTAGCTCTTCTTGTAATTGTCTTTGTTGGTTAGCTATCCAATCTCGAATGGCTTTGTCGTGGTTCTTAATAGTGATCTGCAACTAGTTACCCGTAATGGGCTTGACAGGAAAAATCTGGTTGCTATTTCTCAAACTCACACATGCATTAGAACACAAATACGTTATAAGATTAGGATAAATCAAACCAATATGTTCTTTGTTCACATTATATATGCTTTCTGGTTGAATCTCCAAACCAACATTAATAGATACATTCCTTTAATAAGAGCATTAACCAACAAAGCACGTTCATGAGTCATCTTACTCAAATTAGTAACCAGGAAGATATGAAAGGTGATAAAATAATATCATGCAAGTGCTTTAATGGATAGAAAAATTCTATTAAATTACCTCTTGTCCTATCCGGGTAAAATTCTCATTTGGCCATTCCTGCCAACAACTTTTTGTTACTCAACTCTCTCAACACCTCGTCATAATCTGTGTTGGTCCTCTGAAATTGAGTAAACTCGCTATTTTCAACAATAAGAAGTGGGAAGTGAGCATTAATTATTTCCCTCCTAAAATCTATCGGTTTCTTCCTAATTATTACCAGCGTGCCAACTATTTTATGAGAATTTGTAATGAATTCTCTCGCAAGTGTTTCATTCCCCTAATTAGATGGTACTTGTTGAAAAGTCCTCTACCCCCCTACTTCCCAAGGCAACATTCAAATAAATGTGTTTTCCTGAGCTCACTAAGAGTATCAAGGTTGTTTTTTCACTTCCAAATAAAAATTGAAACCCTCCTCCAAATAAAGATTGAAACCCTTATTGGAGGAAACAAGGCTAACTAATTCTAGCTAATTTTTCATCATGCACATTTTCAACCTCCACATTAATAAGCAATGATCAAATTGAACTCTGGGCTCACTCGTAGAGGTATTATAAATAGTAGCCTAAGCCAAAAAATTTCTATTTGTAGCCATATTATTAATCCAATTTACAACATACCTAACAAAATTTAATATGAAAATTCAATAATTAGCAAAAAATCACAATTAAAGTGCTGAAAAATTATGTAACAAAATTATCCAACAAAGTACAAGTAAACAAAATTCTAACAAATTTGGAAATTAAACTAATGGAACCCAAAATTAAAAATAACCAACCAACAAATTAAGAGAAACCAGTATAAGAAATATCTTACTTGTCCTAAAAAGGATGAAAAATTTAAAATTGAAATCAAAATAATACTCCCCTAAAGGCTTTAAATCTCCTTTCAATTGGGTACTTGAAGCCTTGAATTAATGGTTGGATGAAATATTTGTAGACAATAATGGGATATTTGTGGTGGGTTTGTGTGATTATGGTTTTTGGTAGAGAGAGAAAAGAAAAGGAAGAGTGGGGAAAAATTTTAGGTTTCTATGAAAAAGAAAAGAATATCAAAAAACTGGGTAGGGTTTTAACGCTTTCCCGTCTGTCTTGCTACTTCGCACGATAAAGCAATTGGTCTAGGCTAGTTTTGCCGCAGCGAATAAGTCCTTTATTTCTAGATTATTAAGGGTTTGGCATGGCAAACTATTTTGCCCTTGGGTTTGTTCACCGTGGCGAAGAAGTCTTCTTGTCCACAATTTCTAGTAGTTCACCGTAGCTAACCATTTTTGCATAGGGGCCTATGCCGTGACGAAGGACCCGTCTATCCAAAGTTTTGCCTTTTTGCCTTAGCAACTCCTATGCTTCCTTATATCATCTAACCTATAACACACAAATATCAAGATTTAAAAATTTTTTACAAACCAGACTGATCAACACAAAAAATTTCCAAAACATAAGAGAAAACAAACAAAATGCTTGGGTTGCCTCATAAGTAGGCATGACCGCAGTTCCAGAACTGCCGGTTCTAGTTTTGAGGAGAGCTGGAACCGGAATTTGAATCTTGGGAGCTGATTTTCGGTTACGGTTCTAGAATCGGTGGTTCTGCTGGCTTCAGTTCCGATTTCAATCACGGTTTTGATTTCAAATTTTTATTACAAAAATTAAAAGATCAGAAATTATAATACTAAAAAAATTAATACAAGCAAAGATGATAAAAAAAAAATTGTATTTTAATTATATTTCAATTGTAGACTTTGTTTTTGAAAAAAAAGTACACTATTGTATTATTTATTGAATCATTAAAACTTAAAATACAGATAAATTTTGGAAAATTCATACATTTTGAGAGTATTTGAGAGAATTAGAGATATTGAGAGAATTGCGTAATGAAAATATTAGGGGGAGAGGAGTTATTTATAGGTAAAATAGTATTATGGAGAGAATTATAATTTACTTTTTTTTTAAAAAAATTATTGTCAGTTCCGGTTCCAATTCCAAAAAAAATAAAGAACTAGAACCAGAACTATGTTTACGGTTTTGAATCTGGTTTTGAGAACCATCATTGACGGTTTCGGTTTCGTTTCTAGAATCGCCTGTTTTTGGCTGTTCCTGCTCTGAAATTGGAACCAGAACCAAAATCGTGGCCATGCCTACTCCCAAGTAGCACTTTTTTTAAATAGAAATTATGTTGACTAACAATTTTTCAAATTTTATCAATCAAGTTGTACGCTTTCACGTCCAATATCAATTTCTCCTCTATGATATAGC
Source organism: Cinchona pubescens (assembly GCA_025175665.1). NCBI lineage: Eukaryota > Viridiplantae > Streptophyta > Magnoliopsida > Gentianales > Rubiaceae > Cinchona > Cinchona pubescens. The sequence continues at coordinate 147,149 of JANKKI010000338.1, forward strand.
TTAAGCCTACTCCCATTGACTTGAAATGTTGAATTTTAGCCCTTAAGTTCTACTGCTCTATATAGGGAAATGCATGAGATCCACTTCATATTGCCTTCTCCACCTAGATTTTAACTTCTCTGGAAACAATCAAAGCCGAGAGTTATAGAGCAGCACCTTGTCACCTGTATGAAATTCTTTGTAGAGGGATATTTTGGTCTAGCCACATTTTGTACTTCCTTGTAAATGTGTATATTATCATATAACTCCTCCTAGAATTCCTTCTACTCACAAAGTTCCAACAACTGCTTCTCACCAATTTCCATGAAATCATAATTGAGTGCCTTGAATGCCCATAATGCATTACGCTCCAATTCTACTAGTAAGTTGCATAAAAACCAACCGGTAGACGGACATTCACTGGTAAGTTTTAATGTCATCTGGTATGCCCATAATGCATCATCTAACTTAAGAGACCAATCGTTTCGTGATGCATTCACTGTTTTCCAAGATTTTGTTTCAACTCCTGGTTTGACACCTCCATTTATACTGAAGTCTGTGATAACAAGGTAAGGCAATTTTGTGACCACCCGAGCATCATTCATGGGCAATGCTTCTGCTTTGACTCATTTTGAAACATAATCGACTGCCACCAAAATATACTTATTGGAGAAGGAATTGGGGGACAGTCCCATAAAATCAAACCCCCTACACATAAAAAAAGCTCCACCTCTACAAGCTATGTTCCCTGTTCTTTGACATGCATCACAATGCTCTACAAAGATTTTAGTATCCCGAAATAATGATGGTCAGTACAACCCACTTTGAAGAACCTTTGCATCTATTTGGTGATTCCAAAGTTGTCCTCCTACTAGTGATGAGTGACATATTCGCAACACATTCTCCATTTCCTCCTCGGGCACATACCTCTTGATTACTTGGTCACTACACCGCCTGTATAAGTCCAGTTCATCCCAAAAATAGAATTTCAAATCAGAGAACAACTTCTTCTTCTTATTGTAATTTAGTGATTATGGAAGAACTTTTACGGCCAAGTAATTTTCTAGATGAACATACTACAGGTTGACACTCATTGCCATCAACCGCTCTTCAAGAAATTCCTCTCGGATTGGCGAGGACTCTGCTTCACCTCCTGGTGGTAGTTCCAATCTTGACAACTAGTCTGCTACTATGTTCTCAATACCTTTCTTTGTCGTAAGTATTTGACCACCTTCTAGTCAAACTGCTGGAATAATAAAATCCAAAGAATCAATCTGGGTTTTGCATCATTTTTTAATAATAAATACTTTAATATAGAATGGTCTGTATGAATAATCACTTTTGACCCAAACAAGTGTGATCAAAACTTATCAAAAGCAAAGACTACAGCTAGTAATTCTTGTTCAATCTTGGAATAGTTAATTTGAGCCTCATTTAAAGTTTTGTTAGCATAGTGTATGACATACAAGACCTTGTCCTTTTTCTGGCAAAGGACTATAGCCATAGCAAAATCACTGGCATCACACATTAGTTTTAAAGGTAAAGACTAATCGGGGCACTACAATTACTAGTGTATTCAGTAATGCCCTTTTAAGAACTTAAAATGCATGCAAGCAATTTTCATGAAAATTAAAACCACATTTTTCTATAGTAAATCAAACTAAGGTTTGGAAATAAGGGAAAAATTCTTAATAAAATGCCGATAGAATCTGGCATGTCCTAAAAAGTTTCTAGATTCTATAATTGATTCATTGGTAGAGGTAGTTTCCAATTTTAGCTTCGTCTATCTCTATACCTTTAGTAGAGATTTTATGTCCAAACACAATTCCCCCTTGTACTATAAAATGACACTTTTCCTAATTTAATGTGAGATTAGTGTCTTTGTAGTGTTGAAAAACTAGGGAAAAATTATGCAAACAGTTATCAAATGTGGTTTTGAAAAACAGAGAAATGATTCATAAAAACTTCTATGCACTTTTCAGTTATATTATAAAAGATAGCAAACATAAATCTTTCAAAAGTGCCAGGTGCATTGCATAAACTAAAAGACATCATCTAATAGGCGAATATGCCATAAGAACAAGTGAATGTGGTTTTCTCTTGGTCCTCCAGAGCTATGGCAATTTGGAAATGCCTATAGTAACAATCTAAGAAATAATAAAACCTTTGACCCACTAGACGCTCTAACATCTAATCAATAAAGAGAATAGGAAAGCAGTCATTCTAGGTGGAGCACAACTAAAAAGTCTTCCTATGGAGTTATACATTTGTATATTGATAAGACCATTCACTATTTCTTGAAGTTTGATCTCTCTCCCAGATAAACCATATAGCCAAGAGAAACCATGAACTAGAATAAAAGATCTTGTCCCATCCATAAGTATATATTTCATAGTAGCCTCATTAGACTGTACATCTTTCTTGGGTCTCATTCAATTTTCTATAATCAATACAAAATTCCACTGGTGACTAATCTAGACGGAGTTAATTCATTATTTTCACTCAACACTTGAGTTTGGCTGACCCACTCACTATCACTAATTGTATAAATTATTCTTGCGTCTAACAGTTTTATAACCTCTTTTCTTACTACTTCTTTCAATGTAGGTTTAGCCTATGATGAGGTTGTCTACATGCCTTATAAATGTTAGGCATCAGAATTTTATACATGCAAATGGTAGGACTAATTCCTTTAATGTCATGTAAACTCTATGCAATTGCACATTTACGCTTTCTTAATATAGCAAGTAGAATTTCTTCCATTTTTCATTAGATGAATTTTCATTAACAATGACATGAAAAGTATCATTATCACCTAATAATGCATATTTTAAATGTGAAGGGAATTGTTTTAACTCTATCTTGGGGGTTCATTGGTCAAAGACCCCTTTCCCTTACCTAACTCTTCTTGAGATAATGGTTCCTTTTCTAGAGTATTCACCTCCAGCATTTTTAGACAAGCCCTTGTCTCTTCATCAAGTGTCTCCACGTCTATTGCGTGCATTAAGGATTTCTCTAATGGTCGTTGTGGAATCTCATACTTGCAAAAATAATCCACAAGTCTATCAATATATATTAACCATCATAGCACATCATACATAGAAGGAAGTTTGAGAGAATTAAAAATAAAAAAAACTGATAGTTTGTTCATTGAATCTTAATTGTAACTTCTCATCTTGCACATCTGTGAGTGCTCTGCCAGTCTCGAAGAACAACCTCCCAAGGATCAATGGCATTTCTTTTTCCTACTCTATATGTTCTAGAATGATAAAATCTGTGGACAAGTAACATTTGTCCATTTTGACCAAATATTCTCTACTATTCCCATCGAGTACGTTATACTCCTATCTACTAACTGGAGTGATACATTTGTTAGTTTTATCTCCTTGTCATTTAGGTTCTTGTATATAGATAGTGGCATCATGTTAATATGTACCCCCAAGTAACACAATGCTTTCTTGAAATCGATCCTTCCAATCGTGCATGGAATGGAAAATAGCCAAGATCTTCCATTTTGGGAGGTAACTTCTTTTGGATGATGGCATTGTACCCTTCTATTAAGCACAAAAATTCATCCCCTAGTAATTTCTTCTTGCTTGAAAATACTTGCTTCATAAATTTCGCATAGCTGGGCATATTCTCAAGAGCTTTCATGAGTTGTGTGTTAATTTCTACCTTCTGAAATATTTCAAGGACCCTCTTGAGCTTTCTTTCTTGCTCTTCACTCTTTAGTCAGTTAGGGAATGGAACTCTAATCGCATGTAGCTTTATGAACTGGCCTTCTAGCTTTGATAAGTTTATAACTGTGTTATATTTTATATGTCAATTATTACGTTTTTATGTGTTGTAAGAACGATTTGAGTTATTATTGAGCTTAATTTGGTTATTCTTAGTTTTTGTAGGGTTAAAGTGAAAAAGAGTTGAAAAAGATGGAAAAGATGAAAGAAAATGCTAAGGGCGGAACATGCATGAGTATGAAGCCATTTTGGATGCTGTTTCGTATTTCAAGTATAACTTTTGTGTCCAAGCTCTAATTGAGATGATTTTGGATGATTTGGAAAGCTATTGAAGAGTTCTACAACTTTTGTGTCTTTTAGTTTTCCAGGATTCTATAGGCATCTTGTTCAAAATTATAAAGTTGGAAAATGTGCACCAGTAAGGAGCGATTCTGACATAGTTTGGTAGATTGACCATAAATTTCTTATATGAGCTTCAATTGATGTGATTCAAGATTTTTTGGAAATCTAAGAAATATAGCTATAAAAAGAGTCTTCCTTTCATGTTTTGAGGTTTGCCAAATTCGGTCTGCATCTGGATCAAAATCGAAGCCGAAAGTGATGGGCCCAGCGTACATGCGCTGGGAATGTGCAGCACATGTGCGCTGTGACCAGAGGAGGAAGTTCTAGCTCTGCCTAGGGCTCACATGAGCCCCAAATAGGCAGCGAATGTGTGCCCGAAATAGCAGTATTGCGTATTTTTGAATTTTGGCAGATTTCTTCGCACGGTTGGACTCTTTTTCAGTCGATTTTACGTTCTTATCTGTAGACCTTAATTGTAACCCTAAGTACTCATTATAAATACCTGATGTAGGGTGAGAAAAAGAGATCAACACTTTATTTTCTAGTTTTATCTAGGGTTTTCAGCAGTAGAAAATTATTGCTCATTCTTCTATGGCACTTGGTGCCTAAAAACCTTTTCTTGGTCGAGGAATTTGAAGCCATGGTCAATTCTACTATGTTGTGAGACTTTTTGTGCTTGAATTTATTCAATTACATATCAAGCAAATTATTCATTATTTTCTATGATTAATTTTATGATTGTTCTTTTTAACTTATTATTACTGCAGAATATTGAGTTATTGGAATTAATCTACAGCTAGAATTTTTTAAACGCGTGTGCTTAATTCAATCTATGAAGCAACTAAATTTGATAATTACTCGATTAGTGTTATTGAATTTAGGGAAAATAAACATCTAATTGGCATAGCCGCGTGTGTTTATGTTTAATTAGCCTAATTGTTCTTGTTGATTTTAATGCTTCTATTAATTAATCTTTGGTGTGTGTCTGGATTAAATTAATAGTTAGGTGATAAGTTCATAATTGTGCTATATTTTATGTGTCATTTACAACATTTTTATGTGTTGTAGCAAGATTTGAGTTCTTATTGAGTTTAATTTGGTTATTCTTAGTTTTTGTAGGGTTAAAGTAAAAATGAGCTGAAAATGATGAAAAAAATGAAAGAAATGCTAAGGACGGGACATGCACAAGTATGAAGCCATTTCAGATGTTGAAAACATGCTTTCGTATTTCAAGCATAATTTTTGAGTCTGATCTCTAATTGAAGTGATTTGAAATGCATTGGAAAGCTAAGGGACAGAGCTACAGCTTTTGTGTTTTACATGTTTTCAAATTCAAAAAGCATCAAGGTGAAAATTGAAGCCGAAGGTGGAGCACAATTTTAAAGCCAGAGCACATGTGCTGGAGCTGTGCAGCGCATGTGCGCTGCGTCCAGAAGTGAGATTCCAAGGTTAAGTTCGCGCGCACATGCACGTTAAAAACTCTGTGCATGTGTACGGAAGACAAAAAAGCACGGGGATGTTCTGCCTCGTGCGCACATGCGTGCTAAAATTCTAGCGCATGTGCGCCCGAGGCGGTGGGATGGCGTGAGTTGGATTTTTGGCATGTTTCTTCGCCCGGTTGGACTTTCTTTCAGTCGATTTTACGTTCTTATCTGTAGACGTTAATTTTAATCCTAAGTACTCATTATAAATACCCCAATTAGGGTGAGAAAAATGAGAGATCGACGCTTTAGCTTTTTCTAGTTTTATCAAGGGTTTGCAATAGAAAATTCTTTTTTATTCTTTTATGGCACTTTGTTCCTAAACCCTTTTCTTGGTTGAGGGATTTGAAGCCATGGTCAATTTTTACAAAGTTGTGAGACTTCTTGTGCTTGAATTATTCACTTTTATCTCAAGTATTGATTATTTTCTTGCGATTAATTTCAAGATTGTTCTTGTTAACTTATTATTGCTGCAGAATATTAAGTTATTGGAATTAATCTACTACTAGATTGTTTTAACTGCGTGTGTTTAATTCAATATGTGAAGCAACTGAATTTGAAAATTACTTGATTAGTGTTATTGAATTTAGGGAATTAATCATCTAATTGGCATAACCGCGTGTGTTTATGTTTAATTAGTCTAATTGTTCTTGTTGATTTTAAAGCTTCTATTAATTAATCTTTGGCGCGTGTCTGGGTTAAATTAATAGTTAGGGTTAATTGGATCGCTTGTTAAATATTAACCAACTTTAGAAAGAAATAAGAATCAACTTTGAATTGGTATTCGTTCAGGTTAATTCTTCAATTAGTGCTTGATATAAAATTGAATTATCTTGTGTGTCAATGATCGACTAGTGAAATTGCCATGCTGGATATGACCAAGACCAAGATCTTTCTTAATTGAATTCTCTTTAGTATTTTATTGTTTAAATTTTGAGTTCAAAAGCATTCAAGAAAACCCCCTTTTCCATTTAGCACGAGAATAAACTCTGTTCTCTGTGGGACGAACTGTACTCACAGCTACTACATATTGAGAGTTGTTAATTTTGAGTGCCTACGATAGCATTTCAACTCAACATTATATTAATTCAATTTCACCATTAGGTTTAATTGGATCGCGTGTTGAAAATTAGCCAACTTTAGAAAGAAATAATAATCAACTTTGAATTGGAATTCGGGTTAATTCTTCAATTAGTGCTTGATATAGAATTGAATTATCTTGTGTGTCAAGGATCGACTAGTGAAATTGTCATGGTGAAGATATGATCGAAATCAAGAATTTCCTTACATCGAATTCTCTTTAGTTATTTTACTGTTTTAATTTTTAGTTCAAAAGCATTCAAGAAAATCCCCCCTTTTCATTTAGCACAAGAATAAACTCCATTCTCTGTGGGACGAACTTGACTCACCACTACTAGATTATTATTGAGAGATTGTTTAATTTTGGGTGCCTACGACAGCATTTCCACCAAGCTTCCTTTTTGCTAGAATCTAGTATTTTTCTAAATCCTGCACTTTCTTTTTCTCCTTTTATGGAACCCCAGTGTCATCCTTATTAACTCCTGTTGTGCCTCCTACACTTTGTTGTTCGTCTTCCTTAATTACTTTCTAAGCCACTTTGTTTCGCGGTGTCCACCCATTCTTCAATGTATTGGCTTTGGCTTGTTCTCACAGGTTGGGAATTGTGTCGCTAGGTAAAGCCCCCAATGGCCTCTCGGATACTCTCTTTACAATCTACCCAACTTAGCCTTCCAGATTTCTGAGTCCCTCGAAGCCTCCATAACCCTTATCCTCTCATTAAAGCTCTACACATATTGGTTAAGTGTTTTCTGTAACTATCCGTCTAACTGGAATGAAGGTTGGTGAATGTTCTGATGCAGTTGATATTGTTGCTACTAGAAAGGTGGCTGTTGGGTTGGTGGTCTTGTATTTGACCTTTGTTGATTAGCCTGGTAATTACCCCAAGAAAAATTTCGATGATTTCTCCCACCTGGATTGTACCTGTTACTGTAGGAGTTGTTGTGGGGTCGATGTTGATTTTGATTGCCATATAATTCACTTGCTCCTGACTTGAAAAGAAAAGAAGAAGAAAAAGTTAATGTACTACATTGGTCATTAGGATGATCACTTGAACAGAAGTCACAAACTAGTAGTTATAATGTTGACATGACATTTACTATCATTCCCTCTATCTGCTTTGCTAGATTTGTGATTTGGCTTGCCATACCTTTGTTTCGAGTTAACAAGGCATCCAAGGTTCTCAACTCATGTACCCTTCCTGCTTCTTTGTTCCCTTGCTTGTGATGAGAATGACTGAAAATAATTGTTTGACATCATATCCAGAAGTTTTGTGCTTCTTCCGGTGTCTTGTTCACTGTTATTGATCCATTTGCTGAGGAGTCTACTGCTTTACAGGTCTCTTGGAACAACCCGTTTTAAAAAGTTAAGATCTGCATCCAAAGTGGTGGGCCATGTTATGGAAATTTACTCAAAATATCATTTTACAGAGGCCAAGCTTTACTAAGCTTTCCCCTATTCTACTGATTGACAGAAGTAATGTTGTTTCTAAACTTGGCAATCTTAGAAGGTGGGAAATGTTTTATCATAAAGCCTTGTGCTAGCCTTTCCCAAGTGGTAAATGTCCCTTGGTTATGATATTGTAACCATAGATTTGCTCAATCCCTTAGTGAAAAGAAAAAAATCCTCAGTATAAAAGCATTATCACTCATGCCATTTTATTTGGAGGTATCACACACCTCCTCAAATTGATTAGATAGTGGTTTAGATCTCTACTTGCCTATGAATAATAATAACTTTTCACTTGGAAACCCTTCAAACATTGCATGTTTCTGCAACATAGTTACTAGACCAAGATTGATCTCAAAGTTATTAGCTTGGATAGGCAGTAGAACAATACTAGAATTAGCTCATCTAAAGGTAGGTAAGGTATAATCTCCTAAAGATCTGTTATTCTAAACCAGTCCATTATGACCATTTTTATTTCTGTTGTTGACATCATTCTCTGTTCACTCAAGATTCTCAAGTCTCACTAGTTGCCTTAGGTTCCTTTCGTCAGCCATTTTTAGCTCCTCTTCCAACTGTTGTTGTTGTAATGCCCTTCCCCAATTTCTAAAAGTTCTTTCTTTTTGGATCAAAGATGACAAGAGTTTGGGCAGACTGCATACACTATAAAATAAGTAAACAAAGGATCATGCCACCAATATATACAACAATGTGAAACCAAGAAACTAGAATGAATAGAAGAATAATGTTACTCCAGGAGTTAAAAGAAAATAAACTAAAGTGAAAATAAAGTCTAAAGTAGGAATCGTCTTGGCATTCTATATTGCCTAAAATTACACTCCCTAGCAATGACACCAAAAAGTTGATGTAGGGAAAAGTTTAGTTATCATATTCAAAACTTTCCACTAATTTTTGCAAGTACATGGTATCAACGTAGTTAAGATGAATTGGGATCATTTCCACTAGGGCTATCAAACAGGTATCAAAAGTGGTTGATAATTTCTATCTATTAGAGTAAAAAGAGTATTTTTGGATTTTTATTAAACTAAATTACCAATAAAATTGAATTAGTGGAATGAAGTAAGGAAAACTGAATGGAAAAATGTGTTTTGCAAATACAAAAAAGACAGGTTAGGTACTAGGTTGACAATTTTCTGGAATTCATTCAAGACAATAACCAACCGACTCAACTACACTAAATGGAAGCTCAATTTCCAGTGGTCAACTGATACATCCCAAGGACTTGATGGTGATCAATTGTCCACAAAGGCTCGATATAGGCTCACGGAATCCGCACTGAGATCAAGTTCCACAAGGTCCAATTACGAGATCAAGAGCTAAGAACCTCAATAAAGGTATGTTGGGCTTAGTTGAAGTTGTTGAAGATCAAGAAGAGCTCACAAACCTTTTGGAGATGAAAGTCCACTAAAGAATCTAAGATGTTCTTAGTAATGGACGTCCAAGTCATTGAAGATCAAGCCTAGGATGAGAAGCTGAAGGGCCAAAATTTAGCCTCATTATTTCGGCCATGGAATATTCTTTTATTTAGTTGTTCTAGTCTTTTATTTTGAGCCCAATTGTTTTAAGTGTTAGTGTGTTTAATTGGGCTGGTAGAGAATTAAGAATTTTGGCAATAAAAATTTCAGTTTTTTTTTTCTTTTTTCTCTCATACTAGTGAATTAGAATTTTAGATTTCTCTTTAGTCTTGTCTAGACTAGGAATCTAGTTGGGGCTTCAAGATTGAGCACTTGAGGTTATAACCAACACCAGGTATTGATTTTCTGCCAATTAGGCTTTGGATCAATTCCTTGCTCATAGTTAAAAGATTGCCTTATGGCTAATCAAAGAGGTCTATTAACAACTACCTTTCGCTTGTGCATATAAACCCTAGTCCGTCCTTTTTTTTTTTGATCATAAAGTTGGGATCTTTAGCATTTGTAATCAAGTTCTACATACCCTGGGCATCAACCCGTATCATCAACCCAACTCCGATTCTTCACGAAATTAGGTTCTATCAACTAATTGGTCTAGGGGTAAATTCCTCTTAGACCTAGTTCTAGTTTAATTGAGTCTTTTGGCATATAAAATTACACTGACTAGCTAGATACTTACTTTAGTCACAACCACAAACTTAATATAATCTAATAATCAATACAGGTATAGTGGGGGATCGACTTACGTGTCACTTCGACCAATTAACTAAAACCAAAGTTAACAACTCTATGGAGTTATCAAATTTGTGCAAATAATTACCCAAAGATACAATTGGTCCGATTTGTGGTTAGTCAAATTAATTCATTGAAAATCATGTTACTCATACCCAATGCTAGAGAATTAGTGCATTGTTTTGAAATAAAAACTCAAGAATTGAAAAGATAGCAAGAGATTGAATATGCCATGAAACTAGGGTTTATTACTATGAATTGCATAAGATAAATAATAATTTCAAGAATTAAAATAATTGAAAGGAGCAAAATGACCAATGAGATATTCGAACTAAGAATTGTTGAATTAAAATTGAACTTTTTCTCTAAAAATTATCAAATTTGAAGCTAGATTAATGGAAAGCAAAAACTAATAAACATTGTGCCAAATAGTACTTAAGGGATAATTGTGTTGAATGATTAGATACTCTAGAAATTATATTTTAAAAATAGATAACGTTTTAATTTCTCAAATTATAAACTACATGTTTCTTATTATTTACAACTACTTTAAATAGATAACATTAGAAATTAAATTTTCATAGTATTATAAAATATCTATAGAATTATTATCATTATTAATTTACAAAAATATAAATGTAAAATAAGTCAATAACATGACGTTAACCTAGATAAACTTAATGACATGTAAACTAAAACCTCAATTATAAGACTTTTAACTAATTTTCGTATGCCACATCATCTTGTAGTGGCATCGTGTCTCAAACACTGATTGAATTAGTTTTTAGATATTGCTTGGCAGATTCAATTATTTTGAGCATGTTATGAACCCCAAGAATGAAACTGTTGCGCTAATATTTGCATTTTAAAATATTATCTAGATTAGTTCTTCAATTACCTATCAAAACCATAAAGCAATTGCTGTATCATCAAAGTCTTCGTTACTCAGATAAAGAAGAATGAGTGAGGAAGTGAGAGAAAAAATTATTCTTTTACTAATAACAACAATGAACTTCAATGAACAAACACTCCAAGAAGAAAACATATAATGTAGGAATATTTGGAATGGAAGGAAATAGAAAACCTATAGTAGGTTTAGGTAGAGATAAAATTGTAGGTCATGTTGGAATTGATGCCAGCATTAGGTGGTGCACCACAAGACTTATGGTGGAAGCTTGAGAATAGTAATGCTACCATCAAGGATAAAAGGAAACAATTGTTCAAAGCGGCCATTGCTTGATTAATTGACATATAATTCGGTTTTATTTCTTGTAATGAAAATAATGATTAAAAAAATTTCTAAAATAACATTTTAAAGTACTTGTAAAGTAGTTGTGGCCCTGTTCTTTGAACGAGACTTTATTTTGTGATGTAATATTTTTAAAAAATTAAATGAAGAAAATCCAATAAAGAAATGTAAAAAAATTTCTAAACTCCACCCTCACTCATAACACAATGTACCAAAATCTCATGGATATAATGTAGAGGATAAGATAGTATTAAGTGATTGGACGGATGTCATGATTAAGGAAATTAAGAAACTACAAAATAAAAAACAACACAAACTAAACTGGATGGATATATTGGTGTATTTTTTAATTACCAACAAAGAAGCAAATGCTCAATATTACTAAACTTCACAATTAAAAGAAGTTGTTCAAATAAATATCATTAGAAGGAAATAATAACAATTGTTGTAAAAGTGGAATACAATATCAATAACCAATTACTATTAGATTTTAGCAAGTTAGTTTAAGCACAATACCACCAGTTAGACAATACATTTCAGAAGTGAATAGGACAATGATTTCAATTAGGTAAATAATTGAAAAATGCGCCATTTCTCAAATTTTTTGCACATCATTATATCAAAAGGGAATCTTACCTAAAACAAAGATTCAAAGAAGCATGACCTAAAAAAGAGCAAAAAAAAAAAAAAAAAAAAAAAGATCTCATCAAAGCCAAGCACTAAATGGATGTCAAAAATTTGAATGAACAAATTCCCAGTTCGATCATTCTTTCCATTGCATTAGAGTACATTTATGACATACAATCTGCTTTGCTGCAACTTCATATTAGCTAAAAGATAACATTTGATTTGGTCACAACCCCTCAGTCAGTATAAACTTGTGTAATCATTCAAAGTTGCTATTCAACTCCAATTCTCTTGATTTTTCTTCATATATATGAAGGTTATGTCATCTTGAAGTATCTGCAGAAAAATGTTGAAAATGAACTTAGAAATTAGAATATTCATTCACAATTCAAATTTCGTACTACCTTTGCCAAAAAGTTTAAACACCACGAAAGCATATGAAAAAACTAAACAAAAACTCTAACAAAAATCTGGATTCTAGAAATAAATTCATTTCCACCTACTAGTTATATTAGTTGAAGAAAATCCCAAATTATAACTGATTCCCAATTAATCATGGTATCTTTTTGGATACATATTCTGTAGCCAAACTATAAATCTTAGTCCTGCAAAATGAACATCCTGGATTTATCAACATATCCAAAAACAAACAAATAAGAAACAATTTAGAATTCATAAACTAAGCTTGAGTCAATAAGAAACAAGAACATAAAGTAAAACTCAAGGAAAATGAAAATAAAAACAAACTTTAAAATACATTGCAATAAAAAAAAATAATAGAAAAAACACTTGTCAGTCTATAAAACCGCAACAAATGAGAAACCAAGAATTTATCAACTTATCTCAACAATAATCCAACAAAGTTGTCCACTAAATGAGAACTTTTCTATGTGTCACCTGAAAGAACAAAGACACTTAAAGAAGACTTAATTAACCAAAATTTAGGAAATCAAAAACAATAAATAATCCATAGATACTAACTACTAAGACACATTATTTTAATTATCCTTTTCTCATTACATGGTCAAGGAAGTATACATGAGAAGTGATAGGTCTGAGATAGATCACCTTTCCGTGCAATAAAATCCTTATGGTTAATGAGAAAGGCAACCATTATAGTTTATTGATCCTTTCAACCTTACATCATAAAGAGAATATAAGAAGTCAATTACATAAACCATTCTGTATTGAAATCTTTCAGTGGCACCAACTAATAAAAAAATTGACAAAATAGCTACAATTCATGAACTTCTAACTACCTTGTTTACGACAAATAGACCAAACTAAGAATAGAAATCTTTCTAAATGTAACTTATTCCAGAAATCTAAGAACTCTAAAATAACTCACAGAATTTTTTGAATAAAAAGCCTTCGCCATGTGAATACAAATCTGAGCCACCGAAGTGAACCTAATTCTTAGGCCCAGAAGACAAACAAACTCACCAGCAACTTTGGCAAAGATGGTGTAGAGGCATTTTTTTACCATCTACCTCGTAGTTGAGAAGCTCTTCCTGACATTGATTGTAAATTAAATACAGTTAATCAGCATGCTAACAAAAGCTTTATGGACTCCATTGAAATTAGTATTCCTAAAAAAATCATTTGAAAAATCAAGAAATTATTAATTTGGAATCAACATATTCTAGCTCTTTTATGAGGCAGTGCATGTGATTAAATAGAGAAAATCATCAAAACTAAAGAAACCAATTTCAATCCAAAGAAATCCAGGTCTGAAATCTGGAAGGAAAGACTTTAGCTGTTAAAAGGGGATATTTCTCAATAAATTGTAAGGAAAAAGACAGGTTACATAGTATGCTATACCATTTAAGCAAACAACTTGTGGGTGTCAAAGAAAACCAAATTTTCATGAAGCATCCAATGAAAAAAAAATTAAAGTCTAACCAAGTCAAGTTCATGTGTTTTTGGAAAGTTACAACCAAAAATCAGTAATAAACTTTTAGGATGACCAAAAAAGATTAAAGTTCCACTAAAGATCAAAGAATCATCATGTGATTTACAAAGGCTAAAAGATGTCTAAAACTAAGCACCAAATTAAGAAATTAGAATCCATTCAAATAAGAAAGCAAAGCCTAAAAGTTCCAGCACCTGAAAGATTCTCCAAAAACAATAGAAACAAAAAAAGAATTAAAATGAGAGAAAGGTTATACCTTTTGAAGATAAGAAGCTATAGACACAATGAATTAATATTGTCCAAACCTATTTATCTTTTATACTTACTTAAAACATACCGTCAAACTATAATGGAACTGAAAGAGTATATTAGTAATTAAGAACACAAACTATAATGAACTGAGACATACCGTCAAAATACTTTTCATTGTTTTATCATTTTTCGAAACTGAATGACCTTTAAATGTCATAGAATTGCTTATGAGTTGCATCAAGAAACATAACAATCGAAAAGAGAAAACAAATAAACATTCCAACTTAAGGGGAAAACATAACAATAGGAATTAAAAAAGAAAGGATAATGCAAAAAAATAATAATAATAATAATTGAGAACCTGACTCAAGAATTCCTATTGGTGATTTTTGTTAGTAGAAATGACTTAAATTTATTAGCTCCCAAAAGTTTTAGGGGTATGTTTCAAGATAGATATATCAACCAAGAGTTTGATCGTAATCTTCACCTCAGAAATGGTCTTGTTGCTGTTTTTTTTCTAAATGAAATGAGAAAGTAAATATAAATTAAAGATAACAATCAGAAGATTTAATCATGTGATAGAAATGATTAGGATACCAAAAAAAAGGCAACAAATAGAATTGTAGCAAATGGATTTGTTTACCAATACTCTAGAGTGCAAAAAAAATGAAAATGCCTGCAAAATTTCTGTTTTTAGTTAGATTATATAGTCACAATTAGAATGAATTCTGACAAATTGAAGCCAACTGAGAAAACCTAATTGCATACACAATATTACAAAATAACGCCAACCAATTATTGAAGAAAATCCTATTGTACACCTTGATGTAAAAGCAAATCTAGCAAAAGTAAAAGAAAAGGAAAATAACCTCTTTGTAAGAATCACCTGTTTAAAGAGAACTCGATCCCATTAGGAGAAAATTGGTGAAAATTTTAACAACGCGTATGGAAAAATAGCTATGCGATTTCTCTTTAAAAGATAGAGATTATACACTAAGGATTGAATATATGCTAAGAAGTTGGAAATTTTTTAATTTGAGAAGAGATACAGAGAAGATGGCATAGCTTTATAGGTTTGGATTTGAAAATATATGGCATAGGGCTAAGAGAAGATGGCATAGCTTGATAAGTTTGGATATCAAAATATATGGCATAGGGCTAAGAGATTTGAACCTAGAGATGAGGAGGAAAGAAGGGCTTTGATCCTCTGTTACACTTTTTAGTGTTACACACATGTTATACTATGTGTGGGGTGGCATGTATATCTTTAAAAAATAAAATAATAAATGAGGGACAAATGTCACCCTATCACATAATGTAACATGAGTGTAATACCAAAAAATGTAATACGAGATCCAATGCCGGAAAGAAGAGAGGATTATGAGTGGAAGCGATGTTTTCTCATTAAGCGCATTTAATGATAAGTGCATGTTTGTGTTGCAAAAGATTAAGTAGAAGTGTTAACTTTATTATATTTATATATGATGATTAGTTTCTTCAAGAAATATATTCCATATTTTATCATTTGAGAAATTTAAAAGTCATCTATTTTTAGATTTTTATTTTAAATCTAATCATTTGACACACTTAGCCCTTAAGTCTTATATAGTGTGTTATTTATTATATGTGATTATTAATTAATTGAGATTATTTTTTATATTCCAGTTGATATGAAAAGAAAACTTTTGGGATTTCTTTATTTTTTTTAATCTTTTGAACCTATTTTACATATTTTGATAAACTTTGGGGATTAATTTTCACATAATTCCCTTTGAACTTACAATTTTTTATTTTTTTTTATTTAATAGCCACGTTACCCACTTGTGGCCATTTTTTTGTTAAAATTCTTAAATTTTCCATCAATTTTCCGTCTTTTGGATAAAAATTGAAACATTGGGGACTAAATTTGTTTCATTTGAAACTTCAAGGACTAGTTTATTAAATACCCCAAACAATAGGGACAAAAAATGCATTTTACCCTTAAATATATGATTAATAAGAAAGACAATATTTTGGGAGGAGCCTTTTGTCCAAAACAATATTTTGAGGAAAAAGAAAAGAAAGACTTCATTCATTCGTGTGTATATATATATATATATATAATATATATATATATATATATATATATATATATACACACACAAAAGAAGGAAACTAATATAATAAATAGATGATTATTTTACAAAATAAGTTTTCCAAGAAGGTCACAATGTTAAAATCTTGAGCACTCAGAAATAGCAACACAAATGAAATAACTAGAATCAAGACTCAAATGGAAAGGCAATGAAATTTAAAATTAAAATAAAGAACTTTCTCAAAATGGTTTTCAAAAAGTCAGAGATTAATTTGGGAAATATTTCTTTTGAATATGTGGAGAAATATTGTATTTAAATTTATTAGAGATCAAGCTTGCAAAATTTGGAAAAAAAAAAATTTGATACAAAGATTTTTCTTTTTTTTTTTTTTTTTGGCAAAGGAAACCAAAAGATAAGTTTGAAATCCAATAATCATAGATCCAGTGACATCTGTAAAGGAGACATATAGTTTAAGTGAAATCAAATCTATCTAGATGCTAACCTGTGCTTTGCACTGGATAGTTTATTTATTTAATAAATACTATAAATAGTACTGTTCATATACACTACTAATATCATTCAAAAAAATTAACTAATTTAAGGTTTTAAATTACTGTGTTGAATTTCAATAATTTTTTTCTTTAATCATTCTAAAAATATATTTTCTTCAATGATTGGAGAAATTTATTGTAAATATCTAGTTGGATAATAAATTAAATGAATATTTATTCATTAAACTCAATTAATTATCATTTTTATCAATATATAAATTACAATATTTTTAAAGTTAATTTGGAAATGTATAATTATAAGAAAATAATCTAAATTAAGAATAAAAGTTGTTTAAGAGACATTAAATAGCAATAAAAGAAAAAATTTGATTGATTAATTAATAAAAAAAATTTAAAAACTTATGGGATAAAATTCAAGATCTATTAACTCGTTAATTTTCCTCAACTAACCATGCCACCAGTTAGAAAACCCGTGCCATGCACAGGGAGATGAATATATTAACTTAATGAAACAATATTGGCGGAAATATGATAATGCCATGATATTTTTAGTAATTAATTAAATTAAGGGATAATTATCAAATTGGTCCCTTAAATTAGATTGCATGATCAATGTGGTCCCTTAACTTACATGGTTGAACAATCCAGTCCCCCATTTATAAAATTTCGGCCAATGTAGGACCCGTAATGGAAAATCACGAAAACCCTAATGGTGGAAGACTGTCAAGTCCTCGAAGTCTTGCAAGATCTTCATTTCAAGTTGTCAAGTGTTGATCAAGTATTCAAATCTTCAACCTTTTCGTATTGAGAAACATCTTTCCTCAAGATTTACTCAAGTTTTCCATGTCAAGTTTTCGACAAATCTTCTTCTGGTCACTAAATCACCACAAAGAAGATCTATCATCCTTAGATCCACAATTTAGAGAAGTAAGAATCAAGGGAGTATTTTTTTTTTTGGTAAAGAAAATATAAAATCAAAGTTGCATACCTTTAAATTAATTAAATTGATTTTTATTAGTGTTTGTTCTTGATTTTCAATATCATTTCTGTACTCAAAATTTTTGTGTGAACAAATTTATGGCACGCCCAGTGGAACCAACTTTTCCCTTCATCTCTTCTCCTCAAAGTTTTTTAGCTATGCAAGGAAATAAGCTTTCTCAAAAGAACATCGCACCCAAAGCCCCTGATGCAAATAATACTTTGGACCTATGACTTGCTCTAGGATTAAAGCTTTCGCTACCGAAATTGCTGTACAAAACATTAAGAGTATATCAACAAGTGAAGAAAGGTATGTAATCCCTATGGATCTACTTACATATGATCAATTCAAGATATTATAGTCAATGTTGTGAGAGCTCAATTCAGTAGCCTATCACAATCATCAGTTCTTTATTCCAAGCCTTACATAAAGAGTATCAATAGTCTGAGGATGTCATTTAATACCAATCTATATCTCCTCCAAAGTTCCACCAGTTCGATGGCAAAGGCAACCTAAAGAAGCATTTTGCACACTTCATAGAGACATGCAACAATGCTGGCACTAAAGGTGATCGTCTCATAAAGCAATTTGTGCAATCCTTGAAAGGAAATACTTTTGATTGGTATGCATATTTAGAATATGAATCAATCGACACTTGGGAACAGATGCAGCATGAATTTCTAAATCGTTTCTATTGTGCACGTCCCAGTCAGCATGATAAAACTCAATAATACAAGGCAGTAGGCGCACAAAGTACTCAATCCTGACATGGGATGATAGTGATGGTAAATAACAATACCGGGCTCTTCGAGTTTGGTAATTGGAATGAGTACAATCTAAATCCCTTAACAGGAAAGCTCTTTGATCACACGAAGAGCAAGACTGGGGACCAACAAGAATGAGAAACAAAATGTTGCATCTTCTACGACAATCAAAAGTTGCATTCTTCACCAATATTCTTTCAACCGGGACTAAGTTTCTCAAAATCCTCGATACACACTCTTTGATTGATTTCTTCCACGAGAAATTGAAGGAGTTCAACAGTTCGAGATCATACTTGTTGTGGCCCTCGGATTGTTTGTTAACACATTGACGCTTCAAGATCAAGCTGATCATGGCCCTTGGATTATCGCCACCAAATCAGGGAACGAATAAGAGGTCTTCATCATTGCAATCTACGAACGACATACCATAGAGTTGTAACCCATTTTGAATTGTGAATTTTATTCCTTGTCTACTTTTCAAGCATGAAATTTACGTTTACAAATTTCTAGTGCAACTCTTGTTGAATAAATAAATAAAAGAATAAATTTAGTACATAAAATGCTCCAATATACTTGCAATTATATGTGTAAAATCATAAGTGCTCATGCAAAATACTATTTATATATTTGAAAATAAAACATCAGAAGGCTGCCTCAATTTTTGTGTTATCAATTTGAATAAAAAATTAAAAGTTAAGAAAAATATAAATAATTTATAAAACATCACCTAAAACACATTATGAAGAAAATAAGTTTGGACCTTGAAATCACCTAAACTCAACTTTTAAATGTAAAAGTAAAACATTTTACTTTTAATACTCAAATATCCTGAAAAATAATACCAATTAGCCATGAAAATTAATTCCAAATTTTTGTGATAATATTTCAAATTCATAAAATGCTTTAAATTTCATAAATTTCAATTCTTTGTATTTTCTAATGATATGTTAATTACTAAAAGGCTAATAACTTGGCTTTAATGTTTAGCATTTGATATAATTTGGGGGAATTTTGTGAGTTACTCAAGGTAGAAAAATAATTTTATTAAATCTAAAGTGTTTTCGTGAATTTAATGATTTTTATAAATTAATTGGGATTTTTTCAAATTATTTTAATTTTCTCGATTTTGATATCAATATATATTGGTTTTCATGTTGTCGGTCTAGGAAATAAATTATGAATATTAAAAAATTTATAAAATTTAGGAATGGCATGAAAATAGAGACAATAAAGTTTTCATTTCAATCTTAAAATTTATGCTCTAAATTTAAATTTAGTTTGATGTTATTCTAGGGTACAAAACAATTTTCTTTAGTGTGTAATATTTTAGGTGAGTTTTAACAATTTTATAAATGATTTCAATCTTTTAATATTTAGGTCCAGACTGCTAGCACGAAAATTGAAGCATTCCTTTGTTTGCATTTTTACCTTCAAATTGTTTGAAAAGTATTTTGGGCTAGTATCTTATGTTTTTATGAATTTATTATAAGTACTTTGGAAAATTTTATGTAAAAAAGTTATTTTTTATTTTTAATTAGGTCCGAGTTGCATTAGTTTTACTATGGAATTCATGCATGTTTCTTTCTTTTTTTTTATAATGCTAAGAAAATAAAAGAATAAGTTCCACACTATTTATTTATTAAAATATATAAATGAAATAAAAATTTCAAAAAAATTAAAATAAAGTAAAAGTGAAAGTTAAGGGACCAAATTGACAAATTGTTAACTCAAAACCCTTAGGGTTAAGGAATATTCCATTAGAGATTCTACATTGACCAAAATTTCGTAAGTTTACGGAGTGGATTGTTCAACATTGTAAGTTAAGGGACCACATTGGTCACTAAGCCTAAATTAACGGACCAATTTGGCAATTATCGAATAAGATAAATTAACAAAACAAATAACAATATTAATAAGACCTATGACACCAAAAACTAATGAAAAAAAATATTAAGAAACATGTTTGTCGAGTATGAATTTAAGTTTTTGTTTAACCAATCCACTTAAATATTAACTATATGAAATAAATTTATGATAGAAACAGTATTATCTTTGGCTTGGCTACGTGTTTTCTATTTAAAAAAGAAAATCCACCTATGCATCGCTCATTGTTGTTTAGTAATAGATGAATTTAATTTCACAGATATAAATGTTAAAAAAACATAATAACTAAAAATATTTTGTCAAATTACTTAATTATTTTATATTCATTTTTCTTAATCAATTGTAATTAGGATGAGGACAAAGTAAAAATTTTAAAATATTGAATGTTTATCCAGTTTTTTGTGGGTTAAATAATATTCATCTTTGTTAAAGTTAATTAGTGTTTGATAAAATGAATTTTTTAGAAAAGAAATGACAATTGATATTTTCTCATAAACTTACTTGTTCCTTAATTTGTGACTTTGTAAACTATTTTCATATATAAATTAAATTTAGTACTCAAGACCACTTGCCGAAACCAATACACTAATAAAATCATATTAAATTACCATAATTTTAGATATTTGGTCGAATTTTGTTCCTCTTTTTGCGAATTTAATTACAATTAGTGGTATTATTACTTTGTCACAGTGTCACTATGTATTGATGTAGTGTTTACTTTAACTTAATAAGTAAAAAAAATATTGCCTCAACCAGGATAACTTGGTTTTTCTCCATGGCCACATTCTTCCAATAACCTTGTCTTCCAAATGTAGCACCACCAGTAGGGGGGCAAAAAAATCTGGCAATCTGATTACCTCCCCGTGTAATTTCGCTCCGTCCCACTTCGAAAAATGAGGGTATCCAACCCTCATCCGTTGATCTGATCATTTGAGGGTCGAATACCCGCTATTTTCGGATACGAGTTCAGATTAGCTTTTTAAATATCTGCAGGTATCCGCCCCACCCCGCATATTAAGTGTAAAATTGCAATTTTATAACCCATTCTAGAGATAACCCTAATTAGGGATGGCATGGGGCGGGTACCCGCCCCTCAAGCCTTTTGGCTGATCCGCTCCTCAAGCATTTTGCTTGAACTAAAGTAGGTTTATTTCATAGTTTGTCTTAGGGACGGGTATCCGCATGCTCCGACCCTCACTTAACCGGTACTCGGACATGAAGGGCGGATTAGGGTAAAAAAATTGTTGATCCGCAAGATGCACAGAAGATCAGCCAAAAGGGTTGAGGGACGAATATCTGCCCGTGCCCACCCCTAACCACAAGATTTTCAATTAAGCCTGTCCATGCAAGCCAACTCAAACACTAAAAAACAATAGAAGTTGTATGGTCTCATGCCAAAACAAGTTTCAAGTAACATTTTCGAATATTATATAATTAACTCTTTATAATAATATTTGAAAAAGACAAGAACACTTGAAACTTCTACCAAAAGTTAGATATCGAGTTTGTGGTCAAAAAAAAAAAAAACTGTAAACCAAAAATCTAGCAACAATTAAAATTTGAATAATAAACATTGAAATATGCAGCCTAACAACAAAAATTTTATTTCACGGATAATTTGATAAACCTCCCTTAAAGTTTGTGGTAATATCACTTGACACCTTCAGATTTCAAAATCTCACAAACTTTCTTTAACTTTCTCTTTCTTGTAACATATTTTCCAATTCTTTTAAAAAATATTAAACAATTAAATTATGATAGAAAAGATAATTTACTTCCAACTTTATTAGCCCACTAGTTTATTTAGTATGAAAAATTACGTAAGTAGATAGTTAGAAAAAGGAATTCTATATTAATCTAATTTAGTATAACAAATATCAATTTGTTAATGTATGTACGAAACTTTAATTCTATGTTTTGTTGTATTCACAATGTTTTGCACATTCATTTTTTATTTGGGAGGATTTGAAGACAGATTTATAAGGATCTTTTTATATACAAATTTGGAAGGATTATGGTGTTGGAC
Organism: Cinchona pubescens; assembly: GCA_025175665.1. Lineage (NCBI taxonomy): Eukaryota > Viridiplantae > Streptophyta > Magnoliopsida > Gentianales > Rubiaceae > Cinchona > Cinchona pubescens. The sequence goes on from JANKKI010000338.1 coordinate 169,656, forward strand.
TATTGTTATTGAATTAATAAATAGCATATATGTCTAAAGTAGATAAATTTGTCAGAATAAATTGTTTAGTGATTTCTTTAGTGACATGGGCTGACGTGTTACAAAAAAATCAAAAGGTTGGGGTGGTTGTGAGATTTTTGAAATTATGGGAGTACCAAATGATATTAGCATACATCTTACGAGTGGTTTCCAAAATTATCCCTTTATTTTATGCAAAAGTAAGCATTTTTCTATTAATGTTCTTATTTTTAGTTTCTATTTCATGCAAGTTTTGCTTATATTTGTTCCAAAAATTTTTCCATTTCAATGTAACTTTTTTTATTTTAATGTACTATAGATAGGTCTTTGTCACTAAACATTTTCTTAATTTAGCCCTCCCCTGTTGCAATCATTATTTTATTGCAAAAAATAAATAAAATTAATTAGCAATGAACAAATTCATTAAAAAATAATTTTAAAAACTATAATTATTAGCCATGCATTTTTCGTTGCTTAGCTAACATAATTCGAAACTGATACTTTTCTCATAACGGATTTAGGGACAGAAAATCCATTGTAAAATAAACTGCTGCAAAATTTGTCACTAATACTTTGTGACGAGGTAATAATCAACATTCCAAATCCTTTGTGAAATCTGGTGCTGAATCCTGCTTTTCTAGTATTGTTTTTTTACACATATATAAATATATGCTCAACTGAGGAAAAAAATCAATTTAGTTTCTTTTCTATCACAATTGACCAATTTGGTTTCTTATCTTAAAAAAATTAATCAATATAAGACTTGTGAAGAAAATTATGAAAAAACTAACGGAGCAAACAATGTGATAATCATGTGGCTATTAACATCTAGTAGATGTGTCGTTACGACTTTGTTAATTTGTTTATAATTTACTTATCATCACAAGCCTTAAATTGGTTATTTTTATAAAAATAAGGGACCAAAATGATTGTTGTAATAGATTAAAGAATAAATTGGTCAATACCACACAGACAAGGGACTAAATAGATTTTTTTCCCTACTCAACACCACGTGTACACATACACAAATTACTTTTTACATGTATATGCTCTTTACACACACTAGTATGGGAGCAAAATACTAATTACTTGATTTTTATTACTATGAATTAAATAATAAAGCATGTTTGGAAATGCTAATTATTTGATTTTTTTAGTTTACTTTATTTTTTTCCTACATAATTCCTACTTAATGTTTAACTAATCAAAAAAATTGTAAAATATGAGAAATATTTGCTCATAGGTGATTTTTGTACATTTCTTTAGATATACTTTGTTGAAAACATAAGAGATCTATACAGTTTCATAATTTAAACAATTTCATGAAACCTAAATAATTGTATCATATGAATAGACATCTATCTTATAATTTAAAAAATACAAAGTCCATTTTCTCGATTGAGAATTATTGAATTATTCTACCATGAACTTATTGGTGTTCTCTATAACTTTGAAATATTCTAGCCCAATGTATGATATGAAACAATATTAGACTTTATTATTTCATCCATTCTTGTAAGTTTAGCAATCAAAAAGGAGAGTGTCGTCTTAAAAAATGTTGACAAATTCTAGAGTTTATTAGAACGCTTTGTTCAAGTGCTATATCCTAACAATTTTGGTTTATCAAGAATTAGAGTATTTCATTTTTCTTGACTTTAGACATCTCTTGGAACCAACTTGAAGGAACCATTTGTGTGTAAATATTAAGTTGCAATTTCTAATTTCAGAAACAAGGATCTCACTTAAATATGTAGTTTGCACAATATAGGAATTATATTATGAAAATAGAAAAAAGTGAAAAAATGTTCTATCATTTAGTAAGTTGTGATATGAAATTTACTGATTAATCCATTATATTAAAACTATCAATCTGATATAGAACCTACTAAGGACACATATAGCTGCGAAAGCTATTAAACTCCATAGTAATAATTTAAAGGCTAGCAATATTGCCAAAACCGTGATTTTCCTGTCAATGCAAATTATCCATGAATGTCAAGAATATCCCTCAAGAAGTCTTTTCCACTTTTTGACTCTTCTTCTTTCTTCCACACTTCATGCCTTCTTCAGTTCATACCACTCTACAATCCTTCTCTTTCCAAATCTTATTATACTCTTTCCCTCTAAATTATCTTTCTCTATAACATAAATTTATCATAGTATAAACGAGACATTTAGAAGTCCATTACTTTGATAACAATTTTTTTGATTCAAGTATCTCTATATAGATAAAGTCTGATACTACTGTTATCTTTTTAAATTTTTTTTCCTCGGTCTCATAATACTAAAAATTGAAATTATGTAGTTGTAAGTTTAGATCAAATTTTGCACATGATTTTTGAGTTTTTGTTACAGGCTTGAAAGTAGTTTGATTTTTTTATAATTAGGGATAACTAAAATTAGTTAGACAAAAAAATTGATTTTATTAGATTAAAACAATGTGAAGATTAACAAATTAAATACAAGAGGGCTATCTTTTGACATTCTTTTTCATCATCTTTAGTAATTATTTTGATTGGATTAAGTGTTCTATTATTTTAGTTCTTTGTTGTGTCAAAATAACTAAAAAAAAAGTATTGAAGAATAAATTTCATTTTTTTGGATTGAGGTTTTAATTTTTTGGTTCCTTCATGTGTCAAAATAGCCCAAAAAATATGAAGAATTAAATAGGAAAAACAGAACAAGATTAAACATTATCCAAGAAGATACAAGGAGAATGACACTGAGATTGAGGAAGCAAAGAGAGGGTGATGAAAATGTTGCAGGAAGAGAGAAAGAAGATGATGATTTTGTAAAGATATTCTTAATATTTTGAGAAAGTTGCTTTCGCTAGAAATTACCGCTATAGCAATATTGTCTACCTAATTCAAAAGTAACAATAGATATTCAGTATTTAAATTTGTATTAGATAAAGTACCCTTTAATTAAAATCTAATTAGTAACTGATTTGATATCCCTATTTTTGTCGTATGTAATTTATACTGTTATTAATATTTAACATTAGATGTTTATAAATCCAAGGACAATAACAATTTTTATTTTTTTTTTTGGTACGAAGACAATATTTATGGAGTAATATAGTTTAGAAATTAATTTTAATTACAGGCAAATTATAACTTGGATTAAATAGGTGCTAATTATTCAATGCATGAAAGGGAACTAAAAGTAAGAATTGCAAGACAAGGAGTATGGTCTTTTTGACAAGGAAGTGCAACTTAGGTAATACAACACTTTCTCTACTACATATTGGTCATTGGTTTGAGTCACTAAAAGGTAGGGGAAGAGGTGTGTTTTTCTTTTTCCTTTTTTTTTTTGGTTGAAAAAAGAGAATGTTCTTTTGAGAAAAACAAAATAGGTGGATCACATTTTTTACACCATCTCCTACTCATCCAATTGGTTTTATAATAATTTTCAAAAGAAAAGATAAATTCTACATTATAATTATTTTCAGTACACTACATAGAAACAAAATTTTTTTATCATATTTTGGACAATAAATCCTTTCACCATTACAGATTTTAGACAATAATATTAGAGGCAAAATAAATGCCATACAGAAAAAGAAGGTAAAGTTTTTGACAATATCTATGAAAGATAACATCTTTATTACTTCAAGTTTACATGACGTTGAGGTTTTTTAACCAATTTTATGCCTCCTTTATTCTTATCATTTCTTTTTCTAATATCCAAAATAGAAAAGGATTTTAGAATTACTCTAAGAATCAAAAGATTTATACGAGATAAGTCTTAACTTTTTTAGGATAATTCCTACTATTATTTAACTTAATTGCTAATCCAAAAAAGTTCTATTTCCAAACTTGTATAATTTCTAAAATTCATCCTTGAAAAAAAAGTGATACCAATTGAAACTCTGTATTCTACATAGAAATGTACTTCAAAAAAATCTTATTTTGATTATAAAGTGTCAATCACTAAGATTGGAAGGATGACTTTAAACTTGTGTGCTTTTAAAGGGTTAATGCTATTTTGCTATATTGGAATACATGTTTCAATAGATTTTTAGTTTGGAGAGCCAAATTGAGAATATTTCAAAATTTAGAGACCAAATTGAGACTTTTCAATTTGAAGGACTATATTAGAATATTTTTCAACTTGGAAGGTCAAATTGAAACATTTTTAATTTAAAAGTCCACGTTGAGATTTTTACTTAGTTTTAGGACCAAAATGGTATTTAACCCTTTAAAATATCCTTGTTTTCCTTCTTCTTCTTCTTTTCTCTAACAAATTTTTCCTTCTTCTTTTTATAGACTTGTTAATAATATGTTCGTTTCTTTAACAGCATATAAATGTTGTCTTGTCTACTAATGCATCCACAACCTATATATGTTGATAGTAGTTATATGCGTAATTCCATTTAATGAGAAGTTTTATTCAATTAATTTCATTTTTGATAACTTTATCTAATTAAAACTACTATTAGAGACTTGGAAAGATTGTTTTGTTTTTTATTTTACGATTTTAGTTTTTTTTTTTTCTCTTTAAAGGTTCAATGATAGAGCACAATGGCATGGCAGGATTCATGCAGCCAAGTCTACTTAGTAAGATTAAGGCTTGATTTGTTTGTTTGTTTGTAAAGGTTCAAAAGAATAATTAAAATATGTAAATTTATTTTTAAAGTAAATTTTATTTCTTTATTATTGTTTGATATCTATAATCCATCCCAATAAAATTATTTCCTAATCTTCTTTAATTTCTAAACCTCATCCTTTTATTCTATTATATAAAAAAAAATTTATTTCAATCAAATTTCTAAGTTTTAAAAGTAGGTTTTATTTCTCTTTTACTCTTTGAAGAGTTTTTACATAAAAAGCCTAAATAATTATAAAATGACATTTAAGTTAGGAGACATAACAAAGTCGTTAAATTTTTTAGTAAAAGTAACTTCAAAAATGAAATCTAAATATGTAATTTGAACTCTCTCATTTATTATTAATAGAGATGTAGATATATAGTCTATATATACACAAACATAAACGTACTATTCTTCAGGTGGTATTGGGGACTTGTCGCCACCAAAGGTTGCAGCCAAGTTTTTAGATTTTTAAAACATACAAATTTTATACATAATCCTCAATCCTCATACATATTTATCGCCAATCATATTTTCTTGGGGTGAGGTGTTACGGCGAATACTTGTGTTTATATGAGAGAAAGAAATGTGTGTGTTGTGTGTATGTGCTGATGTGTAAGTGAGTGGATGTTGAAGAAAATATGCTCACATACCCAAAAAGGTTGCTTGTCATCTTTATTTATCGTGTAATATCTGATGATTACAATGTATAGTTCAAATCATGTACAAGATAGATAGAAAGTATAACAAACATAACTATACAAAGATAAATGATAACTGATAAAATTGAAAATGGTTAACATCTTCCCTCAATTGAGCTTTGGAATGCAAGCACAAATTGGACTATAAATGAAGGAAACGATTAATAGCAGGAAGATGTTTAGTGAAAATATCAGCAATCTATTGATTTGTAAGAACATGAGAAACTTGAAGATCCCCAAGAACAACTTTTTCGTGTACAAAATGGCAATCTATGGTAATATGTTGTGTTCGTGAATGGAAGACATGATTTTGAGATATATAGGTAGCACCAATATTATAACAAAATCCTTGAATAGGCAACAGAGTGAAACGTGTAATTCACGTAACAAATTTTGTATTCAAGTAATCTCCAATGTGGCTGCAGCAAGAGTTCAATACTTTACTTTTGTACTAGAACGAGCTACAGTTGGTTGCTTTTCCGCAGACCAAGCGATTAAATTTTGGCCAACGAAAATGCAGTATCCTGATGTTGAACGCCGAGTTTAGGACAAGCGGCCCAATCTAAATCAAAATAAAGGCTTAGTAATGATTTGGGAAGACTTGCATAAAAATAGACCGATGTCAAGACTACTAGATAAATATCTGAGAATTCGTTTATCCCCTTGGATGTGATGATGTGTAAAAGGTTGACGCATATATTTGGAAAGCCATATTCACAACAAAAGTGGTATATGGTCGTGTAAATTACAAACACTGAAGCGTTCCAGTTAAACTACGGTACTCCAAAGGATTAGATAGAAGATTTTCGTCTTTAGAACCCCATATATATTTGGGAGATAATAAAGTACGAACAAATTGGCAATTAAACATACCACGTTTACTGAGGAGATCACGGATATATTTTTTTTGAAATAAAAACCAACCAGAAGTTGTTTGGTATATTTCAATTCCAAGAAAATAACGTAGAGCCCCCAAATCTATCATGGAATATTTTGCTCGCAAGTGTTAAACAAAATTCTTAATATTCTCAAAAGAAGATCTTGTAACAACTATATCATCCACATAAAGTAGAAGATAAAGTGTAGACTGGCATCCAATTTGCTTTATTAGAAACCTTGATCAAATAAAAACCCAGAAAATCGTTGAAACCAAGCACTCGGAGCTTTTTTAATCCAGTACAAAGCTTTTTTAAGAAGACATACATGGTAAAGGAAATCAAGATCAACAAAATCATGGGGTTGTTTCATGTGAACCATTTCAGAAAGGTTTTCATATAGAAAAGCATTTTTCACATTAAGTTGTTCAATAGGCCAATTGTTCTGTAATGCAATTGATAAAACAAGTCGAATAGTTGTGGGTTTAACAACAAGAGAAAATGTTTGATAAAAAACAATCCCTACTTGTTGTTTAAACCCTTGAGCAACCAAATGAGCTTTGAATCTAGCAACTGAGTGAGCCATTAGGGTTCACCTTAGTTCAATAAACCCATTTATTACCAATAAGATTTTGAGAGGGATGAGAAGGAACAAAATTCCAAGTTTCCTTATGCAATAAAGAATTATATTCATCACTCATGGCTACCTTCCACTCAGGATATTTGATACCTTCAAAATAACACGTAGGTGTGACGGGCAAGGCATTAATAGAAGTATGAGAGTTGGAGTTGGAAGAACTAGAACTTCTAAAGCAGCAGTAGAGGCAGAGAGAATAGAAGGTAAAATTTTTGGTATAATAATTTGTGTCATTGAACGGATAGTCATTATAGGAGTACGTTGATTATAATTGGAAATCTCATCTGAAGTGGAAGGGGATGTTGATAAGGTTGTGGAAAATGGAGGCTGTCGAGAAGATATGGACGGAGAATTTGAATTTGAACAGGTTAGGGAAGATAAGCTATTAGGTGATAAAGATTGGGAATGTATAGAAAAGGAATTATTGGAATTATGATAAGAATTCTCAACCGAATAAGGTTGTGACAAGGATGTACTAGGAAGGATTGACCCAGGTGGTTGAGATAGATTGGAGAAGGATTGTGACAAGGATCGGTTAGGAAAGATTGATCCAGGTTGTTGAGATAGATTAGGAATAGATTGGATGCGAGTAAAATCAGGAAGTCAAATGATTTCAAATTCTCAGGATTAAAATTTGAATTAAAAACTTCAAATTGATCCAGACGAAAATATGATCCAAGATAAGAAGGAATGAGCGGGAAATACGTGTTCAACAAAGTAAATATGCCTAGAAATGATAATTTTGTGTGTGGAAGGATCTAGACACCAGAATCCTTTGTGATGGGTAGAAATTCCAAGAAAAAGACATAGTGTAGATCAAAGATAGAGTTTTGGAGTATTGTTCATGACAATACTTGGGTTATACCCAAAAGATTTAATTAGACTAAGATTAGGAATGGTGGAATGTAAAAGTTGACAAGGTGATTAAAAGTGTAACTTTTTTTTATGGCAAACGATTAATAATATATATTGTATATAAAATAGGTTCAGCCCAATACGAAGAAGATAAGTGTGCTTGAAACAATAAACACCGAATCACATTGGTAATAGACTGGTGTTTACGTTCAATGACACCATTTTGCTGATAGACAAGAAAAAGATAGAGAATTCCATTTTGATTAAAATAGGAAATCAACTTTTGGAATTCGCCACCTCTGTCTAATTGAAACACTTGGATAGATTGTTGATTTTGAAAGATATTTTTATCATTGTATGAAAAAGAAGAAAATATTCATAGGTCTTAGATTTATTTTTCATAAGATATACCCAATTGAATCGTGTAAATGCATCAATAAAAACAACATAATATTTTAAACTAGAAATAGGAGTAGAAGGTTGCCAAAAATCTAAAAAAAATTAATGAGAAAGGAGTAGATGGAGTAGAAATTGAATTATCAAACGGTAATTTAGTTTGTTTGCCTAAATGACAAACATTATAGGAAGACCAATCAAATTGCTTATTACACTGAATAAAGTTATTCCTAGACAAAAAATCTAACACAAATATACTAGGATGTTCTAAACGCTGGAGCCAGAGGGGAGATGAATTCAAATTTGAAGGAACACATGTGGAATATGAGAAAAAGGCAACCCATGGAATTGATATGGGAGAATTGATATGGGATAGAGTGCTCTAGTTTTACTGCACTGAAGAAGAGTCTGCTTTGTCCTCGAATCCTTCACAGAGAATCTTCTTCTCATGAAAAGTGAATTCAAAAAAGATATTATTATTAGCACAAAAACATTGAATTGAAAGTAAGTTCTTTTTAAATCAAGGAACTAGTAAGATATTCTTAAGATTAAGAGAATTAGAAGACGAGAAAATTGAGGTTAAGCCAATATAAGTGATAGGAAGAAGTGTTCTATCTCCTACCATGACTTGAGTTGGACCAGTATAAAGAACTAGAGAATTTAATAAATGAGAACTACCTATCATATGAGGGGAAGCACTAGTATCTGGAAACCAAGGAATGGATGAACTAGGATCAAGATGAGTTGTAGCAAGGAAATGATGCAGATTTGTGGTAGTATAAGCATGATTAAATATGTTTCCACACTGTAAGGCTGTATGATTCTTGTATTCACAGAGTTGGCAAAGCTCAGATAAAGTATTCTATATATTTTACGTAGAAGGCTTCCCAAGAATACGATTCTGAATAAATTGGTTATTATTAGAATGTATAGATGAATTTACATGGTGTCTCATCCACAACGTCCATGTCCACACCCCTCTCACAATTTGAAAATCCCTATGATCCACGATGATTGAAAGTGTTTGGTGTGCTTAGTTTAGGAGTGAGATTTTTTTGAGTGGACGAAAAAAGAGCAGAAGAGGAAACAACATAAACTATAGTATCGGCTTTTTGAATGCAATCTTCTTCATGAAGAAGAAGAGGATGAAGGGAAGAAAAAGTGGGATAAGGATGAATGGCATTCATGACAGTCACGAAAGGAGCATAATTGGAAGGAAGTCCTTGAAGGGTTTGGGTTATCAAATCCTCATCTGATATTGACTTTCCAATAGCTACGAGATAGTAACTAAGAAGTCTAGTTGTTGGACATATTCCTCCATCTTCAAATCACCTTTGTTGAAATTTTGAAATTTACGCTTCAAGTGCATCATGTTAGAGAGGATCCCAAGAAATTGACAAAAACTTGAGATAAATTCAAAACAAACGATGACAAAACAAAAGAGAAAATAAAACTCTGTACATCACGAGACACCAAATTTATGTGGTTCGGTCAACAGACCTACATCCATGGGTGAAGGCGATTAAAATATTTCACTATCTGAAAAAAATACAAAAGCTTTAGGAGAATGCACTTAAGCCCAAAAAATCACTAGTACAATAACACAAGATAGCCAAAATAAGACAAAAGGCTTAATAACCAACAAGACCCAATAGTCCACTAAATTCTCTTATATTTAGTGCTTGGTACATAAAACTCAAAGTTTAATAAGACCAAGACCATACAATTCTTCTTAATATTAAGTAATGTGGGACAAAGCCACATAACAAATCTCTACCTTGGCATGTACCCACAATCACAAAATAGCAAAATAGCAAACTTGTTCCACCTTTTCCACAAAAGCTCCAATGGTTTTAATCATCAACTACAAACACCGACCAAGTCCAAGCATTAGTTAAACTTGTAAATTGGAAGAGACTTCGTAAACATGTCTGCAGGATTATTTTGGTACTGATCTTCTTAACAAGAATATCTTTTCTATAAGCAATGGTTTCCCGAATGAAATGAAACTTCACATCAATGTGTTTAGTCCTTTCATGATACATCATATCTTTAATCAAGTAAATTACACTTTAACTATCACAGTAAACAGTAGTAACACCATGATGTAGACTGAGCTCGCCAAACAAACCTTTCAACCACAAAACTTCTTTGATTGCCTCGATCAGGCCATATATTATGCTTCCATAGTAGATAATGTCACAATAGGCTATAAAGTAGTTTTCCAACTGACTGCACAACCACCTACACAAATACATAACCAGTAAGTGATCTTCTTTTGTCAAGATTCCCCGTGTAATCAGAGTCCGCAAAACCAACCTAAGTGCCACTATTTTCCAAACTCCAAACAAGTGTCTGAAATACCTTTCAAGTATCTGAAAATCCATTTGATAGCCTGCCAATGCTCTTTTCCAGGACAAGACATATACCTGCTAACCACACTGACTACTTGTAAAATATCTGACATGCACAAACTATCGCACCTTATATGATACTGCCGACTATACTAGGATATGCAACCCGTGCCACATATAATTCTTCCTCATCTGACTGTGGTAACTGAGCAGCTGAAAGTCAAAAATGACTTGTAAGAGGAGTACTCATAGGTTTCACATCTTTCATGTCAAAATTCTCCAAAACATTCACAAGGTAATGCTTTTGGATTAGGAACAATTACATAGCTCCCCACAAGATCTAGTTTCGTTCAAGTAACGGATTCTAGCCAACTGAAAGGAGTATGATTGTATGTGTAATAGCATCTACTATATCAGGAATATCAATGAACCCGATTATTGCAATTTCTCAAGAATCCAATTTTCATTTCATCCGGGAAAAGCCATCTTTTTCTCAACAATGTCTTTGTCGACTTCCGGGAAAGGGTAGAAGAATGGGACCTATTATGGGACATACAATGCATTACAGACGTATGATCATCTCTCTTGATCTATCTCTATACCAAGAATCTTCTTAGCTGCTCCAAATTCTTTCGTTGTCTCAAATTCACTGCTCAACTGTGTCTTCAATGTGTGAATTTCTACAAAACTCTTGGCAGCAATGAGTATGTCATCAACATAAAGCAACAAATAAATGAAAGAACTATCATTTAATTTTTAGAAGTAGACACAACTATCATACATGATCCTTGAATAATCATGACTCAACATAAAAGAATCAAACCTCTTATGCCACTGTCTTGGAGACTGCTTCAATCCGTACAAGGATTTCTTCAACAAGCAAATGTGGTCTTCTTTTCCTTCAATTTCAAATCCCTAATGTTGCCTCATATAAATTTGTTCTTCATGTTCACTATGTAGAAAAGCTGTCTTGATATCAGGTTGCTCCAATTCCAAATCATACATGGCAACTAAAGCAAGCAAAACATGAATAGAGCTATGTTTAACAACAGGTGAAAACACATCAATGAAATCAATACTGTGTACTTGACTATAGCCCTTTGCAACCAACCATACTTTATATCTTGCATTTCCAACCCCTGGATGACCTTCCTTCTTCTTAGAGACCCATTTCTAATTAACAATTTTCTTGTTCGAAGGTAGCTTCACAAGAACCCAAGTTGAACCCAAGTTGAATTTTCCCTAATAGACTCAATTTCTTCATTCATAGCAACCAATCATTTAGCTAAATTATCACACAAAACTGCTTCAAAGTAGGTAGAAGGCTCACTAATTCCATCTTTAGCAATTGACAAAGCATGTGCAACTAAATTTGTATATTGTTGTGGTGGTTGAATCTCCCTCCTTGGTCTATCCTTGGCAATGGAATGCTCTTCCACTTCTGGTTCTTCTTCAATAGACTCTGGTTCATCTACTAAATTTCTTTGATTGGAACAAGTTAACCGGGAAGGATCAAAACTATCAAAGTCTAGCTCCACCTCCTTCTGCGTACTATCATTTGAAGTTTCACCACAAGAACTAGAAGACTCCTTTTTCGAAAACAACATAGATAATTCATAAAATGTAACATCTCTACTAATTACAAATTATCTCATCAGGGACTTGGGATCAAGACACCATAATCTATAGCCTTTCACCCCAAAAGCATAGCCAAGGAAAATACACTTTTTAGCTCTAGGCTCTAATTTCCCATTATTCACATGCATATACATTGGACACCCAAAAAATTTCAAATCAGAGTAATTAGTAGGAGTACCTGACAAAACTTCCTCAGGAGTTTTAAAGTCAATAGCTGCAGAAGGAGCGCAGTTGACAATGTGACAAGCCATAGACATAGCCCTTGCCCAAAAGTTCTTTATTAACCCTTCATTAGAGATCATAAACTGGCTCTTTCCAAAAGAGTTATGTTCATACGTTCGGCCGCACCATTTTGCTGAGACATGATCCTAACTGTAAACTACCAAACAATTTCTTCAGTTTTACAAAATTCATCGAATTTTCCTTCACAAAATTCCATGCCTTTATCTATTCTAAGCTGCTTTATCTGTTTACCTGTCTATTTCTCAATCAAAACTTTCCATTGCTTGAAAGTTAGGTAGACATCATGAATCGCCAGCCTCTTATGTTTCAAAAAATAAATCCAAACTTTCTTTGAATAATCATCAATGAAAGTCAACATACACCTAGCACCACCTTTAGATGGAACACAAGCTGGCTCTCAAAGATCAGAATAGATATAATCTAAAGTGCCTTTTGTCTTTGTGGATTGCTGGTGAACTGAAGCTGACTTTCTTCTGCTTTCCAAAGACACAATGTTCACAAAAATTCATCACCCTGGTACTCTATCCACAAAGAAGCCCTATTTTGCTCAACATAGTCAATACTTTTTTGTTCATGTGTCCTAAACACGTATGCCACAATTTAGTGATGTTAGAATCAGACAAAGATGATGAAGAGACTGTTATGGAACCTATGACAGTAGAACCTACAAAATATAAAAAGTACCAGACCTACAACCTTTCATAATAATAAGAGCATCCTTACAGACTTTCATAACTCCACCTTCAATTACGTATTTGCAACCAAGAGCCTTTAAGGTGTCTAGAGATGAGATTCTTTTCCTAAATCAAGAACGTGTCTAACATTAGTGAGCGTCCTCACAATACCATCATGCATTTTAATTCAAACTATACCCTTACCAATAACATCACAAATGGCATTATTGTCGATTAAAAGAATTCCACCATTGCAAGATTCATAGGTGGAAAACAAATCCCCATTAGGACACACGTGATAAGAGTACACCGAATTTAAAATCCACTCATTTTTAGACCTTTCTCTATCATTAGTGACAAAGAAAATATTTCTATCACTCTCTTCAGCCGCAACACGAGCTTTGGCAGTATCAATATTTTTCAGGTCAGATTTCTCTGTATACTTGTCTTTATTTTTTTAACCTAAAGCATTTGGACTTAATATGTCCCTTTTACAAAAATAATTGCACACCAAATTTTTATGTCTGGATCTAGATTTAGATTTAGATTTATTACTTTCAAAATCTCTCTTTTCAAATCTACCCTTAGCAATCAAGTCTTCAGCTAGATTTTTACCAATTTTTTCGGTTATATCTCACCTATCAACTTGCTCCTTTAATTTTAATGCAGATTAATTTCCTGATACGAGATTGTTTCTTTACCATAAACTAATAGTATCATGAAAATGCATAAATGATAGGGGAAGGGAACATAACAACAAAGGGCCTGATCGTCATCATCAATTTCACATCCATATTCCCCAAATCCATAACAATGGAATCAAATTGATCAAGATGTTAGAGTATATAAGTACCTTCAATCATCCGAAGCATGTAAAGGGTTTGCTTCAAATACAGCCGATTCTCAATCGTATTCTTCATATACAAAGTTTTAGTTTATCCCACATATCTTTGGTCGTCGTCTCAGTAGCGACTTTCCTTAAAAGTTCATCAAAAAGTTTTAGGATAATACCTGATCTGGCCTTTTATAGAGATCTTCAAAATCCTCTACCAACATCTTCTCTGGCTTTTTCTCCACTTCATGAAGTGCTATATCTATACCATCTTGGTGAAGATAGTCTCCTTCATGAGCTGGCATATCCCGAATCTGTGTTGACACTCCGGTCAAATTTCTCCATATAGGCCTTTGTTATTGTCATAATGCCTTAGAGCTTTCCTATCTGATTCTGGTTTGTTAGGAAGGATCCCAAGAAATTGACAAAAGCCCAAGAGAAATCTGAAACAAACGATAATAAAACAAAAGAGAAAATAAAAGAGACACAAGATTTATGTAATTCGGTCAAAAGACCTTTGTCCATAGGCGAAGGTGAGCAAAATATTTCTCTTATAAGAAGAATACAATAGCTTTAGGAGAGTGTTCCTCAGCCCACAAAAGTACTAGTACAAAAACACAAGATAGCCAAAATAAGACAGAAAGCTTAATGACCAACAAGACCCAATAGTCCACTAAGCTCTCTTATATTTAGTACTTGGTACATAAAATCTGAAGTCTAAGGTCTCTATTTATAAGACCAAGACTACACATTTCTTCTTAACATTAACCAATATGGGACAAAGATGCAGCATGATCAAGGAAGAGACATTCCAAAGTGATTCCATGCATGATAAGCAATTTCACATCCATAATTGAGAAGTGTTTCTAGAATAGTAAGGGAGAGTGTAGTATTGGTCCAACTGTGAACACTGGTATCACGTTGAACCCGAAGATCATATGATTCATCTAATTGATTTGGACAAGAAAATGATCCATCAACAATGACGAGCGTCTTTTGACTTTTAATAAGTGTAGTGAAAAGACGCTTCCAAGCAAGAAAATTTGTGCAAGTTAAGGAATAAAGATTTTGATGTTGGAGATCTATGGAATATGAGAAAGAATAGATAATTTAGATTGTTGAGAGGTCTAACCTAGAGTAGAGACGAAACTCATGATGATGATGATGATGATGATGATGATGGAAGGAAGGAAAAAAAAAGAGATTTTCTTTCAGAGGAACCAGGAAACTATAATGCTCCTGTTATTATGAAGAATAATATGTTCACACACCCAAAAGGGTTACTTGTCATCTTTATTTATAGGGTAATATCTAATGATTATGATACTATACAGTTCAAATCATCAACAATATAGATATAAAGTATAACAAACACAACTATACAAAGATAAATGATAACTGATAAAATTGAAAGTGGTTAACATGTATGACAATATGTGAAAAAAAGAAGAGTTTTGGTTTTAAGAATGAACCAGTAATATTTTATTAGTGTTGTCCATTATGCCACAGTCGTCATTGAACCCGCACAAATAAGCAGACTAGTTCACCTCCACCAACCCATAATTCATTTGTTTACAAAAAAATGCTTTAAAACTTCTAAAAGGCTTCTATGATAATGCTTGAGAGGAAAAAGGTAACATAGACTTTGATAATTTGATAGGTTGGAAAGAGGAGTTAGCATGAATGATGTTTTTTTTAATGATCAAAAGCTGAATGTTAGTAAATATGGAATATTAATCCACAAAATCAATTTTTAAGCTGACTAGACTAATCACACTTGGTTGAAATCACACTTGACCCAATTAAAGTCAACAGGCCCATAGCAAGTCTAAAGGTCTTTGTGTCTTTGACATCGAGATCTACCACTGAGCACTTCTACTCAATATTAAACACAAATATGGAACCAACCCATTAAGTTTAGAATATCAAAGATGTAATATCAAAATTACATTATACTTGTAAAATTTGCCTCAGAAATCAATTATCCTAGGATGTCTCGTTTTAGAGGAGTTTTTAGGATTTAGAATCACTAGATTGTAATCCTTCTTAGGTTAATTATTCTTTGTTAGGTTTCCTTAGGATTATTATACTGATACTAGATTATTATCATGATATCTGAAAAATAATCAACTCTTGGTAAGAAAATTATTGTGACAACAAAAAATTAGTGTAAGGTAAATTAAAGCATTTATTACTTATCAAGCTTGGAAGTAATCTTGAATTTGTGCCGCTATAAATCATTTTCTTTCTTAGGGTCCTAATTTTGCTCAGGGTGGGAATTGTGCTTTCTTAAAATGGATTTCTTAATTTTCTACCAAATACATTATTAGATTAAATCGATATTTAGTTCTCTATATACCTATTCCAATCTTGCCCCTATACCTAAATGAATAGAAGTTTACTACTATATTCTCATGGCAGATGTTATTGTCACAGCACAAATTGTTATGGCCATAGCTAATTTTGTCGTGATGACAAAAGTACCCTCATAGAAGTCAAGCACCTAACGTAAAATTTAGGGTAAATTACCGTATACCCTTATGTGATATGTTCATATGATCCATAAACCTTATGTATGTCTAAAAAATATATCTTAAAATTACATGTGGTTTGGATTAAATAGTAAACTAACGAAAACCATCCAATTTAATAGAGTTTGAGTTACACTCACAGTCTATGAGAGTGTTTATCGTTTTTCTTAAAAAAATATTACCTTTTATGACAAAAATACCCCCTACTTTCTAACTTTCAACAAAAATACTTATCTCGTAGCACCACCACCTACCTAAACTACAACCATCCATCAATCTTCCTCTTTCCCTAACCCCCAGCTAGAAGACCCAACAGTCCTTAACCCCCTCTCTCTCCCCTTCTTTCCCGTCACCCATCCCCTTCCTTCCTTATCTTCCTCATCCGTTTTCTCCCCCTCTTTCCTGTCACCAATTCTCCTCTCCCTTCCTGATAACTCTATGAAAATAAAGTTATATAGGGTTTAAGTGTTGCTTTTGCTTATTTTAGCTTGTATGTTTGAGGATGTGTTAGTATATGTTAACTTAGTATTTTTTGCATAATTAATAGAGTGTATTTATTTGTAGGGTTTGAATAGAGAAAATTTTGTGGCAATCGAATAAGAAATGAACTAAATCAAGCCATATTTGGATGATGACGCCAACCCAAATTCTAGCCAAAAAAATTAAGTATTGGTAACCGCAGTCACTAGATTCCCTTCTTTAAGTTGGTGACTGTAGTCACTGGTCCTTAGAAAATTATGCAAGTGGACAACTCATCACCATAGTCACAAGACCGTAGCTAAACTTTTAGTGGCGAACTTTTGTTAGTCACCGCGATCATGATATTTGAAAAAGCAAATTGGTGTGTGGTTGCCAAGAGAGATCAACGTCAGCAGTAGTGACCACATCAACAGAATATAGAAGGAATTTAAGTAATCGTGGTCACCAAGCCAATCAGTCACCACGATTACCAAGAGCAGTTTGAGAATGCTGAGGGGCAAAAATATCCAGCTAGTTGCAAATTGTTGCAACAACCTTTCTCCCCAAGCCTTGCACTATAAATATACCTTAAAGTCTTTTTAGAGGCTATGGAATGTAGAAGTGAGGTACAAGTACAGTAGAAGTAGGCTAGTTTAGTTTTTTTTTTCCTCCCCATTTGGGGAGGATTTTCTTATGCTAGATGCAGTTTAATATAGTTTCTGAACTCCTATTTGTAGATTGAAGACTCCTAGCTTAAGAACTACTTGATTTATGTTTAATTTCATTTGCTTGGTGTTAAATTAATGTAGTTTAGTTTAAATGCTCTCCCTTAGTTGCTTTCTTAGTTTAATTGGTAGAATTAGTTTATGTTGACATCTGCTTTTCATTTAATTGCTTTCTTTGCTTCATTTCTTAGATTAATTGGCAATTAGTTTATGGCCTTTCCTTAAAAATGCTTTCTTAGGGGTAATTTGTAGTTTAGATTAATTAATTAGGGTGGATTAGTTAATGGGCCTTCTTCAATTATGCTTCCTTAATGGTAATTAGTAGTGTAGATTAATTAATTGGTTCCTTAAGATGTTCTTCACTTTACTTGCATTATTTAAATACTTTCTAAAAATGCTATCCTTTTACATGCCTTCTTGAATTGCTACCTTTTAAATGCTTTCTTTAGTGTTAATGTTGGCGTTAATGTACTAGTTAGTATTTAGATTTCTTTATTAGTCTCTTGAATTCTAGTTTTAGTTAAATTGCTTTAAAACCTATCACTTTAACTAATAATTTAACCAAATAATCGATAATTACCAACCAGTCCTTGTAGGTTCAATCTCTACTTCCTTTTACTATTAGTTGCCAACCGTATACTTGAGGTAGGATTTATGGTGTTCCTATAAATGATATAACTAGGTATTTTTGAAAAGGCATCAAGTTCCTAGCGCTATTGCCGGGGATTGGCTTTAGTGATATTGATATAATTTGCTTGGGTTACTAGATTGAAGTCTTTTGTTTTCATGTATAGTTGTTTTCGTCTATTGAAAAACCAAAAAGATTTTCATTTTGTAGTTGTGTTCTTATTTTAAAAAATCCAAAAATATATTGTTTGTGATGGATAGCTTAGATTAACTATTAGTCTACCTTTCCTAATTTTCTGGTTTGTGTTTCTTTTAGTTCTTTTTCTTTTTTTTATTTATGTTGATTGTTGTTTCAAGCACACATAAGGAATGGATTGGAATTATTCGTACCAAGGAAATTATCATTCTTATGGTAATAGAGATATGCATAATGAGTATGATTCTTGCCATGATTATTCTACCTACCCCATAGATTATCAAATAGGATGGTCTAGCCATCCATATCCTTATGAGAGTTACCAAGAAAAATCCCTAAGTATTCTTTCCTACCACTACAAGAGCCTTCATATGAACAAATGGAGCCCTAATTCCTTTACCAACTAAACCAAGAAGTTGAGGAGGCAAGATCAATGGACTTGTGGATGCAAATTCAAGAATTTTGAAAAGAGCTATCTAATTTCAAGGAGAGATGGTTAGATTCTTTGAAGACCAAGACACATTCACCAAGAGGTTACAAGACCAACTTGCCGAGATTCAAAGAATAATGGATGGTAAGACAGATGGACTCCAACACTCCCCACAAATGAAGATGAGAGTGAACTGATTCAAGAAGACAAAAAAGATGAATATGTCTTGGAAGAAACAAGTTGTCAAGGACCTATTGAGTTTGAAATTCTAACAACCAGGACATTCAACACTTGTTCGGAATAACCACCGATTTTCCCGTTGCATAAGTGTGAATTTTCCCCAGTTACCACAAAAAATGTACCATTAGTAGTGTTTCTAGAGAAAGAAGCGGCTCAAGAAGTGGGAAAATGAGAGTTGCATACCTACTAGTGGAGGCCAAGGGGGTAAGAGCCACATATGCTGAGGTTCAAATTCTTGGAGACTTCGGAGGAGCTAAGCATTAGAGCAAGCCTACCATGGACTATCATATTGGTGGCAAGCCTCCATGGTATTGAGAGAGCATTTGTTTCCCTTTTATTTCTTATGCTTTACATTATTTTTCTTGCTTTAGTTTGAGTAACCGATCGGTAATAAGAGCTTGTAGCCTTGTACTTAATTTAATTGTGTTGTGATGTTGGTGAATTAATTTTGGGCTTTCTTGGAAAAATTTGTTAATTGATGTTAATATCAATGGTAGTATAGTATTTGTTGTGATTGTTGTGGTAATTATTAGATGAACTTGAACTTCGTTTGATACTTGATTATAGAAAATATTTTTGTTGACATTAGACTTGCTAACTTTTGAGTAAATGATATGGATGCTTGACATAGAATTGAGAGTAATCTTGGTTGTTGACTGACTTGTTAAAGTTAATTATATTATATGAACCTAAGTTTGGGGAAGGAATTGGGCATATAGATAACCCTTTTGTTGTGTTTAAACCTCGTTAACCTTTTTTGTGTTTGTCTTCTTCAATTTGTTTGGACCCAATAAAGTCCCAATAACTCTTTCTCACTGTAGCATTTTGGTTTAGAAAAATATAGGCAACCTCTAGACTCGTGTGTTTAATTGAAGTTACATTTGTATGACTTGCTTGAGATTGCTCATTGATTAAGCTTATTTAGTGCTGTGCTTATTGTTGGTGAATTCCATAATTTAAGGGTTGAAGTCTTATTCTAAGTTCACTTTATGCTTAATTGCATAGATCTGCATTCACTTGATAAATATATTGTCCATCTTTTGTATGATCTTTTTGATTGTCCAAGTTTAATTCAAAATCATTGCCTACATGAAATGTTTAGAGATTTATGGGTTTATATATACTTTCTAGTAGTAATTCTTTATTTCTTGTTATATGGGTGAGCAGTAGGATTGGTAGTATTCAAATCATTTGATAATATGAAAAGTGTGGTAGTGTCTATTGTCTTGTTAATTGAGAATGGTGTTGTGTTTGTTTTTTGTGAAAGTTTAAATTGAATGTTGAACACAGGTTTCAATGATGTGATAAATAGGATTTAACCCTTGAAACTCAACCATGTTTTCAACTACTTAGTAAAATGGTCTTCTCAACTAGTTTTGGTCTCAAATTTTACTTTTTCCTTAAGTGTTTCTTCAATGCCGAATTCAATTGATTGTTGATATGGTTTAACCATTTCAAATTTTTTGGAAATTGATTTTGAGTAGAGAACGAAATGAGTTATGCATCACTTGGTCATATTTCATGGAGTTGCATTTTTGGATATTTTGTAAGTTTTGTGAGGTTTTGGTTGGTACATTGATTGAGGTAGTATAAATCCCCCATCATTGCGAAATAGTTAGTTTTCGAAAATAATCTAGGTATTTCTTGGATCGTTTGAGTTAAAAATCCTATCTTAAATCAATGTTATCCCTAGTATCCCAGTTGAGCTTATAACCTAATTTTTTTGTCGATCACGTAATTTAACCACTCTACTTTGTTTATTCATCCTCTCTTCGATCATCCCATCACCTTAGTCATTGTAGAATTATTCTACTTCTCCAATGTAATATTTAAAGCTTATACGATGGTTTGAAAAAAAAAATTTTGGGTAATTGCATTGGAGATTGAAGTCAAGATATTTAATATTAATTATATTCCCCTTGTTGTAATTAATTGATGTATATTATTTTCTACACATTTAGAATGCTCTAAAAAAAAGTAAAAAAAAACAGAGAAAAGAAAAGAAAAGAAAATAATAAGTGTTGTGATCTCATATTGAATAAAGAAGGTTCATCTTACCTTCAAAAGTTAATTTAGCTATAGCTAGTGTTCTTGTCTTTCAAGTGTGTGTTGGCTAAGCCATGTTGGTTTTGGGACTTGTATGTTTG
Source organism: Cinchona pubescens (assembly GCA_025175665.1). NCBI lineage: Eukaryota > Viridiplantae > Streptophyta > Magnoliopsida > Gentianales > Rubiaceae > Cinchona > Cinchona pubescens. The sequence continues at coordinate 190,825 of JANKKI010000338.1, forward strand.
AGATAATAGTCCAAGACTTTGTATTGAAATGACTAAGGTAATTTAAGTCACTTATATCCAAATTCATCTTACCTTATTAACTTAGTCTATATTACAAGTTTTAAAAGTCCTACATGATCCTTAATTTAACTATTAAATATTAGAGAGTCGGGGGTGAACATTACTCCGGTCAATGTTCTCTACTAAACATTCTTCACTTGATTTCTTAGATTAATTGGTAAGGTTTTCCTCAAAAATACTTTCTTAGGGGCAATTTATAATTTAAATTAATTAATTACGGTAGATAAATTAATGGGTCTTCTTCAATTATACTTCCTTAATGGTATTAGTAGTATAGATTAATTAATTGCTTACTTAAGGTGCTCTCTATTTTACTTGCTTTCTTTAAATGTATTTTAAAAATGCTGTCTTTTTACATGCCTTCTTAAATTGCTTCTTTTTAAATACTTTCTTTAGTGTTAATGTTTATTTTTATGCATTCATTAGTATTAGATTGCATTATTAATCCCTTAAATTCTAGTTTTAGTTAAATCATTTAAACCAATCACTTCCTAACCAATAATCCAACCAAATAATTGGTAATTATCAACCAATCCTTGTAGGTTCAATCCATACTTCCTTTTACTATTAGTTGACAACCATATACTTGCGGGATACTGTCTAGTTAGTAGTAAGATTTAGGTGTTTTCATAAATAATATAACTAGATGTTTTTTTTTAAATGGCATCAGTTCCCCTCTCCTTCCCCCTCTTTCCTTTAGTCTATTTCTTTCCTCCTTCTCCCCTTCTCTTCCTCCTCCCCTCTTTTTCCCATTACCTATTCCCCATCTCCTTTCCCCCCTTCCCCATCACTCATTCCCCTTTCCCTTCCTCCTCCTCCTCGTCCGTCTCCCCTTATTTCCGGTCACCCATCTCCTTTCTCTTCCCCTTTTGCTTTCTCCTCGTCCCTATCTTTCCCGTCACCTATCTCTCTTGCCCTTTGCTTATTCTTGTAACCCTTCCATCTCTCTTCTCTTCCAAGCTAAATAGGCCTGTTCTCTTCTTTTTGGTGATTTTTGGCCTTTTTCACTGTCTCTTGGCTATAGATGGATAGAAGATGATAAAGGGATAGTTGGTGGTGGTTCTTGTTAATAGTGGTGGATGATGGAGGAAAAGGAAGGGTTGCCTGTTGGTTGGTGGTAGTAGTGGTCTACGAGTCAAGAGACCTATTTAACTAATAATGGGTCAAGGGTATACATGTAATTTCAGTAAAATCCATTTGTTTGATGATTTTCGTCTATATCAGCTTCCAGTCTAAAGTACATAATGGTTTAAGGTACCTTTCTATAACACATGGGGGCTATAGATCTGAAGGCTATATCACATGAAAGTTTACAGTAAATTACACTAAAATTTATGTTGATCATTGAGTAATTATTAGGTATCCTAGTAGTTTCTTAAAAACCAATAGGTTGCACCCATTTGGAGAAAAATAGCCCCATAGTTTTAGTAAACTGGACTATCCAATCCAATGGGTTCCTTTTATTGGTTATTGAGTAACAATTAGGATGCCACGAGTTACTTAATGACCAATGTAAATGACTCTTAACACTTGCCCATCTCTCCATCCTCAGTCTTGACATTTTTTGCATCCCTGCCAACAACGTCCCACCATCGTAACTTTTTAACTCTTCTCAACCACCCAAATATTATCTTCCTTTGTTTCTGTCCCCAAGGCACCTAACCCTCTCATCTCTCTTCCCTGGTTCCAATGAACTCATCCCAGAGTCTTTCACTCTTTCCCCTTTGACTCTAGTCTCTCTCCCATCAACAAAAGCAATAGAAACCTAAAGCCCTTTGCTTTCCCATCAACAAATTCTCTGCATCTATCCCCCAACTTCTTAGCCAATTAGAAGCCCAAAACGAAGAATTTAGCTGCAGATTGGAAGACAACAGCTAGCAATTGTAGCCAATAAAAAACCCCATTGAGGAAGCCAAAGAAACTGGATAAGTTTGAGGAAAAATTGAAGCAATAGGAAATGCTCCATTAGATTAATATTTGGTGGATAAATTTTGGATGACAGAGAATAGATTTTATAATGAAAGGAAAAATAAGCCTGAAAAATCTACAGTTTATGGGATGAGGCAGTGATGACTGGAGGGCATACCAACGGAGGCACATGGGAGAAAATATGCTATTTTGGTGGTACCCACCAAAGAATTAAGTGAGATAATTTTTGACTTGTGGGGGTAATTTTGGAATTCCAAGAAAAATAGCTATGACATTATGTGTTGTGGTAATAATATTTGCCTATTCTCATGCTTGTAGTTAGTTGATACATAAGTAGACCTTAGATGCACAGTTTATTGATGAATATTCGAATAGCATCATCCATATTGGTTGTGGTTATCCTTGACGAATCAAATAACTATAGTTGAAAAAAAAAATACATATTTAATTCTGTAAATTTTTGTACGATTTTTCTTACTTATTTTGGTTGCTTGTACTTAAAGTCAATAATTTTCACATCAACCGGATCTATGATATTAGTGCCATAGATCTCTTGTTCCATATTGAGTCACATTATTCACTTGAAGTGATGTGGGGTAAAGCGGAGTGAAAAAAAATGACCTTTTTATGGATCAAGGGTCTATAGCATTATCCCATAGACCTGATCCATATAAAATTTTTTCATAAATATCCTATGACTCTTTCCTTGCTATGGACATATTTCTTGCACGTATCCATCTTACGTAATTTTCTCAACCATTTCTACTCGAGTAATTACCACGTGATTGTTAGGATCAATACGAGAAAGTTGACTTATTTTGTCACCATATGTGTACAACCTTTTGTCTTTATTTTAGCATCATTTTCCTATTTAATTTTTCTATTACGACCTCATTCATAACTAACATGTGTCTTTACCAATGAATAGAAGTAAGAAAGTAAAAGTTTTCATTCTCCGACATGAACAGCGAGTGAAAACTTTTGTTTTCGATTTTTCCCAGACTAACCATCATAGGACTATTTTGTTGATTTCCTTAAAATTTTTATCTATAGTTTATTAGGCTTTTATTATTCTCGTCCATATTTTGTTTTTATTAGGCTTTTATTATTCTCGTCCATATTAGTATAGTTGTTTTTCTTTTTTTTCTTAAACTAGGCAATATCCTGGAAAGTTCCATCCACTGTCCCTAGCATAGGGAGTTAAAAGATGAATAAAGAGTTTAAAACATGGGTTCGTCACAGAAACCGCCCTCATGAACTTTCACACTAATTGCAATTTAACGTCCTCAACTTAGTGGGTAAGTACTTAATTCTCCTCCTTCATGTGTTGGGAACAAATTGCCCATGTTATTTACTTATTTTTACCTCGTATGTTGTCTTTCTATTTCTTTTCTATATTTGTAATTTCTTTTTATTTTTCCCCATTCATTCTTGCCACTATTAAATTATGTTACTTTTAACAATTGATTACCTACAACATATAATTTTTACATTTCTAAATAATTTAATTTTTAGATTAAATATGCTTCGTAGTACAAGAAATATATATTTATTAGAACATAGAGTTTGCTATTAATTATAGTAGTAAATTAACAAATAGACAATCTACGACAAAACAAAAGATAGAATCAACAAAAATTCAAACATCTATTCTTTCTAGACAAATAAAATTATAGAGTGGGAGCTTGTGTGGAACATTTTATTTATGGCATAAACTAAAAAAAAAAAAAAAATGTGATTGCCTAATACAGGGGCCAAGTGTGCACCAATTTTGCCAAAATAAGACCCATGAAGGGCCTGGCAAGTACAACTTTCTATATGTTTAGAATAATTTTTTTCAGTTTTTTGTGACTCTTTCTTTATTTTGTAGTTTGTTCATTTGTATATTTTAATATTGATAGTTATTTGAAAACTCTATATTACAATAAGTACATGTTTCTTGTACTGCAAAGCATATTTAAGAGGTGTTTGGTTCGCATTCAGAAATGATAATTGGATTGGGAATCAAAAGCTCAACTATCAGTATGGGTTTTTGTCATTTCCTCTTGTTTAGTTTGAATAAATAATGGGTTTCACTATGTTGACAATTTAATCAATTTGAAATCCAAGTCACAAGTGAAAGTAGGCATTTTCTAATCACTTTCATTCTCATAGAATGATTCCATAGTGATTAACCGAACATCTATAGTTATCATTAATTTTGATTCCCATTCTTTTCTCTCATACCCATAAACTAAACACCACCTTAATTTTGAAATTAAAGACAAACAAATTAGTAATTGTAGTTAATCAATATTATAAGTACTATAATTGTTTAATCGTATCTGATAACTCTAGTAAACTAGAGTTATTTTACTCTAAATTATGGCATTTTGATAGTTTAAATTCTGAACTTTGGTTAATTAATTGAAGATTTCAGTTAATTTCTTTATTATGTGTTTATATGTTTGTTATTATTAAATATGACAATTTTTTATTAGAATTTTAGTTAAATTAATTACTTAATTGGTTTAATATTATGCAAGTTTAAATTAGAGGTTGGAAGATGGAATGAACAAAGTGCAAGGACCAAAATGCAATTATAGAAGAATTGAAGAAATACTGGAAGGAGAGTCCAGATCGCGATCTGGACATGAAAATCCAGATAATGTGTCAATGTAATTTGAGGTCCATATCACGATCTCAATTATTCCAGATCGCAACATGGACTCGTTTCCGGTACAAATAGTAATGACAATTCTATAATATTCTAGTAGCCAATTTCTAATTTTGCCTTGTGTAATACTCCACTATTTAAGCTACTTTAAAGATTTAATAGAAAGTAAGTAGGTAATAGAGAAAAATAGTGTAGTTAGTAATTTTAGTTAGTTTAGAATAGAATAGAGTAGCCTAACTTTCAAGTTATATTTGAGTACTAGTTCTCCTTAATTATCTTTTAGATCTAGTTTTAAATTCCTTGCAAGTTTAAATTTTGATTACATAGTTGTAGTGGGTTAATCATTAGCTTCAAGTAAATATAATTTTTACTTGCTTTCTAGTTTAAATTAGTGAAAATCTCTTTGCTTCCATTTCAACCTTTCATTTAGAAATTAGAGTTCTTGTTGATTTAGTGCTTTCCAGTTAAGAATTATTAATTTCTTACATTAATTCATGTTTCTAGTTAATTTTTATTGGGCTTTCTTTATTATTGTCAAAAATCCAAAAATATTTAGATTTCAGGTTTAGCTCTTTACAAATTCTAGTTTAGAAATGGTAGTTTCTAACTTTATAACCTCTTTTATAATATTTTTAGTTGGGTTAATTACTTGCTCTGTAATTCTAATCCTATTTTAGTTAATTTAAAGCAGAATTAAGTACTTTTATTTACTTACTTTTATTAGAATAGACTAACTAGTTTCTCAATTTCATAGTTGCTTAGTTCCATTTACTTGCTTTAGGAGATAATTTAGTTTAATTTAGATTTCAATTGCTTAAGTTTAATTATGGTTTTAATTAATGTAGTTTCATCTCTTCTCATTTGAATTTGCTTAACTATACAAAGATTCGTAAATCTCGATACTTTCTTGCCAAACAATCATCATGGGAACGATACCCACTCATCCTATACTACTACCAACTCCATATACTTGCAGAAGTGAGGTAGAGTGTAGTGATTTTATATGGTTAGGTTTATTATTACTTGTTTACTTTAAATTGACATCTACTTATGGGCTTGACAGTATCAAGATAGGATGGCAGAAAAATTAAAAGAAAACAAGAAAGTCTAAAGAAATAAAACAATAAAAATAAATAAATAAATAATATGGCGTCGGTAATTTTGTCCCAACACATAAAGAAGGAGTTAAATATTTATCAAATAAGTTGAAAAGAGTAACCTTTAACTAGGATGAAAGTTGACAGGCGTTTTTGTGATTAACCTTAAAAACATTAATTAACTTCAAAAAAAAAAATTCTGCTATAACTTTCAACTTGATCGCTGTTACCAACTAATAAAAATTTCTAGCTTTTGCTTAAATCTTATGACTTTTTTGTTATTAATATAACTAAAGACTGTAAAAGAAATAATTAAAACCTTTCGTTCATTAGTTCACATGCTTTATTATTTGGTCATAAAATATCTAAGCACTCATTATCTTTTCTAATCATGTTAAATTCTATATACAATACAAGATAAGCCTATGCAGATTAGTAGAACACTTCAGAAAAAGAATAAAGCTATTGAGTGAGATGATTGTGAGGACATGAATACCTCTAAGTTCAATGCCATAGAATAGGCTTCAAAGTTAGTTTTACTTGGATTTGTTGACTTGAGACTGGCATTTGTCTTTCTTAGGGATGAAGAACATTGTCTCGAAAAAAATATTCAATAGGCCTAGATAAGTATAAATTCTATTTGATCTAAATAAAGATGTGAATTAAATGATGAGTTTCATGTGCTCATGAAAAAGGAAGAGACTATCATTCACTTTCTAGTATCCTATTGCTTACTTACGGATATGCCTTAAAAGGAGGGTTACTTGCACCAAAGCTAATGAAGAACGTCAAATGCATTACCTCTTACCAAAGAGACTTTTATGAGCAGCTTTCACACTCATCGCAATGCAATGCATGTTATATGTCATTGTAAACATATGAAAGGGCTAAAGGTAAGGCGGGTTAAGTTAGGGCATTAGTCGTTGTTTCAACTTGGGAATCAATCAAAACGCACATTGAATCTAAATCTGCAACAGCGTGAGTTAGCATATGATTGTTATGGATCTAGAGAGTTCAATTCCAAAGCGTCCAATCAGAGTCCAATGTGTGATGTTTGAGCCACTCCCTAAGAACAAGGTGATCCCACATAAGAAGAAATCTAAATTTGAGTATTTTATGTTTGTTGAAGTAGTACTCTAACAGGCCTACTAATGGTTTCTTTGATATAATCAACGACCATTAAAGGGTGAGGCTAAAGTAAGAGAAAGGAATAGAATATTGAAAGTCTTTTAAAAAAACCGTATGCAGAACAGATGAAATTTTTTTTAAAGTGGAGTGATAACTCTAGGAAAGTAGAGTTATTTGTACCCTAAACTTGATGATTTTGCTCCTACTTTCGAGTATTTTTTGTGTTTTCGTGTGTGTTTTTATCTATTTTTCTTTTATGTGTTGGAATGTGTTAGCATGTGTTTATTAAGCGTTTGAGTACTTATTGAGGATAAGTGATAATTAGCACATTTTATTAGGTTTTTCCATTTAGAGTTGTGTCGTGTCTTTGACTTAACTTTGTTGGGAGTTAAGTTTTCGTTCGTCTTTGCTTGTCCTTCGATTTTTTGCCTATTTTGTGAGAATTTTACTTATATGTTTAGCTATTATTTTAAGTGTTTATTATATGTAATAATATTCTCCTATGTTTTAGGGTCGCACGAAAAAAAACGGCGCATTAATCGGACGTCGATGAAGATTTTGTTAGCAAAACTGTGAAGTGCTACATTTCAGAGTTTTCAGTCCATATCACGATCTCAAATTTGAGATCGCGATCTGGAGGCAGTTGGAGCAAAAAATGACTTTGTTCAGGGTTGATTTTTGCTGCACAATTATCCCACTACCCTAACACTATATATACCCCTTTTAAACCTCATTTGAAGGAGGAACTTAGCTAGTAGAAGTAGGCTATTTAGAGAGTAATTTTCTTCCTTTTTCCTCCCAAATGGGGAGGGTTTTCTTGCAGATTAGAGTAGATTAGGACTTCTCTTTCTTGTAGATTTCAAATCCAAGTTAAAGATTGAAACTTTTTAGTTGTAAGTGCTTTGTTTATGTTAAAACTCCTTTAGTTAAGCTTTAATTTCATGTTCCTTTAATTAATTAGTTTAATTTCTTCCTTTACTTGTTTTCTTAGACTAGTTGTTAGATTAGTTTATGGGCTTTCTTTAAAATGCTTTTATTAGTGATAATTTGTAGTTTAGATTGATTAATTAGGATAGATTAGTTTATGGGTTTTTCATGTAACTGCTTTCTTTACTTGCTTTCCTAATTTCATTTGTAGATTTGTTAATGGTTTTTCCTTAATTGTGCTTTCTTAATGTTAATTTGTAGTTTAGGCTAGTTAATTGTTTTCTAAAACTGCTTTATTTTTACATGCTTTCATAGAATAGTTTTTGTGTTTTCATTAATTATGATTTCTTAGTGGTAATTAGTAGTCTAGATTAGTTAATTGTTTTTTTAAGTTATTTTTACCTTTTAATTGCTTTATAAAAAAATGACTTCTTTTTACATGCTTCCATTTTACTTACTTTCTTAAACACGCTTTCTTAGTGTTAGTCTTTACTTTAATGCAATAGATAGTCTTTAAATTGCTTTCTTAGTTCTTTAGTTCTACTTTTAGTTAAATCTCTTCTCTTAATCAATCGCTTCAACTTATAATCTAACCAAATAACCGGTAATTATCGACCAATCCTTGTAGGTACGATCACTACTTCCTTTTACTATTAGTTTACAACTGTATACTTGTGGGATGCCGCCTAGTTAGTAGTAGGAATTAGGTATTTTATAAATCTATAACTAGATGTGTAAAGGCATCATGGAGTTAGGGTATCACACCTTAGATAAAAGAAAATTCCGAAGGTTCGTCAATTCAATCCACTAATCAAGCGCTATTGTCTTCTATTTAATATTCCAAACTATCTCACTGAAAACTAGGCCTTTCATCCCTGTTTTTCTAATCCAACTATAGAGAGAAGTTAAATTCACTAATTTAGGCTTTTTAGGCATATTCTCTAAGACTTGAAGTGCATTGATTGGATTGATTTTTTCGTACTATGGATTTGTCTCATTTCGTAGTCTCATTCTCATACGATTCCTCTAGTCTAATCATAATCCACATATTGAACAATTAATTTCATTTGCTTTATAACTAGTTCCCCCTATTTCATTTGGTGACTAAAATTTGCATATCGTGATTTTTGTGTAAATTAACCTTTTATAATAGTGTAAATGAGATTTTTGTACTAAACTTTTGAGTTCTAACAAAGATAATGGAATCATTAAGACAGAGAAAATTACTATTCTTAATCAATTGTTGGTGTGCATGTGCTATAAGGACTTACAAATAATTTCTATTTTTTACTTATGTGTACTTCTCCATTTTCTCTATATGTTAAATTTAATATTTTAAAACCAATCAATTTTAGAAAACGACATAAGTATTTCACTTGATTGTTTGTTATTCCAGAACTATAACAAACTCTTCTTTGTAATCGAATCTCTTAATTCAATATAATAGATCAACAAGAGAAGGCCACATGGATAGCGCAAACAGATGTGAACATATAAAATTCTTTTGTGGCTATTTTTGATTAATATTTTAGGAGTTCTAACATTTCTAGAACATCTAAACATTGATTAGGATTGAAAATTATACCTTTAGATTATTGTCATTTCTTGAAGCGAACCTCTAATGCTAGAATTTTGTCAATAGTAGTCTTAGCAAACTTATATGTAATAAATTCCATTTGCTTGAAGATGGAAATACTGTGTGGAATTTGGTCCCATAAGAGAAATTAATCTTCTATAAGTTTTACCATTTTCTCTATATTTATTTTTGTAAAAGAATAAATTATCATCATATGATTGTCCATATTATCCTCGACTTCCACCAACTTATTAAGGCATTGTACTTAATGATCATTGAGAAAATAGAATAGTAAACTTCTTGGAAAATAAGTTTGGAGCAAGATCCGAATGGTACAACATTGATTTTGTGTGTCACATTTTATTCATTGGAATATTTAGTATAATAAATTAGTGAACAAATTATGATTATTGTCAAAACAATAAATCTAATCTCCTTAACAACGTGCATTTTTTCTTTTGTTTGTTGTTTGTATCCCTCGGAGGTTCTTTAAATTTCTTGTATTTACAACTCTAATATTTAGAATGACGTATTTATAGTAGAGTTTGTACGAATTTAGTATGTTTTGTATGAAATCAAAAAGGAAATAATTGTCAATTTTGGCCAATCAAATTACTAAAAAATGTCTAAAACTCTCATCTACATTGTCTTTGTTGCATAGGCCAATTTTTTTTTTTTTCCATTAATTTATTTTGTCACAAAGTCAAAAATATGTGTGTAATCCTCACATCTAATTTTGATTAAAAAAATAGGACACAAAAAATAAGTGTATTATGTTGCAATCCCATGTTACATGATTAAGAACTTTCATAGACGTTATCACAAAATATCATGCAATACAAGTTGTTTAACCTTTTGCCACTTGCACTGAAAGTACGAAAAACTTGAATAAAAAGAAATATGGAAAATAATATTAACAAAGAAATGTAAAAGATTTAATCATTTCCCATACTGGTTTAGCCAAATCTATCTGTTCATAAATTCTCCGACCAATATTTTGAAGACAATGCAGCTACCATTCATCAGGTAATACATTCCATCAAATCCATGATACATTCAATACTAATTGCTTTTTTGTTTGCTTCTTTCTCTCAAACAGACAAAAATATCCTAGAGCAGCCTCAAATCCAAGCCATTACTCATATTAGATCCATGAACATCATTGCTGTTGCATTGAAACCTCCTTTACATATTGTGATGGTGTATGTGGCGGTAATCTAGGTCCAATAGCAGGTGGTAGAGTTCTTAGAGATCAAAATGGGATTATTTTTTGTGCTTTTGCTTCTTATTACAATAATGCAAGCACCAACCTTCAAGCTGAAGCAATGGCTCTATTATAAGGATTGCACCTTTGTTATCAAAAAGGTATTGCAAATATAGAGGTGGAACTAGACTTCAAAGTTCTTATTCAAATTATTACTCAATCTGTTAAAATCCCTTGAAAGATCTACTCATACATTCAACAAATCATTCGAGCAAAATCCTAGGTTAATGCTACATTCCAGCAAGTATACAAAGAATCAAATGCTTTAGCTGAATATTTGGCAAATTGTGGATGTAACAATCAATGTTCTATGACTTTTGATCATGACAATCTCCCTAGTTATGCCATATCAATGGCTTCATTAGATAGGGTTGGATGTATTTACCTTGGGTTTAAGAGATAGGATGTATTTACCTTAGGTTTAAGAGATAGGCTTGCTTAGGGTTTTTTGGACTCAAAAAATCTATACTCTAGGAGGTTTTGATTTACGTCTCCCACCTTGTAATTTATTATTTATTAATAAAATTTGAGAGTAACGCTTTCCCACCATGGTATAGGTAGTTAGCTAATTTTTTTAAATCTGAAATTGCAATCGTTTGTGTTTCTGTCCTTGTATACTCTAATTTATATAAACATTATTGCATAGAATGCAACCAAGCATACCTTATATTTTCCTCTTTTGAAGTTTCTTGTTCATCATACTTGATATTTTGAATAATATTTCGAAGTTATTATTCTTATATTTTGAATAATATTGTGCAACACTAATTACCAAGTTTGTATGTGTTCTTTAAGAAGTAAAGCATAATCTTGTAAGAGTAGCTGAAATTTTTTATGTTTTCATGAAGCACAAAAAAACAAACCAAGCCTAATTCCCACTAAGTAAGGTCGACTGTATGAATCTTGCTACGCCATTGCATTCTATCATGGACCATATTCTCTTTAATTCGTAGAAGAGCTATATCTTTCTTATGAGTTACCCACCAAGTCTTTTCCGATGTTCCTCTACCCCTCTTATGTTGACTACTCTCTTTAAATTTTACTTACTTGACAAGCACTTCTACTAACTATCATAACACATGACCTAGAAGAACCATCTTAAGCGTGTTTGTCTCATCTTCTCATCAATAAGTGCTACTCCAATCTTATCACGAATATACTCATTGCGAATATTGTCAATCCTAGTATACTCACACATCTATTTTAACATTCACATTTTTGTTACTCTCATGTTTTGCTCATATGTATAATTCACTGCCTAACATTCAAACCCATAAAACATCACTGGCCTAATTACCGTTCTATAAAACGTTAAGTCGTAAAGGAATTTGGCGGTTGCATAATATTCTCGATGCCATTCTCTATTTAGTCCAATCAGCTTGTATTTGATGTGTAACATCTTGATCTATACCACTATCACTCTGAAGAATTGAACCTAAATATTTAAAAATTTTATTTATGGATATCTTTTGATCTTCGATACTAACCCCTATTCTATTCTTACGTGGATTCTTGCTAAACTCGAATTCTATATATTCCATTTTTTTTTTAATAAATTTAAATCCTCTTGTTTCAAGTGCCTTTCTCCGGAGGGATGTATAATTGCAAGAAAAATGGGTGATGAAAGAGTTGCAAGTCAAGGGGAAGGGCGTGGGTGATGGGAGGAAGGAAGAAGGAGTTGGGAAATGAGGAGTTGCATGGAAAAGGGGATAGGTGACAAGAGTAACGAAGAAAGGGTTGGGGAGGAGTTGCGGGAAGGAGGGGATTAGTAAATGGAAAAAGGAAGAAGGGGTTGGGGAAGGAGGAAAGGGATGTATTAGAAGAAGAAAGTGGTGTGGGTGATAGGAAGAAAAGAAAAAGGGTTGAAAAAGAAGGAAAGCTTGAGAGTATGGGAAGGTGTTAGGAGGAAAAAAGTAGAGGTAGGTGACGAAAAGTTTGGGGTAGGGTAGATGTGAATTGATTTGTTTTTAGTTTATAAAAAGGTATTTTATTCATAAAATATTTTAAGTAAAAATGATGGTTTTCGTTAAAAATTATTGGCTGGAACGCGTGTACTTCAAACATAGTTAGTTTTGATGATTTCCATCTATACCAATTAGTTTGAAATACCTATGGGAGTTCAAAATATATTTCCAAAACTATTTGGATTGCCAATAATTTTAAATTTTTTTCAAATAATTTTTTGTAATCATTTCACACACATTTTCTAATCACATTTTTCTCTCACATATATCCCATAAAAAATGTTGTTACAATGGTTTTACTAAAAAAAATTTCAAGAATAAAGACTTTCTAAATAACACGTAGCTTTATGAGTGGAAAGACCATATCATATGAGAATTTACGGCCAATTCCCTTCTTTTTAAAGTTAATGCACATGACCAAAACTGCAATTTCTTGTAAATAGGGGACTAATTTTAAGCACTACCTATAATTTGGGGGTGTAAAACTGCAAATCTCAAAAAAAGAAAAAAAAAAAAAAGCACCCTTCGAAATTTTAGTTAACTGTCCTTAGGCCAAGATGTAATTAACAAAATTTAAAATCTCCTTAAACCCTCCTCTACCGATCTCTGTCTCCCAACTCCCATCATTCAATGGAAACCTAAAACCCTCCTCTCTTCCACCTCCTAAACACAGCCCCCTACAAACTGTCGTCTCTTTCTTGCCATCTTCTCCTTCTTAGCCAGATCTTCGGGATGGATGGGAAGACGACGTCCGGCAACGCCAAACCCCCGCAGCTGCGGCCGCGGCACGGGCGGTAAATCATCTTCAATCTTCCAAAAATCCCTATTACGCGACATAGAATCATGCCCAATCAAAAATCCCACCGAAGACCAGCTCGTCAATTTCCTCCGGTCCAATTACCCCAAATACGAGCGCACAAAGCTCCGCGAATTCTCTAGACACGTCTACAACCTCCTCCAAGAGGCGAAATCAAATTCTTCTGTTATTGCTAAAGACAGTGATAGCGGTAGCGATGAGGATAGTTCCAATCGGGTGCGAAAGAAGCCGAAGAAATTGGACAAGGCTGAGGAGAAATTGCAGCAAATGGAGATGCGGCATTTGGTTAATACTCGGCGGATGAATTTTGGGGTGGAAGAAAATGGGGTTTCTAGTGTGTTTCTCCGGGGTCCACTGAAGAAGAGGTTTCCACGTCTTCGTCGTCGGATGGTATTTATGGGGAGGAATATGAGCCGGAGTTTGATTTGATGAAGTCTCAGCTGAGGGATAGGTATGGTGGGAAAGGAAAAGAGGTGGTGGAAATGGAGGTTGTTAATAATAATAGTAGTAAGAGGATTCAGAAGGTTGATTTGGTGAAAGAAGGGACAATTAAGAAGAGGGATTCGGATAAAATTGGAGGAGGAGGAAAAAAGGATGATAATAAAAATGGTGATACTGGTGGTGGTGGCGGCGGTGATCAAGGGCCAAAGTTTAAGGATTTAGGTGGGATGAGTGGAGTGGTTGAGGAGTTGAAGATGGAGGTAATTGTCCCATTGTGTCATCCGCATTTGCCAAGGCACCTTGGAGTTAGGCCTATGGCTGGAATCCTGTTGCACGGTCCGCCCGGGTGTGGGAAGACTAAGCTGGCGCATGCTATTGCTAATGAGACTGGAGTTCCCTAAACTTCTATAAGATTTCGGCTACAGAATTGGTGTCTGGTATTTCAGGTAAAAGAAAGTCTTTTACCTCCTAATTGTAATGAATGTTTATTTGAATTTCTCATTACCGAATTGCTTAGTTCCTTCACTCTTACATGCCTGTACACTTTTCTAGTAGTTAAGCAGCTTTTTACAATTTAAACCATCTGAAGTTTGAATTTTTAAGTCAACATTGTTATTAGCTAGAAAACTGAGAGACATTCTATTGAGCCATTAGATACAAAGATCATATGGATTGGCTATTATAAAAGCATGAGACATCATTGGTTATTTTTACTGTGAACCTTTGCACAAAATGTAATTAACTCAAGCATTAACTTCTTATCTAAGTATCTTATGTAGTAATTTGGTTAAACTTTTGTTTTTTGTTTCCTATGTCTATCTTTCTTCTAGAAGATTTCTGCTATCTTCATCACTGTAAGTTTGACAAAAGGAGTGTAACCTTGTGGATATTTCAGGTGCGTCAGTCTCTAAGAGAACATAAGGGAGCTATTCTCAAAAGCATACCAGACTGCGCCTTCGATTGTGTTCATTGATGAGATTGATGCCATAGCTTCGAAAAGAGAAAATCTGCAGAGGGAAATGGAACGACGCATTGTGACACAGTTGATGACGTGCATGGATGAATCACATAGAATTGTGAAACAGGAGGGAAATGCAGATTCAGAAAATTCTGATACCAGACCCAGCTATGTTTTAGTAATTGGGGCAACAAACAGGCCTGATGCTGTTGACCCTGCTTTAAGGAGGCCTGGACGATTTGATCGAGAAATTGTTTTAGGTGTTCCAGATGAAAATGCACGGTTTGAGATTCTTTCAGTTCTTACGCACAATCTTAAAGTTGAAGGTACTTTTGATCTTCTGAAGATAGCTAGAGCTACCCCAGGGTTTGTTGGAGCTGACTTGGCAGCCCTCACAAACAAGGCTGGTAATCTTGCAATGAAGAGAATTATAGACTATAGAAAGGATGAGGCCACTTTCCAAAGAAAATGTGGATGGTGAACATGCTGAGGAATGGTGGAAGCACTCATGGTCTCCTGAAGAGATGGAAAAGCTAAGTATCACTATGGCTGACTTTGAGGTAATAATAATGGAGAGCACAAATTTTCCTTGTATTATTGTTTCTCTGTAATCCTCTATCTTTATGTCTTTTTCAATTGAAGTTGAGCTTACAAATCTTTACCCTTGTTCGATTCGTTTTTATATACATGATTTGCCCTTTCATTACCCTTAGAATTTATTTGGCTTTTGCAACTTTACCTCCCTTGATGCATTGTGTCTTGAAATGAGGCCAGGCCTGTTAAATCACTTTATTGGTTTTCCTTGAAGTCCTGCATCATGATGTGAGTTTAACTGAATATAGTTTTTCTTCTTGCATTTGCTTTAGTTCTTCACTCTTTTGTTAAGTATCTGTTGATTCTGGTCATGCACAGACATTGTAAGTTGTACATTTGATTCTTCTGCGCATCCCCCTTCAGTTCCAGATGTCCACACCCTATGTGTTTCCAAAACAGAAGGAGAGGAGAAAATGAGGGAGAAAGGAGTCATATAATTTCTTATTAAATCTTGTGGTTGATGAAGGCTAACTTTTTTGCTATTCCCTTCTTCGCCTTTCTTTGATTTCAGTTGTCTTCTGAAAGTTTTAGTTGTAGCGAACCTTTGTTGTTATGTTGGTTCGTTTCTTTTATCTTTTCCTTTAAAAAGCATTGGCTGGTACTGTTGTAGTGCTGAAAACTACAATGCATGACTGGTTGCAGGAAGCGGCTAAGATGGTTCAACCATCTTCTAGGAGAGAAGGGTTTTCTGCCATTCCCAATGTGAAATGGGAAGACGTTGGAGGGCTCCATCTGCTAAGACAGGAGTTTGACCGGTATATAGTTAGGCGTATTAAGTTTCCTGAAGATTATGAGGTAATAATGCCTACGTTCTAACTTGTAACTGAATACCAATATTGTATAAGTTCTAAATAATGACCTAGGCGTAGATGTAGTATAAGGTGTTGAGCTAATAATAAGAAAATTAGTGAATTTTCTAACTGGAAGTATTTTCTTAAGGGTTAATTTCACTTTACCCCCTTAATGTTTATGCTCACTATCACTTCAACCCCTAACATTATTTTTTAGGCACTTAGTCCTTTTGTTAAATCCAACTCAACATTCATTATCCTTTTGACAAAAATATCCTTATTCTCTCTTCATTTTTTTTTTTCTGAGTTTTACTTCTTTCATTTTTTTTTCCTCTCTCTCATCTTGTTGATATGATTTAATAATTTTTTTACCATTCATCACCATGTCTTAAATTTCATCAAACTCTATTTATGGAAAGAAAATATGATATTTTGGGTGTCATGGAAAAATTTGTCCACGCATCAATAATTTGAGGGTAAAAATGTCATTTTAGGCAAAAATCTAACACCGTTAGCTTTAACTATTAGTCTAGGGAATTAAGTGCCTAAAAAATAATGTTAGAGACTGAAGTGATAGTGACCCTAAACATCTATAAGGGGGTAAAGTGAAATTAACCCTTTTCTTAATTCCTAATTTTGTATTTCTAATTTGCAGTCTATTTCTCAAGGAAGAAAACTTCTGGACATGTTTTGTTTGAGATGGATGTTTAATCTGAGTCTTCTTTTAAGTAAATAATACATCTGCTTTAATCAAAAGCGAAGCCTGGGCAAACGTTTTGGTCTATAATCTAAAAAGCACTGGAAGAATAAGTTTTCAAGCACAAAAACAATTAACATTTAGGCAAATGGAAATTCTGAAGTCTTTTAAGGCTTAGAAAAGTAATTTGTATTTCAGGATTTTATTTCTGGTCTTCTCAACTGGTGGAATGTTCTTTTTATATTGGGCAAGTTAATGCTTTGTTTTAGGTACTTAGACAAGACAATTAGTGTTGCAATTTTCATTTTAGTCATAGCAATACTTGTTTTCTGCGAAGTCTCACCTTGCGGCATGTCTGTTTCTTTTTTCTCCACTTTCTCGTTACTTTTTTTTTACTTATAGAAGAAGCAGAAGCATTTGTAAATACTTCTATGATTAGTAGCTTTTAGATGTGATGATGATTGGTATACACTTGTTTCTGTTTTGATGATTACTTTTGTTCCCAAGTTGGAACTTCCCTTCTAAACTGTCAATCTCTTTGCGTTAACTCTTATCTTCTTGCTGCAGCATATCACCTGCATTTTCTTTTTAAATGCGGGAGATTTGTCTACACAAATCTCTGCCTTTTGGCCTGTACAAGAGCATCATGTTGCTATTTTATTATTATTATTATGTATTTTTTTTTTTATTTTCAGGATTTTGGAGTTGATCTAGAGACAGGGTTTTTGCTTTATGGTCCTCCAGGCTGTGGGAAAACGTTGATTGCTAAGGCAGTTGCTAATGAAGCTGGAGCAAATTTCATACACATTAAGGTTCAGTTCTCTGTTTTGATTTCCCATTTCGTAGGTGGAGAGATTGATGCTTGAGATTCTGGTTAACAATTTGTTTGTCTGTGTAGGGTCCAGAACTTCCAATTCACCCATGAATAAATATGTTGGTGAAAGTGAGTTGGCAGTGCGGACTGTATTCAGTCGTGCGAGGACATGTTCTCCTTGCATACTTTTCTTTGATGAGGTTTGTTGAACTCTTTCTAAGCTGGCTATTATATATTGTATAAAATTATGATCCGTATGGAGGTCTGTTTAAAATGGTTTTCATTTTCCTTTTCTTTTCGTGTTTGCTCCTCTTTTCCCCTTTAGGATGAATATTTTGGGTAATTGGGTTGGTTTTTGTGAAAGCTCTGCCACTCCCTTATTGTCCACTTTAGAATTAATGAAAGATGTTGAATTCTGATTTTGTGAATTTCTGTTTGTATTATCTTTGCTGATTTCTGTGGGAATTGTGATCTTGCATTTCTACTATTGCTTTTGTTTTCCCTCAGGTGGATGCTTTGACAACAAAGCGTGGCAGAGAAGGGGGATGGGTTGTTGAGCGGCTTTTGAACCAGGTGAAAAATCTTGATGTAACATCATTTGAAATCTCTCCACCAAGCTCTTGCCTAATAACTTAGTGACTTGCCTCATAATCATTGCCAAGTATTGCATCTGAAAGTTATCTGTTTTATAACTTTGCAGCTACTGATAGAGTTGGATGGTGCTGAACAACGAAAGGGTGTTTACATAATTGGTGCCACAAATAGGTATGAGTTATGTTTTCTTTTGAGATTTTTGAGTTTTGGTGGGTGCAGGATGGTCTAATCATCAGTGTCACATTTTATTGCTGCCTTCTTTCATTTCGGCATTTCTTACCTTGCTTAATCATGACCAGGCCTGAAGTCATGGACAGGGCTGTCCTTCGACCCGGAAGGTTTGGTAAACTTTTGTATGTCCCACTGCCTAGTGCTGATGAACGTGGTTTAATCTTAAAAGCTCTTACAAGGAAGAAACCTATAGATGACACTGTAGACTTGATGGCAATTGGAAGAGAGTGTTCTTGTGAAAATTTTAGCGGAGCTGACCTTTCTGCACTGGTTTGTTATTTTCTTCACTTTTTTAGAAACAATCCCTTCTTCTGACCTTCATGTCCACGAATGCTACCATGAAGTGCTGTTTTATGTCATCTAATTTGAGTTTGGTTTCTACATAGATGAATGAAGCTGCTATGGCTGCCCTTCAAGACAAACTCTTGTGCGAAAACAGGAGTTCAGATGGCACACCATGGACCATCAAAGATGAGCACTTCAAGCGGGCATTGGAGAAAATCTCTCCATCTGTCTCGGACAAAGTATGATTCACTTTAAATTTAGTTTTTCTTGAAAAAGAAATGTGCAAGACCCAATATTTACTATTCCCCCTTCTTTGTGTGGTGCAGCAAATGCAATACTACCAAGTCCTGTCTGAAAGCTTCAAAGCAGCATGAGTGTCCTCATTTTGTGGTTATGTTGGAACGAGTTAAACCCATTTTCTTCCATTTTCTGCACTTGCGACTATGTATCCAAGAAGCATAGTAACGGAGAATTGAAACTTCTGGTGAGAAAGTCATGAGGCCAATTTTGTGCGGCTGACAGTGTACATATGTAGTTAGAGTTGTATGCCTAGCGTATGCGCCACTAGGTTACTGTGTCATTTCCTTTTAACGCTCAAATTTTGCAGTTACATGGAATGATTTGATAGTTATACTTCTGTTGTGGACAATCCAAACATCATCTTTTGTGACTCGTTCTCTTTTATGCCTGTAGTTTTATTCCTTTTTATTTTGTGGTTTTGTTTTCTTTTATGCTAGACATGATTATTCAAGTACTCATGTGTAATGTATTCGAGATCCCCATCTATAGCCTTCAAGTGCTTTCATCAATATTACATAATGACTTCTTGATCCTAGATTATATGCTTGCAAATATTATGTATGCAGCTATAAGAGCCTTCTAGTTTATTCCGAACCAAGAAACACCATTTTTTTTTTTTGGGTAATAAAGCATGCATAATATTAAAAGACTAACATTTAACAGTCATCCTTGCAAACTTAGTCCCTCGTACATCAAGAGATAGTAGAGTATTAGCAAAAGATGGAGGACCATTATAGAAAACAAGGAGATTTGATTGCATAGTTCCCTCCTTTCTTTGCCAGGCGATTGGCGCATCTGTTTGCTTTTCTATAGATGTGGTTGATGGTGACCTGCTTAAAGCAAGCTAGTAGAGCCCTGCAATCTAACAAAATAGGAACATAATCACATAAGGAGTTAACATGAATGAGCATTATTCTGTCGAAGCATATTAGCAATTTCATTGCAATCAATTTCAATTTCCAGCAATTTGATTCAAAGGAAGACGGCCAAGTCAAGTCCATCTCCAAGGCCCCAAAATTCAGGTAAGTTATTCGTCACACAAAGATTTCTAGTAAACCACTTAATCCATCTATCGTATCATCCCTCCTACTCTAGCCACTCCTCGATTTCCTAAAGTTAAGCCATCGGTGTTAAGTTTACACCACAGTGGGAGCTTGATAAACTCGTAAATAACGTATATTTTATGTATCGTTTATCTCGTTTTTAGTGATATATAAGCAAATAAAATTTGAGTAATTATGAGCTAAAATGGGTTATTTTGAGTTTTGTATGGTTTGAGTGAAAAAAGATAAAATTGATTACAAAATTGGAGGAAAATTGTAAAATTAGAATTTACATGTCAACGAGGAAATGGCATAACTTTCTTGTTCAAACTCTGATTGAAGTGATTTTGGATGCATTGGAAAGTTAAGACAAAGATCTACAACTTTTATGTTTTGAGTTTTGTGAGATTCCAACAATATCAGGACCAAAATCATGAAAGAAATAAAGGTCTCCTTACTGGAAGTCGTGCCAATTTGCAGATCCCGGGTGCGATGTCCAGTAGCTCAAATCTTCGTTTCTGGAAGTCGCGCCCAAGCGCGACATTTATGCAACGCTCAAGCATGCGTTGTCAGGCAGGTTTCATGAGCTTGCTTATTTTGCAAGAAACATCCTCCTGTGGGCTCGTTTATGGGAGAGTTCATGTACTTATCATTCTAGAGCTCCAAAATCCTAATTTTACCTACAAATACACCAAGAGAAGGGGAGGAAATAAGAGTCCATCATCGGTCATCGTTAGTTTTTAGTTTTCAATAGTTAAAACAATAATTGAGACATAGGATAGATTTTCTCAAGTGTTCAAGCTAGAATTTTGTTTTCTTGTCAAGAATTCAAAATTCAACGATCATCAACATTGGTTTCTACAACAATTACTGAGTTTGATTTATTTTTATGCAATTCAATTTTTGTTTTCATTGTGTTCTTATTCTTTAATTATTGTTCTTTTCTTATTACATTTAAATTCTTAATTGCTTCCGTAGTTGAGTAGTTAGGGTTTTATCTCATCGTTTTTAATCGCTTCTGTAGAGTAGATTAATTTAAATTCTTGTTCTTGATTAAATTCTTACACGTAGAGTAGATTGATTTAGGTTTTTAGTCAATTATATTTAATTGCTTTCCGTAAGATTAGTATTTTACATTATTGTCTTTATTTTAATTTTTCGTGATTAAATTTAGCTTAAATTTAGTCAAATCCTTTTTTGATTATTTCGTCTAATTAGTAAATAGGCATGTGAACCTAATACTTGTTCCAATAGTCCTCGTAGGAATGATCTTTACTCATCCTATATACAAAATCATCTTGTATACTTACGAGTGTGTAGGAATTGATTAGGATAATCAAGGTTTTTTTTATTATTATTACTTGTTTGTTTTCAAAAACCTAATTAACATTTCACCGAACAAGTTTTTGGCGCTGTTGCCGGGGGCTATTTTTGTTTTGTAACAATATTAGGTGTAGTGAGTTTTACTATATTAGATTTTTTATTTCTTTTGTTATTTATTTACAATTATTTCTTTTTCTCTCGTTTTTGTTTGGATTTTGTTTTCGATAGTTGATTTTTGGTTTTCTTTTCTTGTAGTTTATGGTAGATACTCGTTTGTCCAATAAACCACTTCATCCGATTGACTTAGAGATTGAACTGACTATAAGTAGAAACTGCAGACGACAAGACTCAAACCAAGGTGACAATCTAATGGAAAAGGTCCAAACCGCCCTGTGAGTGAACAAGATGAGGTTGCAGGCAACAATGGCAACCAAGTTAATGCTAATGCTAACCTCCGACATTTTAGAGACTATGTCATACCTAATTTCGAGGAAGCGAGTTGTAGCATTGCTCGGCTGCCCATACAAGCAAACAATTTTGAAATCAAGCCTACATTTATACAAATACTCCAAACACATACGATGTTTGGAAGAGGACCAAATGAATATCCTTATGAACATCTGATCAAATTTGATGGGGTCATAGATATAATCCGATAGAATAGAATATACCCCAATTGTATCCGGATGATAGCGTTCCCTTTTTTCTTTACGTGATATAGCAAGGTCGTGGTTGTAGTCATATAGATAAGGTACGTTCACAACATGGGACCAACTCGCTCAAGAGTTCCTAGACAAACACCTTTCACTTGCTAGGACCGCTAAGCTTCGAAACAAAATCACATCATTCAGACAAATCATGGGAGAGAACTTAGGTGAGGCATGGGAATCGCTTCAAAGAGTTATTGAGGAAGAGTCCACACCATGCTATACCACTATGGTTGCAAGTCCAAACCTTTTATAATGGATTATTTCCTGAGACAGGATTGATTGTTGATGCAAGTGCATGAGGTTCTTTCCCTTACAAGACTCCGGAGGAAGCACAAGATTTGTTGGAAAGAAAGGCATCCACTCATTGTTATCGTGGAGCAATAACTCCCGTAGTTGGATAACAACAACAAGTGAATCAAGCCAACGTCCAGCAAGGAGGTTTGTCTAATTATGATACTTCCTTATCTCAGCAGAACATGATTATGAGTGTCATTACAAACTTGACCAAGGTTATAAAGAACATGGAAAGGAGTTCGGTGAACTCTATTAGGTCGATATCTCAAGGGATACTGAGTTGTGATTTCTGCGGAGAAAATCACCAAAATAGCTTTTGTGAGATTTCAGTGATGCAAGATGAGCAGGTTCAATATGTTTCTAATCAAAATTCTATCTCAAATAATCTCTAAATGTACAGCCCATATACTATGGCAATACATATAATCATTCTTGGCAAAATCATCCGAACTTTTTTTAGACTAACCAAAATAATGTCCAAAATCCTTCATTTCAGCCCAACCAACCATATCAAAATTTTTCCAACCTAACCTCATTATCCAAACCATATCAACCACCTCATCAAATGTATGCTTAAACCTTTCTACCTCAACAAAATGGCTCATACCAGCCTCCACAACCGAGACCACCATCTCAAAATCTAAATTATTCTACATATGTGAATCATGATACAACCAATGATGATAATTTGAGAAGAGATTTTGAAAGATTGCAAAGGGAGTATGAAAATTTGTGGGCTACCACGAGGAATTTTGAGCTACAATTGGGACCAATAACCCGACAAAACAATGCGAGACCGGTTGGAGCATTGCCAAGTGATACAATCCAAGCCCGAAAGAGCAATGCAATGCTATCTCTCTAAGAAGTGGAAAAGAATTGGTTGTCCCGAATGAAAAACATGATAGAGAATGCTAAAGAAGAAAAGAAGAAAAACTCCAAGGTGATGGAGAAGAAGAATGAAGTTGGTTATGATGATGACATGATGACAAAAGTGGATAAAAATAAGGAGTTGAAAAAGAAGCAATTAGTGGACTTCTTGAATTTGCATAAATCAGTAAGGATTCCATTCCCTCAAAACTCAATAATTTCAGAAAGGAGGAAGAAGACTGTCTCTTTCAACAATGGTCAACGTGCTCAACAAGGTTATTGTCAACATTCCTTTGATTGATTTGCTCATCAAAATGCCCAATTACTTACGGTTAATGAAAGATTATTAGCAAGGAAGCGGAAATAGGATGATGGTAAGAAAATTAATCTTGATGCTAAGTGCAATTTTTCAAAGGAGATTATCCCCTAAACTCAAAGATCCTGATAACTTTTTAGGACTGGTGAATATTGGAGGAACAACTACATCATTCATTTTGTCGATTAGGGGTTAGTATCAACATTCTGCCGAAATCCATTTACAATGATTGATAAGTTAGGAATCACTAATGACAAACAGACTAATGTTATACTCCAATTGGCGGACTTGACTGAAAGGAAACCATGTGACTTATTGGAGGACGTGCTTGTGCAAGTAGAGAAGTTAGTGTTTCCCGTTGATTTCTTGCAGTTGGACATCAGCAAGGACAATAAAATATCATTGATTCTTGGGAGGCCATTTTTATCAACTACACATACATTGATAGATGTTAATAAAGGGAAGTTGATTTTACAAATTGAAAGTGAATCGGTTGAAATTGATATTTTTTTTATTATAATGATAAATTTCCTATTTTTGAAGAAAAATGTGCTAATCATTCACTTGATCTTTCTGTTGGCAGGTCAAATGAAAAATCAAAACCACCCGGCGATGTGTGTGGGGTGAGAAAGGATCAAGAAAGATGTGCAAAGTATCGGAAAGTTTGTGACATCGAAATGTTTAAAGAGCGCAAAAAGAAGAGGAAATGATTCGAAAAACAGTTAGATGTGCTACAAAGATCAATCTAATGAGGACATTGGTTTTGTTGACAACAAGAAAACATGGATTTCTTTGCGAAAAAGTCGGGAATCAAGAAAAGTGACAGTTAAGAAGAGTGTGATTAAACTTTTCTTGGGAAGGCCTAAAGGAAAGGAGTGGCCAACCACCCTACTGTGTTTCCCATAAGTGAGAGTGCAATAGTCAAGCCTAAAGTATAAACAAGGGCGCTACAAGGGAGGCAACCCATGTTTTTTCTTAATTTTATTTCTTATATTTTTATTTAGTTTCTTGGTTTTATTGTTTTTCTTAATGTCTTAAAAGTTTCTATGTTTTGTTTTTGTTTTAGTGGTTGATGTTTTTGACTTTGACTCAAGGGTATTTAGTTCAACATAAATGACACCAAACGTCTTCATAGACAGAGAAGCTTCCCTTTTTTCTTTTTCTCTTCTTAATTTTTTGCATTGGGGACAATGTTATACACAGTGTAGGGTGGGCAACTTTCTTGATTTCTTTTTGTTTGATGCTTTATTGTCTTGGAAAAAATTCATTTTGTTCGATTTTGGCTTTCATATTTGTAGTTTAACTTTTGATTTGAGAGCTTTTCAAATTTTTGAAAATTTTGTTCACAAATTGCTTAGCATGTTTCTTTAATTTTCTACTCAATAATTTTTGAGCTAAACTGTCATGAGTAAAGTAGTCAATTTTAATATTTTTCTAACATGATTTTTAATTTTTGAGCACTAACAAGCCTACAATATTGTAGAGTTTTTACACTAAGAGATAATTGTGTAGATTTACTTGTATTGTACTCCAGACACTTGCTTTATTATATTTTTGAGGTGAAATTTTACATACTTTGATTTGATTTAAAGATGAGGGTAGGTATTTCTTTGGACATTTGAGCCTTTCACGCCAACCGTTACTGTAAATTTTATCCCTAAAACCCTACTTGAGCCTTAATTAATTTTGAATAGACAGAAGCACCATTCGTTTTTTTTAACCCATTTTTTATCTACCTTTGTGAGCTATCCTAAATGTCCCTTAAGATCATTTTAATGCCACATTAGTTGTTAAAGGGATATAAGGATGAAAGGTAGTTGTATGAGATTGTTAGAATGAATAGTGTACAGTTTAAGGTGTAGGGGTACTGAAAAAAAAAATTGTGTTGGAGTATTGCAGGTAGTGCCCATCAGTAGCAGCTACGATAGAGTATTAACAGGTAGTGCCTATCACTAGTATTTGTGTGGACATATATTTTTGGATAGTGCCTACCACTGGTACCCATTTTGGGGAATCGAAAAAAAAAAGATAGAAAATAAAGTAGTATTCTGATTCAAAAGATAAAAAATGGGAGATATTTTTACAAAGTGTTGGTAACTAGGGTTGAAATTTAAATCTCTTTTTCTTATTTGTTTATCCTTTTTCCCTTCTTTGTTAGCCAAGACTCTAGCCTTACGTTGCAAGCTAAAAGTCCTACCTAATTTAAGTCGAGTCAGTTGTCTGTATTATTGGAGAAATATAAGAAAAGTAAGCTATGGAGTGTTTAGAAAAATTCAAAGCGGGTTTGCATGATTTGATCTGAGTATCTTAAAAGTTATTTTTGTAAGAAGAGTATCTTAAAAATTCAAAGGGTGTTTATTATCATTTGACTATTTTTCTTATGATGATTTGGTTTTTCATTGTTTATGTAGATAATTGATGATATGTGTTGAGTATATTTGTGATTTATTTCTATATTGTTCGAGAATGATCAAAAACTAAGTGTGGGGTAGTTGATAAGTTCATTAATATCATATATTTATGTATTATTTACCTCGTTTTTGGTGATGTATAAGCAAGAATTGAGTAATTATAAATTAAAATGGGTTATTTTGAGTTTTGTAGGGTTTGAGTGAATAAAGATAAAATTGATCACAAAATTGGAAGAAAATTGCAAAATTAGAATTTACGTACACCGGTAAGGAGCGATTTAGATGCAGTTTGGCAAAAATCTTGTCCAAGTTTCGATTGAAGTGATTTTGGATGCATTGGAAAGCTAAGACAAAGATCTACAACTTTCATATTGTTTGAGTTTTCCGAGACTCCAATAGATCAAGATTAAAATCGCAAAAGAAATAGAGGTCTCCTCATTGGAAGTCGCACCCAAGTGCGACCAATTTGTAGAGCCCAGGCGCGATGTCTAGTAGCTCAAATCTTCATTTCTAGAAGTCACGCCCAGGCGCGACATTTATGTAGCACTCAAGCATACGCCGTTGGACAAGTTTCATGAGCTTGCTTAATTTGGAAGAAACGTTCTCACATGGGCCAGTTTACGTGGGAGTTTGTGAACTTATCATTTCGGAGCCCCAAAATCCTAATTTTACCTGTAAATACACCAAGAGAAGGGGAGGAAATAAGAGTCCAGCATTGGCCATCGTTAGTTTTTAGTTTTTAATAGTTAGAACAATAATTTAGACACAGGGTAGATTTTCTTAAGTGTTCAAGATAGAATTTTGTTCTCTTGTCAAGAATTTAAGATTCGACGATCATCAACATTGGTTTTCGCTGCAGTTACTAAGTTTGATTTATTTACTCTTCTTATACAATTCAATTTTTGTTTCCATTACGTTCTTGTTTTTTAATTATCGTTATTGTCTTATTACATTTAAATTCTTAATTGCTTCTGTAGTTGAGTAGTTAGGGTTTTATTTCATCGTTTTAAATCTCTTTTGTAGAGTAGATTAATTTAAATTCTTGTTCTTAATTAAATTCTTGTAAGTAGAGTAGATTGATTCAGGCTTTTAGTCAATTATATTTAATTGCTTTTCGTAGGATTACCATTTTACATTCTTGTCTTTATTTTAATTTCTTGTGATTAAATTTAGTTTAAATTTAGTCAAAAACTCTTGATTATTTCGTCTAACTAGTAAATAGGCTTGTGAACCTAATACTTGTTCCAATAGTTCTCGTGAAAATGATCCTTACTCATCCTATATACAAAGTCACCTCGTATACTTGCGAGTGTGTGAGAGTTGATTAGGATAATTAAGGTTTTTTTATTATTACTTGTTCATTATTTTCAAAAATCTAATCAACATTTCACTGAACAGAGTTCCCATCTTAATAGAACAGATAGCCTAGGATGTTTCATGTTCCAAGAGAAAGGCACCAAGTTATAGTACTCTATCTCTAGATTAATGCAAACCTTGGCAGGGTCTTGCCTTTGTTTGGAAAGTTCAAGAGTCATTTTGTTCATAATACTCCAAATAGTCCAACAACCAAAGGCAAATAAAGTGGCCCAAGGTACACTATGCACACTTGATAACCCTGGGAAAGACAACATTTTCTCAACTAGTCAACAAAAAGCCTAGGTGAATAAAAGGAAACTAAGTGATTGCCAAACAGATTGGCGAAGCTACAAAACCAGAGAATATGTTCAGAATTTTCAGAAGAGTAGTTGCACAAAATGCACTTGTCTTCTTATACAATATTTCTGCGCAGAAGTAGATGTTTAGTAGGTAGTCTATCCAAGCAAGCTATCCATAAGAAACATTTGATTCTATTTGGCAACTTGAGAGCACACATCCAGTTGTAACTAAGATTAGGAATGGATGGAGGATGTTTACAAGCACTGCAATTCTCTCTCCCATGGATGAAATCCTAAGCTGACTCGAAGGAAAAGGAACCATCATGGCCAGGATTCCATCTTAGATTGTCATTGCAAGAGAAGTGGTTTGATTGAGAAACGACCTTAACAAGGTTGATTACCTTAGGTGGTAAAATACAGTTTATCCAACCTTCAAAGCCCATTTTCTCCAACGACTAATTCTACCTTCATGAGGTCCTCGCCCTTGTTTAAAGGCCCATAAGTAAGCCTTCTAAGGGGGCTTGAAGTAAACCAAGTGTCTAACCAGAGTGGAGTTGACTTTCCATCGTTTATCACTTTTCCAACTCCACTATTGAAAGTGCTCAGGCCATTGCGTAAACACCTTGGATTTATAGACTCTTGAACATTTTTAAGATGCAATTTTCCTCAATGTTAGAGTCGTCCACATAGAGATGATTAAGAACTTTAGCCTAGGGTCTATCTACCTTAGTCTTAACCAACTCATCAACATAGCTTAGACATAGCAAATTTACTAAGGAGAGCTGTTTGCCTAAGCCCCAAACCACCAAGGTATTTGGGATTGTGAACCTTTCCCACTTTACTAGATGAAGTTTCCGTTTATCCATAGTTGAGCCCCAAAAGAAGTTTCTTTGTTCCTTGTCAAATTCTTTACAAAGCTTTAAAGGAAAAGAGGCTGTCTTGAATATAATAGTTTGGGATAGAAGCAATAGTCAGCTTCACAATTGCTTTCCTACTTACAAAGGACAAGAGGTTTGCCTTCCACCCCGAGAGTTTATTCCTGATTTTCTCCAATATGAAACTATAGGCATTTGATCATGCTCTACTGTGTTTAGGGGAAAACTCGAGGTAAGGACCAACATCCTCTACTACTACAATCTCCAGCAGGTTAGAGATGGGAGCTTTATCAGATTCTGGTGTATTTGGAGAAAACCAAATTCTAGATTTTGGTGGCTAATGCCGGGGCCTTATCTGAGGCTAAATCATCAAGAATCGATTTCTTTGACATGAATGATAGAATCTAAATGACTAGATGAGAACAAAATGATATCATCTGGAAAATGTAGTGGGGAGTCTAGGACCACCTCTTCCAAAAGAGAAGGGCTTCCAAGCATTCTAATCCACTCTCAAGTTGATAGCATAGAAAGGTATTCCATACAAATTATAAAGATATATAAGGATAAATGGTCCCCTCTATCTGATACCTCTTGAAGGAAAAAACCAATCAAAGTATGTACCATTAAGAAGTGTGGCAAGCCTAGTTGAGGAAATGCATTGAAGGATTAGGTGAATCGAATTCATTGGAAGGCCAAAGAAAACTAGGGTCTCCCTAATAAAATGTCAGGCAAGCTTTTCATAGGCCTTTTCAAGGTCGATCTTGATAGCACAAAGACCCATCTTCCCATATTTCTTTTTCGTCTTATAAATTGCCTCTTATACTAAGATAACAATGCCACGGTTGCTCCTCCTTGCAATAAAGCTGTCTTGGAAAGGGGAAATGTAAAGTATAGGTATAAACGGTCCTCCTATCTAATACTTCTTGAAGGAAAAAACCAATCAAAGTGTGGACCATTAAGAAGTGCGGCCAACCTAGTTGAGAAAATGCATTGGAGGATTTGTTGAATCAAATTCATTAGAAGGTCCAAGAAAACCAGAGACTCCCTAATAAAATGTCAGGCAAGCTTGTCATAGGACTTTTCAAGGTTGATCTTGATAGCACCAACACCCCTCTTCCCATATTTCTTTTTGATCTTATAAATGGCCTCTTATACTAAGATGACATTACCAGTGCTGCTGCTCCTCCTTGTAGTAAAGTTGTCTTGGAAAGGGGAAATGAAATTAACTACAAGAGGTCTAAGCCTATTAACCAAGATCTTGGAAAGGATTTTGTAACTAGTATTACATAAGCTTATGGGGTGAAATTGAGAAATAGACTCAGGGCAGTCCACCTTAGAATAAGGCACAAGAAAGAGTCATTGATGCTATGGAAAAGGGTTTAAGGTTAAAGCTATCCATGAATGAAGTTGATGATAGAAGGCCCTAAAAGATGCCAAAACTTTTGAAAGAAGAAATCATGAAGCCCATCTGGCTCTGGGGCTTTGAGAGGTTGGAGGTCAAAGGTGGCTCTCTTGATTTTACTAAATGAGGGCTTTTTGGAAAGGGAAATAAGTAGGGACTAATCAAGAAGAGTAGGATCACCTAGAAAATTCTCAACTGCAAGGTCACAACTAAAAATATCAATGGTGTAGAGTTAATAGAAGAAGTTTGAAACATGGTTGACAAGAAACTGTTCTTCAGTAATCCATTCACACACTAAGTTTTTTAAGGCAACAATCTTACTCCTTTTCCTTCTATAGATCGTAGAGGTTTGGAAAAACTTGACATTCAAGTTATTCTAGGGAAGATCACTCATTCTGGTTTTCATTGCCCATAAATCCTTTTTTTGCACAATGACCTTATTAAGCTCAGTTTGCAGATCTTATTCCAAGTTTACCAAGAAGGTAGAAGAAGTATTTTCGCTAGTCTTTTTTGAATACCCAAGAGCCTATTGAGAAGCTCCTTCTTCCTATGTAAAATGTTAGGCAAGTTGTTCCTACTCAAAGTCTTACAAGCATCAAAGAAAGCAAAGATAGATTCCAAGACATTTGTCGAGGGTCCATGCCAATGATTTTTGACTAAGTCTACAAACAAAGACTGGAAACCCAAAAATTCTCTAGCCTGAAAGGCCTAGATTTGAGGGATGGAGGCTTAGGTCTGAGATTGATAAGGATAAATTAATGGTCTAATTTGGTTTTGTCCAAATGAACCACCTAAGATTCTGGAAAAAGCAATCTCCAACTAGGATTACTAAAGGCTTTGTCCAATCTTTCAAAAATAAAATCCACATCTCCCATTTTTATAGGACCAAGTGAACCTAGGTCTCGATAACCCCAGGTCCAAAGAATTACAACTATCAAAAGAGTTTCTAAAGAGCTTTGCTTTGGTAGAATTGATAGGTTTGTCCCCTAGCTTATCTATTCTATTGATGGACTTATTTAAGTCCCCAAGACATAACCAAGGCAGTTCTAACCAACAACCAACTCTGATAAATTACTCCATAATTCCTTTCTTTCATTAAATTGAGGACTAGCATATATGAAACTAAAAAAACCAAGGAGTTGGATCATATTTTACCTGCACCACCGTATGGATAAATTGGTTGAAATTGGAAATAGGCTCCGTGTGAACATCCACCTCATTGCACAAGACCCACATGCCGCCTTTGAAACCCATAGAGATAACAATTTCAAATTATCAAATGGGAAGTTATTACAAATTTGAGTTGCTCTGTCCCTAAGTTGTCATGTTTCTACAAAAATCAAGATGTTTGGCTTATATGTTTGAATGAGCAACAAAAGGTGATCCCTAAAGGAGGGACTGCTTGCTCCTCTTACATTCCCAAAGTATCTTCATTAGACTATAATGTGAGTTTTGAAACTAGGACGATTACAGCGAAGTCATCCTTGTCAAAGGATGCAGCTCCTAGCTCCTTGAGAAACGTCTCCTTTCTTAAGCTCTCTCTTCTATTTCTTGGCCTTAGGGTGACAAAATAGTCCAGAATACCCGAGTTTAGCCTCTCATCTTCAGTGATGTAGATCCTTATACCAAACACATCTCTTGAAGTTGAGATGACCACCAGTGTTATTTCTTGTCCATTGAGAATGAACATTGGTTCTAGAGTTAGAAAACAACTAGTCCCTTTGTGCTTGGGTTTAAATTTTATACGGATCATCTGTAAAAGTCAATTTTTTTTATGCACACTAGAACCAATTAAAATTTGACAGCACACATTCCATTACCCTCCATCCTTTGTCTAGTTTTGTTTCTCCTCATCCATACTTGCCTGACCATCCCTCCAAAAATACATCAGTCGCTTTAACTCCCTGTACAACGATCACCCTCACCCTCACCATGCTCCCTTCTCTCCTAACTTGCTTTAATTAGTTTTGCTACATCCAAAACAAAACAAGCTCATCCAACTACAAATTTTTTATTTTTATATACATGGATGTATATTATGTTGGAATACATTTTCCATCTTTTTCATTGGCAAAAAAATTAGCCAAAAAGAAATTGTGAAAGTTGAGAACATGGTGGAGGAAGAGAAGGCCATTTTTTTTTTTTTTGGGGCAAGAGAATGTTATTTTTGGTTGAGGGATTGGGAAATGCTAGTGATTTGAGATGTGGTTTGGTAATAGAGAACGAAAAAGGGTATTCAACCCTTGAAATGGTGATAAATCATAGAAGATTGATTCTAAGAAGGAAGAGAGAAGGATGTGCGAGAGAGAAAATTGAGGGCAAGGAGAGGCGAGAAAAAAAGGGGTGGGGAATTTTGTGGGGTTGGGGTAGAAGGTTCGAAATAGAAAAAACATGGCTTTGACATATTCTAGGGAGGAGGGTAATAATATAATACTTAGGTGGAGGGGTTTTATTGGATCTAACTTGTAGACTAGTTACCTAATTTACTTCAAACTCTTCCCACTCTTATAACACGTTCTATCCTTAATTTTAAAAATTTCTGCTACTAAATTGATTTTATTGGTATTTTTTTAATGGCAACAAATAGTTTATATCATTTATCTCTTATTTAAACGAAACCTTTGATGCACAAACAGAAGAATATATTCTCAATTCAACTGTCACTTAGGCTGCAGTCTGCAGTTTGTAATGTAGGGATAACAAGGATTCCGTTTAGATCACTACTATTCAAGATATATATATATATATATATATATATATATATTTTAAATAAATACTGTAACAACATTTTGTATATATGGTATGTGAGATAAAAAATTGATTAGAAAACATATTATGAAATGACTGCGAAATATTTTTAGAGAATAATGAAAAATGTTTGTTTTCAAATAGAGCCAGGATTGTTGGCACTGAGAGTCTCATGTAATGCAATATTTAATGAGAATTATCAAGGATTGTCACGGAAATATATAAGCTTTTCTTTTGTCCGATGACAATGAGAATTATTGAGGTCGATTATTTGAGCCTTTAAGGCATCTTTCTATAAACAAGTAGTCTTGTACCTGAAAATTCGAATAGAAAGAACCAACTAATTAACGTACAATCTAGTCAACCGTTGAAGCTATAAATGTACATTGCTAGAAAACGTACAATAAGGTTCGTTTTATCTGACCGGGTTTTGGAGAAAATTAGAAAGGAAACAAATCATGAAATCCATCAGAAACGTGTTTAATAATCGCTTATTTCTATTCTAAATTTCTAGTGACGATTTCTATGCGCACTTAGAATTGTCAATATTCTCTTCTTTGCATTCTTCTTTCTGGAGGGTCCTTAGTCTGCTCTTGTTTGTTTCCAAAGATGAATTCTTTTCTCCCTGTTCGGCTGCCAATAGTTGACTTGACTTACTTGTAAATATCCAGCCAACCGTGATAAGAATTTGATCATATTTTTTCTAGAGCGAATTTGATCATGATATTAACTCGGAATATTTTCTTCTTTTTATGAGTAAGGTATATTTTCGATCAACTTAAAGGACCAGAAAAGTAGAAAATTACGTATGGTGGCTAGATAATCAGTCTCATGAGTCACAATCATTAATTAATTGCTAAAAGACCTTTTTTTTTTTTTTAAAATCATATGAGTGTTAAAAGAAATTTTAGTAGGCCAGAAATTAATTTGACGAAATCATCGTTCAATCAAAACAGACACAATATTAAGAGTTACCGACCATGATATGTGGCGTTTCATTGTTTTTTCATGTCATGTACATGCCGATGTAAGTTGTGGTATTACAATTTTCCACAAAGAGGAAATCATAAGACGGCATTTTCATTGAAGTTGTTATTAGCTTTTCAATATCATTAAATAGGAGGAATCCTACCTCAACATGAATTCTTTTTACATGAAATTCTCATGTATGGCAACTTTGACATCATTTAAAAATGGACAAATTTCATTTTCTACCCCCTAATTTATATCTAATTCTCCCTTTGTATCTCTAATTTTAGTTTTAGACACTTTGGACCCTCAACTCTCAAAATCATCTCACTGTATCAATTCTATTTTTCACATGTTACCAAAACTAATGAAATTTTCGCATGTATCCAAAAATTTGTGATAGATTATTGTATACTTTACTGAATTTGTTATACATGTATAAAAATATTGTTAAATTTGGTGACAACGTTAAAAATTTAATTGAAATGAGACAATTTTAAAAGTGTCTACAACTAAAATTTGATGTGCAAAGTAAGAATTAATAATAAGTTCATACATGTAAAGTGGAATTAGTCCTTTAAAAATTAAAACAACTATCACTTTCTGTTAAAGAACATGGGGTTCCATCTTAAAACTAATTGGAGATAAGTGGAATGGCCCAATAACTTATTAATTAGCTCAGGATCTTTTGACTAGTTGATGTGGAATTTTTATACTTTAACACCTTTAACATCCCCTCTCACACATGATTTGGATTGGACATGAAACCTGTTACACATGAGTCAGACGTAAGAGAGCCCACATGACTTGGATTGGATATAGAACCCTGGATTGGACATACGAATCCTAATAAGATAGCCCACATGGAACCCTGTTACAGAAGAGTGGGTCTTGGTCAGACGTAAGAAAGCCCACGTGACTTGGATTGAATATGAAATTGGATTGGACATGGAACCTATTATAAGTAGGTCAGATGTAAGAGAGCCGAATCCAAAACACGTGTGGATGGATTGGATTGGGCATACGTAAGATAGCCCACATGGAACCCTGTTACAGAAGAGTGGGTCTTGGTCAGACGTAAGAAAACCCACATGACTTGGATTGAATATGAAATTGGATTGGACATGGAACCTGTTATAAGTAAGTCAGATGTAAGATAGCCGAATCCAAAACACGTGTGGATGGATGGGAAAATACTTGAGTGGCTAGCTCTGATACCATGTTCAAGAATATGGGCTTCTATTTTAAAACTAATTAGTGATAAGTGAAGTGACTCAAAAATTTATTAATTAATTTAAGATCTTTTGACTAATCGATGTGAGATTTTTATACTTTAAATTTATTATGTTTAATGCTTATAGGCATAAACAAGTTTTTAAAATTACAAAGTGTTAAACGTTACATGGCTTTAAAGCATAAAGAAATTATTAAAAAAATAGAAATAGAATTTTCCAAATAAGTTTCATATCAATATCCCATATTTTCTCGTGTAAGTTTATGGGCTTGTCAAGTCTTGTTAAAGTTTCCTCTGGATAAGTCGTCTTGCAATTCTTGTTTCTGGATCCTATTTACTAGAAGACTAGAAAAACTTTATGGAAATATTGTAGTACCCTTTAAAAATGGGAAATCGCCAAAATAGTCCCTCAACTTTTGCACTTTAGCCAGAATAGTCCCTCAACTTTCTTTTTAGCCAGAATAGTCTTTCAACTTTTTTTTTAGCCAAAATAGTCCTTTAACTTTTATTTTTTAGCCAAAAAAGTCCTTTTATAGTGTAGTCACCATAATTTTTTTTTTTTTTATTTTTATAAATTTCACATGAAAGGACTATTTTGGCTAAAAAATAAAAGTTGGAGGACCATTTTGGCTACAAAAACAAAGTTGAGGGACTATTCTGGCTAAAGTGCAAAAGTTGAGGGACTATTTCAGCGATTTTCCCTTTAAAAATTTTGGTAGATCAAGCAAATTTCTAATGAAGAAGAGAAAGAGAAGATTATGGAACTTGACAAGAAGCAATGACAAAATTGTGAAGACACAGACAGGTTAACGTGGCCTTACTACCGCAAATAAACACGTTTGAAAAACCAAGGAAAATTAACTGTGAACTCTGGGTCTTGAATGAGCATAAAAGTCGTAAAAAAACACCACCAACAAGTGATGTTGATTAAAAATTTGATTGTTGATGGTGGACGGTGTTTTCTGCAATTATGCCATTTTAAATAAGAGATGCTATGACTTTCTTGGCTCTCATTTAATGAAGCAAACACGTGGAACGAGCTAGATCTTTAGCTATCGGTGAAAGTCATACTTACGATGATGAATTATTTAAATGTTTTAGAAAATTTGTGTTTTATAGACAATTTTTAAAGTAAATAAATATATTATAGTATATAAAATTTTTAAAAGAAAAAATAATTTAAGAATCACATTTTAAATTTATTTTTCAAAATTAATTTATGTAATAATATCTTATTAAATTACGTTTCTATGATTTTAAATTTTTGGTCAAATTTTATTTTATTTTTTTCAAATTTAATAATACATCGTTGACTTTTATTTATAACTTATATTTAACATTTTATATAGATACAATATTTTTAAACTATATATGTTGGGATTGTAGAATTTTCTAAAGCCATATAGACACCCTGAGACTTGAGACTTTCCCGTTCCTTTTTCCTTTTCACTTTTGGTAATTAAGCAATGAGATCTTTTTTCCTTAATAACAATGAGGTGTTTCCCGTTAACATATGGTATAAAATTTTGTTTACTAATTCATCAAATGCATCATTTTAAAAGAATAGTATTAATTTGACTTGATTCAAACAATTTTTTTTTTTTTTTTTGATAAAAGGCTACCCTATTAAAGAATGCAATCTCCCTGCCAAATTAATAATTTATTAGAATAACATAAAAAATAACCCTATTCGAATTGCACTTCAAAATTATTGCAAATTAGACAAATCGCATCAAACCTTTCCAATTCAGCTTCATAAAAAATAAGAAGTCATGGTTTCCCTCCGGCAGTTGGGACTATAGTGGAGTTTATACTATTACGATTCGGTAAAAAGCAAGTGCCTTTTTTTCTTTTTTTTTTTATTTTGACTTTTTCATGCCATATCACTATAACGTCCATTACCAAGTTACCACAAATAAGAATATTATGTGTTTTTAGGTGGTTAAAAAAGATTTACTCCCTCGGTTATTCTATTGACTAGTGAACTGATTGAGAACATGAGGACTTCCAAGCCAGCTGTTTAAATTCTATTTGGCAAATTTAATTTTGAAAAGGAAACGAGAATAAGTTCTAATAGGTTGCACTTGAAAAAGTATAAAATTCCACATTCTCCAGATCATACAATTGATGACTCCCATAAAGTCAATTGTATAGAATCAATGGATAATAAAATGAAGAATTAATTTGAGCCAAGTTAGAGATGGTATGATAAAATTTCGATTAACATCTTCAACATAAACAAAATCAACTCGCTCGAATGAGTACCATCATCATCTTGATTTCATCTACAAGCACTCTATGTAAATATGTAGTTTGTTATATAAATAAAATTGGTGGGTATATGTTGTAATTTAAAAAAAAAAAAATTCAGCGCACATGCACTGCATTGTAGAAGCGCATGTGCGCTGAAGGCATTGGCCAAAAATGGTCAGTGCACATGCGGTGCTACAGTGCGCGCATGTGTGCGCGTCACTGTAATTTTGACTGTTTGAAATTGAAAAATTGGTAAAATGGAGAGAATTGTAACTTTTAGTTTAAGAGGGGTGTTCCATAGATTGAAAAGGTGTATTCCAATGGATTCCTCTAATCTTCCATCACTATAAAAGAGAGTTATACCCACTAATTCAAGATGTACATTCATCATTAAAAATCTATCTCTTCTTATATCATTCTTTCACATTGAAGATTTCTAATTTGTCCTATTAAAAATCTTCAAGAATTTATTGTATCTTAGATGTAGGTTACTATTCACCCAAAAACAAACTATTGAATATAGTGGGGGTAATCAAAACCTTAAGAAAAGTGATATACACGCCTCAAATTCTATAGATTTTGATATTCTCGAATTTTACAAGAAACACTTGTTCCTACTCCATACTTGCTATTTCATTTCATTTATTTAACAAATTTAAGGTTTTGATTGTGAGTAAGCATGAAAACAAGTGGTGAGTCTGCCTTTAAAGTGATGAATCAAGATTTCGTAAAATTGGATCGTCTTGATGGAATCGGAACAAATTTTAACCGATGGAAAGACAAGATGATGTTTTTCCTCACTTCACTAAAAGTTGCTTATGTTTTGGATGCACTAAAAGTTGCTTATATTTTGGATTCTGCATTGCCCGAAATTTCTGCACCAACCATTGGAGATTTGGAGGACCTCAAGGCACAACTCGGAGAAAAGGAAGGAAGATGAGATTGTGAGTAGAGGTCACATTCTCAACACCCTTTCAAACCGTTTTTATGATCTTTTTACAGTGATCAAATCTCCAAAAAAAATTTGGGCTGCTTTGGAACACAAATACGCTACACAAAAATAAGGTATGGACAAATTTCTTATTAAGAAATATTTTGAATTCTGTATTATTGACTCTTCTTCTATTTTAGATCAAGTTCATGACCTTCAAATTATTATTTCAAAATTAAAAGATCTTGGTGTTGAAATTTAGAATCATTGCAAGTGGGAACAATTATTGCAATATTGCCTTCTAGTTGGAATGATTATCAAAAGAAATTGCTTCATACTACTGAAATTTTAATAATTAATCAAGTTTTGAAACATATGAGAATCGAAAAAGATATTAAAAATTTTCATAAGAAGGATTTAGAATTTGTTTCAAAAGTGAATTTTGTTAATGAGAATAAAAGTCAAATCACAAGTTCTAAAAGAAAATTTTCCAATGAAAATACTAATTCTAAGGACAGGTTCAAAAGGAATAGAATATGTTATAATTGAGATAAGAAAGGGCATTATAAGAATGAGTGTAATTCCAACAAGAAACAAAAGAAGAATAATGCCCCTAAAGCAATTCTTGTTGAAAGAGATGCTGGAATTGTTGCATTGATAACTGATTGTTACATTGGTATGATTTCATAATTGAATGTGGCAATTTCAACTAAATCAAATGATTGGTGGTATGACTCTGGTGCTACCGTGCACATCTGCAACGATAAATCTCAATTCAAAACTTATGAATATGTTCCTGATAGCTATGAAGTACGTATGGAAAATCATACTTCAGCCAAAGTTCATGGGAAGGGAAACGTGGAGTTGTAATTCACTTCCAGTAAGAAGTTTGTGTTAATGAATGTACTTCGTATTTCAAAAATTAGGAAAAATCTTGTATTAGCCGATGTATTGAATAAGAAAGGGTTGAATGTTGTATTAGAGTCAAACAAAGATTTTGTCTTGTCCAAAAATGGTGTATTTGTAGAAAAGTGCTACTCTTGTGATGACATGTTTAAACTTAGTATCAATAAAGATAATATTTTTGTTTATATTGTGGATTCTTCTTATTTTATATGACATGGTAGATTAGGACATGTTAATCATAAAATACTTCATTTTATGTCTAAATATAGATTAATATCTATCAAAGATAATTTTGAGAAGAAATGTGAAATATGCATTCAAGTAAAAACAACTAAGTTGCCCTTTACAAAAGTTGAAAGAAATAAACAATTATTATAACTTGTGTATTCAGATGTTTGTGAATTAAATAATTTTTTTAACAAGAGTGGTAATAGATATTTCATCACTTTCATTGATGATTGCCCTAAATATTTGCACGTTTATTTAATGAAAGCAAATGATGAAATATTTGATATGTTTAAATTTTATAAATTTCTTGTAAAAAATTAATTGGATAAGAAAATCAAAATATTGAGGAGTGATAGAGGTGGTGGTATATTTTTCTACCGAATTCTCAATATTTTGTGAGCAAAATGGTATTATACACCAAACAAGTGCACCATACACTCCACAACAAAATAGTTTGGTTGAAAGAAAGAATAGAATTTTGGTGGAGATGATTAACACCATGATCCTAAGTTTTGGCTTGCCAAGGAATTTGTAGGAAGAAGTTTCGTTGGCTACTTGTCATTTACATAATCGAATTTCTTCTCTCGAGACTAAAATGTCACCATATGAAATATGGAAGGGAAGAAAATCAAACTTAACTTATCTTAAAGTTTGGGAATTATAGCCTATTATAGAGTTCCAAACATTAAAAGAGTAAAATTGGGATCGAGAGAACTTAAAAGTGTGTTTGTTAGCTATGCTGAACATTCTAAACTCTATAGACTACTTGACATTGATTCTAATGTTATTATTGAATCAAGAGATGTTGAATTTTTTTAGAATAATTTTCTTAAAAATTCAACTGTTAATATGGATCCAATTAAAACAGGTCAAGAATTGACTCCAAATGTTGACTTTTCTTCTAATAATAAAAGAAGGGAAGTTGATACTCTTTCTAACTTTAGAAGAAGTCAAAGACAAAGGAAAGAAAATTATTTGTCTTTGATTTCATATCTTCACAAGCTATTATTTTCTTAGTTGAAATCAATAGAGATCACTTGTTTAATAAGATACAAATTTTATTAAATGCAGAAGATGATCGTAAATCATTTAGTGAAGTTATGTCATCAAGAGATGCAACATTTTGGAGAAAGGCTGTAAATGATGAGATGGACTTAATATTATCAAATAATACTTGGGTTCTAATGAATTTACCTCCTGACTTTACACCTATTGGTTGTAAATGGGTGTTTAGGAGAAAATATGGCACTGATAGATCCATATTGACATATAAAGCAAGACTTGTAGTTAAAGATTTTAAACAAAAGGAAGTAATTGATTATTTTGACACTTATGCACCTGTTGCAAGGATTACATCCATTAGGGTACTAATGCTGAGGTCCTCCAAATCTCATTCAGCTTCCATTTATAACTTGTGTGTACATCAAATGGATTTAAAACAGCCTTTTTAAATGGTGATTTGAACGAAGAAATGTATAAGGAACAACCAGAAGGTTTTACATTGTCAGGAAATGAATATAAAGTTTGTAAACTAGTTAAATCTCTATACGATTTAAAACAGACACCCAAACAATGGAATGAAAAGTTTGAATCAGCTTTACTCTCTAACGGATTTAGATATAATAATGCAAATAAGTGCATTTATTCTAAATTCATTGAAGAATATGGTGTCATTATTTGTCTATATGTAAACGATATGCTAATTGTTAGTACTTCTTAAATGGTGTACTTGAAACTAAGAAGTATCTGTCTTCTCAATTCAAAATGAAAGATCTTGATGAAATAGATACTATCTTAGAGATTAAAGTTAAAAGGTATAGTGAGGGTTATGTTTTATATGAAACACATTATGTTGAGAAAATTTTGAATAAGTTTCAATATTTAAATGTAAAAGTATGTGAAACAAGTAAATACTCTTTTTGACCCAAACTTTAAATTAAGTGAGAATACTGGCAATCCTATTGCTCAACTTGAATATGCAAGTGTAATAGAAAGTTTAATGTATGCAATGAGTTGTACAAGACCGGATATTTTTTTTGCCGTGTGTAGATTATCTAGATATATTAAAAATCCTAGAAATAATCATTGAAAAGAAATTGGGAGAGTTCTTGGTTATCTTAATAGAATTAAAGATTTAGAACTTTTCTGCAATAGCTTTTCAGCTGTACTTGAAGGATATTCTGATACTAATTGGTTTACTAGTATTAGTGATAAAAACTCTACAAGCGGGTGAATTTTATGTTTGGTGGAGGAGTAATTTTATGGGTTTCAAAGAAACAAACTGTAATTGCTCATTCCACAATGGAAGATGAATTCATAGCCTTGGCCTCAACTTGTAAAGAAGCGGAATAGTTGAGAGACTTGTTATTAGACATCAAGTTCCGGCCTCAATCAATGCCAGCCATTGCTATTGCTTTGAATTGTGATAGTGAAGCCACAATATCTAGAACATTGAATAAAAAATACAATAATAAACCTAGACATATAAGTCTAATGCATACTTATATTAGACAGTTATTAAATAATGGCGTCGTAACTGTTGTGTATGTAAAAACATACAATAATTTAGCGGATTCATTGACTAAACCTCTTGCGAGAGATTTGGTAAAATCGACGTCATTGGAAATGGGATTGAAACCGTTTATCTAAAACTACTAACAATTGTAACCCAACATTTATTCTAGTACTACCATTAGATTAACAGGTTTAAAGGGTAAAATCAAGTTGTTAATAAGTAGTTATGAGCAATAAAATTATGTGTATATCATTCCATGTTGTTAGTGTAAATGGTAACCCTTAAATGGGAAGGTTAAATATATAAATATTTATATTTTTAATGAAATCATTTTATTGTGTTTTTAACTTTAAAATTTTGAGAAGATTTTACCTATATGATCATAACAAGTGGTTCCATGTACACCTTCTAAACAAAAGTTTAGAATTCTCTTTTATACAATACTTATTTTATAATATAGAGTGAGTGTCAACATTTTTTTTTTTTCATTTTTCTAGATTGTAACGCTACATCCTTATTTGATTCCATTTCAACAATTTTATTGAATAAAAAGTACTAGAAAATGAAAAGAAAAAATAATTTTACAAAAGAAATGGGAGCCATCATGTTTGCAATATCCGGCCATACATTACAGTTTTGACAACATCCACATATAATTACATGGTGTGCTAGTAAACAAAAAATTAAATTAGAATTAAAATTAAAATTGGATTATATAATAAAAATAAAACTTCTAAATATG
This sequence comes from Cinchona pubescens, assembly GCA_025175665.1. NCBI lineage: Eukaryota > Viridiplantae > Streptophyta > Magnoliopsida > Gentianales > Rubiaceae > Cinchona > Cinchona pubescens. The sequence goes on from JANKKI010000338.1 coordinate 233,370, forward strand.
TAAAAAAATTCCAATGTACCATGCAAACGTCAGGCCACGCCAGAAGGAGTTAATGGCTAAAGTTTCAAACACGTGGGGGCCCAACTTACCCGGGACCAATCTCTTTGCTAGCGATCTGAAATCCTTCTCTCGGTAGCTATACGTAAGAAAACCAAAAAAATAAATCACCCGAGACTTGTTCAATTAATTTCATGGGTTAAATTGGAGGTCGAACCGAGTCAGCGGACGCTAAACCGGTTTCTTCCGCACCGTTTGGCTCCAAACACTTTAAAGATGGCATTTTGACTATCTAGATGTGTTTTTGACATGTTGAAGCCTCGCCATTAACTGCCGTTATCCTGGGTGATAACAGAAAGTGCTCTCGAGAAGAAAGATGGTGCCCTGGCAAAAACCCATCGGTCCGATTGAGCTGCTCGGTCTGTCGGTTCAATCCTTTTGTAAGATCTTGAACCTCTATTACTACCATCGCCGTCGCCACCTTCGGCTCTATAACCTCTTCTAGAACTTCCTTCCCTTGGTAAATGCAGCGCATAACTCTTCGCTCGATTCAATAAAGCCCGGTTCATCATTTCTTTTCTTTTCTCCTCGGGTAATTTCAAAGTAAACCGTTCCACATTCTTCCCCGGTTGAACCAAAGAATGCCCGGTAGAATGTGATCTAAACCTTCCAAACTAATCCAAAAACTCGCCTAATCGACCCCGCTCTCGGTGGTGGCCTGTTCGTATCAAAGCTATAAGTCCGGTTCACCGCCGGTCTAATCGTTTCTTGCCTCTCCGGCGGGTCTTCACACACAACTTGTACTGCCCCAGCGTCGTTGTGTTGACCTTGGCCGCTACTTTCTTGATTTTCCGGATTACTCAACTCCGGCACCTGATAAGAGTCTTCACCGGGCTGAGGTGTAAGATTAGCCCTACAAACGGGGCAAGTCACGTGAGATTCCAACCAAGCATCAATACATTCGGGGTGAAACACGTGATCACACTTGGGTATTAAACGCAGCGTTTCGTCATCTTGAAACTCGTTCAGACAAACAGCGCACTCGAGAACTCCTTTTCCAATCTTGTGATCCTTAACTTCGGCGTACGAAAACGTCGGAAAAGTCTCGATCACGGCCTGCTCAAGGCCTTGGGAGGCGGCGTTGCCTCTACGCGGGAGCATAGCCAGAGCATTTCGGAAACCGCTGTTGTTGGAGTTGGAATCGGAGCTGCAGCGGCGGATGTAGATGGAGAAAAAGCCCACAATAAAAATAGCCGCCACAAGAACCACTATGATTATCGCCATGGACGGGCTGAAATTCGCATAGGGAAGTTGTGGGTTATCGTTGTTGTTGTTGGATTGAGCTTCGACTCTCGGCATAGCTGGAGATGAGAATAAAACGAGAAAAGCCATCGCCAAGAAAACGTGGATTTTTTCACGTTGAGGACTCTCCATAATTTGTTCTTTTATTTTGTGAGAAATTTGGAGACAATTTGAGAGAGAGATTATATACTTTTGGTTTTGTACAATATAGAATAATTATAAGAGATGATCAAAGAGTGAGAGGGCACTTTTTGCTTGTTGGGGAGGGAAGAGGTGTCGAAGGGAATAAAAAGACTTGTGATGAGGAGTCTTTGAATTTGATTATGGACTTTCGAAATATGAATATTCGTGTAAAAACTAAGGAAAATAGGAATATCAATGATGTTGTAATTTCACATCACCAACATACTTATCCAATATTTTTATTTTTCAATTCTCTCTCCTGAATTTTAGACATCTTCGAGTTATAACTAAAAGAAAAAATGACTTTAATACTCACTCACATTTTATATTTGTACTTTTTTAAATTTCACATTTTTACATTTTAATCATTCACAAATTCATAATGCACTATTTAGGTCGCTCAATACAAGTATAAGCATATTTTGGTTTGAAATACTCAAATGCGTATCAAATGTAATATATTTAAGTACAAATTGATAATATATAATTTTAAATACTAAATTTTCTAAAAAAATAAAAGAGGATTAGGATCGTGGTAATAGGAGTAGTGGAGGAAAAACAGCGAGGGAGGGGAATATGGATAGTGATGGTAGTTGAGAATTTTGAGGTAGTGGTGGAGGATATTTTAGGTAGTGTTGTTTACTATTTAAAATTTGTGTATTACTAATTTTATCCATAAAAAATGTAATATACGATATAGATATAGTCTGTATATATATATATATATATATATATATGATCATTTCAGATCAAAATATATCCATAATTATGTTGAGGTGCCAAAATGGTGCATTTTAAATTTGTAAGGAATTAAAATGTATTTTTTGAATGTGAAGGTCTAAAAAAGTATAAATGTGAATGTAAGAGACTATTAACATTGTTTTTCCTAATTAAAACTTATCCAAAAGAGTAAAAATTATAATTATTTTAAAAACATTATAGCATGTAATGTTACTATTACGCAGAACCTAAAATCCATACAAAGGATCGTTAGATAGATTTTCCTTATTGATGTGAAGTGGGAAAGCTGGGTAGGCAGTGTTGTAACTATGTAATCGTCATGATCTTTGGTAAAATTCTAAAATGTATCGAATTATGAAACTATAAAACACAATACGCTCCATTTTAAAATGTCTAATTTTTAAATGTTTCGTAGATGTGTGGTTTTAAAAGCATATAATTTTTTGTTTTTAGTGATTTGAATGCTAAATTCATTTATTATTAATATTTATAATTAATGAAAACGAAAATTAATCAATTAAATGTGAAGTCAATACATCTTTTTAATCACTCCAGCCACTCTGATTGATGAGGACTTAGTCTTATAAGGATGGCTAGCCACGTGAGCTAATCTAATTTATTATAGGAAATTTGTTGTTTCTTAACTCGTCCATAACTTCTAGTATACTTCTGTGTAAAGGACTTCTACCTGTTTATATTATTAATTTATAGACATATTATTTGATTTGAATAAAATCAAGATTACTAATTAAGAAGTTCTACAATATTTTAAAAGTTTATGCAGTGTAATCTTTTAATACATGATATTATATTGTATAAATATTTAAAATACAACTATTTCGTTAAATTTAAAGGCTTATATAATATAAATTTTAAAACACATAATATTATAGTGTATAAATGTTTTTTGCACACAAAATAATACCTAAAGAGATGGTAAATTTTCCTAATGATTAGGAAGTGGGAAAATCCGAGTCTAGAAAGGACTTTTTCGTGGGGTTTGGTGATTTTTCATGACGTGTTTAAATTCTGGCAACGACCAATTATTTTCCAAGAGCCCAGTTGGTTTGTTTTATTACATTATTTCCAAGATGAATTTTTTTTCTTTATTTTTTCCCTTCTCCCCCTTTTCTTTTTGTAGGTAAAACATTTGGTTTTTCTGGGCGAGTTTGTTATGTAATCATCGTGTGATTTAAGTTTGAGATAGAAAAGAAACCTTAGGAGTATGCAGGAAATAAAACTCCTTCTGTGATTGATTTTTGTCGATGAAAAATCGAAGTGGTACACTAGATTTTTGCTCAAGTAATTTGGTTGAGATGCACATAAAAATCAAGTGTAGCTATTGCATTTTGACACTAGTGAAAGTTTTCCTGAAATATGTGGCTCCGAATTTTTTATTTTACATCCTGTCCAATTTTTTGTGTCACTTTTTTTAATATTCGTTACGTGTATTTTGATGTATTAAGTATTTACTATAATAAAATATACGTGACTATACACATTAAAAATATAAAGAATAAGACAAAAAATTAATATATAAAATAAAATAGAATATCTCGTGAACAAATATAGTGTGGGCATCCTGTAATTTTCATTTCTGAGACGATGAGACTCAAATTTTGCAACTTGCTTAGAGATCACCTGTGTAATTATTTTGCCGCTTTTAGGAGTTAAAACAAACTTACCATTGTACGAAGATATATTGTAGTCATGAACGAACTTAATCGTTCTCGGAAGACAAATAACTTTCCTGAATCTGATTAACGTTAGTTAAGGTAAAACAGTGGACAAACGATGACCACTGCCCTTCTGTTTTTTTATTAGAAAAAGTTTCTTTTGGTTTCTACAATTAAAGCCGCCACTCTTTAATGAAAAATTTATAAGATCACAATTTAATATTATTAATCAAAATCAATGTAATAACAAAAATTTATTAGTTATTAATTACAAATTTTAGATATTTAATTAAATTTTATTGTTTTTTACGTGAATTTAGTGACACGGTTAATAGTCATCTTATTAAGTGGCATTAAATTTATATTAAATCACAAATTCTTAATTTTATATATTTGATCAGTTTTTTTTTTTTTCACAGATCAAGTGACAAGTTAGGTCTTGTCAAGTGGTATTTGATCGCATTTTGTTCTTTTTTCACAAATCTAATAACACATTAGTGACGCTGTGGAGTGATGTTTAATTTATAATATTGTATAGATATACTCTTTTTTAAATTTGACAAATGTTATGATCATAATTTCAAGCCCAGAAATTAATACTGTAGGTAACTATTGAAATAAAAACATCTGGGCAATAAAAGTAAAAACAAAATTTTCAAGTTGATGGGCCTTGGGGGCAATCATTCGACTTCATAAACTCGAAATAAATCTCTATGTTTTTTCAAACAAATATATACACAATTTATCGTAATATAATACATTTCAGGAAACTACGTTGTAATCTAATGAGCTCACGGCTTTCGTCACTACCATTGCTCTTCCTTTAATTCATTAAAACTATAAAATTTAGTTTTAAAAATTAGTTACAACATCTTCTATCTCATTTGCTATTTCACTTTCTATTCTATTATTAAATAAACTTGTAAGATTATTTTTAAATATAATTAAAATTTTTAATAAAAAAATCTTGACTTTTATTAAGTAATGACATAAGAATTAAAATAAGAAATGATAAACGTAGAAAATTCTTACCGAAAAAATTTCCGCGGTGGTCCTTTGGTCCTTAGCACATGTGGCGGCTTCAACTGATCGATAGTCAAATTCAGTAAATGACAATTTAATTAAGATTATTGCCTTGAACATTACGCCAAAGAACTTCCAGTACATTCCATATTAATATGAAGACTTTTTTTGGTGGTAAATTAATCTGAAGAACTTGATACCACTAAACACATTTCTTGAAGTTAACTTTACAAGCAATGAGAAAAAAGGGGGAAAATAAAGATAAATTCATAAGATGTTGCATACAAAAACTTAAATGACAAAAAATTATAGAATTGAATTTTATTTATTTAAAGATTTTGTCTTCTTCATCTTGACATTAGTTCTTTTGTAATCTATGCGAGTTATAGTGATCTTTATTCGTGCAAGTAGAGCTGATCAAACGTAGCACTAAGGTGTCTACGTCAATGACCATCAATTTAATTAATTAAGATGGCTAATTTATTAAAATAAGTTAACTTTTGAAAATTATTTCGTCTGCATAAGAAACTTAAGATGTTAAAACACCTTAGCTGAGGCAAAAGACAAAGAGTTAGGTAGATCTGATCTTTGACCCCACTTGTAAATCTTGTAGTGTGGATTAAATGTTATAAAATCTATGACATATGTTGATATAAGTAAAATTTTATAAGATTTAATTTTAATACCTGTCTACAAGTAAAATAAAAAACTGAGTTTATGGTAATATTTTTCAAGACAAAATTAAAAGAATTTATACAATCTTTTAAAACACGTGGTATTATGTATTATTAAAAATTCAAAATACAATAGAATAACTTTCCAAGCCACTATAGAATTTTCGCCTTGAAAAATATCAGTAAGCCAATCCTAAATACCATAGTTTAACCACTACAAATTTAAAGTATTATATGATTGAAATTTTGCGACCAAAATGGTTTAGTGACCTCTTAAGTAATTTTCCATTATCTATTCATCTAACTGATATAAATATGAATTCCAGCCCTTCAAAATTTTCCACGCTTTTGAAACCTTGATAGTTGACTTGAATATTTATGCATTATGCAGGATGATGTAACAAATGGAACAAAGCTAAGTTTGTTTATATTTTCTTTACTTTGGCATATAACCTTTTGCATATAGCCTTATAGAGTCTGACCAATCTGCCCCTTTGATATGCTGGAAAAAGGACATCCAAGAAACTATTGGAGATTTAATCTAACGTCAGTGGATCCAAGAAACTATTGGAGATTTAATCTAACGTCAGTGGATCCAAGAAATTATTGGAGACATTCCCTTGCATTGACTGGCAAAACAAACCAAAATGTTTATCCCTTTTTTTTTTTTTTTTAAGTGTTGGAATGGGGAAAAAAAAAAAAAATCCAATTTGACATGTTTAGGCTTTTCTAATGATATAGTACAAAAGATCATATTAACTACTCAATATCTCAACTCATTTAGCATAATAACAAAATTTAAATTTCATGAAATTAAAAACGAAAAGAAATATTGACTGATATAATCTCACACAAGGAAAAGACAATATGAAAGAAAATCAGATTTTGTTTGAAGTATTAATTGAAGTCATTTAAACAAAATCTTTTCACAATTTTTAGAGTTTCTTTTCATATTAAAAGATTTTACTAATCAACAACAAAGTTGAATAACTTCTTTAACAAAATATTTTCATTTAAGCAAATCCACATATATAGAATAACCTTTTAAATAGTTAGAATAGGGTTAATTTTGCAATAAGAATGAAATAGCACACATATGTAGTTACCAAATTATTTCGATTTAATTTTCACTTTGTACAAAGATTATGCAGTTTGGTTACTCGTATTCAGTTGTTAATAATCTTTCCCTATATGATAATGAAGTACAGGTAAGATGGTAAGATGTTTCATTTATAATTTATTGGTCATGGATTTGAGTCACGAGAGGATAAGGAGAAGAGGTGAGTTTAAAAAAAAGAAAAGAAAAAGAAAATCTTCCCCTTTATTTATTGTATTCAACTTAATACAATTTTTATTAGAAAATTTTCTTGGTTTTATGGCTTTAATTTTTTGTATTTAAATAAGGCTTTAACAGTTTCCTATCGACTCAATAACTTGTTCATAAATCTTTGAGAGAGAAAATCAGAAAATTTTAGGTGTATTTGACAAAAGAAGATGATTGGTGTCATCATATATTGAAATTTCTAAAATTCCTTTTGACTTGTGCTTATCGATATGATGCTTTAATGTTTGCTACCCTTTCTAGAAGAATTTTGATCTTGTGCTTATCGATATGATGCTTTTGTTGTCATGTATTTAATAATTTTAAAATATTAATAAGATGTTTTCTGTATAGTTTTATTGATTAATTATTTGAATAGCTGGAGGCGCGTTTAAGAAAGAAATAGACATATATATATTTTAATAATTATGGATTAAACTAGTAATTTACTAATAGAATTAATAGCCCTTATCTACTTTTATTACTGGATTTCTTTCCTGATCGGATTTGATGACTATGATTTCTTTACACTTTATACTCGTCCGTAGGTGCTTTCGTTCTTTGCTACCCCTTCTAGAAGAATTTTGATTTTTGTAACAAACCACATCCATAATGTATTCAATTCCGCATGGTTGAAAAGAAAGACTTTCATCCTTGGAATATATTCACGTTCAGACGAAAAGGCAATTCAAGACACCAATGAAGAGAGCTACACAGCCTGGTACAGTCTGGAAGTTCTTATTTACTCTCATTATATTCAAATTGTGGGAAAATCAAAGTTTCAAGACCACACACATATATAGAACCATATAGGTGTATTTCATTGATTGTGCAAAAGATATTATGATACCCGAATAGAAAACAACATGGTTGTGAAGAAACTGCCATTTTCAGCTTTGACTTGTTCTAGTCCTCGGTTCCTTATCACCATGGAAGAATAGAACGAATGGAAGGGGATTGCACGTCATAGTTACTGGAAATCATTCCCCACCCCAATAGCGTTCCGATTCATACATATCAAATCACATTTTATTTGTCTGAAATGTGGAGATTCGTATTTCAAAATGTTGGTGGATTATTGGGAAGGTAGGGTAGCAGTTGCCCCCAAAAAATATTTGATGATTTATTCATATTATGAATATTTATAGGAAAATTTTACAATTATTTTTAGGTAACCATTTCATTGTGGTTTAAATGCTTGTATTGTACAAAATTTTAAAGTTAAAGAATGATTTCTTAAAGGAAACTGTAAAATTCCCATTATTTATAAGGGTTAGATATAAAAAGTGCAATACTTGCCTCTATCACCCGCTTCTTCCCACAATTTTTTTTTTTTTATGTCATTGTACCAAACTTTCACTTTTTATATTTTTCCCATTTTGAAATTATTAAAATTTCACTTACAACCTTACAAAATTATACTTTATACTCTTAAAATTTTATATAATTATAAAATTATCCTAAAATATATGTCTATGTAATCAAAATTCTTATGGCAAAACTAAAATAATTGATGTTTAAGCCAACTTCAAAATTCTAATTGTATAATTTAACCATTTCAAAATATTTTTTCAACTATACTTTTCTAATTATCTCTATTGTTCTTTTTAATCTCATCTTTAAATAGAGTATCATCCTTAATTATCGAAAGCAACTTTTTTTACATTATTATCCTTTTCATGTCAATTGTTTATGAATTTATTCATGAAATATCAACTTAGTTATGTTGAACTATTATTTTATTTTTGAATAATTCATTATTTTTATAGTAAATTAGATGGTATCCATAGCCCTACTTTAAATTAAAATAACTTAGTATGTTGTCTCATTATATTTTATTTTGTTTAAAATATTACAGATATATTATTTGTACATTTAAAGCCTTAATTTGACTAAATTATTAACATGTTTTAGTAATACGTAACATAAATTATCTAATTAATTTTAATATTTAGTAATTTACAAATTAAGCTTATACACATTTGATAGGTATTTTATGTAAATTAAAAACTGTCTCTTATAAATGTTAGGGCATTTATAAATTACTCAATTATAGTTTACTGCATCCCTAAAACCATTTATTTTTTCTTTAAAAAATTAAGACATTAATAAAATTTATTTAATTCTAAAAATGTGATTTTATTATTTAAATAATATTTTGTAAAGTGATATTTTGGTAAAATATTTTTTGGCCATGATATGGAGGTTATGGATACAAGTTGTTGCCTCGTTAAAAAAAAAATGCAAAATAAAGCTATTTACTATAGATCAAATGATTTGATATTTCCAATCCTTGCACGTAGCGTTAAGCACTAGACAATCCGTTCTCATATACTTTTGCCTCCCAAAACTTCATCCTACGTCTGCCCCTCAAAAGTAGAAGGTAAATTCTTATTAGGATAAGGATGTTTTACTTCTTGTTTTATTTCCTTCTTTGTTTCTTTATATTTTTATTTATTTAATGAAAATGAGAAAATACCCTCAAAATTAACATTTACTAAAAAATTTAATATCTAACTGCCAACAATCACTATGAAAAATGTTTAAGTTATAAACTACAGATATATATATATATAAGTGTATCACGCTTCTAAGTGGTGTATTAATTAAATTTATTCCTCCGCATTTAATACTTAAAAAATACATATCGCATCCGCATCGAGGTAGTGCGTTTCTGGGAACTATGTTGCAGATTGTAACTTGAGCGACTTGGTTGGCTTGTTATAAGATTTTGTACTACTAGGTTCATTAATTTGATATATTGGTGCTTGGCTATTTAAGTCCATATACATTGTATTTACTAATATCAATTCTTAAGTGTTTTTGTCGAATTTTTTCTTGGTTCACACACACAGTAGTATGCTGCAGAGCACTAGCAAGAAAGAGGTCCGTTATATGGGTTGCCTCCAAAGAAATTTCGATACTTGAGTTAGTAAGAGTCCAAATCAGAGATTCGGGACACTTAAAAGAAATGGAGAAAGTTTTGTGGCTGTATTGTGTCGTGTTTAATTGCGAGAAAACAATAGAAGACTCGAATGAATTCACCAAACCTGTGGAAATAATGGACCAGATCGGAAGTCTAAGTTTGTTAGGTGATTAGGGTGAAGTGTATCAGGTTTGCAGGATCATGCCACACGGGCATATTTTTATTAGGGGACCTATTATATTTGTTGGGTAAAAATTTAATATTTTGTGAATTAAATTTTCACTTAACTTAATGTCACTCGTATAATTTGCTTGTGCGAGTTTTATTTGTGTGAATTAGATTCATTCATGATATTAAATATCTTAATTACACTATCTAATTTTAGAGAAACACCTTTTGATTTTAATTTTCAATTAATTTATCGAACTTCTAATTAAACAAACGAGAATGGAGGGATTATAAAGTTTTTGTAATTCAATACATGTGTTTCGGGGTTGCACCTAAGTACTATACTCAGACTTTCTACATACCTGTTATTGGGATCAACCCTTACATAGTTTGTATGAACTAAAATTAACTTGTATTTGGGGTATTTGTTTTGAGTTTAATGAGAAAATAAATTAATTGTAACTCATTTTGAACTTTTGACAGGTTACTTGATTTTGACACATTTTTAATTTAGTAGAGCTTTAGTTGATAGAAAAACTCCACAAAATAATATATTTTATAGGGAAAATTCGACAATCTCTTTTAGGGAACAATTCCCTTATACTTTAAGGGTTTGTACAGTACAACACTATGTGTTTTAAAAACTTGTAGTGTACAAGTCCTTAAAGCCAGGGGAATGATTCCCTTAACGGGATTGTAGAATTCCCCATTTTATAGTTCTTGTGGTTGAATTCTTTGGAAGGATTTCTTACGAATCCAGATAGGAATCAAGCCACATGTAATTTTAGATGTACTACACTTTTTAAATATCAATTCTTTTGCGTAAGAACCTTTTGAGACAATTGATATTTAAATAGAATTTAGCCATTAAAGGCAAAAAATATTTTAGACGAGTGCAAATACTTGTCTAATTATTTTATTTAATATTTTTGTGACGCTTTAAGAGGTATGATGGACATAAAGTCCAATTTTAATTCACTTACTTTTAATTACCATAAAAGATAATGTGGACATGAGGGGCAATTTAATTAGACTTAATGTCTTATAAGACAAATTTGGTACAAAAACCGTCTGGTGCGTTAAAAGGCAAATTTGTCACTAAGGCCAACTAGTTTCGTTTATTACCTTAAAAGGTAATTTTAGGCACTAAATCCAATTAATTTAATTTGGTGCCATTAAAAGGCAAATTTGGGCAGTAAAGCCAATTAATTTGATTTATCACCATAAAAAGAAGTTTTAGGCATTGGCAAATTAATTTATTTTGGTACCTTAAAAGGCAGATTTGGACATTAAAGCCAATTAATTGGATTTAAAGCCTGAAAAGAAAATTATAGGCACTAAGGTCAATTAATTTGGTTTATTACCATTATTTTGGTCATGAAAGCCATTTAATTTGATTTGATGTCTTAAAAGATAACAAAAATAAGGCACTAGAATCAATTGTACGACACATTAGATGATGTATTTTGTTTAGTGCCTTAATAATTTGAAAGGGTACCAAAGCCAATTAATTTAATTTGGCAACGAAAGCAGACTAATTTAATTTGATTTGACTTGATTTATTAAAACATGGAGGGCAAATTGGGCACGAATGTTAATTTATTTTCTCTCTCTCTCTCTCTTTTTTTTTTTTTAATCCATGTCAAAATTTGTCATTTGAGGAAATAAATAAGAAAAATTCCTCCAAGCCAAATATTAAAGTCATATCCTAGTGTATATGGTATGACTTTTGTATATAAAAATTGCAAGAGTAAGTGATCATGTGGTTTATAATTTTATTAGTTAAATAATATGATCAACTATGAAATCATTCACGTAGGAGTTGGGTGACTTTAGAATTGGAAACTTGGGAACAATTTTTATTTTATTTTTTTAATCATTTTTTACTCATAAGACAACTAATTTTTGTCATAGAGGAACAATGGAAACTTTACAAGAGTTTGAATCTTGAAAATAACAAACTTATATTTTTATGAGTTTAGAATTTCACTTAAAACAAAACTCATTAATCAACTGAAATGTTGGAAACTTTAAAAGGAAGTAAATGACTGAATGATTAGTTATAAGATATACCCTAGTAGACAACTTAATTTCTCTAATCTGTTAAAGGGAATAATAAGAGAGTTCACAAATAAAAAGTAAACTCAAACTATTTTCTTTAGAGAGCTGGAATTAGAGAAAGAAAATAATATCTAAAACAAGGAACTAAAACACGTCGGAGGATATGCAGGTCTTCGAATCCTTTTGAAGCCTTCCTTCTATGTATCAACTCATTATTCGTTAGCCTCCCCTCTTTATAGATTCTTTCCTCTCTTTTTTTTGTTTTTTGTTTTTTTTTTGTTTTTGTGCCTGCCTTATATTAATCTAATTGCCTCTCAATACTCTCTCTTAGTCCGCTTTTTCCTTGTGCTTTATATCTCTTATATAGAGTTTTTCTTTCCTGAAATTTTTGTTTTACTACTAGATCCCTGCTTGTGGGATCCCCCCACTTTGCCACAGTTGATCATAGCGGATACATAAGAGATAACTCCCTTTATGTTCTTTTCTATTGTTGTTACCGTAGTTACTTAGATTCACTAAGAAGTCCTACATACAACGTACCAGTTCATGCGTTCCGATTCATGATACTTTTGCGTATTAGAACACTACGGTATACATACCAATTTACCAAATTTAGCGTACCGCTTTTAGACTTAATTCTTGGAAGATTGACTAATTAAATTTAAACTTTTCTTAATTTTGTCATTTCTAATAGTAATTTGATTCATTTTATTTTAATATTCTCGATTGACTCGTTTAGACTAATACTTTTGTTGATACTAATTACCATAATATTCTAACAAATCGCAAGAAGTTTTATATAAATTTATGTAGTTATAGATTTTAACTTTTTAAAAAATATTATATTGGAGTGTACAACGTACCGAAAGAATGTACTAACTAAACATATCTTCTGCGTACCACATTTCTAGCTATGCAACGTACTGCATACCTATATCCGTATCGCGTACCAAAAAATACCGTAATCTAATAACTATCATTGTTACTCTTTAGACGTGAAACATTTCGTCTCTTCACACATTTATGCATGGCCACATTTGAGTGACCACCACTCAAATACTCCCTTGTTTTCTCTCCAGTTGTGGGGTGTCATGGCTTTGTTTCATTACTAACTATAGCATGAAGTTTTCAACTTTTGACCACTTCATGTTCACATGTCACTTTGTCAGTTACAATTTATTTTTATTTTTTGAAAATTGTTGTTTAACAATATGGTAATAGATGCCCACATTCTGGTTGACTATTTATCATTTGGGAAAAATTTTTTATATGAATGTGATCTACGGTAGGTGAGATGGACTCCTTGGTCCATATTAATTCACTGAAAATTCATTCTAACTCATTAAAAATGAATTTCTTCAGGTGATGTGAATAAATATGGATCAAGAGATCCATCCCACCTACCATATATCGGGTCCATGTAAGAATTATCCATTAGTTGAGAGAGAAAAGGTCTGGTACTAGCACATTTTAAAAAGAAGATACTTCTTGACTTGTTAGATAACCAATAAGAAAAGGAAAACTTTTCGTTTATAAGGAGACTTGTATACTACTGAAGTGCCAAATTATTTTAGAGATCTGCTATCAGAGTTGTTTCTTTTTTTGCAAGTAAGATTTTTCTATCTTCTTGTAGATATATCCTTCTTGTTTGCTTGCATATTTTTCTGTATCCTTTGCTTTAATCTTAGAAAAAGTTCCCTTAATCATGAAGAGATATTGCCAAATTTTTCTTGCCACCAAGATGAGGATGACTGTGAACCTAACCCTAAATAACATCTTTATCCATTTCAAAATTTTTTTTGAAAAATTCACAAGTTTCAAAGATGACAAGAAAAAATATTAGGCAAGAGCCACCAGCCGAACACCACGGAAGGGGTTGGCCGGACCTTGCTCTTCTAGGGGATGCGAGGCTATCTCTACGGAGGCATTTTGTATAAGGACTTTGATATGCCTAGTGCTCTATCCCATTTGGGTGATTATATGATATAGTTTACCGATTTTTTTTCTGTGAGTCTTTCACTAGAGGAGAAAAGTCATCCTGCCATTCATTTTGTTCTTCAAGAACAAGGAGCAAGACCTGTAGGTATTTCTAAGAATTCTTTGCCACACCTACTTTGTAGAGTTCCTTTAAAAAACTTGGAATCATCTTCCTCATTGATTTTAGAGTATCTGGAAGAAAGAAGAAGTGTGCCTTATAGGAAGGGGTTTATATACAAGGTAACAGTCGGTGAGTTGTTAGCAGAAGTTGTACCTAGTTCTATACATTTTGTTGATATTCGGAGCCTTTAGCGTATAGTATGAAATATTGAAGGAACATTACTTGTTAGTCCAGAGACTGAAATTCAGGCCGGTCCTCATGGGCAAATAGGGACCTCATCCATGTATACAATGATTGATTGACAGTGAGCCTAAGGTTTTCTTTGCACCCCTTTATCACAAAAATATTGAATTATTACAGATTGTGTCTTGGGCAGATTTCTCCTTGTTAGAAACTGGACAGAATGATAATCAAAACAGAAAAGAAATTTTTGAGACGTGTGATCACTGTCTTTGAAAGTGATTTTGCCCCCCTACAGGATCGTAATCCACTGATGCAGATAGGAATACCGGGCGATCAGTCTCCAGGATTCAACGGCAGCCCTGGTCGCGTGCACTCGCAAGCAAGGTTTCGAGCTTAATTCTGGACTACTCAGTATCCAAGAAGAATAGAAGAAAAGAAATTGTCGGATGTTTTGAAGAGGTCCTCAAGGCCTTAATTTATAGTAATAGATTCGGCCAAAATTTAGAAATTACTGCCTTGAGAGAAAATGTAGGTGACTTGGGAGAGAAGAAAGGAAACCCGTCAGCCTTGAGAGAAAAGACTATACGAAGAATGGTCAAATTCACAAAATAGGTAATTAGTAAACGAATAGATAACCAAAAATTATAGAAAGAAAAAATGTGACGGAAGTAAAACTCTAATGGTTCGCACACACGACACCGTGCCGCACCGGGCGGGCTCATGTGTTTGAGAAAAATCCCCAAACCATCAACCATGCATAGTCTAGGCTCCCAACTAGAGTTGCACAATGCAAAACCCCAAACTCATATAACATGAAAACATCCAACACAAAATTCCAATGTGGGACTAAGATTTTACAAAGGAGGGAAGACAATTGGAGGGAATTTCAAATTTATTGAAAGTGTATTTTGGAGGCAAATTTCCAACACTCCTAACTTATAGAGAGCCATAACTGGGTTTGTCATCCCACAACTAGAAAAACAACAAATCGATTAGCAATGGTTCTTGTCAAGAAATCCGTCTCTAATCATGTTAGAGATGATTTTGCAAAAGAAACCGTCCATCGGATAATATTTCGTCAGTAATCGTTAGTGACAAAGGATTTTCCATTAACAAAAATGAAGTAGGGGTCTCTATCAATTAAATTTAGTGATGGAAAAATCCATTGCTAGTAGCGACAGATTTTTGGATTTTCTGTTGCTAATTAGCAACGGATTTCAATGTTGGCCACTCAAATATTCATCGCTAGTTAGGCTTTATGTAAAAAAAAAATTTGGATTTGCAACAAAAAAATCCATCGCTAACTCAAAATAAAATTAAAAATTTACAAGAAAACCCAAAAACTGGATAAACATTATAGCAATAGAATTTGTTGTTTCAAACAAGCAAATTTCATTCAAAATCAATCCAATTTTAGCAGTACATTTGTTCATTTTAAATTCAAAACCAACTATTACTACTATATACTACTAAAATTCCAAAATATTCACAATTAAGTGCTAAATTTTATCTAGTACATATTACTACTATTATCTACTAGTAAATAGTAGTAAAAAATATGAATTAAAATTACTAACAGCACAACTTATTATTTACTAGTATTGGTTGATAATGAAATATTACTACTACTAAAACTATTTTATACTACTAGTATTAAATATTTATATAATATTTATAACTAGTACTACATTATGTAAAATAAATTCAAAAAATAAAAAACCATCAAATATTCACAAAAGTATTGTAAAATAAATCTTAAAAAAATGGAAAGGTCCAATATACACTAATAATTATAGAGTGGCCAATTGTAGTGGTTATGGTAGAAAATCTATAGTAATGATTTATTAAGGAGGTGGAGGGCGAAGGAAAACAAGGAGAGGGGAATGGGGAAGAAAGGGGAAAGAAATAGGAAAATAGGGGAAAAAAAGGAGGAAATGGGAAAGGGATGTAAGAGATTAGTGGTAGTGACTTTTTAGGGGAGGAAGAGGGAGGTAGAAAGTGGTGGATGGTAGTGGAGTAGAGTAATGGAATGTGGAATATGTGAGTTTTTGAAATGAATAAGAAAAGAGATCACTTTATATTATGCCTGTCACTTAGCGATGGTATTTTCCGTTGCTAAGTTAACAAGGTTTTTATTTTTTTTTTAAAAATACTTATCCATCGCTAATTTGGGATATTGATCTAATTAGTAACGGATTTTTCCATCGCTAATTTGAGATAATGATCTACTTAACGACTGAATCCGTTGCTACTTTTTTTTGAACTTCTAATTTGAGTAACTGATCTACTTAAGTTATGATTTTTCAATTTCTTTTAAAATTATTTAAAGACGGATTTTTCCATCACTAAATTGAGATATCGATCTACTTAGCAATGGAAAAATCCATTGCAAAATTTTATATGTTTCACTTTTTATTCTAAGAAAATTTGCAACGGAAAAAATCCCTTGCTAATATTTTAAATTTTTAGTTTTTTTTTTTCAAAAAAACATTTTCAATGTATTTTGCAATGGATTTTTGTGACGGAAAATTTTCATTGCAAAATCTGTTATTAAAATGACTTTTTTTGAAAAAAAAATTTATTTCTAAATGTGTTGTTTCAAAATCCATCACAATTAGCAACGGAAAAAAAAATCCATTGTAACATGAATTGTTTGGTAGAATATTGATTAGGTTTTTGTGAACAATGAACAAGTAATAAAAACCTTAATTATCGTAATCAA
This sequence comes from Cinchona pubescens, assembly GCA_025175665.1. NCBI lineage: Eukaryota > Viridiplantae > Streptophyta > Magnoliopsida > Gentianales > Rubiaceae > Cinchona > Cinchona pubescens. Next base: position 250,445 of record JANKKI010000338.1, read on the forward strand.
CTCCCACACACTTGCAAGTATACGAGATGAGTTTGTATATAGGATGAGTAAAGATCGTTCCCACGAGAACTGTTAGAAAAATTACTAGGTTGACAATCCTATTTACTAGTTAGATAAAATAACTAGGAGTTTCTGTCTAAATTTAAACTAAATTAATCACAAGAACTTAAAATAAAGACAAGAATGTAAAATTCTAATCTTATGGAAAGTAACTAAATACAATTGACTAAAAATCTAATTTAATCTACTCTATTTGCGAGTATTTAATCAAGAACGAGAATTTAAATTAGTCTACTTTATAAAAGCAATTAAAAACGATCCAATAAATCCCTAACTACTAAACTATGGAAATAATTAAGAACCTAAAGGCAATAAAACAAGAACGATAATTAATGAACAAGAACGGAAGGAAAACAAGAATTGAGCCAATTTTAATTGCATAAAAATAAATCAAACTTAGTAATTATAGTAAAAATCAATGTTGATGATCGTCAAATTTTGAATCATTGACAAGAGAACAAAGTTTTAGTTTGAATACTTGAGAAAATCTACCTTATAGCTAAATTATCATTCTAACTATTGTATAAACTAAGAAACTAATGATGGCTGATGATTATGATTGTTTCCATCCCTTCTCTTGGTGTATTTATAGACGCTTTAGGTCTTTGGAGTTCTAGGATGATAAGTATACGATTTCCTATGCAAACGGGCCCAAGGGAGGATGTTTCTTGCAAAATAAGCAAGCCCATGAATCCCATCCGTCGATCGGCACCTGGGCATTGTACTTTCTCACGCCTGGGTGCCAGGGACAGAACCAAAAAATGGAGTTTCTGGTGCTGGTGCCTAGGCGCTGCAATTTGAAGCGCCTGGGCGCTAGGGGCAGAAACAGTTTCAACTTCCTTCTCAATTTTGACCTCGTTGAAAGCCGAATTTGGAAAAACTCCAAAAATAAAAGTTGTAACTCTATGTCTTAACTTTCCAAAACAACTTGAATCACCCAAATTGGAATTTGGACAAGAAAGTTATACTCAATCTACCAAACTGTATTACAATCGTTCATCGCTGGTGCAAGAAATTTCAATTTTGCAAATTTCCTCCACTTTTGCGATCAATTTGGACTTTTTCTTCACTCAAAACCTACAAAACTCAAAATAAATCATTTTATCTCATAATTACTCAATCCTTGCTCAAATTACAGACATAAACAACACATGAAATATACTATATTTATGAGTCTATCACAAATACGCATTTTCTAGTGGTGTCCATTGTCGAGAAAAAAAACTTCAAAATTCTGAAGAATTTTTCCAGGTATTTTTTAAGATATCCAAAATGCCTAGAGCCATAGGAAGTATCTATGTCTTGGCTCAACATCCAAATAAGATAGTGGTGGAGCATACATTTTCCTTTAAAAATACAATTACATTTATAGTACATAGTGTGTTTCTACGTGACTTTCCCTTTTTATAAATTTTAACAAGTCCAACAAACACAAACACATTAATGCATGTACATATTATCATAAGTTGATGAAAAGAATTAAATAAAAGAATATCTTTATTTTTTTCCGATTTAAAGTTTGTGATTTCCTAGACAAAATACAAATCACATTTTTTTATTATAATATTTGGTGTATTTATAAGTTTTTTAATTTTTTTAAAACTAACACACAGAGTGTTTAACGTGCACTTACATTTTTATAAATAAATTGACAAAAAATTATTTATAAAAAATTATATTTTATATATAATATAAGTGAGAAAGGAGTTTCTCGGCTGAAATTCTCATCTAGCAAATAGGTGTGTCTTAAACATCTAGATTGTACTCACATAAGGACATAGAAGAAAAAACGGAATCATTGTTTGAAAACCCCTTTGGCGGTTGTTTAGTAGCGTCTGAGGTCCTTCTTTCTAAATGGGACTGAGTCTAGTTGCATTTCTTTTTGTTGATTACTTGTGTTTTTAATACTTGTATGATACATTTCATTATTTCTCCTTTGGCTAATATTTTTCTTCTTATCTTTTTTTGTTGTGAATGCTTACTTGAAGTACATGTTAATTTAGGCAATTTTAGTAACCTTAATGCTTTTCTTCCAGTTTTTCTTTGCTTGTAATCTTTTATTACTACCTCTATTTCTTTTTAAGTGTCACTTTAGTCTTTAATACAAAAATTAAGAGAGTGTTTGATAATTTCATTAAGTACTTAAACTTAATTTAATAAGTACTTTTTGTATTAAGTGTGTTTGATAACGAAATTTTCTTACCTCTTAATGCATTAAGTACAATTTAATTTCTAAATAAAACTATAAGTAAAAGTCTATCACTTAATTTGCTGAATTCTTTACTAATATAGCAACGTTGACTCAATTTTTCTTTACTTTATATTTACACACTAGTTTATATATATACACACACTATATTCATTCTCTCATATATAAACACACACATAGAGAGTATATTCATCCTCTCATACATAAACACTTATGTCTAATATATACTTGAATAAACTATATTCATTCTTTCTCACATATAAACACAAACTCACACACACTATATTCATTCTCTCTCACACATAATACATACTTGTACACACTATATTCATTTTTTCTTGCACAGAAATACAAACTTTAACACACTATATTCCTTCTTCCTAACACAAATAACACATTTGTACACATTATATTAATTTTCTCTAACATATGAACACATATTTGTACAAACTATATTCCATTTCTTACATAAAAATAAACACTTGCACATGTTATATTCATTCTCGCTTGCATACAAACTCACACTTGTACATAGTATATCTCTCTCACATATGCACTTCTCTTTCACACATATATTATATATTCATAAACTATTTATTTGTATTAAAAAATTAACCCACTATAAAAATATAATATCATCATTGAACTATATATAATATATACATGGTAAAATATATATTTGATTCAGTGTTCAAATTTAACTGATTATCAAACAAATACAACTAATGTTAGGAATTTGGCAAATTAAGATTTCAATAATTTTCAGCGTTCAGATTTCATATTTCAGATTGCAATTTTATCAAACACACCCTAAGATTGCCATTAAATAGTCTAAATTTTAGAAAAAATTGATCTTATATGACTAAATTGCCCTCTTGACTAGTAATAAATTAAAAGAGTCCCAACATTAGTTATAAGTTAAGCAATTAATGGAATTGGAGGAAATAAGGGCAAAATTGGTAAAAAATAATTATTGCTTCATTGGACTTCTTGTTCGCTGCAATTATTGATTAGGCAATTGTAATTCACAAATAAGTAATAATTAAGTCATATTAACCCTAATCAATACCTACACATGCTCGCTAGGATACGAGGTATGTTTGTACATTGAGTGAGTAAGGATTGTTCCCATGAGAATTATTGGTCAAGTACTAGGGTTCACAAACCTACGAATCAGTTAGACAAATTAATTACAAGAGTTTTGTTTTGCCTAACTAAAAATTAATTTTAACTACCCAAGAAATTAAGAACAATTATCAAAATTAATTAAAACTAGTGAAAGCAATAAAATTTACTGTAAACAAACTTAAACTAATGAAGTAGAAAAGTAAATAGTAGGAAAATTAAATTAGAACTATTGAATTGAAATAAGAACTGAAATTAAATTAAATTAAAATCAAGAAATCAAACTCAGTAACGTAGTCGGAACAAAAAGTTGATGGAACTTGTAGTTTTGAACAAGAAGAATGGAACTTGTAGTCTAATGAATTTCTATTGTAATGTCTAATCTAACGAATAACTACAACGTTTTATTCAACTCCCATTATAATAGGTTATTTATAGAGAATACATCAGGATTTTAGACCACTAAGATGATAAAAATACATTAAAATCCAATAAGGAATCCAATGTGGAAAATACACATCAAAACAAGTAATTTACATCAACTATCTTCGACACACACATGCGCGGCATATTCTTGCACATGTGCACAATTTCCCGAGGCAAAAATCTTTGTCAATTTTCTCAGTGCATAGGCTTTTCTTCATGCACGTGTGCAAATGACAGTTTGCTAGCTTCAACTTCCATCTTGATTCGACCTCAATGCTGATGGAATTTGGAAAAACTCAAAACATGAAAGTTATAGCTCATTCTCTTATATTTTCAAAGCATCTTGAATCATCTCCATTGAGCTCAGACAAGAAAGTTATAATCAAAATGCCAAACAGTGTCCAAATTAGCTCTTTACTGGTGTATGTTTTACATCAAAGTGATTGCAAAATTTTCAAAAATTTCCCTTAATTCTCACAAAAATTTTCAAAAAATCTCAAATCAAAAGAAAAGCTAAAATATTGAAGCAAAAATTGAGCAAACTACACCAAGCAAATATAAATCTAGATAATTTTCCACCCCACACTTAGAAAGTCACATTGTCCCCAATGTTATTGAAAATAAAAGCACAAAAGGGAAAGGAAAAGCTTCTTTGGTATTGTTGAACGGTTGGTACAGAAGATCCCATCATACCAGTATCTACAAGGCGATTTGAAACTTGTCATAGTAGTAAAACGAGTACAAAAATGTTATACCCATTAAGACATCAAGAGAATAACATAATCGACAATAGGAGAAAACTTAATCCCTTATGGTCATACACAGCTATCAACACAAATAAATTAAAAAGAAAATAACAAAAAATACGAAATCATCCTAAAATAAGCTAAAAGCAAAAAAAAAAAAAGAAAAAAAAGAAAATCAATGAGTCTATCTCCAAGAACCAATCCCAAAGTGCCATTGACATAAGAAGAATGAAATGAAGACTCATCATCAAAGAAAGCTAGCTCTTGTGGAAAATGGGAAAAATGTGGGAAGGTAGAAGAATCCTCCCCACGTTCCCGGGCTAACTGTTGAGTCTTCATCGACTGCTGCCACTCATGTTGATAATAAACAAACGTATTAAAGTGGTGTCGTGGGCATTTTTGCTCCGCCTAAATCTGCTGAAGCATCTCCTCTTGACTAAGTTTGGTCACTCGTTCACTAGAGTTGTTGATATGGATGCTTGAGAAGGGGTCATATGAACTGGAGTTCTGGCACCACCATCCAGTGCTATAAGCTTACCGGGTTTCAACTTGTCTTCAGCTGGGTCCATCACAACACTATCATCAAGACATAACACAGTAATCAGATGTGGGAACCACAAACCACCGGGCTTGACCACTATCGTATACCGAATTTGCTGGCTAATCAAGTGGCCCACATCCACCGGTTGACCAGAAGCAATAGCATATAATAATTTGGCTCACTCCAAAATTACATGAGTTAGATGACTTACCAGAAGGAGACAAACTTACCAAAAGGAGATGAGCATAAATAAATTTAAACTAGATAAACCAAATTGGCTGAAGCTTTATGGCATCGAAATGTTGGGCAACTCTCCCAGCACCCTTTGTCCATTCCATATCTCTGGTGCATATAAGATTCGTGATGTCATTCAGCACTATATTGGTGTCACGAATCATTGGTCATTCATTATTGCAAACCCGGTTCACTCGCAAAATAGCCGATTAATCGTATTACCGGAGATATCCACTGATTTTCGCCTAACAAAGTCTTTACTCTCCATGTAGTGATGCATATTGGCATAGAACTCACGTACTACTAGGAACACGTCTTCCTTTGGGGTAGAGACGAAATAATTCCAGCCACGTGCTCGCATAACATTGTGAATTTTAGGGGCTCCATTGGTAAGGATTTGTATACCCCTCACTTTAATTTCTGCCTTTTTTTCAATATCGGACTCATATCATTCGTAGGCCATGACCTTTAGAAACTAATTTGGAACTTGTTTCTCCTCCTACTCAAGATGTTCTTGCTGTGGTGCTGCAGAGAAAGAGGTTGCATCGGCAGGCTTGGGTTTGCGCGTCATGACAAAAAAATATAATATTAGATATAACACATGCAAATAACCACCCCACATTTATTCAATTGTATACCCTCAAAATAAAAATTAAACTTAATATTCACAAGAGCAAATAAAACATGATAATGGAAATATTAATGTTATTGCATATATATTGAACCAAGACACTTCTAAACCTTTGTTAATTACAAAAATTGGATAGGTAATAATCATATAACTAGGGAAGTCCAAAGAATCAAATTCGTCCATAAACACCAAATGTTTTAACAATTTTTCTCATTGAGAACTAGATCGCATTTTTTTTAAGCACCGCTCGCAGAAATGAAGCCATAATGAGCTTGCAGTCTCAGTATGGAGCCGAGTTCTTCACTTGGCATTCCTACAACCTCCTATCATAGTCGGCTTGCCAAATATCTTCTCCCAAAGTCGACTACGACAAGAGGTTGTAGGAACGCCAAGCGAAGAACCCCAGTATGGCGTCACCTTCTTCATCCCTGTATGCCTGCTTTCTTGAACCATAGAGTTGCTCAAGGGGGTAAGGAAAGTGACGCTCGAAAAGATCTCTTAAATCCTCTTAGGCGCGGTCATCAAAGACATTTTGTCGAACACTTAGCATGCATGACCAAATAGTTGAATTTTTCTATGTGCAATAAAATACATACAATTACTCCCAATTCAACTAACCAAGTTAAAGAAATCATGTACCCAACATCCAAGAATGTAATCCAACAAAAATAAACACAATGAAAGTATGAAAAATGAAAACTTTCCGTCAATGTAATTTATTTACCCAACAAGAAAAATTTGAAGGAATTTAATGAATGCTATACCTCAATGATGTTTATGCTTGCAAAATTAAAAAATCTTGATGTGAATTGATAAGATAAAGGAGTGGTTTGAGGGTTGAAAATTTTGGGGGTAAGAGGAATTTGTAAAGAGAGGGGTTTGAAAAAATATTTTTGAGTTTGAATGGGAAAAGGAACCGTTTGGTCCCTTTTTATTGGGCACAACCTTTTTCTCAAGCATGGTACGAGAAGATGAAAAGGCAGAGGACGGTTTTGTGATTTACGCACGTGGGCAAGATGAAACTCACGCACACATGAAGACTCAATTCTGGTCTGTAACTTGCACACATAGAAATACAATTTCCATGCTGTGTCTAGAATTTGCTCACATGCGTACCAATTGGTGTGCATGTGCTTAAATTAAGACCCGTGAACCTGCAAAAATAGTTCCCAACTACTCAAACCAGCAATAAAGATATGAAAACACATTTTAGTCCATTTAATATGCATTTTAGGATGATATGCACATGAATAACAAGTATATGAAATAAAACCAAACACGCATAAAGAAAAATGAAATTATAAAAAGACATGGGTTGTCTCTCATGAAACTCCCTTATTTATAGTTTTAAGCTCGACTTTGGCATGTAAGATCAAGCATTGACAAGGTGAACAGTTTCCCGCTCCTTGTGGATAATTCTTCCATAGTAGTGCTTCACCGGGTGGCCATTCACTTTGAAGTTTTCTTGGCTCCCTTTAAGTTCCACTAAGCCATACGGGAATGCCCGCCCTGCTTCAAACGGTCTAGATTATCTTGATTTCAATTTCCTGGAGAGCAATTTGTCTAAAATTGTACAATAAAACCATGTCTCTGAGGCTTTTGAATTCTTTCCCAAAAATATGCTTGTTGTGCCAATCCTTCATTTTCTCTTTGTAAAGTTTTGAATTTCATAGACTTCTCTTCGAAATTCATCCAATTTGTTCAAGTCTAGAAGCCTTTTCTCCCCGACCTCCTTCAAATCATAATTTAGACTTTTGATTGCCCAATGTGCTTTGTGCTCGATTTCCACTAGAAGATGACAAGCCTTACTATAGACCGTTTGATAAGAAGACATTCCTATTAGAGTCTTGAAGGCTGTACTATATGCCCATAGTACATATAGCCTTGAAGAATTTACGGTTTTCTCAAGAATGCACTTCAAATCCCGATTGGACACTTCCACTTTCCCAGAAGTTTGTGGATGATATGCTAGGTCTATTTTGTGGGTGACACCGTAATTAGATAAGACGGACTCAAATAAAGAATTTTTAAAGTGTGAACCTCTATCACTTATAATAGCTCGCGGAACACCAAGCCTACAGGAAATATTCTTCCTCACATCCGAAAATTTACTACCATTCTAGCATCACTGCTTGGTAATACAGCTGCTTCCACCCACTTGGACACATAATTCAATGCTACACGAATGAATCTATTATTCTGCGACGGTGGAAAAGGGCCCATGAAATCAATGCCCTAAACATCAAAAACCTCGCAAACCAAGATATTATTCAATTGCATTTCATCTATCTAGACAAGTTACCAGCACATTAACATTCATCATATTGTAGCACAAAGTCTTTTACATCTTGAAATAATGTAAGCCAATAAAGCCCACTTTGAAGGAACTTCGCCGCCGTCCTGTGAGCGCCATGGTGCCCTCTTATCGGTGAAGAATGACACTGTTATAAGACACTCTTTATTTCACTTTTTGGAATACATCTTCGGATCACTTGGTCTTTGCATCGATGGTATAGATAAGGGTTATACCAAATATAATATTTGATCTCTGAAAGGAATTTGTTTCCCTGATTTGAGTCCATGGTGGATAGGATTACCTTGGCCATGAAACACCCAAGAAATTAACAATATCCACATACCAAGGAGCACTACTGTCTATTCATATTAAGTACTATTCCAAAAAAGTCTCATTGATCGGCACTTCCTTACCTAATTCCGCCTTTGATTGCTCTAATCTCGATAGGTGGTGTGCCGCTGTATTCTCAGCTTCTTTCTTATCTACCAACTCCCAATAAAATTCCTGCAATAGTTAAATCCACATGATTAATCTAGGTTTTGCATCATTTTTCATCAATAAGTATTTAAGGGCCGCATGATCTATACGAACAATCACCTTATTACTTATAAGATATGACCTAAACTTATCAAATGCAAACACTACTGCTAGCCACTCTTTTTCTGAAGTAGAATAGTCTATTTGAGCTTCATTAAAGATACGGCTAGCATAGTAAATCATATGCAAAATTCTATCTTTCTTTTGACACAAAGATGCCTCCACGGCATAGTCGCTTGCATCACACATTAATTCAAAAGACAAATTCCAATTCGGAGCGACTATGACATATTGGTGCGGTAATCAAAGCTTTTTTCAAATTCTCAAAAGTAGATAAACATTCATCATTAAAAAAAAAGGCAAATCTGTTGCAGTAAAGTAGATAAAAGGTGAGAAATTAAAGAAATTTTTTTAATGAAATGTCGGTAAAAACTGGCATGACCTAAAAAGGTCCTTACACCTTTCACATAAGTAAGAGGAGGCAATTTTTCAATACATTTTACTTTAGACTTATCGAATTTAATGCCCTTAGTACAAATTTGATGGCCTCACACAATTCCTTCTTTAATCATAAAATGACACTCTTCCCAATTTAGTGCCAAGTTGGTATACTCGTATCTTTCCAAAATAGAAGCAAGATTATCTAAAAATGAATCAATGTGAATCACCAAAACACTAAAATCATCTATGAAAATCTCAATAAATTTCTCAATCATTTCATGGAAAATAGCAAACATGCATTGTTAAAAGGTGCTAGGAGCATTGCACAACCCAAAAGGCATACGCCGGTAAGCAAAAGTTCCAGACTTTGGACAACTGAAAGTAATTTTCTCTTGATCTTCAAGGGCAATGGCTATTTGAAAATACCTGGAATAACCATCGAGAAAGCAATAAATTGCATGTCCAGATAAATGCTCAAGCATTTAATCAATGAACGGCAAAGGAAAATGATCTTTCCTAGTGGCTTCATTAAGTTTCCTATAGTCAATACACATCCGCCACCCTGTAACTAATTTAGAGGGAATTAGTTCATTTTCTCATTTAAAACTACCGTGATCCCCCTTTTCTTTAGAACTACTTGAGTTGGACTTACTAATTCATTATCTCTTATGGAATAGATAATCTCGACGTCTAGCAATTTCAAAATCTCCTTTTTTCCTACCTCTTTTAAAGTTGGATTTAACCTTCTTTGAGGTGTCCAATTGGCTTGTAGTTGTCATTAAGGAGTATTTTGTGCATGCATACTGAAGGACTTATTCCTTTTATGTTCTCAATGCTCCATGCAATTGCCCCACGATACTTTTTAAGAACTAAAAATCAATTTACCTAATTCAATATCTAAATGTGAAGCACTTACAATCACAAGATATGTATCATTTTCTCCAAGAAAAACATACTTGAGATAAGAAGGAAGTGGTTTAAGTTCAACCTTGGGGGGTTCATTGGTTGGATACTCCCTTTTACCTTTACCCTTTAATTTATCATCTTTTGGAACTTCCTCTATCTTCTCCTTTTGAGTGCTTTCTTGATCACTTGATTCCATTACATCTTCATGGAGCTCTTCCATATTTTGGTTGTCATCCTTCATAGTTTTCCTGTAAAAATCTATAACTAAATCATCAATAATATAATACTCATTACATTATCAAATTCCAATGAAAATTTAAAAGAATAAAGAACATTAAATGACACAATATCATCATTGACTTTGAATTGTAAATATCTAACTTGAACATTTATGATGGCTTGTCCAGTGGCCAAAAAGGTCTTCCAAGAATTAAAGGGGATATCTTTCTCCATGTCGAGAACTATGAATGTGTCTACTGGTAGGAATACTTTGCCTACTTTGATGATAAGGTTCTCTACCACTTCTACCGGTTGCCTCACATTTCAATTTGCCAATTGAAGAGTGACGTTTGTTGGTTTGAGTCATTGTTCATTCAACTTCTTGTAAGTGAAATGAGCCATAAGGTTGACGGAGGCGCCCAAATCACAAAGGGCTCTTTGAAATATCACTCCTTCTATCTAAATGGGATAGAAAACGAGCTAGGATCCTTAAGTTTAGAGGGAAGATTATTTTGAATAATGGCACTACATCCTTTATTTAGGCACAAAATCTCATCCCCCATCAGATTCCTTTTGCTTGATAAAATCTGTTTCATGAACTTGGTATAGCTGGGCATGTTTTCAACTGATTCAATTAAAGGATTGTTAATTTCAATCTTTTCAAAATCTCCAAAAATTTCTTAAATTTTCTTGATTTTCGTCCTCCTTCATCCTTTGAGGGAAATGAATACTTACCTGCTTACCTGGTACAGTAGAGAGGTAACGTAAGACCTTCGTGTTACCTTGTTGGTCAAGAGCTTTGGAAGATGGTTCTTGATCATCACTGTTTTTGGATGCCTCTCCCTTTTTCTTTGCCTCACTCTTCTTGATGGTCCTTGCATCATCCTTAGTAACTTTCCCCGGCTCCACTGTTCTACCACTCCTCAAAGTAACTGCTTGTACTTGCTCCCTCCCATGGGTATTATCTCTTAGGTAAGGAATAGTGTCACTTGAAAATGCTCCTATAGGTCTTTCATTGTTTTGCTGCTTGAATTGTCCTATTTGCATTTTCAAATTCCTCGTGGTAGCTTGCAGATTCTCATATTCCCTCCGCAAGTTTTCAAAATCCCTTATCAATTTATTCTCATTAGATTGATCATGGTTTGCATGTTAAGAATAATTAGGATTTTGAGGTGAGGGTTGTGGTGGTGGAGGTTGGTATGAGTTATTCGACTGTGGAAGCTTTGGAAATTCCTTTGATGAGGTAGTTGATATGGTCGAGAAGATAATTTGATTTATGGAAAAATTAGATTGTGGCTGTGTTGGTCGGAATGATGGATTTTGAACATTATTTTAATTTTTCCAAGAAAAATTCAGATGGTTGCAGCAAGATGGATTGTATTTGTTACCATAGGAATTAAGCGGATTCCTTGACCTTGAATTCTAATTGGCAATGAATTGGACTTGCTCACCTTGTGGCATGGATGTTTTGCAAAGGCCATTTTGATGGTTTCCTCCACAAAAATCACAAGTTAAGATTCCTTGAGGTGGCGAATCTATGGAGTTCACTGAACTTCTCCCCAAATTCTCTAGGGCCTTTATCGACTTGGTCATCATATTCAACATTATGCCTTGTTGAGCTAAGAATGTATCATTAAGATTAATCATACCCCCTTGTTGAGCACCAACTTGTTGGACTTGTTGTGTCTCAACTAAAGGAGTGATTGTGCCATGATAGTAATGCGCTAATGCCATCCTTTCCAGTAACTTTTGTGCCTCTTTCAGAGTTTTAAGAGGGAAGGCGCGCCTCTTGCGTTTGAATTGACGATCAATCCCGTCTCTAGAAATAATCCATTATTGAACGTCTGTACTTGTAACCATAATGGAATGGCATGATATGGACACTTTCTGAGTAGTTCTTTGAAACGTTCCCATGCTTCACTAAGACTTTTCCCACTGATTTGTTAAAATGATGTGATGTCATTGCAGAGCTTTGCAGTCCTTGATGGTGGAAAGTACTTGGCCAAATCTTCTTGAGCTAGCTGATTCCACATTATCAAAGTGCCTTACTGGAATGATTGCAACCAAGCCTTCGTCCTATCCCATAGAGAAAACAGAAAAGATATCATTCGAATACAATCAGGATGTACCCCATTGTATTTAAATGTATTAATGACTTTTTCAAAATTCATTAGATGAGCATAGGCATCCTCGTTTGGCCTACCTCCAAACATAGCGTGTGTTTGAAGCATTTGGATTAAGGCTGAATTGATTTCGAAGTTGTTAGCTGTACGAGTATTTGGGCAAGGATATGCTAGAAGTTGCCCCTTCAAATTTTCATACGGCATTAATCTCTAAGGAGTTGTTGATTAGCATTACTTCCATTGCCATGATTACCTGCTACTTGATCCCCAATATTACGATTTTGATTCTTCATGAAATTCCCTCCATGACTTGATTCCTGTATTTTTTTGTGGTTTTCAGATAGAGTTCGTTCAATCTCCAAAGCACTTAGAAGTAGTGGTTAATTAGAAGAATGAGTATTTACCATAAACTACAAGAAAAAAAAAAACCAAAGTTCGAATATTATAGAAAGAATCCAAAAAAAAAAAAAATTAAAAGAGGAAAAGAAGCCATAAATAATGAAAAGAAAATAAAAAGTCTAATCTAGTAAGGTTTGCTAAACCTAATATTGTGCCAAGAATAGTCCTCGGCAACGGTGCCAAAAACTTATTCGGTGTAATTATTGATTAGGCAATTCAATTCACAAACAAGTAATAATTAAGCCTTATTAACCCTAATCAATACCTACACACATTGTTAATTTGCAAAGATACGAGGTATGTTTGTAGATCAGGTGAGTAAGGATCGTTCCCAAGAGAACTGTTGGTCAAGACTTGGGTTCACATATCTACGAACTAGTGAGGCAAATTAATTACAAGAGTTTTTTCTACCTAACAGAAAATTAATTTTAACAACTAAGAAATTAAGAACAATTATCAAAATTAATTAAACTAGCGAAAGTAATAAAATTTAAGCAAACTTAAACTAATGAAGTAGAAAAGTAAATAGTAGGAAAATTAAATAAGAACTATGGAATTGAAATAAGAACTGAAATTAAATAAAATTTAAATCAAGAAATCAAATTCAGTAACATAGCTGGAACGAAAAGTTGATGGAACTTGTAGTTTTGAACAAGAAGAATGAAACCCTTGCCTTAATCTAATGAATTTCCATTCTAATTTCTAATCTAACTAATAACTGCTATGTTCTGTTCAACTCTCCTCATAATGGGGTGTTTATAGGGGATACAATAGGGTTTTAGGACCCTCTCTTAAGATGATAAAAATATATTAAAACCCTATAAGGAGTACTACCACCTGGAGAAACCTTCCAAAACAAGTAATTTACATCAACTGTATAAGGACTCGACGCGCACACAGCGCAGCTTATTCTTGCGCGCATGTGTGCAATTTCCATAGGAAAAGTTCTTTTTTTTCTCGGCCTACACACACGAGCAAGCTTTTCCTCGCGCATGTGCGCAAATGACAGTTTTCCAGGTTCAAATTCCATCTCGATGCTGAGGGAATTTGTAAAAACTCAAAACATGAAATTTGTAAATCTTCCTCTTAGATTTACAAAGCATCTTGAATCACCTCAATTAGAGCTTGCACAAGAAAGTTATAATCAAAATTCCAAACAGTGTCCAAATTAGCTTCTTGTCGGTGTACGTTTCGATTTTTCTCCAACTTTTTGATCTTTTTGACTTACACAAACTAACAATAAAACAATTAGGCTCATAATTCACTCAATTACTGCTCAAATACATTAAAACAGAGGTAAACGACAACATAAAATATACAACATTTATGAGCATATCACTTCTAAAATAACACTTAAAATGGAACAAATTTTTTTTTGCTAAAATGATACTTAAAATCGAATAGAGGTAGTACATACTGGTTTTTTTGACTCATGCTTCGCGTACCGTGCCCGAACTTTGATTAAAAAAATAATGTTAATGAAGCAGAAAGCAATAGCATGAGTTATAATGAAATTGCTTTATAGAAATATAATGTAAATTTGTTGGTGCATAATAGTAAATAACAAAAGTAATGGCACAAAGTATGAGGTACCAAATGTACATAAAACTTCAACTATTTTATAGTACAAATAGGCAAAAAATAGGCATTCATTTGGGGGGGACGATGATAGTTAATAGTATTGTTTAGGAATTTTTTTTGCTATTGCACATCAATCTAAGATATAATACAATATTGTGAAAGAATTCAATGAAATGAGTTCTTAAATTGCTCATCCAATTTCAACTGTACAAATTTCCAATTAATATAAAATTCTATAGACAAATATGGAACATCTTCATTCTCCTCAATTGTTGGACTTTGATAATTAACATCATTGACTTCATAAACTTAAGTAATTTTAGTTCTCTCATAACATACTAAAAAGCCTATTAGGAAAGCATACAGTGGCACATGAATTACAGCTTGTTAGGATACACGACTGCTTCATGAACTAAATCGTGAATTAGGCTGGATAGCCTAAAACTTGATGAAAAATTGGATTCAGCTTACCAAACATCATATATTTCTGTTATGATGTTTCCCGAACCTAATTTTGATGATGACATAAGCATTAAACTCTGAAAACAATATGTGCATGTCTATTATCTTTTTCTGCTGGAAACAGGTCGTTCGGACGCAATACACCGTCTGAACTATGCTACTTTTCTTGGATGAACAGGAGCGTCCGATACAGATTCACTTAGACGCATTTCATCGTCCAAACGGACAGGTAGAAAGCAAACTTCTTCATGCACCTGTAACAGACGTACAGGTGCATCTGAGGAGATATCCTGATTAATCTTGGACATATATTTTCGTCCGATTGATAAGAATCAAGAATCCTAAACTCCTCAACGGACGCATATAACTGTTTGAACAAAGCTTGCTTCGGACGAACAAGACCGTCTTAAACCCAGTCCGGACGATGAAACAGACGCGTGCATGACAGTCTGAACGACATCCTTCACCAACTATACTAAGATCGGATGCTGTGTCGGACGTACCATCTTTATCTCGGACGTCGAAACCCTTAACGACTAGTTTTTGTGCATTTATTATTGAGCCGTTGGGAAGTAGTTACAACCAGAATTTTATTGCTTCTATAAATAACTGCTCTATTGTTCTGCATGGAGTATCTAGTACATTGAATACAAGCCTTAGAAAAGAGCAATTTAAGTTGAAATTGGCTATAGTACTGTATTGTATTAGCGTGTAGTTTAGAGTGCAATTCAAAATATTGAGTGGAGTGATAATCTTGTACTAAAGTGAGGTTAAGAGTGAAATCCTTGGCTCAACTAAAGTACAGAATTTGTGTGAGCAAGGATTGTCCTACTTTGTATACATTAGAAGATTATTGACTCACCAATTTTGTGAAGCATTCTAGTGGATTAACACTTCAAGCTTGGTAGCTTGGAAGTGTTGCTTGTTTAATTTCTCTCTTTACCTTTTTATATTTCATAAGTTTCATTGTCTTTATATCTATTTATCCATTTGATAGTTTAAAAATTTTTATTGGTGATTATTTTGCTATATAATTTTTAAGAAACTTAATTCACCCCCCTTCTTAGGTTGATTTGGGGCCAACATGTTACACTCTAATTTGTTCCTTCAATTATACTAAAATAATTAAGAAATCAGTTAAATTTAACTAAAGAAAATGAATGATTATATAATCATGCAATCAAGTAAGAAAGTATCAAGCCTTCCCAACTTGACAATTCAGCTGTTTCTATAACCCAAAAACTAAGGAAAAATAAACAAATAATATCTTTGTCATAGATAATATTATAGAATTGAGTTACATCATGAAGCTATAGCAATTCAAATATACTTTCTAATGAAAAGTGTAAGTTCATGCCTCAATGCAACTAGATAGTTTCCCAATCCTTGGAGTAGTAAAGTTGAATGCTCAAAAGGAAAACAAAATGTAGGAGTATTAATCTTCTCTAACATAATTATAGTTGGCATAAACAATCTCCAATATCTCAAACAGGGGAAGGAAGCAAAATAAGATATTCAAATCTAACTCATAGATTTTCCACAAAAAATTGATCCACATCCATCTGAAGTGAGGATATTTCAGACAGAATAGTCAAATTATAGTTCACAGCTAAAAGTATGACCAATTCTTAAATACATAAAAAATCTGATACAATTTCTTTTGAGAGAATACAAGGATAAAAAAAATCCACTAAAAAAGTAAGCTAAACTAACCAAGAGAAATCCCAACATAGTAACATCCAACAAATTAAACAAAACACATACACCTCCCCTTATCAAAATTAAATCCAACAATTCAACAATGACAAAAGGCAATGAAAGAAGAGGATCAATTTATCAATGCCTTGTTCAACTGCAAATGATGCCATTGCATATACCTTTATATCTCTATAAAGATTCAAACTTTGTAAAATTCACACTGCAAAATAAGTAAATCAGTTCAATCACCCTTTTATCAAGGAATAATCCTAGAAAAAATTATGTTTGAAAATATACATTAAATGATACTACCTCGTTAAGACTTCAAAAAACATAAAAAAAAATCATAAAGCTCAAACCATGAGTTAAAGTTATCCTCAAACTTAGAGTTAACAACTTAAGACTTGGAAAGGCATTAATCTTGAAGGATTTACCAACAGTTGCATAATTATTGGAATAGACTTCAACTACCAATCCAGGTTCGGCAAAATAGCCTTAATGGATATTGGGACACATATAGCTGTATTAATTTGTAACTAAAAAAAAAAAATCACTTGAGAACAATTTATTAATGTATTATTTCAAATAAGGAGAAAATGAAGACACATCAATTTCTAACACTATATAATCTGCATCATTGTGAAAAATGGGACCATATTAAACCTAATTTCTACTATTTTTTTCCTTGTGAGAGAACCATTGAGGAAGCAAAAAAGCATATTGTAATTATTTATTTGATAATAAAGGTCTATGAAGCAAAGAGGTGATAGAAAATGAACTTTAAAAGGCTACTTACCCCTAATCAAAGTCTAATTAGCTATGTGAATCATGTGATGATATAATAGAAAAATAGAGGGCAAAGAGAATGACAAAATTTAGAATCTTTGATTGATTCCCACATAAAATAAACTTTTTTTCATCGAAAAAATAAATCTAAATTCCATATTTGTTGTCATTGGATCAGATATATCAAGAATAAACACTAAAAAAACACCAAAGTAATATAAAGCTAAAGAATTATCATTATTCTGAACAAAGAAACTAAGAACTACGATAATAAATGAGTAAACTTTAGAATTACACAATTTTAACATGGTTTCATAGTTAGCTATATTAAAAGGCAACATCAAGAAGAAATACAAAATTAGTTAGATATATCAAAAGACAACATTAAAAAATGGAAAAATATTTATTGTACTTGAGCCTTATTGAAATACATTAATGACCACCACAACATATTTGTTCAGACTCCAATTTGGGATGGACCTGTTGAGTAAAATAAAGGAAAATTAGAAAAATTATTAGTAAAAATTATGTAATCCTAATTAAGCATGACAAAGTTTTCATGGGAAGAAGATTGATTAACAATTGGAAAAAGCCATATATCTACCTCTAGTTCTCAACTTCAAGATTAAACCAATAGCATGTAATCAAAGTAGTACATGGATATGGTTTACTTTCCACCACCAATAGAAGAGGAAGAGAATTGAGGAAGCAACAACCAAAAAATTATACATCAACCAGGGTCCAAATTTAGCCTTTACTGCAAGAAATTTGCAACTTGTGCAATAATTCCCGGTCTAACCATATATAGCCAAAAATAGCCAAGTTTTCTTACTCAAACTCATCTGTCCGTTATCATCATGCGACAAAGCATTCCTAAGCTAAAACTCATGAAGCAAAAGCTTTATGATGTCCAAAATCACACAAATCGTAAAAAAATACCGTCCCAGAGACCGACCATGTATGAACACAAACACAAAAATGAGCAAACTAATCTATTTATATAACCATTGAAACCCATCAAAGAACAAAAAAAAATTAGAAGTTATAGAAATAAACTAACCAATAAAATTTTGTACATACAAATTTATGTCAATCCCAACCTAGTTTTACCTGACTAAGAAGTCTAATTTTTTCAAATTTAGATACATAAAAATCTGTTGTATAATCATTCAAACCCAATAAATAACAAAAATCAAAACATATAAAAAATACACTAACTAAAAAAATTTGTACACAATTTTATTTGAACCCTAACCTAATTTTGTGGAATCGAAAGAGACCTATTTATAGGGACTGGAGAATTGAGAATTCAAGTTGCTCCATAAGCGACAATGGAGAAATTGACAGCAACAAGTGCTAGATTTGAACCAAATGGATTAACATTTAAAATAACTAACAAAAAATCCTTCGTATTTGAATTAGCTAACAATAATAGAATTTTTTAGCTATAGAAGAAATATAAATGAAGTTGAGAATTTGTATCAAATTGAACATTTTGAAAGCTTTGGATTGTTATGAAGAACACAAACAAAAGAAAAAAGAAACTTACCTTTAGGTTCGGACAAAACTGGAAACCAACTAATTTCTGTAAACAACACAAATCAAAAAAAATATTAACCGATGAGTAAATATCATCAAATTTGTCTTTTTTATGCTAAATTATATTAGAAATCAGTAATCTTCTCCACAAATGTAATTAAATATATACAAATAAAAAAACCCAAAATGTCTTCCAAAAAACAAAAAAAAATTGAGGTAATTTTGTAAAAAAAAAAGAAAAAAAAAGAAACACATCTGTAGCATATTTTTCAAGATCTAATATTTAACACTGTGTAGCAAAAAGTTATGAGAATGGTAGAATACTAACCGGAGAAGAGAGGCTGAAAAGAATGGGACTCTCATAGCAGAGAAGAGAGAAAGAGAAAGGAGAAAGAGAGGATGAGTGGTTACTGCCTCACTGGAGAGTTGTGGTATATGGAAGGTTTAATGTTTGATAGCTATTAGTCCGTCATTACCACTAGGCATTATTTATAGCCTAATTACTATGATACCTTCCACATTATTTATAGCGGAATCACTATAATACTCTCCACAAACATGGAAAACCCAAATAGGCATACGGGACAAAACACCGTTGCTGTGTGTGACTGTGGCTTTTATATCTTTTGGATTCTCGCTTATGTAGGCATGTTCTTTCTACAGCAATTTAGTGAGAGCCAGCTACGGTCACGAAAGCATCCCATGAGATCATACAAGAATGCCAGTATTTTGGAGCGAAAACTAGAAGAATTGCAGGCTAAGCTCTCCATTGAGATTGATTGCTTCAACAACATATTCAGAGAGTTGGAGTTGGAAATTAAGGACATAGAATGCCAAACAACAAGCTAGTAGGTGCAATTGGCATAAGATGATTGAACAGAGGAGGAGATGCAGAAGAAGCTGATTGGCGACGGAGCATTTATTCTATGCAAAAGTTCAAACCTTACAAACAATCAAATAAACCAAACCTTATTTCTACCAAGTAGGGTTGGGTACATGAATTCTGCTATGTCATTGCGCTCTGTCATGAATCATAAACTCCTTAATTCTTAGGTGGGCTATATCTTTCTCACAAGTTATCCACCAAGTTGTTTTTGGTCTTCCCCTACCTCTCTTACATTGACTACTCTTTAAAATCTACTCGCCTGACAAGCTCATCTATTTTCTCATCCATAGGTGTTGTTCCAATCTTATGAATATGCTCTATCTTAATATTCACA
Source organism: Cinchona pubescens (assembly GCA_025175665.1). Classification (NCBI taxonomy): domain Eukaryota; kingdom Viridiplantae; phylum Streptophyta; class Magnoliopsida; order Gentianales; family Rubiaceae; genus Cinchona; species Cinchona pubescens. The sequence continues at coordinate 270,624 of JANKKI010000338.1, forward strand.
TTTCTACTACTCTCATCTTTTTCTCATGTGCGTAATTCATTGCCCAATATTTAGATCCATAAAGTATCGCTGACCATTTTATAAACTCTTAAGTTTGAAAGGAATTTTGTGGTGGCATAATATTCCTAATACTGTTCTCTATTTCGTCCAACCCGCTTGCATCCTAAGATTAATGTGTAATATATCGATCTATATCACCATCACTCTAAAGAATTGAATCTAAATACTTAAAATTTTTACTTATGGGTAACTCTTGATTTTCGATTCTAACTCCTATTCTATTCCTATGTGCATTCTTGATAAAATTAAATTCTATATATTCTGTCTTTGATCTACTAAGTCTAAAACTTTTTGACTCAAGTGCCTCCCTTTAAATCTCAAGTTTCGCATTAACCTCTTCTTTTGTCTCATTACTAAAACTATGTCATCTGCAAACAACATACACCATAGTATTTCCTCTTATACGTGCCTTATAAGTTCATCTATGACCAGTGAAAACAAATAAGAATTTAAAACTGAACCTTGGTGTTAACCTATATTTATAGGAAACTCTCTCATTAACCCTTCTGATGTCCTCACACTTGTAACCTTATTCCTATACATCTCCTTTATTTATTCTATATATGCTAATCCGACTCCTCTTTTTCTAAAACTCTCCACATAACTTCTCTAGTTTAGACTATATCTTATTATTTTTTAAGATTAATAAAAATCATGTGCAAATCCTTTTCCTTATCACGGTATCTCTCGATAAAGTCTCCTTAAAAGATATATGATTTTAGTAGTCGATCTCCCTAGCTTTAAACCAAATAGGTTACTTGATATCTTAGTCTCGTTTCTTAACTTTTTTTCTATTACTCTCTCCCAAAGTTTCATCGTATGGCTCATTAATTTAATACTTCTGTAATTTGCACAATTTTGTATATTCTCTTTATTTTTGAATATGGGTATGAGAGTACCCTTCTTCCATTGATCGGGCATCTTTCTACTCTTCCATATTTTATTGAAAAGATTGGTAAGCCAATTTATATCTTTCTTTTCTAAGTATTTCCGTACCTCAATTGGGATATCATTGAGATCAACTACTTTTCCTTTCTTCATCTTCTTCAAAGCCTCTTCTACCTCGGATTCCTAAATCCTTCAATAATACAATACATTTTTATACTTCTCAGACTTATCTAACTTTCCCAAAATGATATTGTCTCCATTGCCTTCAAAATTATTGATGTGAGTACCTCTTTATATCTTTACCTAATTTTCTCATCTCTTACTAGTAACTTATTATTTTCATCCTTAATGCATTTGACTTGGGTTAAGCCCTTCGTCCTATGGGCATTTGCTTAACAATTTTATAAATATCTTGCCTCCCCTCTCATTACATTCTAATTTTTGGTAAAATTCTTCAAAATCCCTGTATCTTGTTTCACTTACAGCCTTTTTGCCTCTTTTTTAGCAATCTTATATGTTTTAATATTTTCTCTACTTCTACAACTATATAAAGCCTGATGGTTAGCCCTCTTAACTTTGATTTTATCTTGTACAATTTTGTCCCACCACCAAGATTCCTTGTTCATTGGGGCATAAACTTTTGACTCTCTATGTATCTTTTTAGCCACTGTTCTTACTATAGTTATTATGTCGTTCCACAAAGTGTTAGATTCTCCTTGTAAGACCCAAATATTTGGCTTAACAAATCTTTCCTAAAAATTTCTTCTTTTTCCTTTTTTAAATTCTTCCACTTAATTTTAGGTAATCTAGGTAGGTCCCCTCTATTAATGTGATTTTTAAACCTCAAGTCTACCACCAAAACCCTATGTTGTGAGATTAAACTTTTTCTAGGTATGATTTTACAATCTCTATAGACACTTCTAATCTCTTTTTCTTGCAAGGAGAAGTCAATTTGTGACCTTATTGATCCGCTTTTAAAGATAACTAAATGTTCCTCTCTCTTTTTGAAAAAATTATTGACAATGCAAAGATCGAATGCTATTCCAAACTCCAAGATTGATTTTCCTTCTTCATTTCTTTCCCCATAATCATATCCACCATGCATTTCTTCATAATCCTCATTATCTCTTCCCATTTGTCCATTTAAGTCACCCCTACAAATTTTGCTCACCGTGGGGAACACAACCTATCATCTCATCTAAATCTTCCCAAAACCTAGCCTTAAGGGTTCATCTAGACCTATGATATTTGAGGTGCATAGACACTAAAAATATTAATATTTACGTGTCTTAGAATTAGTTTGAGGGACATAATCCTATCTCCTTTCCTAGTCACCTACATACTTCATCATTCATTGACCATCTACAATAATACTGAGAACATCTATTGGCTTTTCCCAGAATTTGATCTTACAGAAATTTCATTAAGTAATATGAAATTGAGGAAAGGACCCTGTGCGACAAATAGAGCTACATTTTTTTTTTGTTTTATCAAGGAGCCAAATAGCCAGAGACTGCTAAAGGGAATGATACACCAAAGAAGGAATGACACACACACACATATACATATATGGAGAGAGAGAGAGAGCGATAAATTTTTTTCCTATCTATCTTTATTTTGTTGTAGCAGTCTGACCAGCAATGCCGTGATATGAGTAGTCATTTAGCATTATTTTCATTTTCCCTTATTTTTGCCAAGTTAAACTTTGAGAAATAATAAAACACACTTTTCTAATCATGTTTTGTGATAATTGTCGATTTACTATTTGGCTCTTTCAGTAAGTTGTAAGATGTTTGATTGATAATATTTCTGTCTGGTTATTACCGAATTTTATCTTAACGTTCCCTTACTAATTACCCAATATTAGGATTTTTTGTTGGAGATAGTATTGTAAATTCAAGACCGTCCTTTTGCTAACCAGCAGAAGTTGGAATTTTTTTTTTTTTTTTTTTGATTTAGTATCGTCTTCTCTGTTAGAGTTAAGATTTGTGTTGAGTTACCATCCCTCTATAGCAAGTAGGAGTTAAGGATTTTTGTACCATCCTTTTATTTGAGCATTCATTATGTTTTTGTGTGCCTGTTTATAGGCTTGGAATTCTTGGACAATATTGGCGGTGCTTTGTACTATAAATTTTTTTTATACTTTTAGTCAAGATCCTAGAACATGTGGAGATTCGGTGCAAAAAGAGTTAATAAAGACACTACTAGTATGTTTATTACAAATAGCTACAATATTTATTATTTAATAAAGACCATAGACAATTTTATCAAGCTGATACATTATACAACCCTAAAAGTAGAGATACACCATGGCATTTCCTTATTTTGCCTAACATAATAAAAAATCAAAGCAATAAAAGAGTGATGTTCTTAGCAACAAGGACCAAATCTAGGTGAGCTTATGGAGTAAAGGATAGTAGATGGAGACAAAGTACTATTTCTCGGAATTCCTTGGGCAATGTGAACTTGCTGTCTTCATATAATACTTGTGCAACACTTCAAGAGACTACTAGAGTCACGGTCCCATTGTGGAGACTGTCACATGCTCAAAAACTAACTGCAACTAGGAGGACCAAAGAGTTGTCAAGATTGTAGGAGAAAATGTGTCAGATTTTCCAGTAGAGGAGGAAGAATGCATATACTTGCCATGAATGCACATAACACTAGCGAAAATATCACTGGATGACCCTCCACTTCTCCCATTCTAACAACAGTTTGGAATTTCATCTTCTGGTGATTAGATGAGGGGGATAGCACTAAGTGTACAGATACTGGAGGTTTTCAATTATTGCATTGAAGATATATTGAACTTTAGCTACCATGGAATCTACCGTTACATTCAAAACATCTTGGTCTTGGAGCCAAATTGTACAGTAAGGGTGGTAGGTCCTAGCTAGCGGGGCAATGCATTCTCTAAAAAAGCCTACAAGTGTAGTATCTACCAGTTAAAGATTATTTTTTGAGAGATTCGTCCATAAAAAGTGTCGTAGAAGATGACATCCACAGGACTCCTGGTGTTAACCAAGAGTCTCTTCACATAATAATTGGCCATGAAAACAGTGATAAATAGTGCATCCATATTCTAGAAGGATTCCCTCCATGTTGGTAGCAGTGAAAGTAAACACTTGTGGAGTCTCTTACCTAGTGATTGATTGAATTTAATTGATTTGACGGGCATGTATTTTGTGAGCATTTGAATTGTTTCCTGTGATGTTAATGCTGAAATAGTTAAGTAGATCTGATCTATAATATTACTTGTAAATTTTATAATATAAATTAAATACTCTATTATGAAATTTATGATATCAATTAAAGTAAATAAAATTTTATTTTAATTATAAAATTTATAAGTAAAATCTAAAATAGAGTCTATGATAATATTTTTCATATTGATGACCTCTCTGGGCTGCTCTCCCCAGGAGCAATTATAATTCAGCCTTTGGAGACTTTTTCGCTTATGTTATGAGTACGTCCACTCCCTTTGTTCTCTTTCTTTATAGGGACTATTACCTCAGACTGTAGACTTGTGCAGTTAACCACTCCTTACAAGGTCCTCAATGAGATTTTTGAGCATGTGGCAAATGTGGGTGTAGTCTGACCATGGTTTTTGTTAAACCAATACCATTTGTTTTCATCTCGATTATTGGGTTCACACTTAATTCGTCCAGATCATTTGACATATGGATGATGCTTTATCACTGGCAGAATATAAGTAGGAGAGGTAGTGAATACAATGTATGGTCCTGTGATAAGAGGGCTCTTCAGCTTGGGCTTGGCAACAGACAGTTCTATCCTTTTCATTTTTTTTCTAAGTCTTCTTCTCTAAATTCCTTTGGTACTTCTTTTTTTCTATTTTTAGGTTTGGGTAAAGTTTTTTTTATCGGCAAATATTTAGATAAATTCGATTTTTTGTCTCACTTATAGATCCTGCAGTATGGATTAAATTTTAGAAAATTTATGACATCAATTGATATAAATAAAATTATTTAAAATTAGAAAAATTGCCAAAATAGTCCCTCAATTTTTTCAATTTAGCCAAAATAGTCCATTAACCTTTTTTTTAGCCAGAATAGTCACATCAACCTTTTTCTTAGCCAGAATAATCCTTGTAACTTTTATTTTTTAACCAAGAAAGTCTTTTTATGGTAGAGTCACCATAAAAACCTTTTTCTTTTTTTTAGATAAATTTCACATAAAAAGACTATTTTGACTAAAAAATAAAAGTTGGACGACCATTCTAGTTACAAAAAAAGTTGAGAAACTATTGTGGCTAAAGTAAAAAAATTGAAGGAATATTTCAGCGATTTTGCCTTTAAAATTTAATCATAATCACAAGATTTACATGTAGGACAAAAAATCGAGTCTATCTAAATATTTTTCTTTTTTCTTAATCTTCTCATGTTCTTCTATGTATTTGTATGACTCTTTGCCCATTCATAAAGTCTAGACAAGTTCAAATTGTTTCTTAGTTAGCTCAAAGGAGAATCCTCTAGGAGAGACTCCCATTTGGAAAGCTATCATTTGGATTTGTTCGAAGATTTCTTTCGTTTGCAAAGTTTAAAACTTGAAGCATTTGAAGTATTCTTTCAAGGGTTCTCCTTTGTTTTGCTCGACTCCTAGCAGGTAAGCATCTAGATTAATGTGCGCTTTTGCATGCCAAATTTATCCAAGGACTTGTTTCCCAACTGTTCAAAGTTTCAAAATTCTACCTTGGTGAAATTTTTGAACAAATTCCACAGAGTCCTCTTAAGGGTTCTAGGAAATCTTCTACACAAGATAGCATAAATAGCTCTGTGAAGGATCATTTTTTATTAGGAGGTAATGTAGCTAAATTCTTGGTGGGGTTGGTCGTGCTATTGTAGTTGTTCAGAACTAGAGGTTGGAAGCACTTAGCGAGCGGATCAATCATAATTTTCTCAATGAAGGGCATGAAATATCTATACTTATTATTGTTAGAACAGGCACTTAGATCCTTCACTTTCCCCTTGAAATTCTTTTACTTTTATAAGTAGAACTTGATAATGCTCTTTTTAGGAGTCTTTCTGAAGGGAATGAGGAGAAGAAGAAGAAGACAAAGCAAGACTCATATACAAGCTAGTGCAGATACTTGTGGGGTTTTCCATGGTTCCTTTTAAGGGGTACTCAAGCTTCTAGACCTCTTCTATATTGTTTTGATGAATGATCAGTTGAGTTAAGGTTTTGTCTTGCAATCCTAATGCAACAATGAATTGATCTCTTAGGTCGACTTACGGAGAATTTATGCTTCCAAGTGTTCTTGCTAGTATATTTCGTAGGAAAGTTGGACATTTTGAGTGTTAGAATGGTTAGAGGATGGGCTTCTCTAACTAAGGGAGTTAGTTCTTTGATAGAAGGGTTTGACTGGGTTGTTGAAGAATCGAAAGACCCTTTGTCTTGAGCTATTCGACGAGAATTCACCATTGTTTTAAGAAGGGGAAAGTCTTATAATTAGGCTAGGACTATTTTAATGACTTTTAACACTAGTTTCCTAGAAATGGTGCCAAAACTGTTTCTGTCAACTTTTGTTTTATTCTTGGTCAATAATAGTCTGCTACAAATTGATTGCAAGAAAGAGGTGGGGGTTGATCCCCAAAAACCCCGATGCTTAAGTCAGCAAAAGTCCAAATAAGAAAGCCGGGGATCTTAAAAAGTACAAAGAGAGTTTTGTAATCGTGTTTTATTGTGTTTAATTATTAGAGAACATACAGTAGTTATAGGAGATTATACTGGGTCAAACTGGGGGTCTGACCCCATTAGGTGATCAGGGTATTGTGTATCACGTATCGGGTTTACGTGGACGTGAATTAGGTTATGCCTAACATATTTTTATTGATAAATAGATTATATTATAATTGATAATTTGATTTATAGTCTAAGATTCTTGCTTTATGGAATGTGGATGAAAGATTTTTAACTTAACCAATCTACCGTAAGTGTTATAAATTCCTTAATATAAAATCATGCATCTAATTTATATAATTGTAGCATCTCATAGTTATGCATAACTTTTTTTTTTAATTTATAAACCTAATGAGTGGTAAATGTTATTGCCACAATTACATTTGTTAATGCTGTGATAAAAAAAAAAAAAGAAATAAAATGACCAAAATACTTTTTTTCTTGTGAAGGAAGGCTAAGCGGATAAGAAAAACTTGGTTGTTTTCTTGCCTTTTGTTGTGATATTAACAAATGTTATTGTAGCAATAATATTCACCTTTATGAGTACTATAGTTTTCCTATTATTTTCTATTAAAATTATGTAAGATTATCTACTTATTTCCATTTAACTACCAACCAAGTTAAGGACTACATTAAATTTCATTATGTGAATTGTCTTTTAACTGATAGATAATACACCTAACGTACACATACTATATACAGAATGGTATTTGACACTAGCGTAAACTTTTTATGGCTCATGGTTATTGTGATTTGTGAGGAAAGAAGAAAGAAAGAAATGTCAAGCATATTGTTTGCTCCACAATTTCTCTTCTATCAATTTAATTTAAACTTGTCAAAGTTCTTGTCTGTAATAAAAAAGGATAAAAATGAAGAAAAATTTAGAAATATTTATGTATTACTCCATCATTGTTGTTCAAGGGCTAGTGTCTCTATAAAGCATATGTAAAAAGACTCATTTAAGCATTTTATTAAGGGAGAACGTAACAAAAATCAAGAAAAAAAATTAGGAATATTTATGTATTACTCCATATCTATTGTTCAAGGGCTATTATCTCTATAAAGCATATGCAAAAAAACATTCATTAAAGCTTCTTATGAAGGGCAAATGACACTAATAATCACTAAATTACAAGCATGTAGCAAATAACTGTCACTTAAAATTTTTTTTTTCAAAAATAATCATTGAACTATCAAATGTGTAAATTAAACATCATTCATTCCTTTTAGGTCGTCACGGCAAACAAATAGCAATTTTTTGAGGGTTAAAGTTGTAAAGTTACTTTAAAAATAATATATATATATATATCCAGGGGATCAAAACAAGAATATAAATATTCAGGGATTCTTCCTAGCCATTGAAAGAAAAAGTTGTAGGTTGTAGGAAAAAGGGGTTGGGGCAGTGGCTGCACAAGGGCTGAGAAGGCTGGAAGGTGGCAGGAGAAAGGGAAGGAGGTGCAATCCAGAGATGGGGTTGTTGAAGAGTGGTAGATCTAGGGTCGGAAGGGATCGGATATGTGGGGGATAATGATGGAACTAGGGTTAATTAGATTGATAGTAAGATAGCTAGGAGACTAGGGAGGTGTCAAGCTCGAGGGTTGGGGCTTTATGGAGAGGTGGATCTGGGGTGGGGGTTGGGGAAGGGGAGCCTAGACAGGGTGGATTCGTGGAAAAAGACCCTAAGGAAGGGTAGAATTGGGGTTCGGCTGGGGGAATTGGCAGGTGGCAGATGAGGCTGGGGTCTAGGTATATGGTGAGGGCAGAGATGATTGCAGTGATTCAATTTCATCTCACCTTCTTTTGTTTTTATCTCTTAATGACACTTGATTTATTTTTTTTTTAAATGCCATTTTAATGTATCTAGACAATTTTAATGTTAAAAGTAGTCCCTAACAATTCAAATTCAAATAGGCAGAGTGACTCTAAATTTGTATTTTAAAAGTTTAGAACTATTTAGCAAGAAAAGCAACTGTATGATCCCATTTGTGATAGAACTAATAGTTGAGAAGTTTTATAATTTTTTTTAAGAAATTATTTATTTAATTTTAAAATTTTGTATAATATAAATTTTTTAAACAAATAATATTGTAATATACAAACTTTAAAATATAAGAATAATTTTTTAAAAAGAATTATAAAATTTTTAACCTAATAGTTTATTAAGCAATTTACTCTTTTCTTTAATGGTATTATATCGTCTTTCTAGATGTATTGGTGGTAACTCTTTTGTGATTTTTCAAGGTAAAAAAAACTTTTTAGAGTGTCTAACAATTCCACGGTGAGCTGGGGTCTAACCTGGTTCTAGGCACTCATCTAAGCAACTACTTTGTTACAAAGCCTATGCTGCAATGTTAGAATATTTGTTCATTTGACTTCAGTTTCAAACAATGATAGTTTTTTTTTTGACGAATAAACTTAAAAAAAGTGATATATTTGTATGGCTTAGAATAAACTTACAGGGAATAGCCACGTGAATCCTGATCTACAACAAGCAAAGCAACAACTAATTAAGGGCAAAATACCTTAACGTCTACTAAACTATTTAAATAGTATGGCTTAGACCATTAACCTATTTACATTTTCAAAATACTCACTAAACTTAAAAAAGTGATATATTTGTAGTCATTTCGTCAGATTTTGGTTTAAATCAGTTGACAGAATTTGGCACATGTGTAAAGATTTGTAGGGGTAAACTTGTCCAAAATAACGAAGGTAGCAACTAGTGATGCAGACAACTGTGCCGTCACGCACAGTATCCGGCCTCTACCACTAGACGGCCGTTTTAGGCAATAGGGATGTCTATAATCTTGGATTTCAATGTAGAACTTGATTTTGGCTTCAGATATAGCCCATAAATAAGTGAAAGTTAATAAAACAGGTAGAGAACGAGGCAGCTCCTCCTTCCTTGCACCGTACTTTAAGTTGTTTTTGTATTAGGTTACATATGGATCATGATCTACTCATTGTAATGAACATTTTCATATAAATTTTATGGGATTTGGTGTCAGTTTGAGTAGTGAATGGTGATGGTTGGTCGGTGGAGTTTGTTGGAGAGATGCAGTTGCATGTAGCAGAGGTAGTCCGTTAACCGAATTGAGAAGAAACAAAAGTCAAAATTTCAACCAAATCCCGACTTTCCCTTTTTCTGTATTTTCAACCACTAGATTTTAATACTTTTCACATTAAAAAGTTCTCAAGATTGGAAAAGTCAAAATTTATTGTTGTGTGCCATTATTTATTTTTGTGAGTAGACAATTATATCCTCAAATTTTCCCCATTCTGTTTAACTGAACATCAAAATAAAATGAAACGACCACTGATATATCAGTTTTTACAGGTCATTCGGCAATTTGAAAATATAAAAAGCTTAGTCATATCTAAAGCATACGATTTGAATAGTATAGTGATCCCTAATATTGTTTGCTTGCTAATTTATAGATTTATAAAGCTTCTGAGATAGAATCTGCAAAATTATTGTTAAATGTATTTAGTGTCTAAAAAAAAGATAATCTATTTAAGTATCTATAGTCGACTTTATATCATACAACTTTTGCTCTTTTAATAATTAAGAATTCTAAAAAAATAAAAAAATCATGAAAAATGGGTGTGGTTATTGCCAGCGCATTCTTGTCAGATTGGATAAAAATGCCCTTATCCAATAGTTCCTATATTAGTCAATTGAGTCCCACACTCGCACTACTGCTTTGGCTTCTCTCCCGTCTTTGACTTTTTGTTCCTCTCTTTTCTCCCTTACAAATTCAATTCTCTTTTCTCTTCCTCTCTTCATCTCCATTTCTCAATACTAATAAAACATACCACAAATAAATACTATACTACTTTATAATATGTAAGCCTGCCATAGTTTAACAGACCACAAAACCCAATTAACTTGAGAAGTCCAAAAGGTTCCTTTGCGGGAAAAAAAAAAATACTAAAATTGAAGGTTCTATTTCATTTTTTAGGGAAAAGTGGTGGTGGGTGTGGGAGAGAGACTTGCGGTCTTGCTCAATTGGTCTTGCAGTCATTTTTGTGTTATTGGTTGAGAATTGAGGTTGCAAGAGTTCAACTTTTAGAAAAATATTTAGGTAAATTCTGGTATTTGACTTTACTTTTATATTTTGTGATCAATATTAAATTTTAAAAATTTTATTTATATCAACTGATAACACTAAATTTTTTAAAATTTAATTCATAGCATAAAATTTATAAATAAAATAAAAAATTAAATCTATATAAGTATTTGTTCAACTTTTATGTCGACGAGATCGCCAAATAAACCTCTCCTAAAATTCACGCTGTGCGCGGGGAACTTTACCAACATCATATAATTTAGGGTTAATAACACTTTACCCTTGAACTAGGTAGGTAATAATACTTTACCCCCTAAATTAAAAAAATTACACTTTGCTTCCCAATCACATAATTCATCTTTTAAAAATTTTATAATATCATATTAAATGACTTAAATACCTTTAGGATTATATTTTAATTTTTGTATTTAAATTTTGATAATGATGTGATAATTATTTAAAAATAATAAAAAATAAATTATATAATATTTTAATATAATCTATATCAATATATATCTTGGCAAAATTTTTAAATTTTGTTTTTCACATTATATTAATTCGAATTTGAATGTTTAATTATAATAGTAGAACAATTTCTAAATGGACTAATTTTCTATTGAAAATTCTTCTTTAAAGATCTTTGTGTGGCAAAATATATATATATATATATATATAATATATATTTATAAAATTTGTGAATCTTTTAATGTCTCTTACCATTTTACAATTTTGTATTTGGATGAACCTATGAAAATTGCAATGTCAAATATAATATTATTCGACATTTTATCACATTTTCACTCCCTATTTCTTTTGTTATTAAATTTTATTATAATAAATTTTTTTATTATAATATTAGTGTTATTATATTTTATCTTTTCTTAATTCTTTTATACGTATTGAACATCAAAATTAAATATATAAAAAATTAAAATATAATATTAAGGATATTTCAGTTATTTAACTTAATATTATAAATTTTTGGGTTAATAACACTTTGCCCTCCTGAACTAGGTAGATAATTACACTTTGCCCCTTGAACTAAAAAATTTACACTTTACCCTCGAATCACATGATTCATCTTTTAAAAAATTTATAACATCAAGTTAAATGCAAACTAAAATACCCTTAATATTATATTTTAATTTTTCATGTATTTAATTTTGATGTTCAATACGTATAAAAGAATTAGAAAAAATAAAATATAATAACAAACTAACATTATAATAAATATTATTATTATAATAAATATAATAACAAAATAATTAGGAAGTGAAAATGTGATAAAATATTGAATTATATTATATTTGACATTACAATTTGCACAGGTTCATCCAAATATTAAAATGTTAAAATGCTAGAGATATCAAAAAAATAACAAATTTTATAAAAAATATATTGCCGCACAATATCTTTAAAGAACAATTTTTAACAGAAAATTAGCCCATTTAAGAATTGTTCTACCATTATAATTAAACATTTAAATTCGAATTAATATAAAATGAAATAAAAAAATTTAAAAATTTGATCAAGATATATATTCTTATGGATTATATTAGATATTATATAATTTAGATTTTTAAATTTTTTTTAAACAATTATCACATCATTATCAAAATTTAAATTACAAAATCAAAATATAGTGCTAAGGGTATTTAAGTCATTTAACATGACATTATAAAAATTTTAAAGAATAAATCAAGTGACTGGGGGCAAAGTGTAGTTTTTTTAGTTCAGGGGGCAAAGTGTTATTACCTACCTAGTTTAGGGGGTAAAGTGTTATTAACCCTAAATTTGTTAAAGAATGAATCATATGATTGGGGTAAAGTATAATTTTTTTAGTTCAACGATAAAATATAATTACGTATCTAGTTCTGGGGCAAAGTATTATTAACCCTATAATTAATTGCGGAGAGACCTAAGGGGAATTTTTGTCAAATCAGACAAATTGGCTCGGGTATAAAACAATTTGCTCTGACAATAACGCCACTCTAAAAATATTGTCCGTGGGTTCCATATTGAAAATTAATTGTACTTTTGAAACACACAAATAAGGATGGCTGTTTGACAGTTATGGGAACTTCCATTTTTAGAGTCGTAACTTTAATGATGCAATTGCATTTAAGCACATGAGTATGTTTATCTTCATTATTTTCCTTTTTTTGGGGGGTTTAATGACACTTTCTCCCATAAAAATAGTGTGATAATTCCACTTAACTCCTATAATCTAAAACAAGTACACTTTACCTCTCAATAAAGAGAATATTTAACTTTTAAGAGGGTTGAAAAAATTTAACAACAAAATGTCGATTTTGCCCTCAAAATCATAACATTTTAACCCACTAAACTTTAGAGCGGTAACACTTTACCCCCAAATCGAATAATGGTATAAATATTGATCCCAAATCTAGTTACAATGTAATTAAATTATAAATCTATTTTTGCCGAATGCAAAAAGATGTCGAACATTTTCTCCATTTACAACTATAATTCCAAACGTATTTTTATTTATTTCAAAAGATTATAATTCTTGTTCGATTTTGGATTTATATTGTCCAACTTAATTATTTTGACCACTTGATACACTAAATTTTGATATCAAGAGTGTGCTCCATTTCATGATAAGATTCGGGATTTAAAATCATATATTTCCACATTGTTGTATTTTCTTCCTATTTTTCTAATTTCTATGCAAACACTTTTGATAGTTTAATTTTCTTCTAAAAGAATGTTTAAAAAGTGGGGCACCCTATGATTTTCTTAGATGTGATATATTATATTTTTCATGTTACATGCAACAAGAAAAGTTGAACTTCGTGCCTTGAAGCACAAACTTGTTCATTTACTACATTTTTTTAAATAAAGTATAGATATCTACCAGTTTGACTTTTCAAATTTTAACATTTTTTTGCACTCGTGACATGCTTTCCAAAACAATATTCTTAGTAAAATTTCTAGTGGAGAAATTTTTTTTTTTGTAAGTTTCTTGCATAAGAATAGATTTTTAGACAATTTTTGATGATTTTCGCAATTTCTGAATATGTAATAATTTTTTTATGGAATGGGTTAAAATTACATGTTGTATACAATTTGAGTCAAACGAGCCTCACATTTCGTCTCTTGGTGAGGACACCAATTATCTATTTATTTTTGTAAGTTTTTTATTTTTATTTCATTTTTATCTTATGTTTTTAATAATTGTTACACTATTATAAAATGTAAAATATATGAATAATGTTTGCTCCCACATTGCTTTGGTATGGATACTTCAATCATTGAACTTACTTTTGACTGAATATTAGTTAAAGGAGGCAAAGTGTTAATAAACTGCTATGTGTTAATTCTAAATTTATCACCATTTAACCACTAAATACTTTACGCACCACAAATACACAGGTCATAAAGTAGTAAAGAGTAAATAGGGATCGTTCCCATGAGCAATGGACTCAAGTACTGATTATTTGATTAGAATGTTGACTGAAGTCTTTGATTAAAGAAAAAGATTTGACTAAAACTAAGTGAATAACTAGGAGTGATTAAAAGGGGGTATAGGGTTTACGCTAGAAAATTTTTCGAGTTTATTAATTAGGTAATCAAGTGATTATACGAGCCAAATTAGAGGTTGATTTTCAATTGTAACCTCATCCTGATCTCTTGGTAATTAATCGTCTATCAACCCAATTAAGGTAAGTGTGGATCCTTCTAACTACCTATGCTAAGCATACTTGATTAGCTAACCATGAAATTTTAACAACCAACTAGGTGACTTAATCCGCCAAGATTTAATTCTAATTCTAATTCAATACTAATCTAGATCTATAATAGAGGTTTAATTCCATATTCCCTCAATTAGCACAAACTAACTAGGGAAGTAGAAAGTTTACCTATTTAACCTTTAAGTCCATTAATATTGCCTAATTAGTCTACTTTACCATCTAATCAACTATTAACCTCTATTCATATGAAATTAACTCTACTCAACCCTAAACTATGCTAAATTTGAACATATTTAAGTACAAGAGAAACAAATAAAGGCATCAAAACTATACTAGACATGAAAATAAAGAAAACTAGTAAAGAAAGCATTAAATGAAAGTCATAAAGGACTTATTCCACTTTGCGTCCCCTAACTTATATCAGATTCTCACTTTATACCCTATACTTATTTTCTCTGAACATATTGCACCCTAACACTCTTAGATTTATCTATTTTAGTTAAATTTTTAACATTGTTTCAAAGATAATTGATATTCCAATCGTGCACACCAAGTACCTAAAGTGGAATATTAATCAAAATTTTTAACACAAATAGAAATTGGACCAAAGTGGGACATATCTAAGAGTTAGGGTGTGCAATGTCAAAATTTTGGGTACAAAGTGAGAATTGATCGTAAGTTAGGAGATACAAAGTGGAATTAGTCATGATTACTTTCATTAGTATTATACGCCCATAAACAAGTGCATGGTATACACTTACTTAACATCCTTTAACTTTTAACGGCATTAAAAATTGGATTGAATTGGGATAGATATGAGAGTTTAGGGTACAATATGTCCAAAAAATAAGTACAAGGTGTAAAATGTGAATCGGGTGCAAAGTAGAGTAAGGCTAGCCATAAATGAAAGAAATTTAAAGAAAGCATTTAAACTAAGTAGGCATGAAATTAAAGATGAGAGTGAAAGTGAATTAAACATAAATAAGGTCTTACAAAGCAGTGGAATGAAGTTCACCAAACATGAAAGAAAATCAAACTAGAAAGGAAGAAGTAGAAGAAGGGCTAAAAATTTCTCACCATGAGTGGTAGAGAAAAGAAGAAAGAAAACTAGGGTTGGACTCCTTAATTTCGGTCCCTAAAAGATGTATTTACAGTGGGGGTTTAGGGTTAGGGGTGAAAAGACATCAAAGCCCTTAAATAATGTTTCTAGAAAGCTCCTCACCGTCAACCAAGGAAGAGCTAATTGATAGAGAACTGCTCATTGCCTTGACTTACTAGTGGTGAACTTGCCTAGTAGCCTCAGTTATCTTGCTACTCCATCATCCGGTTTGCACTCCGTTGCTTCCAGTGTGCATCCATCTATCCAAAACCCTAATCCAATATAAAAACACATTGTTAGGGGTTGAAATTATCTTGAAAAAACTTAAATAAACACACAAAAATCACATAACAAATGATTTCAACATACTAGAAAATAAATGATAAACTAAAACACACAAACCCCAATTTCATGTGAAATTAGGAAAAAACCCTAATTATAAAACCTAGACACATACACAAATAATTCTAAGCTAAATAATATTAATTACACACTAAAACGCTATGCATAACACATACTAGCACTTAAAACTAGAAATGCACAGCAGCACAAAGATAAACACTAAAACTATTCAGAACTGAGGTGAAAATCATTCAAATTTGCCATAGAAAATCCTAGTTTCTTTGGTTATCACAAAACTAAGAGGTATCTTGTCCATAAACTCATTATTTTGACGGAGTTAAAAAGTTAACATATTGTTGGGAAAATGAGGGAGGAAAGTGTACATTTTCTTAGTTAATAGGGTAAGTGTAATTACCCATTAGTTTAGGGGGTAATTTGTTATTAACCTTTATTGTTTTTACTTGAGAGAACGAGGATTTATAATTGTATTCTATTCCTGCTTATAATCATGAGAGATCGGTTATAATTATGGAAGAGAACACATACCAATATTTTATCTAATACTTTGTCATTTGTCACCTTTTACTTCTGTACAATATGCCAAATAATATTTTGTTAAATTTGAAAGTGTAATTTTTTTTGAAATATATATTTTAATTAAAGATTTCAAATGATTATCATTTGCAAGCCTTTAATTTTGTACTAGCAAAAAGCCCGAGTTGTGCACAGGAAAACTAATATGTACAACTAATAGAATAAATTGAAAATTAGTGCAACATTGATAAAATAAAGTTTTTAATAAATAAATAAATGAAATTAAGTGAACAAAGTAGCAATATTAGTAAGTTATACAACAGTAGTAACTTAACATAAAAGAATGAAATTAAGGAACATATATTATTATTGAATACACAGTAAAATATTTATTTTGATTTCATATATAAGAGTATACAAAAGTAAACATATAAGATAATTATTCATTGTATAATAATAACGACACTAAATTCGGCAGGAATACATGATTTTTTAAGAAAACTTCTTACGAATTTATGCTTTGTCATATACCATGCAATATATGTAGAAGATTAAACCAATTTTTTAATCGATGTACTTATATACTAGCAAGAAAATCTGTGCTATGCATAGAATGATTAAAATATTTAACTTATAAAAATCATAATAGTAAAATGATTATAATGTTATAAAACTTTTTAATAATTAAATTAAATAAGATTAATAATTCTAAATAACTTTATTAGTAAGTTCTACAATATCATAAACTAAAAGTAAGAAAAAAATTAAACTCTTATTGTCGGGTATGCATTTTATATCTTTATGTTTTTGTCTTACAAAAAATTTAAAACAACTCATAAGTTATTTATTGGTTAAGAACTTTATGCAATGTGTGCGCGATAGTAATAGCTTTATTATAAAGTAGGATTCATTGATTACTCTATACATGTGTGATAAATATTGTATCTTATTATATCATATAGCAACATGCAAGTATTTTATAGTAGTTAGCCACAATGATGTTATAGATAAGTAAAAAAAATTTTTAAGATTTAAGAATTTGAGATGAATTTTTCTATGATAAGGAGAGAAAGCAATGAGATTAGGAAGGATGGTTAACATGATAACTGATTAAAAAAGATTGACATTATATGTTTATTAGCTAATAAATTAAATAGTACATGAAGAGCTAATGACCATCGCTTCTCAAGTCCTTGACATTATCATCATTTCACTATTATTATTTAATTTGATAACTTAAATATATTAATCTTTATATGCATAGCACTGGTTTTCTAGCTAGTATTTATTTATTTATTATTTTAATTAGCTAACCATCTGAAACTTGGCGGGGGTGCTACTTCGGAATGTTATTAATATTGAAAATAAGAGTACAAGGAGGGGAACATAATGCCAAAACCCCCCAATCAGTACAAGATAAAGTTTAGGAAACCCTAAGATTAACACAACCCATCATGTCTAGCCTAGCCAAACCTATAGCTAATCCAAGCAAATTGAAAGCATGAGAATAAGTATTACATTTCATAGAATGTTGCTCTAACCTAAATTAACTAGGAAATTTGCAACTTGGTTTGCTTCCCTATATATGTGCTGAGCAATGATGTTAAAATTTCTCAAGAGCTTTTGAATTTGCTTTAGTTGGTTATCCATTCTCTAAGAACGCGTGAAATTTTTGGAATACATTGGATTAGGAGAAGGGAATCAGGTTCAATAACAATATTGTTGATACCCATCTAGACACAAAGTTGTAAACCATGGATGAGGGCTTGTGCTTCTATATGCATGCTTGAACCAAAGTCACCAAAATAGAGTGCAAAATAGCAATGATTTTACCAAGATGATTTTGAATAACTCTCCCACCTGCAATAGGACCTGGATTACCCTTAGAGAGTCCATCTATGTTAAGCTTAAACCAATTATAAGATGGAGATTTCCAACCAATCAAGGACATTTTTTTGTTAAATAGGAGTAGGTTGAGAATGAATTCCCAGCTGTTTCATGTGAGTATTTGATTTAGTAAGGGATGTAAAGGAAAAGGTAATTCAACTGTAGAAATGGTCTGCAAACTTGATTTGATAAAAGCAATTAGATATCTTGAAGAGATTGAGATACCATCATGTAAGCTTCTATTTCTTGCTCTCCAAGTTTCCCAATAAAAGAGTCTGGGAATGAGCTTAATGATCTGACCAGCCACTATTTTATTAGAGTGGTTCAACCACCAACTATTTGAAAATTGTTTGAGATTGGCTCCTCCTATATTAGCTGAGAAGATGTTTTTGAAGTAACCTTAGATATCCTTCACCAGCTGGCCGTGAAATAGAAAAGACGCTTCAAGCTTTCCTCAATCCAGTAAAACTGGCATTTGGAAGAAAAATTAAAACCTCTATTCTTCATAATGTCATCAACAGCAAGATATGAGTTAAGCATCTTCCACATAAAAATAGATATTTTTGTTGGAAGCCTCTTATTCCAAATCATAGTCTTGGAGAAAGTAGATGATCTTGTTGATCTAAAATAATCCATTGCTGGGGAGAGTGTGAACTTGCTACAGAAGATGTATGTTTCCTAATGAATTCATTATTTTCCTTTGAACCAAATCTTTTCTTTACTAAGTTGCTGTATAGGATAGTTTCGAGAAAAGTTCTTGATCATTTGGAAGTCCCAGCCGTTATTAGACCAAACCCGGTTAATTCTTAAATTAGTTGCTAGAGATTCATTAAAATGAAGAACATCAGTTTCCTGCCAATGGTCATACCAGAAGCTTGAATTGTCCTCTCTCAACGGGACTAAAATATTAGCCTCCACTAAATCTTTAACTTGCAACATTCTCTTCCATGTAGGTGAAGAAGTTGGTTTGGCCACAGCTTGACTGGGATGGGCAACCTTGGAGAGATAATTAGAGTTCATGAACCTACTCCAAAGAGTGCCTCTAGTTTTGGAAGACGACATTGCATGAACCTTATTTGCTAAGTAATGGATACCTAGGCCATTCTTAGTAGAAGGCAAGGTAATTTTTCTCCAGCTACACCAATGCAATGTAGTTAAAGAGATTTGTTAACACCAGTGGAATTCCCCCAAAAGAAATCAGCAAAGAGCATATCACTTTGATTGATTACTGATTTAGGTGGCTTCAAAACACTCAAAACCTAGATAGGAATGGAACTAAGCACATGTTTGATAAGCAGAAGTTTTCCTCCTGAGGACAAAAATTTACCTCTCTAACCAGCTAATCTGTGATTTATCTTTTCCACTATTAGTTAAAAAAGAATCTTAGATTTTCTCCCCTTTTTTATGGGACATCCCAAGTAGATAAAAGGAAAGCTTTTCTTTTATATATAAGTTAAATTGCAAACCATCTTAACTTGAGATTGAGTCCAATTTGCTGGAACATGAAAGGAGCTTTTCTATCTTTTAATGAGATGCCCAGAAGCTTGTTCAAAGTCTGGAATAATGGATTTCTTACCACCATTCATGAATATTAACACATCATCTGCATATGATAGGTGTGAAATAGGGATTCCAAACCTTGAGGTTTTATAGTACTGGATAGAACTAGCTACATAAATAGCACATTGATCCCCTTAATAAAGGCTTCTGCAGCAATAATAAATAATGTTGGAGAGAGAGGGTAACCTTACCTTATACCTTTGGAAGATGGAAAAAACTAGTGGGAACACCATTGAAGATAATAGAAAACTAGTTACCCTCAACATAGTTAGTAATTAGATTTATGAATGAGTTGAGAAACCAAATCTAGACAACACTTTATATAGGAACATCCAAGAGATTCTATCAAAAATCTTCATGATGTCTAATTTCAACATTATGTTACCACCTCTAATTTTCTGGTTAATATGCTCTGCCATTTCTCGAGCCAACAGGATATTACTCAACAATATTTCTTCCTTCTACAAAAGTACTTTGCTCTCTGAAATGATATTAGGGAGTAAAGTCTTCTTTTTGTTGGCTACGATTTTAGCAATGACCTTACTAGCAAAGTTACAAAGGCTAATAGATATGAAGGCAGAAAAGCTGAAAAGATTATCCATTTTTGGAATAATTAGACTGATGAGAGTACTAGTAAAAGCTTTGGGTAGTTTAGCTCCTTCAAAAGAATCCACTATTGCATCAAGAAAATCTTGTGAAATGATGTCCCAGCAACATTTATAAAAGGTTCCATTAAAACAATCGACACCAGCAGCACCAGCAGCATTTTCTGAGCTTTGAGAATAAACTACCTTCTTGAGTTCTTCCGTAGTTAGTAAAGCCATCAGGTTGTTCTTTCTGATTCAATAATGATAGATGGGATATTATTCAATAGTGAATCTGACTGGATAGTGGCCTCAGCTGTAAGGAGTTTCCCATTAAAAAAAATTTATTCATTTTGAAGGTCCTCAATATCTTCTTTATAGGTTCCATCTTCTTTCTTCAATCTTCTAATACAAAGCTTATTTCTTTTATTTTGGAGATTAAGAGCGAAAGAACTCTGTATTTTGATATCCTTCTTTAATCCATTTAACTTCAGCTTTCTGTTTGTAAAATCTATCTTCCTTAGCAAGACTCTTTAAGAAGATTAGCTTATTTAACAGTGATAGCTCACTTTGAGACCTGTCAGCAGAATGTTGTTGAAAGAGATTCTTCATGAGGCTAACCTTGTCTTCTACATCTTTAATTTTCTGGAATATTCTCACAAAATGCAGGTGATTCTAGGCTTTCAAATCAAACTTGAGTCTTTTAAGTTTGGCTGAGAATCTTTGCAAGGAAGAGCCAACTAAGAACTACTGCCAACTTTTATTTACTTAAAAAAGGAAAGTGTTGCAGGAAGTCCAGATATCAAGAAATCTAAATAATCTAGGGCCTTTGAAAAGAGAACTTTCAAAGGACAACTGAGGGGAGAATGATCTGAGTTGGTCCTATTGAAATGAGTTACAGCAACGCTATTGTAAGAATTGAGCATATGCTAATTAGTGAGGAATCTATCAAACCTCTTCTAGACATGAGAAGCATATCTCTTATCTTTCCAAGTGTATTTGGCACCTGCGTAAGGAAATTCTAACAAGGCACATGAATGATATGGCATCACATAATTTAGCAATTCCCTTAGGACCAGCTGTTGAAGGACAAATATATTCAGCAATGTCTTTAATCACATTAAAGTCCCATCCCACAAACTAGAGGGAAGAAGTGCAAGAGCTTAAGAAAGAAAACAAAGAATCCCACCATTCCCTCCTCTCAATGACAGTATATTTAGCATACACCAAGGAGGCAAGTATAGGATAAGGAAAAGATGTGTTGTCCAGTTTGAGATGGATGACTTGTTTTTCAACAACAATGCATGTAATGGCCAATGAGTTATCCCAAAGAATCCAAATAATTGAATCAGCATTAGACAAAGAGCCAACAAACCCTTGCTTATTTTGAAAAATACTGACGTAAAATGAAGATAACATAGGCTCAAAAAGAGCAACAAATTGAACCTTGTGTAGTTTTATCAAGTATTTAAATCTATGTAAGATTTTTTTATTACCTATTCCTCTTATGTTCCAAAGGAAACTAATCATTGATGAATGAAGTTGGTTCTTCCTGGGAGAACAACTCAAGCTATGCTCAAGCAACATTTCTGGTGGTCATGGAAGAAACATTTTTATAGAGCATCTGATTCTTCTTCCTCCTTCTCATTTGCCTGATTACCACAGTAAATTTGCCTTGATTTTGGTCACCTTTGTCCTCCAGAATATTAGCAAAATTTTCCAAATCTTTTATTTGCTTATCCCTAGGAACATTAGGAGTTGCATGGTTTACACGAGAATCCTCAGTATTTGAATTTGGAGCAAAATAATCTCCTTCATGGTCAAGATCATCTGGTTGAACAACATTATCATCTAGAATTACTCTTGATAGATTGTTGTGGTCTAGGAGTTGTAACCCTAATTCTCTGCTTTCCTCATTTAATTTTGGAGCCAAGTGAGGATTGAATTAGGGTTGATAGGAGGCTGATATTTTGAGGGATCAACAAGATCTTTTCTTGATATGGAATATTTTGGATGATTATTTTTATCTTGATTGTCCGTACTTTTTGTGATTGATTGGGAATTTTGTAAATGAATCTCATTCAATATTGATGGAAAATTTTGCTGTGTCTGTTTCACTTTCCATTTCTAGACTTCTTTTGAAATTCAAATTCCTCATTTTTCCTCCTTGATTGATGTTCATATCCTGATTGTGTGCTGTTGATTACTGTGGTGGTGCCTATGATTGTTCTTTCTTCTTCCTTGGTTGAGCAGGTTGCTGTTCTTGACCTAAATCATGCTTAGCAGCCGTGCAATCTTCTGCTAATGGTCGTGTTTCCTGCATATTGAGCAATAGAGAAGAAGGTCTTCATATGTGATCTTTCATCTTCGTCTTCCATCCTCCAACCCAATCCAGATTCTGGATGGGTGACTTGATAACAAATCAACTTCGAAGCAAACTCTAGCCAAACTTGGACGGTTTCTATTTAAAGTAGCCAAATCAAACCTTAGAGGTTTTCCCACAACTTGTGCTAGTGAGAATAGGGATTCCTTTTAAAAAAACAAAGTGGTAAAAGCTTCCATTGAGGTTGATCCATACTGGAACCATTGAAGGTTGCACATCAAAAAGAAACTAAGGGGAACATTTAAGAACGTTCATATAGAAACAATTAACTCACTAAATCCCTTTAAGCCAGCACCTCGAATAGTCCTCCTCTAGATCAAATTTAATCAGAATATGCTTAAAAGATTGTTGTGGTCTGGGAGCTATAACCCTAATTCCTTTCTTTCCACATTTAATCCTGAAGCCACGTAAGGAGTGGAATTAGGGTTGATAGGAGGCTGATTTTCTGGGGAATTACCAAGATCTTGTCTTGATATGGAATATTCTTGTTGATTATTAGTATCTTGATTGTCCACACTTTTTGGTATTGATTGGGAATTCTATAAATGCATCTCATTCAATGCTGATGGCATATTTTGCTGTGTCTACTTCGCTTTCCATTTTTGTATTTCTTTTGAATTTTGAATTCCTTCTTTTTCCCCCTTGATTGACATCCATATCCTTATTGTGTGCTACTGATTGCTGTAGCTAGATGGGTGGTGTCTATGATTGTTCTTTCTTCTTCCCAAGCTGAGCAAGTTGCTGTTCTTAACCTGAATCATGCTTAGCAGCCTTGCAATCTTCTTGCTGATGGCCATGTTTCTTGCATATTGAGCAATAGAGAGGAAGGTCTTCATATGTGATCTTTTGCCATTGTTCTCCATTCTCCAACCCAATCCAGATTTTGGATGGGAAACTTACCAACAAATCAACTTCCATACAAACAAGGCTATGAAAGTTCATCAATATCTTCCTTTGAGAAACAGACTACAGGTTCACCTTTATACTGGTCCAATGGATTGATTTTACCACCCTTTACCATTGGCTTGCAAGTATTAGCAAAAGATATGGTTGATAACTCCACGAATGACAGAATAGGATTAGAAGTAAACAAAGAAGAAGTTAAGCAAAATGTAGATTGAGAAAGAAGAGAGATTTTGTGTGTGCGTGTACGGTGCGCATATATATGTACATATATATGTTATATATATATACATTATGTATTTATGTATATGTATACGTATACACACACACACATATGTGTATACACGCACATATATATACATACATATATATATACATATATGTGTGTATATATATATGTATACATACATATATGTGTGTGTGTGTGTATATGTTTATATATATATGTATGTATGTATGTATGTATGTGTGTGTGTACATGTATGTATGTGTGTGTGTGTATGTGTGTGTATATATATATACACACACACATACACACATACATACATACATATGTATGTATGTGTGTGTGTGTGTATATATATATACACACACATACACACATACATACATGTATACACACACACATACATACATGCACAAAATTATATTAATTCCTATATTATATACTAATTGAAGAATTGAGTTTGAATTACAATTCAAAGGTTATTCTTATATCTTTCCTTAAGTTTAGTTGAACTTTAACATATGATCTAATTAACCCTAACTACGAATTAATTCCAGACAAGTTCCAAAAATTAATCGTTCAAGTAGAAGCATTGAGAACTAGAAAGATCATTTATACTAATACAACAGAAGCACACGTGGTTATGTCAATTAGTTGATTATTTTTTCTAGATTTAATAACCCTAATCCAACAATTATTAAACCTTGTTGCTTCACAGATTAAATCGGAACGCATGTAATATTAATCTAGCTATAGATTGAATCCATTAATTAACTACTTGGCCTTCATAGCAATTAAAAGAAGTATTCATAAAAATAAATGCAAAAAAATAACCAATACTCGATATAAGAATTGAATAAATAAACACAATAAGTTTCACAACGTTGAAGAACCATGGCTTCAGTTCCCTTTACCAAGAATTCAGTTTTTAGGAACAAAAGGCCATAGAAGAACTCATAAACAAAGCTTCTAAAATTGCAACTAAAAAAGGATAAAAACTGTGTGTCCCTCAACTCAACTATCAAAGGAGTATTTATAAGTGATTCTAGGGTTAAGTTACCTTATCCCATAAGAAACACATAAAAACCCTATACAACTGTCTCTTATGGAAAAGAGTCCAACTGGACGAAGAGGGCTGTCAAAAATAATAAATTTCATAAACCCTCGCAGTCTTGGGTGCACATGCTCTAGATATGGGCACACATTACTAGAATTGGCTCCTGGAATCTTCCTCTTAGGAACAAGCGCACATGCCTTGGATTTCGGGCACATGTGCACTAAAACAAAATATCTACTTAAACTTCAACCCCGATTTTGATCTCGATGTTGACAAAATTTGAAAAAATACAAAACATAAAAGTTGTAGCTCATCCTCTTAGCTTTCCAAGAATCTTGAATCGACTTAATTAGAGGTTGGATGAGAAAGTTATGCTCAAAATTTAAAATAGTGTCCAAACTACTCCATACTTGTACACACTTCGCTCTTTTGAATTTTCTTCACTTTATTTCGTCCTTTTAACTCCTTTTGGACTTCAACCCTACAAAATCTGAGAATAAATAAATTAAACTCATAATTAACTCAAATATTGCTTAAACACATAAAAATAAGAGGTAAATGATACGTAAAACTGAAGACATTTATGAGTTTATCAAATCACTCTACACTTAACTTTTGATCGTCCTCGAGCAAAAAAATAGAATTAAAACAATAAGCTCATCACAAATTCACCCATCCACATCTAAAAAATTTTCCACATTAATAATCAAGAGCTACTCCATCATCAGGAATAGTATAAGAATTCAAGAACTCAAATGCTAATAAAACTCAAGACATGAAATCCGATGTATGTGTGCATATCCATTCAAGAAAATAATTTTTAAGACATTCGATCAAATCATGTAAACTTTTAGAATTTTTCTTATCATCCCATAGCTTACTCTTCTTACATCTTTTCAGTTATGTAGACAACCGGCTCAATTTAAATTTGTAGGACTTTTTAACTTGTAATGTTAGACTAGGGTATTGACTAATTAAAGTAGGGATAAGGAAATCACAAAACAAAAGAAATAATTTTAAGATAATGTTGTGCACCATAAAAATAAAACTTCTCTGTGTTACACATTAAACCACCTATTATTGCATAGAAATAACCCCACACTTAATCAACAAGCACCCTGGAAGAATTTCATACAACAAACAAAAAGAAGTCTTCTTCTTCAATTTAGCCCAACATGCCAATATTTTCTAGTCATTTTCTTCATATTTCTTCTCGTTTCTTCGTGCTCGATCCCAACACAAGTACCAGTGATAGGCACTACCCACAAGCATACCAATGCGAGATACTAATGATAGGCACAACTCGTAATTTTCAAAAGAAAATTCAAAAATTTTCTCTATACCCCCATTTTACCCCATAAATGTACACCACTCATTCAAATAATTTACCACCCTCATTCAACTTGTTTCAACCTTATATCACCTTAAAATAAATAGCTTGTTGGCCCCAAAGCAACCTAAGAGGGGGGTGAATTAGCTTTTATAAAATTACTTTGCAAAATAATCACCAATAAAATCTTTTAAACTATCAAATGGATAAATAGATATAAAGACAATAAAGCATAGTTATGGAATAAAAAAGGTAAAGAGAGAAATTAAACAGGCAACACTTCCAAGCTACCAAGCTTGAAGTGTTAATCCACTAGAATGCTTCACAAAATTGGTGAGTCAATAATCTTCTAATGTACACAAAGTAGGACAATCCTTGCTCACACTAATTCACTTTAGTTGAGCCAAGAATTTTACTCTTAGCCTCACTTTAGTACAAGATTATCATTCCACTCAGTATTTATGAATCGCACTTCAATGTACACACTAATACAATATTGCTCAATTGCTAATTTGCACTCAAATTACTTTTCTACTAGCTTGTATTCAATGTGTAAGATGATTTTACAAAAACAATAGAGCAGGTATTTATAGAGCAATAAATTCTGGTTGTAACTACTTCCCAACGGCTCAATAATAAATGCACAAAAATTAGCCGATAAGGGTTTCAGATGTCCAATGTATTAGTTGTGCGTCCGACCAAGCATCCGATCTCAGTACAGAGAGTGTGATGAATGCCACATTCGGATGGCCGAGTATGCGTCCATTCCATCGTCCGAATTAGGTTTCGAACAGTCTTGTTCGTCCGAAGAAGACTTTGTTCGGACAGTTGTATGCGTCCGTTGTGAAGCTTAAGAGATTTGATTCTACCTCATCTATCGGATGGAAATATGCGTCTGTGGGATATTTCCCTGTACGTGCCTGTGCGTCCGTTGCAGGTACTTGAAAAGGTTTCCTTTCTGCCTATCCGTTCGGATAGCGAACTGCTTCCGCAGAAGTTTGTATCAGATGTTCATGTTCGTCCGAAAGATGTAGTACAGTTAGGACGGTGTACTGCGTCCGAAAATCCTATTTCCAGCAGACAAGATAGTAGACCTGCATAGCTTGAATTCAGAGTTTAGTGCATATGTCATCATCAAATTACGGTTTGGGAAACATCAATCTCCCCATTTTTTATGATGACAAATTTTGAATAAATGAATACAACCAACAATTAACAGATATGATCATATTCAATAGTCAACAGATATGCATATTCCAACAATCAACAGATATGATTATTTCTAAACCATATTTCTACTCCCCTTTTTGGCATCATCAAAATAGACAAGTAAACTCCCCCTGAGAAGGTGCATAGTTAAAAAAGTCAAAATAAACCAACAATCACATACCAAAATAGACAAGTACATCAATACATGAACACTAATATCAACACCAATAATGTCATTTATGTCATTTCACAGCAATAAAAACAACTGTCATCCAAAATACATACTAGGGGTCCTAAGAAGAGCAGAAAGTCTAAGTTGAGTCATTTTTCTTCTTGGAACGCCTTTTGAGCTTTTCTTGGTGGGTGCATTGTCATCAGTAGCTTCACTATCATCGTCTCCTGTGTCATGGTGCTGCATGATGTAATTGAATGTGTCATCAATGTCCTCGTCATCGCCCTCATCAGCAGCACCTTGAGCGGTGGGGTCTTCAAGATCACCCTCCTCTTCATTATTGTCATGTGTATCATTGTCATCACTATCGGAGGAGGAGTCAAGACCTTAGTGTACTACGACTGAATATTAGCAAATTGAACTTGGGCAGAAGCAGACATGCATAAGCTAAGTGCTTCTTGAAGAATTTGTTGACAAGTTTCCAGGCGTTTTAGCTTGTGATTGGTGTGACGCTGAAAGGAGCACATATGAGTGCTCAAAGAATTGAGAAGGCTGTAAATGTGTGGAATGAAGGTTCGGAGAAAGAATGACGAGGATCATGGGATGGTGGAGGTGTTTGAGGAGGAGGGGAATGGGGAAGTGCGAAACCGGAGGAAGAGGCTTATGTTTTGGCTCTATCAACATCATAAGCAGCTTCGGTAAACCATTGGTCATTAAAAAACGTAAGCATTTTCTCTTAATATAGGATTTGTTAAAGTAGGGAGGGAATTGTTTTTTGCCAATGAATGGGATATCAAGATAATCAAAAACTTTTGTGAGGAATTTACCAAAGGGAATGTTTCCACGAGTATCTGTTAGAAAGAGTTCCCACAGAGAACAGAAAGATATCCAAAATCCTGTCGGCATTACCTTGAAAACACAGTAGAATAAGTAAAGCTGCATTTTACCGGGCTCAGTGCGATGCCCGTCAGTGGGTAACAACAAATCGTTACCAAAGTGTATAAAATGTTCAATTCAGGAGTAAGTAAAGTAGTTTTGGCTTCCGAAACCTGTTTGAAGTTGACATTGAAAAGTGCTCGGAACTCATCAATATCAAAACGAGTATCCAAAGTAGGCCATTTATCCAGAGAAAAATCTTAGGAAAAATCATTAGGTTTTGAAACCTCACATTCAAAAATGGTTTTAATGATATTGGATGAAATTTCGAGATGTCTGTTGTTCACACGAGATATTAATGTACGAGCAGTGGGACCCTTCCTAAGATTAGCTATGAACTAGAGTACCATGTCGTGATGAACAGGTAGATCAATATGAATTAGGTGACCCTAGTTTTGTTTTTCGAAATAGGATTTTACTAATGACAGATTAAACTCGTCAAAAAGACCTTGGGAATCAAGTCTTTGATTGACAATGATGGATTTACTAATGAGAGAGGTGTACCGTTCAGATGCCTTGGCATTTATGAATTTTGGTAGAGGTGGATTTGTCAAAGTTTGAGGATTTGCTGATGATTTCCTTTGCACTGGAGCTTTCCCTTTCAATTTTTGTCCACGGGTTGCCATAGAACCACCACAAGATCCAACCATTGTGAATTTTTGAAAAAATGAGAAAAAGAGAAAAAATGTAATTTTTGGGGAGGTTGGTAGAATTATCAAGAAGTTGGATGGTAAGTTGGTCAAATGGAGTTTAATAGAGGTAATTAACAATTTGTGAATGAAAATCCCTGAAACAATTTCGTAGGAGAGGGAAGAAATTGGAGAAATTTTTAGGAGGAAAATAAATCGCCAGAGCAGGGTTCGGTGGGTAGTGTGAGTTCGAAAGAAGGAAAATGAACAGTTTTAAACAAGTAGAGGAATCGGTCGGACGTCCGAATGATTTGTCTGCGTCCAATCGTGTGTCCGAACGCTAAAGAACGGCCGCTCTCACCTATTCGGACTGTATCTTAAATGGCCAAACTCCTGTGTCAGTGCGTCCGAGAATGTCTCGGACAATGAAGAGCATCCGTTGGGAATTCAAGAGAGTTTGAGAACAAAGGGGTGAGAGTAAAAACGATTAAAAGTGTCCGAGACAAAGAGGAGGGTTTTGGACGTGTATGAGTGTCCGATAGAGTACATGGTTCGGACAATCATGTTTGTCCTGAACACAAAAATTATACAGATGTGAAATAAATGTTGCCCAAACGAGTTCTGAGAGATTCAAAGCGATCTAAGGCCAAGGGTTGAGTAAAACTATCAGCAAGTTACACAAATTCAACACAAATTTCCTTTTTGCATACAAGATCTCAAATAAAATGATGCTTGACATCTATGTGTTTGGTTCTAGAATGCATGACAGAATTTTTTGTGAGATTAATAGCACTAGTGTTATCACATTTTATAGGCACACAATCAAAAATAACACCAAAGTCTTTTAATGTATGTTTCATCCACTGAAGTTGAGCACAACAGTTTCTAGCACCAATATATTCGGCTTCTGTCGTAAAAAGTGAAATAGAATTTTGATTTTTGCTAAACCAAGACACTAGACAGTTACCCAAGAAATGACACATACCACTAGTATTTTTTCTATCAATTTTACAACCAACAAAATCAGCATCAAAATAACTAATTAAATCAAAAGTGGAGGATTTTGGAAACCAAAGACCAAAATTCATTGTACCTTTTAGGTATCTAAAAATTCATTTTACAGCAATTAAGTGTGACTCTTTAGGACAAGATTGAAATCTAGCACATAGACAAACAACAAACATAATATCCAGTCTGTTAGCTATTAAGTAAAGTAGGCTTCCGATCATACCTCTATAGTGTTTTTCATCAACACTATTACCTTCTTCATCTTTGTCAAGTTTAGTTGAGGTACATATTGGTGTCCCAACCTGTTTGCAGTCTTCCATTCCAAATCACTTGAGTAGTTCCTTTGTGTACTTGACTTGACTAATGAACGTTCCTTCATTTATTTGGTATCTTGAACTTGAAGTTTGAGAAAAACTTATAATTCTCCCATCATACTCATTTCAAATTCTTTTTGCATCAAGTACGAGAATTTCATGCACAAGCTTTCATTAGTTGGTCCAAAGATAATATCATCAACACAAATTTGAAAAATTAACAAACCATTAAAATCAGTTTTGGTGAAGAGAGTGGTATCAACAAAACCTCTTTTGAAACCATTTTCAATCAAAAAACCACTTAGCCTTTCATACCAAGCTCTAGGAGCTTGTTTCAAACCATACAAAGCTTTGGAAAGTTTGAAAACATGATTTGGAAAATTTTTGTTTTCAAAACCAGGAGATTGTTCAATAAAAATTTCTTGATCAATAAAACCATTTAGAAATGCACTTTTAACATCCATTTGGAATAATTTGAATTTGTTAAAACATGCATATGCAAGAAACATGCGAATAGATTCTAAACGAGCAACGGGTGCAAAGGTTTTATCAAAATCAATACCTTCTTCTTGAGCATATCCTGATTTGCAACAAGTCTAGCTTTGTTCCTAATGATTTCACCTTTATCATTTAATTTATATCTAAAAACCCATTTCGTTCTGATTATGGGTTGAGTTTATGGTCTTTCAACCAAAGTCCATACATTATTTTTCTCAAATTGGCTAAGTTCATCTTGCATAGCAAAGACCCAAGATTCATCATTTATTGCATCCATCCACATATTTAGGTTCAATATGAGAAAGTAATGCACAATTACTATTCAAAGATTTATGAGATCGAGTTTTTACTCCATCGGACGGATCACCTATGATCAAATCTTGAGGGTGACTAGAAACAAATCTCCATGCTTTAGGAAGATCTTTTGGAGTATCTTCGTCTTTTTCTCCTTCTTCACCCAAGTGATTTGTATTGCTTACATTGTTTAGAGAGATCCCTTGATATTCTTCATAATAGTGAGCTTCTCAAGCCCCTTTTGAATACCTACATCTTCATCTTCACACATATTCTTTGAAATAATATCATTATGTTAGTTTCATCAAATGTAACATGCATAACTTCTTCAAACAAAAGTGTTCTTCTATTGTATACTCGGTACGCTTTCTTGTCACTAGAATATTCAAGAAAAATTCCTTCATCCAATTTTTTGTCAAATTTTCTAAGATTTTCTTTGATTTTTAAAATAAAACATTTACAACCAAAAACTTTCAAATAACTCACAACTGGTTTTTTACAAAATAAAAGTTCATAAGTTATCACTATTTACTTGTGATAAATTATTATTTTTATTCACAAGTTTTGAGTTAGCATTTAATAGAGCATTTGATTTCTTAACTAACTCCTTATTTCTAACATATGACTCCTTCAAGCTATCATGTAATTTTAAAATGAAAGCTTTAAGATCATTGTCATCATTTTCGTCATTAGAATCATAATTAGAAGTTACCTCATCATCACCAATTGCCATAAATGCCATTTGTGCCGTCTCCATTTATTCTTCAACTTCTTCTTCGGAATTGCAATCATCCTATGTGATTAAGTTGGAAATTATTGAAGTGGGGCTTTCTTCCTTCCTTTTTCTTCTTAGAAGGACATTCATTTGTAAATTGACCGGGTTGATCGCATTCAAAACACTTTTCACTTTTGCATTTTTATTTCTAGCTTGGTCTTTCCTTTGAAATTATTTGAGTTGATTGCTCCACCTCTTCTCATTTCCCGTTTGTTGATGCAGTGTTTGAGAAATTCTTTGGTGATGAGTGCAAGATCTCCTTCATCAAGATCTTCATCTTCTAGGTTGATGAAAGCATTTTCATCCTTTTCTAGAGAAGTCTTTAATGCAATGCTCCTTTTTGGTCTTGCTTCTTCATTATCCACCACTTTAGCCTTTAGCTTCAATTCATAGGATGTAAGAGAGTTAATTAGAGATTCAATAGGCATGCAATTTAAATTCTTAGCATCTACTATAGCAATTGTTTTGGGAGTATTCTTTGGATAGAGCATTCAAGATTTTTCTATTCTTTTTGCCCAAAGAATACTCCTTACCCAAGGTTTCAAGATCTTTAATGATGTCATTGAACTTACAATACATTTTATCAATATTTTCATGTGGTTCCATCTTGAAGGACTCATACTTGGCAACAAGTAGGGATTTCTTTTGCTCTCGAACATCATCGCTCCTTTCATGGATTTCTTTCAATTTATCCCAAATTTCTTTAGCGGAAATGCATCCCTTGACATGAGTTGATTCGTTAGCATCCAAGGCATTGTATAGCATATTCATAGCTTTTGCATTTAAAGTCAAGTTTGCCTTGTCTTGTGGAGTGAGCTCATCCCTTGTCTTTTCTCTTCTTTTATTTGTATGATCATCAATGATGGTAACTTCAAAGGGACCTTCATTTACAACATACCATAAGTCAATATCAATAGATTGCAAAAATATTTTCATTTTATCTCTCCAATTAATAAAATTTGTCCCATTAAACATAGGGGGTCTTGTTATAGATTGACCCTAAAAAAATAATGCTTTATTGGTTGCCATGATCTTAGTTTCTCAAAAGCTAGTTAAGCTTAAGATAAGAGACCAAGCTCTGATACCATAGCTTTCAACTAGGGCTGGAGTCTTGACACCTACAAAACAATCACAAACACTAAACAACACAATTAGTCTATCAGGAAATTAAGAAAAACAATAAAATCAAGGAATTGAAAATGTCATGATAATCAGGAAAAAACTTAATCCCCTAAAAGACTAAACACAACATAAAACACAAACTCACAATAACATAATTTTTGAAAAAAAAAAGAAAAAGAAATTGAGTTGCCTCCTAAGAAACGCTCTTTTACAGTTAATAGATTGATTATGAACAAGACGGTCAGAATCAACTAATTCACATAATGGTGCCAAAATTTTGGTTGTGTTGTCGCCTGCACCCAAAAATAAAAATTATACTTCTAAAGATTAAATGTAGTAGCAGAAGTAAGGATCGTTCCATAGAGTATGTATAGCTTACTACTTCGTGTTGAACCCCAGTTATGATAATCATGTTTTGATGAAATGACCAAATTGCACTAATGGTTTGAAAAGTGTGCAGAAAAATAAAACAACCAGAAGACCATGCGGACGCAAATGACTGTTCGAAAGACAGAGCTTTGGATGATGGTAATCGTTCGACACAAAGAATTTGAAGCAAGTCTCGGACGAGGAACAGCGTCCGATCATATTTCCAGAAGACTTTGCTTCGATCGGACGCATGTTCGGACGCATCCTCGGACCTCATCGAACGAATACCCTCAGAGAACGGACGCAGCGTTGGACTCAGGGTTTAGCAGTGGCCATCCGAACGGTCCAACGGCTAGTTCGTTCGGACGCACACTTGCTGCATCGGCCTTCCAAAAGGTCCAACGGCTAGTTTTCCAGTAAACAGAAAATAGCCGTTGGGAAGTTGTTGGAAGCAGATATTTGGCAACTATAAATACCCCTAAGCCTGAATTAATTAAATAGAGACTTCTACATTGATTACAAATAATACTTGAGCTATTTGGGAGAAATAGTGGGTACAAGTGTTAAATGTAAAAGTGTAGGTAGTTTTGTGAAAAGAGCTTAGAAGTGTAAGAGTTCTTCAAGTGTAATAGTGTAGAGATAACAATTGTAACAAAGGGAGGTTGTGAGTGTAAAACTCTTGGCTCAACTAAAGGAAATTAGTGTGAGCAAGAGTGATCCTCATTTGTGTACAAGAGGTTATTAATCTACCTACTTTGAAGAGACTTTTAGTGGCTAAACTTCAAGTTGTGAACTTGGTAGTTGCCTTGTAAGAAGCTCTTTGCAGTTGTAAGCTCCAAGCTTGAGAAGCTTGGGAGTTTGGTTTGATTCTCTTAATCTCAATATTCTTATTTGTTCTTTAAGCTTAAATAGTTGAATATCTATTGTATTCATTTGTGCTTAAGTTTTTATTTGGTGCATAAAGTTTGAATTTCTATTAAGCACATAAAAAGGTTTTGTTTTAGGTACAATCTAATTCACCCCCCTCTTATGTTGCTTTTTGGAGCCCACAGAATAGTAGATATAAAATAAATAGCAATTGTAATTGAATAAATAAAATACGTTAACGGAATTTAACTTGATATAAAATAAAGCAATTGTAAAACAACCCAAAGTTTTACTAGTACGCTCATCAGTCTTATTCCTAAAGTGGATAATCCTTCTACCTTTTCTGATTTTAGACCTATTAGCCTTTGTAACTTTGCTAATAAGGTCATCACTAAAATCATAGCCAATAGAGTGAAGACTTTACTCCCTAAGATCATTTATGAGAAGCAAACTGCTTTCGTGGTTGGAAAAAATATTGCTGATAATATCTTGTGGGCTCAAGAGATGGTTGAGCATATTGACAAGAAAAATAGAGGTGGTAACATAATGTTGAAATGAGACATCACAAAGGATTTTTATAGAATCTCTTAGATGTTCCAATATAAAGTGCTATCTGGATTTGGTTTCTCAGCTAAATTCATAAATCTGGTTGCTAATTGTGTTGAAGGTAAACTGGTTTTCTGTTCTCTTCAATAGTGTTCCCACTAGGCTCCATATTTTTTTTCCATCTTCTTGGGGCATAAGAAAGGTGAGCCTCTCTCTCCAACATTATTTATTGTTGCTCCAGAAGGCTTTAGTAAGGAGATCAATGAGCTATATATCTCTAGTTCCATCCAGTACTATAAAACCTCAAGGTCTGGAATCCCTATTTCGCACTTATCATACGCAGATGATATGTTAATATTCATGTCCATTAAACATCTAATGTCTTTTATTCAAGACTTTGAACAAGCTTCTAGGCATCTCATTAATAGACAGAAAAGCTCCTTTTATGTTCCAGCAAATTGGACTCACTCTCAAGTTAAGATGGTTTATAATTTAACTAGTTTATAGAAGAAAAGCTTCCCTTTTATCTACTTAGCATGTCCTATCAAAAAGGGAAGGAAACCTAAGATTGTTTTTCAACCAATAGTGGAAAAGATAAGTCACAGATTTGCTAGTTGGAGAGTTAAATTGTTGTCTGTAGGTGGAAACCTTCTGATTATCAAACGTGTGCTTAGTTCCAATTCCTATCTATCTCTTGAGTGTTTTGAAGCCACCTAAATTAGTAATTACGAAAATTGATAAGCTTTTTTCTAATTTCTTCTGGGAGAATTCCACTAGTGTTAACAAATTGCATTGGTGCAGCTGGAGGAAAGTTACATTACCTTCTACTGAGAAAGCACTGGTATCCATAAGTTGGAAAATAATATTCATGCAATGTCCATGAAACTGTGGTGGTCTTTTAGAACTAGGAGCACTCTTTGGAGTAGGCTCATGAACTGTATATATCTCTCCAAGGTTGCCTACCCTAGTCAAGCTATGGCCAAACCAACTTCTTCACCTACATAGAAGAGAATGTTGCAAGTTAAAGACTCAATAGAGGCTAATATTTTAGTCCTGGTGACAGAGGGCAATTCAAGCTTCTTGTATGACCATTAGCAAGAAACTGATGTTCTTCATTTTAATAAATCTCTAGCAGCTAATTCAAGAATTAACCAGGTGTGGTATGATAATGGCTGGGACTTTTTCCAAATGATCAAGAACTTTCTCCAAACTATCCTATCCAACAACTCAATAGAGAAAAGATTTGGTTCTCTGTGGGAAAGCATGAATTCATTTAGAAACATACATTCTCTAGGACTATAATTTGGGATAAGAACTTCCAACAAAAAGCTTTAATTTTATATGGAAGATGCTTAACTCATAGCCTACTGTTGATGGCATTATGAAGAATAAAGGCTTTAATTTGCCTTCCAAATGCCAGTTTTACAGTAATGAGGAAAGCTTGGAGCATCTTTTCCTTCATTGCGAACTGGTGAAGGATATCTGGGGTTACTTCAAAAATTTCTTCTCCGCTAATATAGAAGGAATGACTCTCAAACAATTTCTTAATAGCTGGTGGCTAAACTAGTCCAATAAAATAGTGGCTAGTTAGATCATTAAGCTTATTCCTAGCCTCATTTGCTAGGGAACTTGGAGAGCAAGAAATAGAATCTTACATGATTGCATCTCAACCTCTTCAAGATATCTAATTACTATTATCCATTCTAGTTTGCATAATATTTCTTTAGCCTTTCCCTTTATATCCTCTACCAAATCAGATGCTCACATGAAACAGTTGGGAATTCATTATCAACCTACTCCTACTCTTCAAAAAGTATCTTTCATTAGTTGGAAATCTCCACCTCATAATTGGTTTAAGCTTAACACAAGTGGACTCTCTATGGGCAATCCAGGTCCTATTGCAAGTGGGGAGTTGCTCAAATCATCTTGGTAAAATCATTGTTAGTTTTGCACTCTATTTTGGTGACTTTGGTTCAAGCATGTCTGCAAAGGCACAAGCCCTCATCAATGGTTTACAACTGTGTCCAGATGGGTATCAACAATATTATTATTGAACTTGATTCATTTCTTCGAATCCAATGTGTACACAGAAAACTCACAGGTTTTTAGAGGAAGGATAACCAGCTGAAACAAATTCAAAAGCTCTTGAGGAACTTTAACTTCATTGTTTAACCAGGTTGGGATTTCCTAGCTGCTAACTCAAGCTATTCGATAAAATGTAATACTTATTATCATGCTTCCAAATTTGCCTAGAATAGCTGTAGGTTTGGCTAGGCTAGATAGGATGAGTTGTGTTAACCTTAGGGTTTCCTATGCTTCATCTTGTACTGATTGGGAGGTTTTGGTATAAAGTCCCCCTCCTTGTACTCTAATTTTCTAGATTAATAAATTATGGAGTAGCATCCTCTTGCCAAGTTCAGATGATTAGGTAAATAAAATATGTATATACACATACACATACATATACATATATATGGTATGTCTGTGTGTGTGTTGTATACGGAGACCTAGACCATGTGGTATATTATTATGAATGCTTATACTAAGGAGGTTCATTGTTGAAGGGGTGGCCATGGTTCCGTTTCTGGAACCGGACAGCCAAACACTGAACCGAAATCAGATTCGGAACCGTGGGCAAAGTTCCCGTTCTAGTTCTACATTTTTTGGAACCAAAACTGGGTTAAAAAAAAGAAAATATATATACACACTTACACATACACATATGTGCCAATGTAATTGATGCATTTAATTTTTCTTTAGATTATCTTTTAGTATGGATTATCTAAAATATATCTTTACTGAAATTTTAATTGTTCGATAAATGATGTATAAGTGTACTTTTTTTTTTTTCCAAAAACAAAGTCCACAATTGAAATATAAATAAAATGTAATTTTTTGTTTCTCATCTTAAATTTTATCAATTTTTTAAATATATATATATATAGGCCAATGTAATTGATGTATTTAAATTTTTTAGATTATCTTTCAGAATGGATTATATAAAATGTATTTTTAATTAAATTATTAATGGTTTGATAAATGATTAACAATGTATTTTTTTTTTTCAAAAACAAAGTCTATAATTGAAATAAAAATAAAATATAATTTTTTGTTTCTCATCTTAGCTTTTATTAATAGTTTTAGTATTATCCAAAATGTATATTTACTTTAAAAAAATCAAAATTGGAATCATGACCGGAACCAGACGGAACCGAAAAAGTTGGCCGAAATCGAAACTGGCTCCCAAGGTTTGGGTTCGGGTTCGGGTTCTGGTCCCATCTCTTCATGGAAGTGGAACCGGCGGTTTGGGAACAGTGGACATGCCTTGAAGGTGTTGGCTTAAGATATTGCAATGGGCTATGATAACTCCAGTATACTAGAATTATTCTACTCTAAATTGTAGCATTTTGATTGTGTAAATCCCGAATTTTGAGTAATTATTTTTGGTTTAAGTTAATTCCTTTTATATGCAGTTATATTTTTGTCCTTATGAAATATTTTAAGTTCTTATTAAAAATTTAGCTTCGTTAATTGTTTAATTATGTTAATTTTGTGCAGGTCAAAATTAGAAATTAGAAGCTGGATTAAACAAGCTCAAGGGACCAAAGTGCAATTATCAAAGAATAGAAGGATTACTGGGAGGAGAGTACAGATCATGATCTAGACATCTCCAGATCACGATCTCGACTCGGAAAATCACTTAACACATTAGTGAGTTGATATCACGATCCTCGATAATTCTAGATCGCGATCTCGACTCGCGGATGGTTAAGTAATAGGGGCGATTTTGTAAAAATCCAGGAACTAGTTTCTGATTTTGTCTTGTACTATTTAAGCTATTTTTAAAACAATTGTGGGAAGTAAGTAGGATTAGTAGTATAATAGTTAGTAAGTGTTAACTATCTTTATTATATCTTGAACATCAAGCTTCTTCTTAAAAGAAATTTCTCTTTAATTGTCTCTCAGATTAGAGAAGATTTCATAGCAAATTTAAATTTTGATTAGATAATTGTAGTGGGCTTTTCATTAGCTTCAATTAGATATAATTTTTACTTGCTTTGTAGTTTAATTTAGTGGAAATCTCTTTGCTTGAAATCTAGGTTTTTATAGAAAAATTAGTGTTCTTGCTTATTTCTTACTTTCAACTTAAAAATCCTTAATTTCTTGCATTAATTTCTAGTTAATTTTTAGTGGGCTTTCTTTGTGTTTACCAAAAATCAAAAAATATTTTGATTTCCAAATCTAACTCTTTCAATTTCTAGTTTAGAATTGGTATTTTTAGCTTTGCAATGTATTTTTATGGTGATTTTATTGGATTAAATTACTTGCTCTTTAATTTTAGTTCTATTCCAATTAGTTTAGAATAGAATTAATTGCTTCCTTTACTTGCTTTTACTAGAGTAGACTAAGTAGTTTCTTAATTTCATAATTATTTAGTTCACTTATTTGCTTTACCAGATAGTCTAGTTTGAAATTAGGTTTTAATTGCTTACATTGAATTATGATTTGAGTAGAGTATATTCATCATCCATTGTTTGATCTTGCTTAACTATACAAAGACTCGTAAAACTTGGTAATTGCCTTCCAACAATCCTTGTGGGAGGCTACTTACTCATCCTATACTACTACCAACTTCGTATACTTGCGGAGTGAGGTAAAGTATAGTGGTTTTGTGAGGTTTCTTATCACTTGTTTGCTCTAAATTGATCTCTACCTAAGGAACTAGACAAGGTTTTGCTGCCCCGTTGCCGGGGATTGTCTTTGGTTTTTGACAATATCAAGCACTATATGGGTCATATAGATTAAGCACTTCAGTTTTGTTTAGTTTAGTTGTTAATTTTGTGTATTTTATGTTTGTTGGATATCTTGTAGAATTGACTTGGAATTTCAATTGACTGTTTGCTTTGGTTGTGTTTTAGTGCATGGTACGAGGTGATCAAGGGCCATTCATTTGCTTAGACAAGGAAAGGGATAGAGAACTAAGGGAAATCCGGGGGCTTAGAAGGGTACAACAAGAGCATGAAAGGATAGAAATGACAAATGTTAATGCTCAACAAAGGGATGTGAACATGGAAAACGAAGAAGAAGAGGTTGTTGGAAATAATGGGATAAGTGGCCATGGGAATAGAAATGGCATGAATGGGAATGGAAGGCCATTAAGGGAATATGCCTTGCTGAATTTGATGGAGCGAACTCAAGTATTGCATGGATGCCCGTGCAAGCTAACAACTTTGAGATCAAGACCCCGCATTAATCCAAATGCTCCAACCTCATGCTATGTCCGGAGGTAGTCCCAATGAAGATCCATATACAAACCTCATGAATTTTGAAGAAGTGTTGGACACTTTCAAGTTTAATGGAATACATCCAGATTGTGTGCGAATGAGGGTGTTTCCATTCTCTCTTCTGAATAGGGTAAAGTCATGGTTCCAATCCCACTCCCAAGGAACATTGACTACTTGGAATCAATTTGCTCAAGAGTTCTTGGCAAAGCACTTTCTGCCCGCAAGAACTGCCAAATTAAGGAATGAAATCACCTCCTTTGAGCAAGACGTTGGTAAAAGCTTGGGAGAAGCTTGGGAGTGGTTCAAATAGTTTCTAAGGAAATGTCCTCATCATGCTATTCCTTTGTGGCTTCGAATCCAAACTTTCTATAATGGTTTGACTCAAGAGACCAAATCCATAGTGGATATTTCTGCTGATGGATCCATCTCATACAAGAGTCTAGAGGAAGCTCAAGAGTTGCAGTATTTAATAGGATGGCATACATACAATCACTATTATCATGGACGGTTGACCTCACCGATGACTCAACACCAAGCTAATCAAGCCAATGCCAATAGTGGAGTATTGAATTTGAATATGCAAGATACTCTTTTGGCACAACAAAATATGCTCACAAGTGTGATGAATAACGCTGCAAAGGCGTTGGAGAACTTGGGAAAACCAAGTAGTGTAAATGCCATGTCTTCTTCTCCAACCCAACGAAGCATGGTATGTGATTTTTGTAGAGGTGGTCATGCTAATGGACAATGTGAGATGCCGTATAAGTCAAATGAACAACTTAATTATGTGTCTAATCAATCATCATTTCTAAGGAACCCATCCGGAGCTTATGGGAACACATAATCTTTCTTGGAGAAACCATCCTAGTTTTTCATGGAAAAACACCAAAAATCAATCCAATCCTCCTGATCAACCAAATCCCACCACCTCAAAATGTCCAACACACTCAAGCCTCAAGTTCCTCAGCCTAAACCTTATCAACCGCCACATCAAAGAAACTTCCAACCCAACTCATAACAATCTTTTCATAATTCTTCATTTCAAAACCAACCACAAATTCCTCATTTTCATTATACAAATTCCTCCCAACCCATTTATCATGACCAATACACCTCAAGAGATCATGTGGGAGAAGATGGTTGGAAAAGAGATGCCGAGTACTTTAGAAGAGAGTTGGATAGGAAAAATGAGAAACACAAGAGGGATTATGAGAGATTGAAGGCATCTACAAGGAATATGGAAATTCAATTGGGCCAATTGGCAAGGATGAATAATGAGAGACCTTTATGGGAGCTTCCAAGTGATACTATTCCAAATCCCATGAAACAATGCAGGGCCGTCACCCATAGGAGTGGTAAAGAATTGGAAGAAAGGGTTGGGAAAAATTTGTTGAAAAGTGGAGAAAAGGAAGGAGTTGAGGATGTAGAGAAAGAAAAAAGGAAGTCTTCAAATAGGCAAGACAAAATGATTCTGAATGAATCTATTAAGCCCAACTCACCAAGCAATGAAGGCAATGATCCGAAGCATGATGAGCCAAAACATGTTAATGTACCCTTTCCTCAAAGGCTAAAGGATGAAGAAAAAGCAAAGAAGTTCAAGAAGTTTCATGAAATTTTCAAAAATATTGAAATCAACATTCCATTCATGGAGGCACTTGAGAAGATTTCCACCTATGCCAAATTCATGAAACAAGTTCTTACTTCAAGAAGGATGTTGCATGGGGATAAAATCTTATGCTTAATGGAGAATTGCAATGCATTCCTTACAAAAAGATTGCACCAAAGCTCAAGACCCCGGATCATTTTTTATACCATGTGAAATTGGGGGTTTACAATTTGGGAGAGCAATGTGTAATTGATCTGTCTTCGATAAATCTCATGCCTTTTTCAGTGTTCAAGATGTTAAATGGAGGACAATTAAAGCCAACAAGTATCTCATTGCAACTTGCAGACCAGAGCATTAAGTTTCCAAAAGGGATGTCATTGAAGATGTGATTGTGAAAATTGATAAACTCTACATTCCGATTGATTTAATTGTGCATGAAATGGAAGATGATGAAGAGATGCCAATCATTCTTGGAAGACATTTCCTTGCTACCGGTCGTGCACTTATTGATGTTCAAAAGGGAATTTGGAATTTCGAATAAATGATGAAATTGTTACATTCAATATTTTTAGTTCATTAAAACTTCCTTCAATTTTTGAAGATATCATGAATCTAAATGTGGTAGATGATTTAATTGATGATTGTTGTAGAAATGCAATGGAGAATTTCTCAATGGAGGAAGAGGTCTCAGAGTGAAATGCGCTAAATCAAGATGATGAAGAAGGGATGAGGCATGTGATTCATTTGGAGGATGAGACCTTATTGCAAAAGGAGGATGAGGAGAATTAAGAAAAAGGAAAAGGGGGGTCTCCGACCAATGAACCCCCTAAGTTGGAACTTAAACCTCTTCCTACTCACCTAATGTATGCATATCTTGGTGCTTGAAAATGAGACATAACAGGTGATTGTGAATGCATCTTCAATAAGTGAGCAACTTGATAGATTGATTGTGGTGCTTAAAATGCATAAAGATGCCATTACTTGGTCCATTGATGATATTATGGGAATTAGCCCTTCCATATGTATGCATAAAATCTTACTGAATGATGGAAATAAACCGGTAAGGCAACCTAAAAGGAGATTGAATCCTACTTTAAAAGAGGTTGTGAGGAAGGAGGTTCTAAAACTTTTGAAAGTCAGTATTATTTACCCTATTAGCGATAGTGAGTGAGTTAGTTCCACTCAAGTCATTCCAAAGAAAGGTGGTATTACCGTAATCGTTAGTGAAACCAATGAACTCCTCTCCTATAGATTGGTTACGAGTTTGCGAATGTGTAATGATTTTTGAAAGTTGAACGAAGCCACCCGAAAGGATCATTTTTCTTTACCTTTTATTGATCAAATGCTTGAGAGGTTGGCCAGTTTTGCATATTATTGTTTCCTGTGATGGTTATTCCTGTTATCTCCAAGTTGTCATTTGTCTAGAAGATCAAGATAAAATGACTTTTACATGCCCATTTGGTACATTTGTATATAGGAGAATGCCATCTGGGTTTTGCAATGCACCAAGCACATTTCAACTTTGTATGTTTTCCATTTTTCTGACATGGTTGAAAAGAGCATAGAGATCTTCATGGATGATTTTCGTGTATTTGGTGTCTCATTTGATAATTATCTTGCAAATTTGTCCAAAGTGTTGAAAAGGTGTGTAGAAACTAATTTGGTTCTCAATTGGGAAAAGTGTCATTTCATGGTGTTAGACGGAATTGTTTAGTGTCACAAAGTTTCATCAAAGGGGATAGAAGTTGATAGGGTAAAGGTGGAGGTAATTGAAAAGTTGCCTCCTCCAATTAATATTAAGGGGGTAAGAAGTTTCTTAGGTCATGTGGGCTTTTATAGAATTTTCATTAGGAATTTTCACATATTGCTAAACCTTTGCGCTTATGGCATACTTCAAAAAGATTGTCCTTTTCATTTTGATGACTCTTGTTTGGAAACATTCAATGTGTTAAAACATGCTCTTGTGATTGCCCCGGTCATTGTTGCACCAATTGGTTTCTTCTATTTGAGGTTATGTGTG
This sequence comes from Cinchona pubescens, assembly GCA_025175665.1. NCBI lineage: Eukaryota > Viridiplantae > Streptophyta > Magnoliopsida > Gentianales > Rubiaceae > Cinchona > Cinchona pubescens. Next base: position 314,610 of record JANKKI010000338.1, read on the forward strand.
ATGCTAGTGACTATGCAATAAGTGTCATTTTATGTCAAAAGGTGAATAAGATGTTGCATGTCATCTACTATTCAAGTAGGACTTTAAATGATGCACAATTTAATTATTCTATAACGAAGAAGGAACTACTTGCTATAATATTTGTATTTGATAATCTAGATCGTATTTGAATGGATCAAAGGTAATTGCTCATACCGATCACTCCGCATTAAAATATTTATTTTCTAAACAAGATGCCAAGCCATGTTTATTGAGATAGACACTTTTGTTCCAGGAGTTTGATTGGGAGGTGGTCGACAAGAAGGGTGTGGAAAACATGGTAGCGAACCATTTGTCAAGGATTAAAGCATCTAGACTTGTCAATCATGAAATAGAAGGAGCCATCAATGAAGAATCGTCAGTTGAGAAATTATTTGAGGTGACAGGAAGTGAGTCCATAATATGCGGATATTATGAATTATCTCATGCAAGGGTAATACCAAAGAGGCTAAATCATTCAATAAGAGAAGGAGCCATTCTTTGCAGAGCTTAAACACTACTTTTGGGAAGAGCCATATTTGTGTTTTTGTTGGCATGACTTTTCATTATTTTAATTTTGAGTAAGTTAGTTTCAATTAGGTTAGAATTTTAGTTAAAAATCTAAGCTTTATTCAGTTGAATAAATGGTGTTAAAGAATTAGATGAAAATTGTCATCCTAACTTGTGAATTTTGTATTTATAGGTTGTCCTTGCAAATAGAGGAAACTGATGAAGAATTGAGCAATCTTGGCTAATTGTAAAAATTATCACTTTGTAGAAATTGAGTCGAGATTGTGATCTCAAACTCAAACTTTTGGATGGGCATAATGGTAATTTGGTTGAGTTCACGATCTCAAATCCAAACTTTTTTTAGGAAATGTAAATTTTGCACCAAGTCAAGATTGCGATCTCGATTGAGATCGCGATCTCAACTCAATCGAGATCGCAATCTCGACATCAGGCCAGATTGCGATCTCGAATGACAGAAACATTTTTTTAAAATTCCACTTCTTCTTTCCTCATAAATTTCTTCTATTCTTCTCCTTTTACCCAAAAACCCTAAACCAATCCCTCAAAATTCTTCCATCATTTTCACTAAAAATCATTCCAAACCCCACACCCATCATTAACATCATTCCATTTTCCTCTAAGAATATCAAAGCTAGCCTTTTGTGGGAGGATTCTTGGAGAAATTTGGACTTCAAGGAGAATATAAGACACAATTAGTTTTAGGAAATTTCATTAAAAAACGGGTAACATCTTTCCTTTGGTTTTTAGTTTCAATTGTCAATGTGGTAAAGATAATTGTTGGGTTTTATGGATTAATTTGTGGTGAAATTGGTGGTATCCAATTGTTGAATTTTGGACAATAATTGGTGCGATAATGTTTTAGGAGAATTTCGATATTGAATTGTTTAATTGGTTTGAATTGAGTTGAATGATTCTAAAGTTTGTTGGACATTTAGGATTTTGATTTTGTTGGCTGTGAATTTTGAATTGAGGATTAATATCTAAGTTGTTTATTGAATTGGACTATTATAATGACTCAAGGGGTTTATGGTAGTGCTAACGTAGGGTATAAGAATGAGGGAAGAGAAACTGGGTCAAGAAAAAGAAAATCCGAAGAGGGGACTAGTGTAGAAGGGAGCTCGGAACAACCTTTTGAGGGGGGCAAGCAGATTGAACCTCAGTTCTCGAGTGATAGGGCTAAACAATTGTACAAGAATAACGAGAAACATGAGGTAATTAGAGAACAGAACTTCAACCTTTCAATGCATTGGAGTGATTATGAAGATGTTAGAAGAGCTTTTGAGGCACAAATTAGGTCAAGGTATTGGGAGGGTTTTAACACTCAGGTTGACCCCGGGGCTTCCCAATTAGTAAAGGAGTTTCATATGCAATCTGTGTGAACTAGAGGATAGCAAGGTACGAATACAGGGGGTGTTAGTAGATTTTAGTGCAGATTTGATTAATGCATATTTTAACATACCCCCCATACCTTCTAATCAATACTTGTCATTCTTGAATAATAAAGAGAAGAACATGAATGCTATTAAAGATGCCATTTGTGAGGGTTGATTGGATTAAGAGTACTTCATCTAGTACTGAACTGAATTTGCACGGCAAGGACTTTCATTGGTAGCCAAATTATGGTTTTACTTCATTAGCTACCGAATTTGGGGGTCCAATACGGTGAGTTTTATCTAGATAGATAAAATACTCTTAGTTTATGCCATCATGACAGGGGTGCCGGTGAACATTGGTCATCTTATTAGGTAGGGATTCTTGGAGAGTGGAAGGTCAGGGAAACCTATATTTTATGCCCCTAGTCTAATTACCATATTTGTATTATAGCAAGTTGCCCGATTGATCCTAAAGAACAAATGACACATCCACGAGGAACGGATAACTTGAATCAACTGGGAATATGTCTGTAGAATGGTGAGAGAGTTTGAAAAGCACCACCAGGAGGAGCACCCTACCCAGCCACCACCGCCTTAGAGTGCTTCATTGATTCCGATACCCCTAGGATTTCTATTCAATGATTTGGTGAATGAGGAGGAGAGGAATGATCTGCAAGGGTACTAGTCATATAGTCAAATGGTGATGCACAACAACTTGACTGTCATTGGAGAAGCTCTTAAGACCACATCATTGGCCATATGGGTTAGGCTACCACCTCCTCCAGTATGGCACTTTGGTCTACCTCATGGACAATACTACACATCACCTGCATCTACAGCACATCGTCAGGGATCTAGCCACGCGGGTGCAACCGGAAGGGACATGGATGATGATCATGAAGAGGCCCAGCCTAGTGACGCTAAGGAGGGTCAAGAAGAAATGGAATGAGAAGATGAATGCCACCATTTGTTTGAGCATGGATGAATACCAACCAGAAACTAGCCCCTGGATTGATTTGATGAATGATGACAATTCTCTCTGTTTTTATTGACTGAACACCATGATTATTGATTACTTTTGATTACTGTTGTTTTACTTTATTTTCAGTCTTTGGATTTGAAGTATTTTAGTTTTCCTTTTTAAGTAGTTTGTCTAATGGCCCTAAGCTGATGCCAAGTTGCTATATATTTTGATGTTTCATAGATTTATATATTTTGATGTTTCATAGATTGAATCTCTTTGGGAATTTCGTGTTTGACACTTGGTGTAGTTTTGGTCATGGCTTAACCAAAGAGTACCCTAAGCTAATGCCATCCTTGCATTTGTTAATGAATTGAATTGAATGTTGATTTTGTTTGATGTTTGATTGGTGAAATGCATGGCACGGTTTATAACTCCTAGCATTCTTTCGCAGTTTTAATTCTTTGCTTAAAATTAGGTCTTGGTATGAGTAATTTTTGTTATTTTTTGACATGTCTTTATTTTTCCTTTTGGGTGAGTGGAAGAGATGATTTATTCATGAATTAGAAGACATGTCTTTATGTTTCATTTTGTGTCAGTGGAATTCTGATGATTTATTCATCAATTAGAATAAAAGGGACAAGTTTTATCCATGTTTTATTTTCTTTCGTGTTGGGAATGGTTGTTTTTGTACATATTTTTGTCACTTGATGTATCATGGATGGAAATTGATCAATTAGGTACTCTATGATGGAAATATTTGATTGAGTCATTCCACAGATTTTTGAATGAGTGATCATTTTGTTTGCTAGATAAAGGTTTGTATAAAGAAGGCATTACTATTTTTCAAAAAGAAGTGCTAAAAGTTTAGGAAAATTTATTTGAAATGTTGTTTCTGATCAAATCACTTATATTATTTGGTTAGATGATATACCTTTTGGAAAGAAATGAGTTAAATGAAATAGAAGGAATTTTGGGACATTTCGTGTGTTTGCATAGGGAATGTTCTTCTAACTTATGAATAATTGATATCCATCGAGATTAATTTTAGGTACATTTCACTCATTTTCCTTGGTTTAGGACTGATTAAAAAAATGTAGGAATAAGGTGAGTACAGGATTCCGACATATACCCATGTTGTTTCTCAGAAATAAGCCATCATAGTAGTAAAAAGGCAAGTACAGGATTCCGACATGTACCCATGTTGTTTCTCTGAATTAAGCCATTAGGAATTATGTTTTTGTATACCAATAGGTTAAGGAATAAATGTTTGTAATACTTATCCTTGATCTCATATTACTTATTCCTTGTTAGAGGTCCATTCCCGAAATGTGTGACATTTGCATTGAAGTTTATTCCTAATTGAACTTCTATTTTCATGATGCCTAGTCGAGATAGTTGACTAACTTCATAATATTTGTGATTTTGTGAAGTAATGATTTTTTAAATGGAAAGAACTAAAACTTTTGTAACTCTTTTTGAGAATGGTAATGCTTGGTGATGTGAAATCTTGTGTAGTGAATGAATGTGTGCTTCTTCAATGTAGAACAAAATTTCAATTTTGGGTTTACTCACTTAGATACTTCAGATATCCTATAGTATTCAACGTTTCTTGAGAAACTTCTTAATTGTTCTAAGAACATCCACGATTGATTAAGTGTCACGTCAATTTTGGTGGTGTTTATGTGTTTTAGTGTTAATAGGTTCCTTCTAGTTTTTGTTTTGCTCGGGACTAGCAAAGCGCTAAGTTTTGGAGTGTAATAACTCTAGTATACTAGAGTTATCCTACTCTAAATTGTAGCATTTTGATAGTGTAAATCCCGACTTTTGAGTAATTAATTTTAGGTTTAAGTTAATTCCTTTCATATGCAGTCATATTTTTGTTCTTATGAAATATGTTAAGTTTTTATTAAAAATTTAGCTTCATTAATTGTTTAATTATGTTAATTTTGTGCAAGTCAAATTTAGAAGGTAGAAGCTGGATTAAACAAGCTCAAGGGACCAAAGAGCAATTATTAAAGAGTAGAAGGATTGCTGGGAGGCAGAGTCCAGATCGCGATCTGGACTTCTTTAGATCGCGATCTCGACTCGAAAAAATCACTTAAAATATTAGCGAGTGAAGATCGCGTTCTCGATAATTCCAGATCGCGATCTCGACTCGCGGATGGTTAAGTAATAGGGGCGATTTTGTAATGGTCCAGGAACTAGTTTCTGATTTTGTCTTGTACTATTTAAGCTATTTTTAAAACAATTGTGGGAAGTAAGTAGGATTAGTAGTAGATAGTTAGTAAGTGTTAGGATACTTTATTATATCTTCAACATCAAGCTTCTTCTTAAATAGAAATTTCTCTTTACTTGTCTCTCAGATTTAGTTTTTATTTCGTAGCAAGTTTAAATTTTGATTAGATAATTGTAGTGGGCTTTTCATTAGCTTCAATTAGATATAATTTTTACTTGCTTTCTAGTTTAATTTAGTGGAAATCTCTTTGCTTGAAATCTAGGTTTTTATAGAAAAATTAGGGTTCTTGCTTATTTCTTACTTTCTAGCTATACTTAAAAATCCTTAATTTCTTGCATTAATTTCTAGTTAATTTTTAGTGGGCTTTCTTTGTGTTTACCAAAAATCCAAAAATATTTTGATTTCAAATTTAACTCTTTCAATTTCTAGTTTAGAATTGGTATTTTTAGCTTTGCAATGTATTTTTATGGTGATTTTATTGCATTAAATTACTTGCTCTTTAATTTTAGTTCTATTCCAATTAGTTTAGAATAGAATTAATTGCTTCCTTTACTTGCTTTTACTAGAGTAGACTAAGTAGTTTCTTAATTTCATAATTATTTAGTTCACTTATTTGCGTTAGTAAATAGTCTAGTTTGAAATTAGGTTTTAATTGCTTATATTGAATTATGATTTGAGTAGAGTATATTCATCATCCATTGTTTGATCTTGCTTAACTATACAAAACTCGTAAAACTTGGTAATTGCCTTCCAACAATCCTTGTGGGAGGATACTTACACATCCTATACTACTACCAACTCCGTATACTTGCGGGAGAGTGAGGTAAAGTATAGTGGTTTTGTGAGGTTTCTTATCACTTGTTTGCTCTAAATTAATCTCTACCTAAGGAAGTAGACATGCTACAAATTTTAGACTATTTGTTAGCTGAGCCCAATGGTATTTATATTCATTTTTTGTTTTCCTTTTATTTTGAAAACTCTTTTGGTTTAGATTGTTTTTTTTAATAGAAGTTCAAGCATTTTTTTTTTGGGATTTTCTGATCAGGTATCTTTTTTCTGACATATTTTTTATATGGATTATTTTTTATATATATATTTCATTAGATCTATTAATGTTTAATGTTGTTTTCGAAATATGTTGTAGATTACATTAGTTAAATTGGGTTTGGGGTTGATTTTGGTTTTTCGTCTTTTTTTCTAAATGTTGTTTTTTAAACCACTAATTAATTTTAGAAAAATGTTCTTTATCATTAATTGTTAATATTTAGAAACTCTCTTTATTTTAATTTGATTAAAATTTAGAAAATATAAAATCTTTAAAAATATTTAATTTAATTCTAATGACAAATTGTTTAAATTTTAGAATTTTATTGTTTTTCAATAAGATTGGAATTTAATAAACATTTAAAATTTTTTGGAAATTGTTTCTAATATAATTTTTGAAATTATATTATTTAAAGTGTTTATTTTCTAATAAGATTGAAAAATAATATTTCTTCACAAAATATTTTCAAAAAAGTAATTCAAGAATGATAATTTTAATTAGATTAGGATTATGATGTATAGTGATTTATGATTAAATACTAAATGTATGTTTTTATGCTTTTATTTAGTTATTGAATTATATAATCGCATGATGGATCCCTGTGGACTTAAGACCAATATAATTGTATATGGTTTATTTTGTTCTAATTCAATGGTAGTAAATTTTTTAAATAGGGCTTGCGGGTCTTGCCTTTCTCTATTATTCTGAATATAATTCTTTTCTCATCTCAATCACCTCGAATATAACTTGAGTTTTCTTGATAAATTATGTAATACACATAGAGGTAGGCTTAGGGATAGGATTGAATATCTAAATATTTAGATAGAATTGCATTTGTAATGTACGAAGATGATGGAAACGGCACAAATGTGCAACCATGGAAGAAATTTTCAAAAGTTGAAGATTACTCTTAGGATTTGACCACTTAATTTCCTCTTTGACTTAAGAAAACTAGTTTATCAAAAGTCCATAATCATCCATGGTTTTATGCATGTTTTATTTGTTATATGTTGATATGATAATATTGCATGTAATTTGATGAGACCTAATTAATAATTGAAAGAAAATCCCTCAAATCAATATTAAGTCAACAAATAAGTTGTCTTCCATTATTATAGCAAAAAATGAGAGTTCTTAGATATAACTTGTTGCGTTGATCTAAGGTTATTCTACATTGAACATTTTTAAGCTATAAAATGAGATTTCTGAATAATGGGTATAAATTAACAGAGGCATATAATTTGTTGGGTACACCAAGACTGTATGTCTTCGAGGCAAAGTTTAGGAGTCACATATTAATTAGATGTGCTATCAAGAGTTAATACATAACTATTTAGGAATTACAAAGTGTTGTAATTGATAAGAGTTACCTACTTTTTGAACTTATTTTAGTTTGTTGGGTACACTCAAGATCAAAATAATTAGATAGGATCCTAGCCCACTAGGTGTTTTGTGAGAGCTTGTGAGGGTTATTGATTTGAATTAAAATAGTGGAAGCAAAATCAAATTAATTGAAATACAAGTAATATTTGGGTTTTGTTTATGCATAAATAGTGAATTCTTAATTTGTCTTTATTTACATGTTGTAGAATATGAGTAGCAATAGGTGCGTCCCATTTTAAATGATAATAAACTCACTGGGCCAAAATTTTCTAACATGCAATGCAATTTAAGAATTGTTCTTAAGCATGGAAAAATTGGTTATATCCTTGATCAACCTATTCTTGATAAGCTAGTAGATGATGCTGATCAAGTTGTTCGAAATGCTTATCATAAGCACGTGAAGGACAACGATGCTGCCAGCTTGTATCATATTAGCGCTATGAATTCTAAATTATAGAAACAACATGAAAATATGGATGTTCCTTCTCTAATTCTTCATCTCAAGGAGTTATTTGATGAAGAATCAAGGAATGAGAGATATGAGACCTCTAAGGAGCTCTTTCATTGTAAAATGGCAGAGGGTACTAAATGATGTATCAAAGAAATGTAATCAAACTCTATTAGATATGATTCGATCGATGATGAGTCTTGTAGATCTCCCCAAATCTTTTTGGGTCTATGCTCTTAATACCGCCTCCCATTGACTAAATTGTGTTCCATCAAAAGTTTTTGATCTACTCATATGAGATATGGTTTGGAAAGAAACCTAATCATTCATACTTGAAAGTTTGGAATTGCCCTACTTATATGAAGATGGTAGAATCTGACAAAATTGAAGCTAAGTTAGACAAATACCTATTTGTGGGGTATCTAAAAGAAACATATGGATACTATTTCTATAATCCTATCGAGCAAAAAGTGCTTGTCTCAAAAAACATGCCGCCTTTCTAGAAAAGAAAGTTTATTCTTTAAAGGGTAAGTGGGAGCAAAATAGATTTTGAAGAAGTTCAAGAAACACAATTTGACATTGATCAACAAATAGAACAACAACTTCAATGATATGATGTTGTGACAGAAAATAAAGTTAATGATACACAACCTCTTCGTAAAACTATTAGGATACGTCATGCTCCAAACATATATGAATTTCTTGTAAGTGAATACAATGATATATTAATCATTATGAATGATGAATTTACATCTTATGAAGAAGTATTATTTGATAAAAACTCTCAGAAGTGGCTATAGTCCATGAAATCTGAGTTGGATTCCATTTATGACAATAAGGTTTGGACCTTAGTTGATCTACTTGAAATGATTAAACCTAAGACTAACATGGATAGTAATGTCATTACATATAGGCGCAATTGGTCAAATGGCAAGGAGTTGACCTTGATAAAACTTCTCACTAGTTATAATGCTGAAATCCATTTGAATTTTTACTTGCTATAGCTACATATTAAGATTATGAGACTTGCAAATGGATGTAAAAACTGTATTTTTTAATGGAAATCTGCAGGAAGAGGTTTATATGATGCAATCTGAAGGGTTTATATCCATAGATCCTAACAAAATATGCAAGTTACAAAGGTCTATTTATAGAATAAAGCAAGATTTTAGGAGATGGAACATTCTTTCTGATGAGACAATCAAAGAGTTTGATTTTATCAAAAATGAGGATGAACCTTCTCCATACAAGAAAATTAATGGGAGTGCTATTATTTTCTTGATATTTTATATAGATGACATATTGGTGATAGGAACGACATACCGATGCTTCAAAGTATAAGGTATAATTGTCTAATAAATTTTCTATGAAATACTTAGGAGAGGAAACCAACATTCTGAGAATGAGGATCAGTAGAGATAGATCTAAGAGATTGCTTGGTCTTATTCAATCAACATACATAGACAAGGTGCTAAAGAGTTTTAGAATGGATCAATCAAAGAAGGTATCTTACTTAACAATGTCACATGGTGTGTATCTTTTAAAAGACATGTATCCTAAGATAGATGTCAAAAGAGATGGCAAGAAAAAGATCCCATGTAGTTCGGCAATAGGCTCTACAATGTATGTTATGTTATGTACTAGACTTGATATCTCCTATACTCTAAGTGTTATGACCAGGTTTTAGTCTAACCCAGGGAGTGGCCACTTGATAGCAATCAAGAATATTTTTAAGTATTTAAAAAGGACTAAATATTTATTCTTGATATATGATGGGGAAGAGTTGACAATTTATGAATATGCTAGCTTTCAATCTAACAATGACGGTAGCAAATCGCAATCTAGATATGTATTTATTCTGAATGGTAGTGTAGTCAGTTGAAAAAGTTCCAAGTAAGATACCATGGCTGATTTTACAATAGAAGTCGAATACATTACAGTTTTAGAAGTAGCAAAAGAAGCGGTCTAGATCAAGAAGGTTATGGTTGAACTTGAAGTGGTTCCTTCTATTAGGTGATCATATACTCTTCTATTGTGATAATAATGAAGCTATTTCATAAGTAAAGGAACCTAGGTCTTTTCAACAATCGAATATATGTTACATCAGATGTGTATTTGATCATAGAAATTGTTGATAGAAATGATATAAAGATAGAGAAAATCTCCACTGATGATAACATTACCAATCCATTCACTAAAGCCTTATCCCAGAAAAAATATAAAAGTCATGTTAACTCATTTAATCTTAAGCATATGAATGACTGGCTTTAATGCTAGTGGGAGTTTGTTAGTGTATGTCCTAAAACTAATATATTTTAGAGACAAATTACACTTTTATATTTATGCATATTTTGTATTATGGTATTCTTTATCTATTTAATATGATAAAATCCTTCCAATAAAATATATGAGAAAAATCATAAACAATTATGATGATAAGATTCTTTACGTAATTATATTTTATTCATAAATATCTCTAATCCCAGTTCTTACACGGATAGATTAGCACATAATTATATGTGTGGATGCTTATTGAGAATAAGCGTATCAGATTGGCTCGCTAAGAGTATTTCACTTAGATTATTATTTATATGCCAGTGGATTAATCTCTTTGTGATAGTAGTGGAATGATCCTTGGACTTAAAGTCATGAGTTTTTCTTGATTGTGGATTACTATGCCTTGTTTCTATTAGTTGTTACTCTTAAGGAGTCGCGTATACTGTGGAGATCGGATATAGTGTGATTCATGAAAGATAAAATATGACCAACATAAGATTCACTACTCCTTAGAATGAGAGCGTATATCCCAATATAACCACTTTTTAAAATAAGATTCAGAAATCTTTGCACAAAATGAAAATAGAATTAAGAGTGTTTTAAATGCTATTTCAAGTGAGTTGTATTTTGAAAAGAAGTAAATTGATTAATTTAATAAGAATTGGTATTATTTATGTACTCCTGAACTAATCATGATATAGTGTGGTGAAAGAGTAATAATTACACAGTAACTAAATCACTAATAGGTAGAAGTCAAACCACTTGACATATCTCAACACTTGGGTAGTCATGATGCTTTGTTAGAAGCCAATCTTGATCTATAAGTGTAAATTAATTAATTAGTGAATTAATGATAAATTCAAGTTAATTAATTTATCTAATCCTAATAAATTTAGGAATACAATTTATACTTATTACTAACGTGACTAAGAACTTAAAGGGTCACACACTTTAAAATGATTAATTCGGGATTAAATTATATTTTGATAAGTATGAGATACACATATGGGTTAATTTATGAGATGATTTAACTTTTAGGGCTAAATTATGATAAGTCATAAATTTTAGGGCTTATGTGTAATATAAATAAACTCCTAGGGTTTTGAGCTTATACATATAAGCCTATAACCCAACCAAGTACACCAACAGGAAAAAGTCAAATCATGTTTTTGAAGAGAAAAAAATGTAAGAGAAAAGTAGGAAAAATATTGAGAAGTTAGCACTCCGTGACTTGGGTCAATCAATCTTGTGAAGAGTCCAGAGTAATTATCTGTGTTGATCCCATTAGAGGCCAGACGTCTGTGTGTCTTATAGATCGACATCCCTGACAGATTGGAAATTTTGCCTTATTTTTAAAGTATAATCTCTATACTCATCTTTATTGCGTATGAATTAATCAAGGTGATCCATGGAAGAAAGTAAAATTCTTAATTTTCGTTGCATTTTGCATAATCTACTTTCTTACAGTATATATTAAAATGATTCCATATATCATCAAGTGTGTTGTATATGCATAATTCTTTTTATAATATTTGCAAGTTTTCTTCTAGTTTATACCTAGATGCATAACTTATTTGCATATTTTTGTCCCTTGTTCGTGATACTATCTTAAACATAAATTTCTTTTCTCATCAATATAAATGATTAATCGCAACAAATTTAACAAGAATGCATCACAAAAAAGAATTGTTTGTAAGATATTGTCATATTAAATATATAATTGCATACATTGCTTGAAGAACATATAAAGCTACCCCATGTTTTGAAGTAAATTCTCACAATGATGACAAAAAGTTTTGTAAGAATATTAATTATCCAAAAGTTCCAAGCGGCGGTTTTTTTTAAAAAGGATCTATGTGAATCTCTACCTACCCCATTGGTGGCTTAAACCCATAACCTACGTCACGGGGGGAAGTGTAGTTTTACCATTGGACTACAATTCCTTGTCATATAGTGATAGTTAAAAAAGAGAGATTAATTATAAATGCAGTAAAAGAGGATTTGGTGATGTGGATCAAATCCAAAACCAACCACTCCACTGATGTATAGTAGCTACAATTCAAGTTCTTCCTCATCGATAACCATCATCACCACACACTAAAAGTAGCAAAGAGTACTGATATAAATGTTTCACAACATGCTAATTAAATGGAAAACTGAAACTTCAAGAAATAGTTTCTTGCTCTTAGAGTAGTTAGTTAAACTAGAATGTTTCCGAAGTGTACAAAATAGAGTCAAAAAATTATTGGCAAATAAATCCCTTTATGTGATTCTCCTTTATGCATGTGAATTGATAATATCCAGAATCCTGCAAAAAATAAATGTAACTTGGAAGACGAAGAGATGAACTATTCAAGGAGAAACAATGTCTGCAGGCTTGAGGAGAAGTAGAATCAAATACTTTCTTAACTACATTCAAACATTAATTCATATTCCTTTGAAGAAAGTAGACTATTTGGAACATGGATAGGCCAATTTAAGAATTATTTAAGTTAGAACCCTACTCTAGGAGTTTAGGCATTTCATAAAAATTGATAGTTAAAGGTATTTTAGTAATTTAGCTATTTTGTAGGATTTTTTGGTTTTTAGTATCTAATTTTATTTTAGAGTCAATTAAGGACTTTGTTTTCAGCTGGTTTTAGCAATGGAGTTAAGTTAAGATTATTATTCTTATAGAGAATAAGAGCTGGATCCCAATTAAAATAGGATCTGCTGGACATGGACTCTCTTACTTCGTTAAATGTAACGAAAGTCTTAATTGCTGCTCTTTGGCAAACATTGATAGCACAGTCAGGAGGTTCTCAGTTTGACAAGGAATCTACAATTCATATTCAACGATATTTATAGGGAAGCAAATCGAGTACATAACTTGTTGGCTAACGAAGGCATCAATGTTAGTTCTTTATTCTTGCTTAATCAAAATGATGTACCAACTATGGTTACAAGTTTGTTGCATTTAGAAAATTTGGGTTGCCCTAATTTTCAAATTTGTAGTAACTCAAATTGATTTCATTAGGAGGTCTTGGTCCTAGTCCCCCTCTTTGTATTTTTTATTTAATTAACAAAATGGGTGATCAATCCCCTACCAAAAGTGCGGTGGTTTGTCTAAAAACTCTTGATCAAAATAGGATTGGTCTTTAAAGTCTATAAATAATACATTTCTATACAAATAGAAGATAGTTTTCAACTTAATAAAATTTTTCTACAAACATTGTTGTCTTGTTAAGGGTTGTGTGATACAAACTAGTTTTGGATGTGATACATAAAGGTGCCTAAGTGTCAATTATTTATTTTTTTACTCATTATTCTCTTAATTTTCAAGTTTTTCAACAAGTTTTCCTTAATTTTCTTTCTAGATTTTCTTTCTAATCTTAGTGATGCATTTTTTTCTAATTCAAGTTGCTATTTACTGTGTTTTCTAAGTTTCTAAAATCTGTTCTACAAGTTTGTTAGTGTATCCCAAGCTTGTGCTGCGTCAATTTGGGTCAATCTATTCTAAGGTTAGACAGGATATCTTATTTGTATTAGGGTTTCTACTAAAGTTCATAGATGATCTTTTAGGGTTTGGCTTTTTGTAAACTCTAATAAGAAAAGGTTCTGGTCTAATGTCCCCCTTCTTGTATTAGTTTTTCATATTAATAAAAAGGTATCCGACCCCCATCGACGGACATGTGGATTACCCCCAAAAAAAACTCTCCAAGGAAAGTTTCCACAATAATAACAAGTCATACAAGAAAAGAATAATATAGCTAGGGAAAGCTTATTTGTCTATACAAAGTGTGGACGCTTGGTGTTTAGAACTAAAGCAATCCTTTAATTATTCTTCTGCTTCATCGAAGAAAATTAAGAAGGAATGTTTCTTTATATTCCATGGAATTATCAGTATGAAAAACTTTGATTGTGCAATAAAATTGAGTTTTTACCATAACGGCAAATTCACAGTAAATTTCTAGTAATTCAGACATTTTTTTTCATGAGATAAAGCCATGTGTACCGTCTAAAATCATTAATAAAATAACAAAGTATTTAAAACCACCCATAGTAGATGTTGGAGAAGGACTACAAATGTCCGAGTGTACTAAGTGAAATGGTGCATTTGAAACAGAGTCACTTATAGGAAATTGTAGGGCATGGTTTTTAGCAAGTTGACATGAGACACAATTAATAGAGTCGTTTTGCACAGATCCTAATTGACTATTAGAGACTAACATTTTGGCACGACTTAAGGAGGCATGACCTAAACGGGAGTACCAGGGACCTAAAGAAGGAAAGTGAGATGTAAAAGCGGCAGATTCGCACCTAAAAAGAGGATGGAAGCTTGAGGTTTTCTCATTCAAAAAGACATCTGACTTTATGACCAATTTCGAGGAGCTATTCAGTCTGATTGTCCTATAAATGACAATCAAGAATAAAGAAGAAAACATCGATCCCAAGTTCAACCAATTGGCCAATGAAAACAAGATTTAAAGTCAATTTTGGGACATGAAAAAAATCTAGGAGAGAGAGAGAAGATGTAGAAATAGTGCCCATGTAATTAACATGCATGAGTGATCCATCAACACTTTGAATGGACGGTGTATGTGAGTTGTGTTTCTAATCTTAGTGATGGAAATTTTTATTTTGGACTGGAGTAACTAGTTAGTATGTCTAGTAGTTGCTCCTAAACCAATGAAAGCCTTCCATGTAGAATGAATCATCCAGTTATCAAACATTAATGGTCCCCTTATTTTGCAGAAAATGGGTCTCCTACGCCATATGCAAGACCCTTAGTGGTCCAACAGTAACTATTAGACATGCCAAGTAATTGTTTCAACTTCCAAAATAAAACTTCACATAATAGATTGGGTAAATTACAACGAACACCCTTGTTATGTGGCTAATATTTAGACTACTCTCCTATATTTTACAAACCTACAACAGTCCCCTTGTAGTGGGTATTTTCTATTTTTTGTACAAATCCATTAAATTTTTCATGCATATAAAAAAAAAAACAAACAAACAAACACGCCACAAGGAAGCGGATTATAGGTTCACAAACTATATAGAAAAAATTTGAATATTAGACAACTACAAGGAGTTCTTTTTTATGTCTCTAATCATTAAGATGAGTGATTTAAAGACTGAAAAATAGAATGGTCAAAATGAAAGTGACCGTTAGGAGGTTAAAATTTTTTTATTTAAAGAATTATTTTAGTCATATGAAGCATTTGATCTAGTTTAGTTATGTATTTTAACATATATATAAAATTTTTCTTTTAATGGAGGGGTTTTTTGGGTGGCGGAGGAGTAATAGGTTTATGGATATTATTTACTTTTATACAATTCCAGATCTATTAAATTATTAACTTTCTATCCATTTAAAAGAGGGGGGGAAAAACAATATAAGGGACGGATTGTAAATTTATAAATAATTAGAGAATAATTTGAACATTAATCAAATCATAAGGGTTCCTTGTTATTTATCCTAATAGATGGGTCTTCCATCGCTTTCCCATTTACACAGCCCTAGATTTTTTTTTCTTGAATCATTTATCTTTACTTTCAATTCAATGTTTACGTACTGTTTGATGCATATGCTTTTTCATGGAGGAAAGCTTTTCTTACTTCGGTCTATATTGTCATCCATTTTGTTCTTGTTCTTGGGCTTCCCTACATAGTTCAATCCAGGGATACAGAATTAAGAAGACAGTTTCTGGACAAATGATGGAAGCCCGGCTGATCCTCCACTGGCTATTTTGTTTGGACCCAACTTCTTAAGAGACCACATCTATCAACGGTCGCCGCCTCAGGTACATTTGTTGATCTTCTCGTGAAGTTCATGGATATAAATTAGTCAAGGTTCACATATCTCTATATATAAAAAGGAGGACTCACACACACTGTAAGGTGATTGTCCCGTATGCATTTCTGTCCTTTTTGGCTTTGTGGAGGTTAATTTAGTAACTTTTTGCTAGAATAGTGGGACTCAATCAATTGCTATTATTTATATATATTGGATTTTTTCTTTTATTCCACGTTTGGTACGTTTGGTCGCGGATTATAGTTTGTAAACTTATAATCCGTCTTTTTGCAATTTGAAATTTTTGTATATAAAATAGATGAAAAGAGAAAAAACAATGTATTTGCACAAAAAGTAAAAAATAGCCATAAGTTTAGAACTCTACTACCACTCAGGAACTCCTCCTGAGAAAGGAAGGAGTTTGTATATTATAATAAAGAGTAAATATCGTTGATATAGAAAATTTTATCAACCGGTGTGAATGCATATTATATGTACAAATGTTAAAACATAACGAATATGATTAAAGGTTCTCAATGATTAAAATAAATTTTGAGAATAAATAAAATAATTTATATTCGTGATCAATTAACAAAATATTTATTATTTAATTCTAAATCAAACTATAAGAGGGTTGATAGTAGAATTGCAAATCATGAACCAAACTTAACATTAGCCAAATGACAAGAGATTCCTTATTATCCTTAATTTATGAAAGCTTTAATAATGTTCTTGTGATGCATAATAATCTTAATAGGATCTAGCTCTTGAATTGTTGTCGATGAGGGTGGCCAAGCTCTTCAACGACGATGAATCAAGACGTCAACGTTTAATTAGTTACAAAGGAGAAGTTTGGAAGAGTTCCTAGAGCGTTTTTGGTTGGTGGAGCTGAGAAGGGACAACCTACAGAAGTTCGAAGATGGATGATACGAAATAATCAGCCAGATATGTTTAGGGTGATTGAAGGGGCCGATCATATGGTCATGATGTCGAAGCCTCAAGAGCTTTGCTACCATTTGCTCGGAATAGCACACAAGCTGAATATCGGACTTTAAATGGATAGCTTGGCCAGCTCGAGTCAGCCTGCATGTTTCACTTGAAAATAAGTTGGGCTCAAATCATATACCCAATTTTAATATGGCTTGATCGTGGCCGGGCTGAACTTTGCTCATTCTGGCCTGGCCCTGATATCCTTGTGTACGTTTATGCTCATAATCAAATATGCAAATACATAAATGTGTGTATATATAGATATAAAACAAGTTGCCTTATTTAATTGTTCTATATGTAGTTATAGTACATAGTTGTGTTCATTTACAATGTGATTTCTTTTTCTTCTTTATTCCCTATATAGAAAAGTATTTTATTTGTGTATATTTATGAATTTAGCATTTTTTTTTTCTCATCATTCCTTGTCTCTATAATTATAGTGTATGTATCGTCCCCGATTTAGGATGGTTTATATGCTGTCAGTGCACAGGTTGTTAAATAATATATAAAGTGTGAAGAGTATTGTTCCATGAGAATCAATATTTGTAATTACCAGATTTTTAAAACTAAATCACTATAAAATTTGGACACTAAAACTTGAAAGGTTTAATTTTTAACGATTAAATAAAAAGTTAATTTTTTTGTAGGTATAAAAAAGTGATTTGAGCGGGTTAAACTAATCCACCTAATTCCCCGAAATAAGGTTTATCCTATTAATCACGAATCGAAATTATTAGTCGGAGGCCATTTACCAATCCTAGTTGCAACACTATCCTTATTGAAAGAATTCTACCAAAACACAGGTTAATCCTCTTAGTAAACTAGATTTGGATAAATAAACTTTAACAATAATGGGAACAGAAAATTGGCCAATTGAGTAGGTTTCTTATCCCTAGGTTTACCAAAACCCAACCCAATTACCAACTAGTCTATAATTAAAACTCAATTCCTATTTACTGCTTTAATTAACCTAATTAATTAGGGACTGCGTATTTCCCAAACCTAATGCTAAAATCATTGGTAACTGTAAAACTAATCAACCAAATTAAAAATTAACCTATGGAAAATAAAGATGAATTTACCCTAATTAATCCATAAAGATTTAGTGAAAATTAAAGCATAATATCATTGGAAACCATTTAGTTACTTCTACTCCTAATTACTAATTTTACTCGTATTAATATACTTCTATATGAAAACTAACTTATTCTAATGCCTAACATCTTATTTCTACTCCTAATAGATAAAAATAACATAACTACTAAATATTTATGCAATGCTACAAAGTTGGAAAACAAGAAAAATCCAAATTTGCCATTTTTGATCCTTTGCAATGTCGCGCGCTGTGCCGTGCGGAAATTGGCCTTGGAGCCTTGTGCTGTAGTGCGTGCTTATTCCTTGTCCACATGGTTGATTGTCACATACAGTGGGATAAATTTCCAGTAGCCAATTTTCTTCAATTTTTTTCTTAATATTTTATCTTTTCTTATCCATTTTTGTGCAAAACTTACATTAACTGTCACAACGTTAATAAATTTAATAACTATTACAATAAGCTACTTTACCAAAAAAAAAAAAAAAAAGAAAAGATTTGAACCAGAAACCCTAAATTTAAACATAAAAAACAAAAAAGTCAGGACAATGAGCTAGAAAATCAACCTTTTTTAGTACTAAAATAATTCTACATGCTAAAGTTTTTACGCGCTCAATTAAAATTTTGTTAGTCCCCAAAAAAAAATCAAAAACAAAAAAAGTACACCAAACAAACAAACATCTAACACCACCAAATGAGAACAATTGAAAAATGAACACAACAAGTTGACTAAAATTTCAGTTCATTCCAATGAATAAATAGAAACTTGCTCAAAAGACTTAAGATTGTCATCCACTTCTCAACTCTTAATCTATTCTCATATCTAACATCAGATTTATAATGTCTAATCTCGTCTAATGTCTAACTTCAATTTTCTACTCCTAATAGATAACAATAACCTAAAACTAGGTTTTTATACATCGGTACAAAGATAGAATACAATAGAAATCGAAAATTGCAATTTTTGTCCCTATATTCTACACAAGCTCCACGGTGCATGTTTCTTCCTCGCTCACGTAGCTGATTGCCACGCGACGCGGCCTAAGGTTTTCTTTGCGTAGCATGGTTTAAATTTTTAGCAGCCAATTTTCTTCATTTTCTCTTAGTTCTTCATCGTTTTGTTGTCCACTTTTGTACCAGACCTACACAAAACATTGACAAAATATTAATAACACAATAACTACTAAAATAAGCCTAATTTACCACAAGAAAATAGATAAAACATTAATTAGACAAGAAACCCTAAATTTAAACATAAAAACCAAAAAAGGAGGGAAAAACTAGAAAATTACCATTTCAAGTGGTAAAATGGCACACTTAAGAATTAATCAGCTTTAATTAAAGTAGTTTAATTCTTAACGATTTTCGTAAAAAAAAAAATATATATATATATATATATATATTTGTTCACATCCTAGGGTTTTTCTTCATTTGGATAAATTTTCAGCAACCAATTTCTTTATTTTCTCTTAATTCTTCATCACTTCATTGTCCAATTTTGTACCAAATTTACAATAAAACATTAACACAATATTAAAAAAATAAAAAATTCTAAAATAAATTTAATTTTCCACAATAAGACATAAAAATGATTTAGAAAAGAAATCCTAATTTAAGCATAAATTATTCTTGATTTGACATGATATCAGTTTAGTTCTATTAACAATCTATACAACTATTTAATTGCATATGGAAATAATTATTTTTGTTATTTAACAAAATAATTAAAATATTAATATTACGCTGTTATGACTTACATATAAGTGTGTTTTTTTTATTATTTTTCTATAAATAAATGCTATATCTATTTTGTGAAAGTAAGTATTGGATTCCCATTAGCTTGTTACGAAGGTGTTGCTTGGACAAGATGTACAAATGGAAAATCAAGTAAAACAAATTATCAAATGAATGTGAGTTTGAATTTGTCCCCCCTTCTCTTCATAGCCCAAAATAGGTTTAGTATTTGTGACCGTTTGTGGGCCAAAAGTCGGGCTCAAACTTTCTAAAAAGTAAATAGATACATTAAATCCTATTTTACCAAGCCCAATTTACAGGTCTAGTTGAAGAGAAATGCTCTAATATTGTCTATTTTATAAGTTATAGATTGTTGTAATATGCTCTTGTCGATTTATCCAAATACTGAAAATTCGGATTTTTATGCACCAGGATTAGAAAGGGGAAGAGGAAAAGAAAAGAATTAGAAAGGGGGGTTTGGACCCCGTTGTTTGCATAAAAAAAAAAAAAAATCAATTAAAAGAGTATCTATTCTTTGCAAGGACTAGATCTTGTCGATCGTTTAATAGATGACTAAATTAGTAAGATCTACTCTCCTTCTCAAGCCACCTTAACATATTTCTAGAGGATCCTGCAAACATGGTTTGCCATCAAAAGTGACCCCAAGAGGGAAGACTAGATAGGCGTTATCTCCTCTCCCAAAGATTTTAAGTATTTTTCTTTAGATCTTATATAAATTAAAAATTTTCACTCTACCACGCCTAAAAAGATTTTATTAAATAAAAACTATTCCAAACAGGGTAAATAAAATATTGGCTGATATAGCAACATTTTAGTGGTGGCAAAAGGTAGTAGGATGAACTAGTGAATGAAGTCGATGAGGGAGAACAGAAGTGTTCGACTCGAAGGACAAGTTCCAGCTTAGCAGTCTAGTTCATCTAATTTATGGAAGTTTCTTGGATCTTGTAATAGAGTTAGTTACATGTTAGTTAGAGTCGCTAGCTCAGCAGTGGTAGTTACTAAGTTTAGCTTGATTCATAAGCTAATGAATTGTATGTAGAATTCATTCACTGCATTGTTTAGTGAAATCTCAATTTCCTCCATTATTAGTATGGAATTTTCTAGGGTTATGCTTCCGCAATCTTCTTTCTTCTTATTCAAAATGGGATTGAGTAGATTTCTCAAAAACCTACTTGCCAAACCCTAATTTCCAAATTTTCACAGGGGTTGAAGTGTTTGATTGCCAATAATTAATTCTAGGTAAGATCTGGGAGCAGCATGAATGTTTACAGGGAAAAATAGAGAAATCAAAAAGCATAAATAAACTAGTAGTAATTTGTTAAAATTAATGGGTTATAGTGTAACAAAAATCAATGCCTCCATTATCTGAATGTAACGTGTAATTAAGTGTGTAATATATTTATAAAAAATTAATAGTTAGAATTAGATGTATTGAACTGCTAAGAAACAAAATTAATGAACCAAATTATCAAAATGAAGAAGTCATAAGTACAAACTTTGAATCCAAGGTTCAAAGGATATTTCTATTACAGGGATTGTCACTGTAATGAAAAATTAGTGCAAGTAAATAAATTAACATTTATGGCAGTAAAATGGTTTCTTTGTAATTCCACTATCTATTAAGGTAATTTTTGCAATTCCACTAGCTATTAAGGTAATTTTTGCGATCATCAGATACTCAGTGGATATCCTTATGCTCTTCTTTTCCAATCACAAATTTCTACTGCATGAATTTAAGAAGGGGAAATTAGCTAAATGGTCCTTCTACTTAAATTGCCACTCAACTTAAACTTGTAGCCGATTTAGTTTCTCAACTAAATATTTTTGCTAATTCGGTTTTTATTTGGTTGTACTATCAAAAATACAACTAATTTTTTCTAGATATGCCACCTACAATCACACCAGTGACCATCTTTGTCACCACCTGAAGAAGCACAATTTTTTATTTATTTTGGGTGGTGCATCTAAATAGGGATCAAATTGGTTAAAATGTTTAGTTGAGGGATTAAATCAGCTAAAATTGAATTTGAGGATCCATTCAACTTTAATTAAAAACTAAGAGGACTATTTAGGAAATTAACTCATTTAAGAAATTTAATTCATAGAAATCCTCATTTTTATTCCCTTCATTGTAATCTTGTTTAGTCCCTTAAAATGAAGTCCAAAATTTTAGTCCCTTATACTAAAGTCCAAAATTTATGTATTTTATATACCACAAGACACAAAGAAATAAAATCTTTTTGGAAGACTCATTTTTATTTTATTTATTTATTTATTTTTCTTTTGATCTTGTGATACTATTACAAAACTTAACTTGCCTAAATTTTTCTGTATACCGTACATGTCCATGATTGTAAATCTTAGACTTAGTGAATGGCTAATCAAACCCGATTCTATAATCTAGTAAAAAATTTAAATATCAAGTTTCTATAACATTCGAAACATTGCTATTTAATGATGTCTTATCGGTTGTTTTCCATCAAACACTTTATTGTTGCTTTACTCTATTCTCTTAAAGGCACTTGAACCCTACCAACCTATATATACTTTTGCCTGGGGATCAGAGCTCAAATGTCTTATGTTTACATGGGACATGATTGTCTTCTTTATGTGATGGTGATTTGGATTCATCTGCTAAAGGAATCACTTCCATTTTGCTTGTACATAAAACAAATTATGAAGATGATCAATTGATCATCATAACATATTTTGAATGAAGTGTGGGTGTGTGTGTCATGTGGGATTATTTTAACGGCTACCTTCCTTTTTGGATAGAAAAGATTCATGGGTTTGGGTCTGGACAAAGATTCATGTGGGATATATTCGATGCACTAAATAACTTCTCCATAGTAACAATTGATAAAAATAGCTTTGGTTAATAGTGAAATTAAATATTAATATGCTTACATATTATAAGAAATGTCATATAAACGTTACATATTAAAAAAATTCTATAGTACCGTTGACGGAACTATTTTGTTGGGCGGAACGAGCAAGGGATAGGCAAGAGCGGCCATCCCCTACATTTTGAAAACTTTTGTAAATTTTGCTCAAAAAATTTAAAATTTTTCATTTTACCCCCTAAAAATTTCTAAATTTTACACTATCACCCCTAAATAAACTTTCTGGCTCGGCTTTAAAGTCACGTATAGCACAATACTATGTACTTTACAAACTTACACTATATAAGCCGTTAAAACCAATAAAATGATTCTCTCAACAAGATTATAGAATTTTCTTATGTATTAATATGCTTATTTAGAAAAGTCATATTATCATTATCAAGGACCAGTAATAACCATATAACTGAATTTTATGTCTGATATGATAACTCGAGTTCTATTTTTCACTTGTTTTTCTTGTTTGACGAAATAAAAATTCCTTATCCAAAAATTGGACTTTAATCCAAGTGCTTTAACCAGTATTTGGTTACTATTTTAGTGAATAATGAATAAATTACCAGTTTTGTTGTTTCAATTGATAGTTTAAGAGTGACAGGTTGGTGCTGACAAAAGGAAAAAAATATTAATCGAAAGTTTATGTTCGTATAGTTTAATAAAAATCAATGCTTTGAATAAATATTTAACAGCTCCAATTCTTCGAAAATTTCAAAAGAATGAATTATTGAGTTTAGGTAGTTTTAATATCTGATATTTTCAAAAGAATGATACATAGAGGTTTAAATATTCGGTTAAAAAGCCTTAGACTTATGTATTTCGAACAAATCTTCATTCATTACAAAAGTTACAATTCTCATCGGTTAAAAAAATAAAAAAGTTATACATTGTATGTGGACATCATGTCACTTAAACAATTTTGAAATTATATATGAAGCATTACTATTGTTCTTAATAATGCAACAAGCAAATCAGTTTGATGTAAGATTTTCTCATTTCTCTCTAATGCCTCTATGTATAACTTCTCACAACTTCTCATGAGCCACCAACAAAGTTTTCTTTTACTTTTTTCTTTCAATTTTTTTTTTCTTATGTAAGCTGTGCTATTTTTACTATACTAGTAAGGAGCACGTGTCATGCACGTGTTTACCTATATATATATATATTTATATCTTTATCATAACTTTATCAGTATGTGTGTATATATATATATTTTTATATCTTTACCATAACTTTATCAGTATGTGTTACAATTATATCTTAAATTTTATTAGATTTAGCACATAAGATAATGTTAACTAATATTTAATTTGGAATTGCAATCATTAGTAGAACTAAGACAATTATTTAATTAGCTGAAAAAAAGTGTAACTACAATTATTGAGATTTAATTTAAGCTAATTGAAAGTTATTTTCTTGATTTTAACGTGACATTGAATATAAACTTATAAATTTCACTAAATTCATGCAAAATTTATTTCTTTATTTGTTCTTTGGTTTATTTGTAGGAAGAAGAGACTATATTGCTTATTTATTTTATAAGTCATTAATATTTTATTTTATTATATTCCTTTTGAGTGAGTTACTCATGGAAATCGATTTTCATATGAAATTTTTGGAAAGTCAACTTCCTTTTGGACTTATGTCATTTTCAAATTCTATTATATGATCTTGCCTTAAATAATTTTTCATAATTGATTATCATGATTTTCACCCTATGTTTTATTTTATTATTTTTTGAAGAGTTAATTTCAAAAACCTACTTTAATTAGGCTTAGTTTTTTCATTTTCTTAAAAAAATAAAGTCTTCGAAAAATCATGTGATTGTACCTTAAATATAGATCTACATAACTTGATTCTCAGTCTTATGAATTTTTTTAATATTTGACTTACCATAACAATTAATTTGAATCCTCAATTATATTTTTTGTTATCTTACTTGTATTTTTATATAGCTCTTATTTATAAGAGAAATTTCATATGCTAACTTTTTATTAAGTTCATTTGAATCACATGAAATTTGTAATCATGAACGGAGGAAGCGGGATAGTTTTTTGAATATTTTAAGTTCCATATTTAGGACAAAAATGATTGGTAGAGCTATGATTTAAGTGAAAGTTCAGAGATGAACCTATTAAATAAAAATATGTATGATTAACTCTTATTTATTTTGTTCTGTATTCATTTTGAAAATCAATTGAAAAAGAAATTATCTACCAAATGTTTACATGCATTCATTTTGTCCCCCTCACCCTTTAGTCGTATGTCATGCAATAATGACATATTATTCGAGTTATAGGCTAAGGTTAAGTCTCCTAAGACTATTCTGTATGTGTTAAAACCTTTTAAATAAATTAAAAATATGTACAATTAATGTTAAGATCGTGTATTACCAGTGACACAACAGTATGACCATGTATAATAAGTTTCGTATAAGATAACGTTCATTAATTATATTTATTATACTAAATTATCTTTTTGGCCAATGCTAAGCCTTCCATTATTTATTTCTTACACATATTTTTTTTAAGACTATTCTATATAACGTACGTGTACATATAAACCCTTTTGAATAATCAACTTATATAGTAAGACGTTTTTCTATAATTTATTGGTCATGAGTTCAAGAGTATATTATTTTAAGAAATTTTTTTTTTAAAATAAATTTAAAATTTGTACATCATCTCTCCCCCAATCTTTTCCAACCCTATTATTATAAATCAAAACATAATGAAAAATACATCTCAACAGTAAATGACGGAGAAATTTTTAACTAAAAAAGATTCCAATTATATTAAAAAGGCGTGTGAGATTGGATCCTTAATTATCTTCAATTCCACACATAATTTATAGTCAAATGCTAAGAAAGAATGATATGATAAATTTTTACTTGGCAAGTCCCACGGATATATAGCCATAATTAGCTTGATTAATTAATCTAATAACGTATGTACAATGCCCTGTCCTTCAACTCTCTACTATGCTTGGAGGCTATACCATAGTTTAAAAACTTAAAAAAATTCGGTCAAATTGTACCGAATTGATTCGATTCGATTCGATAGAATTATAGGTGATTCGATAAAAAATTCGATGAACAACGAGTTTTATCGAGTTTTACATTAAATTCGATGAACTCACCGAGTAATCATGAGTATTTTTCCTAGCCGAGTTTATTTAACATTGAAAAATAGATAAATTTTGAATAAAATTTTTAAAAAACTTAAATTTTCTGAATTGATAATAAATAATATGGAAAAGAATCACATATGAAACCTAAAATTTTAAATACTTAACCTAATAATTAGCATATTTTTATTCTTAATAGATAAAATAATAAATACATATGCCTTATAGTTCCGAGTTTTTAATAATTAACTCAATAAAATTCAACCAAATTTTCGAATATACTCGACTTATTAATTTTTCGAATCGAATATGAGTTTCAATTGTTTTTAAACATTGGTCTATACATTGTATATATCTGCTGTTTATGTCATGCCCAGTAGAGTTTTAATATAAATTCAATAACATTAAGAATTACCAAGTAATTAATTTGGTTACCCGTAAAAAAGTCTTGATGTAATATTAATAGCATGCACATCAATTACAATTAGGAATCAATAAATTAACATGTGAAATATTTACATATTTTACATATTTATCTATCATAGATGCTTTTAATCATGGACAAATTAGGTAGATCAAAAAAAAAAAAACATCAAGAAAGAAAAATACATTCACACTTTTATAATAGTATATATTAATATAAAAATTTGGTTAAAAAACTGAGAACAGTTTTCTCTAAAAATAATACATTTTTCTAATTTTTGTAACTATAACTTTTTGGACAATAGTAGGATGTTTGCATAAACTTGTGTTTCTTTGATCGTGTAGATCAAAGTGGAGTAAACACGAGTTGGTAAATAACACCCTACAAGCCTACAACCTTCCACGGAAGTTGATCGGAGTTCAAAGGCCATAGAAACTCAAGTGTATTTTTTGGCCGCCGCGAATTTCGCGACCAATTGATCATCACACTTAGAAGTTTTGAAAACTATTTACCCCCCTCCAGCAGTGTCAACATATGTTAAGCTTGTTAACTTATTTAGATAGTGTTACTAATTGTGAACATAATTGTAAGGGAAAGTTTTAATTATTTATTTAACAATGTAGAGTAAGTATTAGTAATTATTAAAATTTTTCAAAAATAGAATAAATTTATTATTTTTTAATTATTTAACGATTTAAAATACTCATTTTATATTAAAAATTGAATAGCAAACAATTTTTCATCTGCCGGACCTAGACGAAAAGTAAACCGCCCCATTTTGCAGACACATTTCAGACGGATGGTGATATTCCTAGGCCATACCACAATAACAATACCACAAAAAAAGTGAAAGTAAAGGAGAAAAATCCGTTGGTATGAATTATGAAAAAACTCAACTACAGAAAAAAGGTGAATGAGTTGATTCATATAAATTACTGTTAGGGAGAAAAGTAAGTGCCGAATCTGCCGATTACATCTTCTTTTATCAGGGGGAAAAAAAATTACTGAATTTTTAATACAGTACTCCTATCTACTATTATCCAATCAAGCCAGCAGCAGCCTCTTCCTGAATAGTTCTTAATATTTTGTTCACCGCAGCTGCAATTTCATCCACAGAAGTCAGTCTGCAATCATCTTCAACCTTCAATTCAAATGCCAAATGGGTTTATTAATCCGTTTGTAGAGGACTAATTTAATAACTTACAAACTAAAAACAGTAAATCAAGTTGAGTAAAAAAAATCAGAAGAAAAAATCTGCCTCGAAGAACAGTAGTAACCTTTAGGCTGATAGAAAAGAGGACGATTCGATCAGCAGTTGTGACATTGAGATGGAGGACAGTAAGCCTGAGGTTTTGTAGCCCAGAAACCATTTTCACCAATTGTTTTGGCCTCTTTTTTGATCTTATCTTGAGGTTGGCATGATTCTGAGTCCACCATTGTAACTTCTATATCCGCTGCTGCTAAACGGTTTCGATGAGTTGAAGAATCATTGATAAGATCAGTCATGGAAAAGGAAGCATTTTTTGGGATACTCATGCAAGTGGAGTATTGTGGAAAGGCGAAAAAATCAGAAAATGGTGAAGATGATCCAGCCTCATAGTTTTGAATCTTTTGGTTCACATGATTTTGACCATCAAGAAATTGCAATTGTTGCTCAAGTTCTTTGACATAATTAATCGCCCCACCAACTATTGATGCTTGATCACCCTGGTTACAATATTAGAAAAACATGTTATTTTGTAAGAAAATTAATGTAAAAAAAGAAAAATCATTTATAATACCACAATTTAAAATCATCTGTCAATACCAGTTAAGATGATAAAATTCTATCAAATTACCAATTGTTAATTTTATATATTTGGTCGGATTTTGTTTAATTTTTTGCGAATCTATACATCAGTGATCTTTTCCAAGTGGATGTACTTGCAAGAAACCTGATTCTTTACTAGACAACAAAAAAAAAAAAAAAGGGAAATTGGGAGAGACCTTTTGGACGTAGCCCTCAGGCATTAGTCCACGGAGCACAGAAAGATACTCGTTCATTTGTTTCCTGCGATTTCGTTCGACTTCAATGTGAGCCATTCTTTGGTTTTCAATCTCTTCCTGGTTCTTTTTAGGCCTTGAGCGCCGTCTTCTCGATCTAGTACTTGATATGATGCCCGTGGAATCTTGTTCTAGATGCTGACAATCCTGGATTTTTGGGATACAAGTTTCAAGCTGAGACGGTGGAACAGTAAGAGGAGGTGGAGAATTTTCTTCAACATTCTCTTGAAGAAAGTCAATAGAACTGGTCTCAAATTTCTCTTCTAGATCAAAGTCGTCGCAGCCCCAACTATTGCCACCACCAAAAATGTTGTATAGCTCTCTGTTATAGTAACCGAACATATCTTGTTGATAAACCACAGTTTCTAGTGCCATTCTCTCTAGCTAATTTCTGAACTCAAAACTTGATTTTAGCGGAAAGCATTAAGGCCTTAATTTGGTTCTTCCTCGGATACGTAGAACTTAGAAGTTTGAACTGCTTTTATAGACTCGAGCCATATGTTGCACTACTTATTTTGCACGTGAAGAGTAATTAAATTCTTCGATAATGCTACTGTCTGCTAAATATATCATTGTTTTTCCTTTTGTCATTTAAAGTGCTAGAAATGGCAGAGTAACTTTTGTTATTCAAATAAGATAATGAATATTCCTTCAAAAAAAAAAAAAAATTTATGAGTACATGATATTGTTCTATACTATATATAATGTATGAGTATGAGTTTTGGTATCCGTCATATATTAAATTGCTGAATGTATCTTTAGAACTACCTATAACTTTCTACCTTATCCACTACATATATTATCTTTTTAATTTTTAGAATAATTTTTATGGTTTTCACTATTTTTTTTTCTTTTTTTTCTTATTTTTTTAATTGCATACCTGTGAGGTGTGCCTTTCCCATCTAATATCATAATAATGCGAGAGTAAATTACCTTGAAACTTCTTATAGTTCAACTAATAATATTTAGGTTATTCTATATGGCTATAGTTTGCAAACCCTATACTCTGGCCATTTGCAAGTTGTGTTTTTCTATTGAATGGATTAATGGTGGAAAATGACACGAATTTGTGCAAAAAGTTAAAAAAAAAAAAAAATTCTCTAAACATAGTAACCCTCCACCATCCACCAACCACCTCCACTAGAAGGGCATGGACGCATGGTTATGTTTTTGGTTAAATTATATAACTAACACTGGTTAAAACATTTTAAATGGCTAAAATAACTTTTTAAATCAAAATTTCATCCTCTTTTAATGTTCACTTAACATAAAATTTAACTATTTCACTTCAACCTAAATTTACGAAGGGACAAGGTATAGGTTTAAAAACCATATGGCCTATATAATAATCAAACCACAAGAGATCCGTGTAATTTTCCCTAGTACATTATATTCATCCATCATTCATGATGCCATTTTGGCACATTCAACTGTTTTTCCTGTTAAATATGAATTACCTTTTTCTTACCATCCATGTTAGGTGACTATTTTGATTCGCATACCTCTACATTGTGGAAAGTTATTCAAATCTACAAAATTTACGTTGTAAATTGACCCAAAATTAAGATTCAAATGGCATAATCTTAAAAAGTTTACGTTGTAGATTGATTAAAAACATTAAGGTAAATTATTGTAATCCCATATGATATAGACATTCGATCTATAATCCCAATATGTTTTGATATTATATCTTAAAGTACTATGTATATTGTACTGAAAGGTACTATGGAAGAAAATCAAATTAACAAATTTTATTGAAATTATGTGTACTTTCTACCTATTATTAGTTACGTTGGTCCCGTATCCCGTTGATCCATCACCACCAATAATAACCACCCATAGCCCTCTCGCCCTCCATCACCCACTACCACCAACAATAACCACTGCACGGTAGCCTTTTCCCTCCCTCCCTTAGAAATCTCCATCACTTCCTTCTTCCCATCTACTGCAGAAAAACCCACAAATCACTAATAAAAGCTTCCAAACAAATCAAAGATTGTTTATTTTCCATTAAAAAAAAACTAACTTCTTATGTGACAAGTAAGATATGGTTAGGGCTATAGAAGTAAGAGAAAGGGAGAGAGAAAGAAACAAGCGGTAGAAGTAGTAGGTCACACCGGGATACATTAGTGTGTATAGAGATAGAGATGGGACAGACTAGCAATGGAAGGGAGGGATGAGGCATGTGGGAATAATGGGAAAGTAGAGGATTTCAGGCTAAGAGAGAGGCGGAGGAGGCTAAGGCTATATGGGTTGAGTATCATACCCCGTGCCTGCATCCATCTATATGTGCTGCTGTCGTATCCTCAAAAGTCACCTCTAGAAGGCAAAATTTTTGACTCACTTGTGAGACAAAGATAACTAAACTAAATCAACTCATAAATCCTTAAGTAACATAAGTTTAAATTAAATAAACTAAACTAAGAGAAACAATTATTAAGTCTTGAGCTACTCCTAATTGGTATGCATCACATTCTTGGCACAACTAAGCTTGCAGATCCCCAAAAGTTTCTATCTCTGCAAAATATTAAAAATGGGGTAAGCGACAGTCGTTTAGCAAGTAGCTAGCACCACCTTTGCAGTACCAAACAAGTTATATATAAATTCAGTTCATCAAAAGTTTCATCAGAAAACTTCACATCACAAACATATTACCTTTCCAAAAGTTGTTCTAAAAAAATATACTTAAATATATTCAAAGAGAGAAGCATTAGAACTAGGATTTATGAAAAAGATTTCACCAAAATCAGAAGTTCATAACCAGAATCAGAATTTGTAATCAGAGTTCAAAAATTCGAAATCAAAAGTCGTAGTCACATTCATAATCGGAATTTTGGAATTCTATCATGGTTCATTGTAGACTCATAAAAAAAAATATGCTATTATCAGCTTACGGAACTCAATTTAATACTAAAAGACTCGACTAGAAAAGGTTAGAGATCTGTCAAGGGGTTCAACTAAAACTTACCTTGACTTATAAATAGAAAACCAAACTATACGTCACCTGGACAAAATACTAGGTATTAGGTCATCTAGATAGACATGCAGAACTATAGTTCCTACTGACAATTCACGATTATTTTAAGAGAGTTAGTCTGTTATTAATTACTATGCAAATATTCGAAACGTGTACATGCGAAATAATCGTATGAAGTTAAAAAAATAAAGCCACTTATATACAAGTTTAATTTGTCAAAATAATTCAATTGTCCATGTAAAGTCCAAATTTAATAATCAATTTTGTTGATCCACAAACCTTATTTTGATGTAACAAATGCATTTTAACCTCTTAACATAAGTTGTGCAGGTCTGCTATTATATTGTTGGAAACAGAGCTTTCGGACGAAGTACGCCATTCGAACAACAATATATTTCTCGGACGCACAAGCTCGTCCGAACAGGATTACCACAGAAGCAATTCACTGTCCGAACAATAAGACAGAGAGCAAAATTTTGGAGCATCTACAACGGACGCTCAAGCCTGTCCAAAGGAATTTTCCTCAGACATATTTCTCCGTCCAAAAAAGTAAGGCAGATTCAAGAGTTTTAAAGCAATTGCAACGGATGCATCCAACCATCCGAAGGAAGCTTACATCAGATGAAGTTGACTGTCCGAAAGAAAATAGTCCCTGTTAAGCATTAAATCTTTCGGACAGAATACACCATTCGATGTGTGAACCTTTCAAAGACACCTGGTTCGGACGATGGATCGGATGCAAGCTCAGCCGTCCAAACGGCATCCTCTACTCACTTATATTTAAGATCGGATGATGGGTAGAACGCACAACGATAACATCATACATTTGAAACCTAAAACGGCTAATTTTTGAGCATTTATTATTGAGCCGTTAGGAGGTGGTTACAAGCCAATTTATTACACCTATAAATACCAACTCTAAGTGTAATGTAAAATTAATCTTACACATTGAATACAAGAAAGAAGAAAAGCAATGTGAGATATGCAAACTAGCTATTGAGCAATATGGTATTAGTGAGTACTTTAGAGTGCTATTCAAAAATAATGAGTGGAGTGATAATCTTGTACAAAAGTGAGGTTGAGACTAAAATCGTTGGCTCAACTAAAGAGAATTAGTGTGAGCAAGGATTGTCTTACTTTTTGTACTTTTGAGATTATTGGCTCACCAAATTTGAGGAGCATTCTAGTGGATTAACACTTCAAGCTTGGTAGCTTGGAAGTATTGTTTGTCTAATCTCTCTCTTTATCTTTTCTATATTTCATAAGCTTAATAGATCTTATCTCTATCAAACTACTTGTTAGTGCAAAAGATTTTATAAGTGCATAATTTACAAAGTATTTTTTAAGAAACCTAATTCACACCCCCTCTTAGGTTGGTTTGGGACAAACAATTGGTATCAGAGCATTGGTCTCTTTATTGTGCTTAGATTGCATTTGAGTAAAGATCCCTTATGGCAACCAATAATTCTTTATTTTTTGAGAGTCACATCTTGATCTATCACAAGACTCCCTATGTTTATGGGGTAAACTTTATTAGTTGGAAAAATAGAATGAAAATATTTTTGCAATCCATTGATATTGACTTGTGGTATGTTGTAAATGAAGGTCCTTTTGAAGCTATTATCGATGATCATAAAAATAGAAGAAGAGAAAAGACAAGCGATGAGCTCACTCCACAAGACAAGGCAAACTTGACCTTAAATGCAAAATCTATGAATGTGCTATACAATGCCTTGAATGCTAACGAATCAACTTGTGTCAAAGGACGCACTTCCGCTAAAGAAATTTGGGATAAATTGAAGGAAATTCATGAAGGGAGCGATGATGTTCGAGAGCAAAAGAAATCCTTACTAGTTGCCAAGTATGAGTCCTTCAAGATGGAACCACATGAAAACATTGATAAAATGTATAGTAGGTTCAATGACATCATTAAGGATCTTGAGGCCTTGGGTAAGGAATATTCTCTGGGAGAAAAGAATAGAAAAATTTTGAACTTTTGTGCTCTATCCAAAGAGTGGGAGGCCAAAACTATCGCTATAGAGGAAGCAAAAAATTTAAATTTCATGCCCGATTGAATCTTTAATTAACTCTCTTACCTCCTATGAATTGAAGCTAAAGGCTAAAGTGGTGGATGATGCAGAAGTAAGACTAAGAAGGAGCATTGCATTAAAGACTTCTCAAGAAGAAGATGAAAATGGCTCCATCAACCTAGAAGATGAAAATCTTGATGAAGGAGATTTTGCACTCATCACCAAAGGATTTCTCAAACACTGCATCAATAAACGGAGAATGAGAAGAGGTGGAGCTATCAACTCAAGTAATTTCAAAGGGAAGACCAAGCTAGAAATGAAAAGTGCTTTAAATGTGGTCAACCGGGACACTTTGCAAATGAGTGTCCTTCCAAGAAAAAAAAGGAAGAAAGAAAGCCCCGCTTCAACAATTTTCAAATCACATGGGATGATTGCAACTATGAAGGCGAAGTTCAGAAGAAATGGAGTCGGCACGTCTACCCAAATGGCCTTTATGGCCATTGGTGATGATGAGGTAACTTCTAATTATGACTCTAACGATGAAAATGATGATAATGATCTCGAAGCTTTCATTTTAAAATTGCATGATAGCTTAAAAAAATCATATGATAGAAATAAGGAGTTAGTAAAGAAATCAAATGCTTTATTGAATGCTAACTTTAAACTTGTGAATGAAAATAATAGGTTATCACAAGAAAATAGTGATTTGAAGAAAATAATGCATGTGAAAACAAGGATCAAGGAAGAACAAGCCTCCTTGAAGAAAAGATTGGATGACTTGAATGTTTTCTTGCATAGAAAAAAGGAAAATATTGTTGATTTGAAAAAGAATAGAAATGTATTGATCAACAAGAACTTTGTTACCTTTAAAAGGAATGATTTTTCCTTCGTAAAATCAAAATCCTCTTTATATAAAAATAAAAATGTTATTTACAATTATTGTCAACAACATGGACATGTGAAAAATAACTACTATGTCAAGAGTTGTGAAATGAAAAACTTGGTATTAATACCGTATGCATTTGTAGTCATTTTACTAACTCTTATGGACCCAAGAAAATATGGATACCAAAAGTTATCACTTAATTTCTTGTGTAGGAAATGAATATCACCAAGGATACCAAATGGTTCATAGATAGTGGGTGCACTATGTGATAAAAATCTATATGTGTTATTTACCAAACGTGAATGTCTAATTTTTGATAAAAATTATATTGTTTTATTTAAAGGTACTAGGCACAATGATGTTTATGTGTTTTATCTTGACAATTTGGTAGTAGCAATATAAAATGTCTAACCGCTTCTATAGATGATCCTTGTCTTTGGCATAGAAGGCTTTGTCATTTCAACATGGATTTATTGAAAAGCTTGCCAAGAAAGAATTGCTAAGAGTTGCCAGAATTGAAATTTTTGAAAAATAAAATATGTGATGCATGCCAATTTGGTAAACAAGTTAAAGTGTCTCTAAAACCAAAAAATTGTGTGTCTACACTCAACCAATCTAAACCCTTGGAATTATTGCATTTGGACTTGTTTGGTCCAACTCAACATGCTAGTCTTGGTGATAGTAAATATGCGTTTGTGATTGTTGATAACTATTCTAGATATACTTGGGGTACTATTTCTTGCTTACAAAAATGAAACTTTTGAAAATTTGGTAAAATTGTTTTCCAAAATTCAAAATTTGTTGAATTTAAAAAATTATCCGTTTGAGAAGTGATAATGGAGCCGAATTTAAATTTGGAGGTTTTTCGAATTTTGTGATCATAACGGTATTTCGCATGAATTTTCGGTTGTTAGAGTGCCTCAACAAAGTGGTGTTGTTGAGAGGAAAAATAGAACACTTCAAGAGGCCACTAGAACTATGATTAGTGAATGTGATTTACCAAAATATTTTTGGGCCAAAGCCGTTAACACAATTTGTTATGTTATGAATCGAGTTCTATTGAAGTCTATTTTAAATAAAACACCTTATGAACTCTTTTTTTGTAAAAAATCCGTTATATGTGTGCTATTTCAAAGTTTTTGGTTGTAAATGTTTTATTTTAAAAATCTAAGAAAATCTTGAAAAATTTGACAAAAAATCGGATGAAGGAATTTTTCTAGGATATTCTAGTGACAAGAAAGCATATCGAGTATACAATAGAAGAACACTTTTAATTGAAGAAGTTGTGCATGTTACATTTTATGAAACTAATGATGTTATTTCAAAGAATATATGTAAAGATAAAGATGCCGGGATTCAAAAGGAGCTTGAAAAGCTCAATATTCATGAAGAACATCAAGAGATCACGTCAAACAATGAGAACAACACCCATCACTTGGATGAAGAAGGAGAAAAGAACGAAGACACTCCAAAAGATCTTCCAAGAACATGGAGTTTTGTCTCTAGTCACCCTCAAGATTTGATCATAGGTGATCCATTTGATGGGATAAAAACTTGATCTCATAAACCTTTGAATAGTAATTGTGCATTACTTTCTCATATTGAACCTAAACGTGTGGATTTGTAATGTATTGAATGACGAATCTTGGGTCTTTGCTATGCAAGATGAATTTAGCCAATTTAAGAAAAATAATGTATGGACCTTAGTTGAAAGACCATCAATTCGTCTCGTAATCAGAACAAAATGAGTTTTTAGAAACAAATTAAATGATAAAGGTGAAATCATTAGGAACAAAGCTAGACTTGTTGCAAAGGGCTATGCTCAAGTAGAAGGCATTGATTATGATGAAACCTTTGCAACCGTTGCTCGTTTGGAATCCATTAGCATGTTTCTTACATATGCAGGCTTTATCAATTTCAAATTATTCCAAATGGACGTCAAAAGTATATTTTTGAATGGCTTTATTGATCAAAAAATTTTCATTGAACAACCCCCTGGTTTTGAAAACAAAATTTTCTAAATCGTGTTTTCAAACTTTCTAAAGCTTTGTATGGTTTGAAACAAGCTCCCAAAGTTTGGTATAAATGACTAAGTGGTTTTTTGATTGAGAATGGATTCAAA
Organism: Cinchona pubescens; assembly: GCA_025175665.1. Lineage (NCBI taxonomy): Eukaryota > Viridiplantae > Streptophyta > Magnoliopsida > Gentianales > Rubiaceae > Cinchona > Cinchona pubescens. Next base: position 351,007 of record JANKKI010000338.1, read on the forward strand.
AGAGGAACTTTGTGTTGTTGACACCATTCTTTTTACCAAAACTAATTCTAATGGTTTGTTAATTGTTCAAATTTATGTTGATGATATTTTTTTTGGAACAACTGATGAAAGCTTGTGCAAGGAATTCTCGTGCTTGATGCAAAAAGAATTTGAAATGAATTAGACGGGAGAATTACAATTCTTCCTTGGACTCCAAGTTCACCAAACAAAGGAAGGAACGTTCATTACACAAATCAAGTACACAAATGAGCTACTCAAGTGATTTGGAATGAAGATTGCAAACAGGTTGGAACACCAATGTGCACCTCAACCAAACTTGACAAAGATGAAGAAGGTAATAGTGTTGATGAAAAACACTATAGAGGTATGATCGGAAGCCTACTTTACTTAACGCTAGCAGGCCGGATATTATGTTTGCTGTTTGTCTGTGTGCTAGATTTCAATCTTGTCCTAAAGAATCACACTTAATTGCAATAAAATGAATTTTTAGATACTTAAAAGGTATAATGGATTTTAAAGTTTTTTGTATCCAAAATCCTCCACTTTTGATTTAATTAGTTATTCTGATGTTGACTTTGTTGGTTGTAAAGTTGATAGAAAAAGTACTAGTGGTATGTGTCACTTCTTGGGTAATTGTCTAGTGTCCTGGTTCAACAAGAAACAAAATTTCATTTCCCTCTCTATGGCAGAAGCCGAATATATTGCTGTTGGAAACTGTTGTGCTCACCATCTGTGGATGAAATATACATTAAAAGACTTTGGTGTTATTTTTGATTGTGTGCCTATAAGATGTGATAATACTAGTGCAATTAATCTCACAAAAAATCCTGTCATGCATTCTAGAACCAAACACATTGATGTCAAGCACATTTTTATTAGAGATCTTGTGTGCAAAAAGGAAATTTGTGTTGAATTTGTGTGTACAAAGATCAACTTGCTAATACTTTTACTAAACCTTTGGCTTTAGATCGCTTTGAATTTCTCAGACCTCGTTTGGGCATCATTAATTTCATATCTATACGAACTCTGAGTTTGGACACACATGATCGTCCAAACTATCAGTTCTATTGGACGTACCTAAACGTTCGAAAACCTTTCTTCTATCCCGGACGCTTATACATCCAAATTCTCTTTCTTTTTTTTTTTTTTTCTAACTCTCTGGAATTTCTAATGGACGTTTATCATCGTTCGACACTTCCTTGGACGCACAACATAGACTTTCGGCCATCCGTTCATTTGTGTTCGGACGCACGATAGGATGCATACGAATCGTTCAGACGTCCGAACGATTGTTCTCCTCGTTCAAATTCTTCATTTTCCTTCTATCGAACACTCCTTATCAACCGAACCCTAGCTCTGGCGATTTTTACACCCTCTCAAATTTCTCTCAATCTATCCCTTCTCCTGTAAAATTGGTTAAGGAATCTCTATTCCAAAACCCTCACTCATATCAATTGAACCTCATTTCACCTTTCTACCATCTCACTCCTTGCAACTTTCCACAAATTTCCTCAAATTCACTTTTCTCTCATTTCTTCTTCTCTTTCAAATTCACAATGGTTCGATCATGTGAAGGATCCTCAACCACTTCCAAAGGCAGAAAATCGAAGGGCAAGGTCCGGTGCAAGGACAAACATCCTGAAATTCTCAATCCATCCCCAATCCTTCTCTACCTACATTCATTGATGCCAAGGCATCGGAGAGGTATACCTTACTTCTTAACAAATCAATCATTGTTCAACAACCTGTTTCTAACAGTCTTTTTGATGAATTGAATTTGCCACTTGTTAAAACTTGCTTGAAAATCAATCTTGGGGTAAATTACTTCATTTAGACTTGCCCGTTTATCATGATATGGTATTGCAGTTTACTGCTAATGTTAGAAAGGGTTCAACTATTCGTACATTAGTCTCCTGTGTCAATCATTTGAATCTTGAAATTTCTTCGAATGTTATTAATTCTATTTTCGAATGTGATGTTGCCTCTCCCAATGACTTTTCCTATTTCTTCTCTTTGGATAAATGGCCTTCCTTAGATACTGTTTATTTTGATATTGACGATATCCGACAGATTTTTAACATCAATTTTAAACAGGCTTCGAAAGCCAAAACCGCACTGCTTTCACCTGAACATAGCATCTTATATACATTAGTCACTAATTTATTGCTTCCGACTGATGGGCATTGCACTGAGCCTGACAAAATGCAGTTATATTTGCTTTATTGTGTTTTTAAAGTGATTCCACTTGACTTTGGCTATCTTTTCTGCTCTTTATGGGAATTATTTTTAACTGACACATGTAGAAACATTCCTTTTGGCAAATTTTTTACTAAGGTTTTTGACCACTTTGATATCCCCTTCACTGGCAAAAAATAATTTATTCCTTATTTTAATAAATCATACATTGAACGAAACGATTTAAGATTTTTTTAATGATCAATGGTTTACCAAAGATGCCTATGAACATGAAAAATCCAAATCTCAGGCTTCTATCTCCGGCATTGCACCTCCACATTCCCTTCCTCCTCAACCATCCTCTTCCACACCTCCACTATTGATGTCTTCTGACCCTCACCCTTCATCCTTGGGACCCTCCTTATCTCATATGCACCCTTGTTACTTCCTTAAATAATCAATTAAGCACCTTCCAACGCCGCACCACTCGGAAGCTAAAGAGGTTGGAAATCAGACAAACCATTCTTCAAGAGGCATTCAATTTAGGGATGTCTGCCTCACCTCAGGTTCAGTTTGCTAATATCCAGTCATAATATAACTCTTGAGTCTTCCTCTAATAGCGATGACAGTATTAATAACAAGGAAGGTCGTTTTAGCCTGAAGACTGTGAGGATCCAACAAACAATCCTGCCAAATCTACTGTTGTTGGTGCTGACGATGACGGTGACAAAGACATTGACGTCACTTTCTACTACATCATGCAACACAGAGACCCTGATGATCACGATAGTGAAGCTACCGATGATGATGCACCCATCAAGAAGCGCAAACTTGAAGAATGCTCCAAGTAGAAAAATGACTGCACTTAGACTTTTTGATTACTCTAGTTTCATATCTGTCTTCCTTAGATTTCTTTCGTTTTGTTGAAGTTGACTGTTCTATATGTAATTATTACCTACTCTACTTGGTTTGGTTTGGTTTATTACTCTGGTTTGATTATGTTCTGATTTTACTACATTGCTTACGTAAGGGGGAGCAATTACCTCGATGTAGCAAACACAAACACTACAAAAAGTTCGGCTAATTTCCTATGCAAAAATTATCAAACATTACTTAAGTACAATTTCAAAACAAACCTACTCGTATATAGATTATCATGCCATCTATAAATTATTCAAGATCCAAAATATCCTAATCAAATGTATTATCTTAAAGTCCCTTAAATTTTGAAAATATTTATTTTCTAAAATACTAGTAATTATGATAAAATATGTGTACATTTAATTTGCACATATAATACTAAAATATTACTATACTTATTTATTCTGAAATATTTACTTATGTAAATATTACTAAAATAAATTTTCTAAAAATAAAAGTTTAAGAGTAACCCACTTTTAAATTCGTAAAAATTATGCTATACACAAAAGCATCGTGCTCATTATTTACTCCCTCAAAAGTATTTTATGTGGTTAATACAAAAATAGACTTTTAATATCTCATAATTACTTATATCAATAGTGGAATAGTTTCTAATCTAAAAATCATATTATAAACAACTAAGGGACCAATTATATAATAAACTAAAGTATACCTACAGTTCAGAACATAACCAGAACACTTAGCTTTTCCTATTGAAATTCAGGAAACTCTTTTTTTTTTTACTTTTTTTTTTCTTTTTTTGTCCTTTCATTTCTTCTTGCCTCGTATTACTATTTTTAGAAAATTCTTATATGAACTCAGTCTACGATAGGTGAGATGGACCCTTTAGTCTATATTTATCCACAATATCCTAAAAAAGTTTATTTTTAGTGAGTTAGAGTGATATAAATAAATATAGATTAAAAAGTTCATCCCACCTACTGTAGTCCGAATCTATGTAAGAATTTTCCACTACTTCCCCCTTAACTTTCTTCATTTCTATTCTTTACTTCAACTGCTCTTTTTCTTTCTTTAATTCCCTTCTTCCTCCTTAGTTATTACCAACCAAACCCATCACCATATTCAGCCAAACCAGTCAAAGACCGCTGCCCAAGCTGAATTCCTCCACTGTCCACCAGCTGCCGACCACAACCATCACCGACAAGCCATAGCATTGAAGCAGTAGCCAACTCAGCAGCCAGCTCAGCAGCCAGCGGAGCAGCCTCCTGCCACAGTGTCACCGCCCTACTCCAGCAGGCTCCTTGGCACACCACGAGGGGAGGTCACTGGCGGCCTTCCATAGCTGCCAACGGACCTACTCCAAACATAACTTTTATCCAAAAACCCGTAGCAATTTTTCAAACGGCCTTCCTTGGTTGGTTTGTTTGTTATTCAAAAACAAATTTTCAGATTTAAAAATGTATTGGTAACACTATTAAAATTAAATATAGTAATACGAACGAAAATTATAATTCTAGACAATATATTTCATATACCATCCATACAAGAATAATAAATAATTCGAAACAGAATTATCGGAAGAATTAAGATGACAAAATTATATCAAATTCTTGTGTGCAACGAATTCTCTAAATTGGACAGTATTTCTCAATGCTCTAAATTTTCAGAAAAACAAATAACGTTTAAAGTCTTGACAAAGGCTCCTATTTATTCATGTTGAGTTTCAAATGTTCCCCAACTTTTAGTCCAATAATATAGTTTTTATTTTTTTCCCCATAAATCCCATTGGTATTTGGTCACTTAAGTTAGTTGAAAATTTAGTCAAAAATTAATTACAAAATTTAACAAATAATTGGCAAAAGCCTTGTCCTTCGATAGCCCTATATTTGGAGTTATTGTTGTACCTTTTTTCTTGTATTTAAGTGTGTTTATTTCCATTGTTGGTGTTTTGTGGAGTGAATTAGTGTTAAGAAGTTTATAGTTGTTTGTGGTGTTTTGAGTCGTTTTTATGTTTAATTGTGTGTTTAAGTAGTATAGATATCTATTTATTATTCATTATGTTTTGTGTTGTGAGTAGGTATTAATAAAGGGTAGAATGGTTATTTTGCACAAATAAAACGACGATTGGAGCAAAAATGTCAAGCCAAGCTATTGCTGAGAAGAGCCAACTACAAACTATGGTTGGGTTAGGAGGAATCAGCCGCAGACTGCCACTGTAACATAATGCTATCAGCAATCTAGGGCTAATTGAGGGTTATTACTTACAATTTGCGAGTGGTCCATAGACTACAGTTGATCAAGTTGGAAACTCCTGCAGACTGCGAGTATGCAAACTGGGCTGGGTCTTTTCCATCATTTGTTATAAATATGGACAAAATTGTAGACACATTCTAATACATTATTCTAGGTTTTATATAGAATTTTAGAACTACTTTTCAAAGGCTTCTAGAATTAATGGTCTTTTAATTTTTTTCTCTTCAACTTTGGATTATTCAAGTTCTTCAATTTAAGTTTAATTTTCATAAAGTTAAATTCCGTTAACGTATTATTTTATTTATTCAATTACAATTGCTTTATTTTATATCTACTATTCTGTTGGCCCCAAAGAGCAACCTAAGAGGGGGGGTGAATTAGGTTGTACCTAAAACAAAACCTTTTTATGTGCTTAATAGAAATTCAAACTTTATGTACCAAATAAAAACTTAAGCACAAATGAATACAATAGATATTCAACTATTTAAGCTTAAAGAACAAATAAGAATATTGAGATTAAGAGAATCAAACCAAATTCCCAAGCTTCTCAAGCTTGGAGCTTACAACTGCAAAGAGCTTCTTACAAGGCAACTACCAAGTTCACAACTTGAAGTTTAGCCACTAAAAGTCTCTTCAAAGTAGGTGAGACAATAACCTCTTGTACACAAATGAGGATCACTCTTGCTCACACTAATTTTCTTTAGTTGAGCCAAGAGTTTTACACTCACAACCTCCCTTTGTTACAATTGTTATCTCTCCACTATTACACTTGAAGAACTCTTACACTTCGAAGCTCTTTTCAAAAAACTACCTAGCACTTTTACAACACTTGTACCCACTGATTTCTCCCAAATAGCTCAAGTATTATTTGTAATCAATGTAGAAGTCTCTTTTTAATTAATTCAGGCTTAGGGGTATTTATAGTTGCCAAATATCTGCTTCCAACAACTTCCCAACGGATATTTTTTGTTTACTGGAAAATTAGCCATGAGACCTTTCGGACGGCCGATACAGCAAGTGTGCGTCCGAACGAACTAGCCGTTGGACCGTTCGGACGGCCGCTGCTAAACCCTGCGACTGACGCTGCGTCCGTTCTCTGAGGGTATTCGTTCGGACGTCCGAGGAAGCGTCCGATCGAAGCAAAGTCTTCTGGAAATATGATCGGACGCTGTTCTTCGTCCGGGACTTACTTCAAATTCTTTGTGTCGGACGATTACCATCGTCCGAACCTCTGTCTTTCGGACAGTCATTTGCGTCCGTGGAGTCTTCTGGTTGTTTTGTTTTTCTGCACACTTTTCAAACCATTAGTGCGATTTGGATACCTATCATCATCAAAACATGATTATCATAACTGGGGTTCAACATGTTCAATCATGAATTCTTGCCAATTAATTAATTATTACTTTTCGTTTCAAACCTTGAATTGTTAATTTCATTAGGGTTCGAGCCCAGGTAATGCGATTACCTATCGATTAATTAAATCAAAGGTCAATTACTAAATTTTATTAATTGGCTAATAATTAACACCAATAGACAACTCTAAAGAATAGCTAACTTTAGTTTTGGTTAGCTTGGCCGAAGGGATAAGATTTTTGAACTTCCATCATATACCGATGTTAAATTATTAGATTAATTAATTTGAGACCAAGATGGCAGGTTTTAGGTTAGTTAATTCACAGAAATTCTATACGGGTAAAACTCGAATTAATTCAATTAGGTAAGAGAATGACTCAAACCCTACTTACTTAATTTGATAGAATCCAATCATTGAAGGTCAGGATTGAGTTGACTTATTGGAATTGTATCTCCATGAAATATAATTGACCTGAGATAAATTGATAAATCTAGGAGAATTGCTAGCTTAGTACTCGATTGAATTCTCTCTATTGTTTGGAACCTTAATTTCATTAATTTGTTCTTTAATTTCAGTTATTTATTTTAGTAATTCAGTTTTAAAAACTAAAATCCTTACAAACCAATTGTCTAAAAGGAAATTGACTTTAATCTCGGTACTTGTTTACTCGGTTCTCACGAAAACGATCCTTACTTACTCTACTGCACTAATATTGTGCACTAATGATATTAGTGGGAAAGTGTAGAGGAAGTTATTTAAACTTTTTTCACCGTATCATGATTTAAGTAGAAAGATTTTTAGTCAAAAGATTAGTCCAAATTAATTAACACATGACAAATAAGAATCCACAATTGATAAGGATCAAGTCATATCATGCAAATATACCACCACAAGTACGTAATTCAATTTAAAAAAAATTACTTAGTAGTTTGATATTATCTAATAATTTTTTTTTTTTTGGAAAACAACAATTACGAGGGTTTATAGGGTCGAGGGATAGGGTCATTATAGGAAAAAGGAGAGAATGGAAAGGCGAAGAGAGAGAACGATGGGTGACGAGAAGAAGGGGTAAGCAGCCTGAGGTAAGAAGGAGGAGGAGGGGTATGGGGGTTAGGGAAAGAGGGAGTCTGGGAGAGGGAAGGAGGTTGTATGATGGTCTTGGTGGATGTTATTAGGATGAAGTAATTTTTTAAAGTATAAGAAGGGTTTTAGCATAATATATTACACTTTTTGAGGGAAAATTATATTTCATTAAAAACTTGCATATGGAGCGCATGCTGTCAACCACTATTAATTTGAATGATTTTTGTCTACTTTATCTTTCGGGACAAATTATATGAGATCTTAAGATATATTTTCAAAATATATAGAGGTTATGCATCATAGGGCTATAGTGCTATACCGCTTAGGATTCACAGTATTTTACCCATAAAACATTAAGATTGCATCCATACAGTTCATGCCCAGCAAGGTACAAAGCCCACTGTTTTCTAAAATCCTGTAGGTGGTTTATCAAATTCAACTCGTGGAACAAACGCAATAGCTCATTCTACAGCCACCTAGCATTTGTTATCAGCCTTATGATAACAAAATAAAAATTATATATATATATATATATATAAATAAATAAATAAAAAATCTATGATGACCTATTGTTAGACCCTTTGCCACAGTTTTAACAATAGGTCATCATCCGAACGAATAGGGATTTCGTTTGTCCAGCAAAGCTAAGCAGTTGGGCTTGTCAACTGCACATTTTGTATAAATGTTGGTAGTCAGAAACTTGGCTAGAAAAAAAGGAATCCGTTTGGGATTTATGCCAAGAGTGTTCTGCACACCAAGTGTTTGTAGAAAGTCCCGTTGTAAGCTTTTCAGTGAAGTAAAGTGTTGCAAGGGTTGGCCTGGCACTGTCTCGACGGTTCATCTGATGGTGTTTCGAGACAATTGTGGTATCAAGCACTTACCGGACTCTGGACACTGTCCGATTTATATCCAGAGGACATGCCCCAGGCCAACGGACGCTTCTTTACTTCACGTCCGAAAAGCTTACAACGGGACTTTCTACAAACACGAAGCTATGTGCGGTCTTCACTTGCGAGACCAGGGGATGCGATTGAGGCCGTTCGTGATCATTTCCAGCAGGTTGAACAGTCGTTCAATGCCAGGCATTGAACGATGTGTATAATTATACAGAGACCTAGCAGTGCAGAACACCCAATTCCACTCCAGAAAACGGCCCTCTTCAAAACCAGTGGTTTCTTCGATGGCAAGGTGAAGGTTCAACAGAAACATTGACGGGGCCACACGTGCAAAGGAATTGGAGAATTTCCTTTGGGACATGGAACAATATTTCAAGGCAGCTGCTGTGCCTGAAGAAGAGAAGGTGTCAGTGACCAGTATGTACCTCGCTGGTGATGCCAAACTCTGGTGGAGGACTCGGGAGCTGCCACTAAACTGTTCCAAATTTCAACTTGGGTGGAGTTAAACGAAAACGGAACCAAACGGAGTTTTCCTTAGACCAACACTTCGTGGATTGCAAGGGAGGCACTACGAAGGTTGAGACACACGGGTGGAGTCCGTGAGTATGTGAAGAATTCAGTTCCTTCTTTGCTGGACATTCGGGCATGTCAAGACGACAAGTTGTTCAATTTTATGGCGGGTTTGCGGCAGTGGGCTCAAGAGTTGCAAAGGCAAGGTGTCGAATTTGCAACAGGCCATATGGCCAGGATAGGTTACATCTCGGGTTGAGGGACAATGGCAGTGGTGACTGCCGGGTGCTAAGTAGAGGTGGGCTACTTAGATTTAGGAAAGTGTTTGCTGGGCAGTGGGTGGTGAGTGACAAAAAGTCTTGGGCATAAGTAGGTGCCCAGCGGCAAAATCTTGGCAATGTGTGTGTGCATACTAGCGAAACGTGGCAACGTTTGCCAACGACCCTCAGACCACACTTGCCCTGTCTCTTATACACAGGCTTAATCATTGCGAAACCGGACAGTTCCTAGGGTGGAACGTAAGCGGTAACGTGTTCTGTCCTTGTTTAAATTATTCAAGTTTCGTTTTACTTGTTTAATTTTTGTTTGGCACGGGTGTGTGCCAAGGTGACTGATGTTGTTGCCAGTGTTGGCAGAATACTTTGTATTTCGTTTGTTGCTTGTTTACTTTGTTAAGTCTAGACAGGGGGTACTAGACAAAGTGAAACGGCTTGATAGGGATCAAGTGGGCAGCAACGCAGCTTAAATGAAGCCTAATCAGAAACTGAGGCTTATAGTCACAAACGAATGAAAGTTGACAAGGCCATGCGCCGGCACGAGGGCCGTGCGATCCGTCGAGTTATCATGAATCATCGCAGCAACTGTCTCTTATACACATCTAGATGTGTATAAGAGACAGTGGCCTATGTGGGCATTGATGAGGGCATCAATCTCTTCAAGTGGGGGAGGTTTGTTAGACCCTTTGGCACAGTTTTCACGCATCGGCAAGACCGAGATTTGAGCCAAATTGCTGGTGAGATTACTGCACGTCGGCAAGGCGATACTGGCGGCTATTGCTAAGTTAATTTCGGATTCGCAAGCAGAGGTGGGTGATTAGGCCGTTGTCGTGCAAAGTGCTTCAAAACTATGCAGGCGGAGGTCCTTAGGCAAGTGTGGTCGAGGTCGTTGGCAAACGTTGCATGGACTCAACGTGAAACAGTGGGCAAACGGTAGTTCTAAAAGCCAAGTCAACTGCCTGTTGCAACATTTGTATAAATGTGCAGTTGTAGCAGAAACTTGGCTACATGCAGGAACACTCTTGCCATGCCAAAGTGAAATTCGTGACACCTATCCAAAGGTTAAGTTGAATAGCTTTTTTGGTAACGTATTTTTCTTTTTTGCACTGTAATTTTTGTTAAGCAATTCGTCGGTGTCTTACATTTGTACTAATGGCTATTAGGGAAAGGAAGTACGAAAAACGAAATGAAGAGAAAAGGTAAATTAGCATGAAGATTATTGAACTTTTTCAGAAGGGATAAATTATCTGGTTATTGGTCCCTTAACTTTGACCTTTGATTCTATTTCGTCTCTGAAGTTTCAAAGCATTTTAATGTAGAATTATTCTCAACAGAAGCTATTGAGAGTTGCTAATACCTTTTTGAAATTCAAATTTAACATTTTTAAAAGAATTTGTTGACAAAAAGCTAAAAAAAAAAATGCTTTTGATTTTCGTGTTCTAAAAAATTAAAACTTGTTTTCAAATGTAACTGATCATCTGATTTTTTTATTTAAAAAAACAGGCTATAGATTTTCATAAATAGTTTAGAACGGAACCAATGTTCCTTAGCTTAGTCCCCAAACCAACCTTTATCATTTTAGGGCAGGGGCATGGCTTATGTAACTAGGGCGGGGACATGGCCTTAACCCTATTTCGTCCCTTAAGTCTCAAATTGATCATATTAGGTCCTGAAAATTACGAAATTTGATGTAAAAATTCCCCGTTCATAAAAATGTTTTGCTCATGAATTTGTTAAATCAAGTTAGTTTTATTGACCTAATATAAAAATGTTTTATTGAACAAAAAGAAAATGAAGTTTTAAAGTTTACAACAGATTATTTTTCATTGCAAAATTGTTTAAAATATACAAAAAATAATAAAAAGTTTGTGAGGAAATTTTTGGTCGCAAAATTCAAAAAAAATATTGAGCTAGATAATTTGAAACGGATTTTTTGCCGTTGAACAAATAGGTATCTCAAATTAATCCTTTGCTAAGCAAATTTTTTTTAAAAAAACAAATAAGTTATAACTGTCACTTAGCAACAGCATTTAAGTGATGGGCATAACATAAAGGGTTAAATCCACTTTGGTACCCTAAACTTGTCACTATTTAACATTACATCTTGAACTAATTTTTTTATCACTTTGCACCCTAAAGTTTTTGTTTCTTAATACTTAACCCCAATTTATGATAGAAGTTATAAAAGTAATGAAATATTTGCAAGTTCTATATATGTATCTTTAGTGTATATTATGGTATTTAACATAACATTTCATTTTGTAATGCCGACTTTGGCATTACACTAACAATATGTGCATACAAGTCACAAAATTTTGTTACTTTTACAGCGTTCGCCAAAAATTGAGGTAAAGTGTCAAGAAACAAAAAGTTTAAGAGGTAAAGTGATCAAAAAATTAGTTTAGGATGCAATATGGTAAATTGTGACAAATTTAGGGGGCCAAAGTAGATTTAAACCTAACATAAAATGATCTCTTTTCTTCCTTATTTAAAAAATCCACAAGTTCCGCATTCCATTACCCTATTCCACTACCCTCCATCACTTTCTACCTCCCTCCACCTCCCTCAAAACCTACCACCACTAGTCTCCGACTTTCCTCCCCCTATTTCCTTCCCTTTCTTCCTTCTTTTCCTTGTTCCTTCCTCTTTCTGCCCCCATTCCTCTCCTCATTTCTTCCATCTCTATTCCACCTTCCTCAGAAACCACCACTACAGATTTCTACCATTCATAACCATTACCACTATTCGGCCACTACCAATCCACCACAAGAAAGGCTAATTCTCATTGGAAAGGCAAGTGATTTTGTTCACTAATTCCTATATTTTTTTGGATTTATTTTACATTTTTTAGTGCATATGTATTTTTTTTTTAGTTTATCATATTTATTTTACATTGCTTTTGCATAGTGGTTTATATATATATATATATATATATATTTTTTTTTTCAAATTTGTTGTACATTAAGTAGTTAGTTTTACAATAATTTGTTGTATTAATTGGTAATAGTATTAGTAATTTTTAGCATAAACTTTTAGTGGTAATAAGTAGAATTGTAAAGTTACTATTAAATAGTTTTAGTACTAGTAATAAGTAGCTAGTATTATTAATTCAGTAGTAGTGATATTTAATGAGTATTATTAACAAGTACTAATATTATTTTTATTAATACTAATTAGTTTATTTTAATTATTAAGTAATGATTAGTTTTACTAATTAAGTGATAATAAGTCGTATTAATTAAGTGGTGGTAGTAATTAAGGGCGGAGCCAGAAAATTTTATCAATGGGGGCACAATTTCATTGTATCATAAATAAGAATACAAGGTGTTGTTACAATATTTTATACAATAGTTATAGGTTTTCTTCATTTTTTAACCATCTAATAGTATTTGTATATTTCGATTTACATAAGTACAAAAAGCAGTGTGAAATACAAGCGAGGTATATATGTGAATTTTAAAACTACATATGCTTGTGTGCAACTTTTATTTTACGAGAATGGTATTAGAATTGACAGTGCTTTTTCTATATACTTTCCCCGGAAGTCTCCGTATCTTATTGGTAAAACGGAATACTTGAAATTCAACAGACCCTCTGCTTTCTTCTTTAGAAATAAATGAAATGAGTGTATTTTTTTCCATAAAAGATTTCCCTTCTTCCCCCTTTTATAGGTATCAAGGAAAATCTATTTTGGTTTCAAAAGGAACTCCGCTTTTGATGAATATATGGAAATTATTCAACTATTTCATTGCACATTTACCACTTGTTTTCTAATTTTAAAAATTGGATTTAATTTATGCTTTATCGACTCCCATTTGAATGAGTTGAGGGCATAGGCTTTATTGGCAGAGAAGAAGCACTAAATTAGGGTTTATGAGGACCAATGCTACGAGCTTCCGGATTACAAAAGAAGGGAAATCGGCCACATTAAAATTACCTTCTGTAGAGGTCTGTTTTTGGTACCGCTCTAGCTGCCTGCACAAAAATAGTGCTTTACCCCTGAATGTCCAGTCAACTACTGTACCTCAACACATTTCGGGGTAACAATTAAAGGGTCTTTGCTTTCGGTGTGAATCGTATTCCGGTCAAAATATTTTTCGTCCTAGTGTTTCGACACAAGGGAGGGGTTTAGAACTCTCATGTCGATCCGAATGAATCATCCTTTCCATGGAGGTAAATCTTTGCCTGTTAGGCAAGAGGATACAAGTTACAAATTTTGTCTCGGTAGGACATGTATTTCTATTACTATGAAAAGTGGAAATGAGTTTTTTTACCATTCAATGAGCATCTTGTATTTCATAGTAAAATTGGGGACATACTTTTTCAATCAAACAGATATTTCACTGATTTCCATCATTGTATTTCCCATCGAAACATTCTACCGAAGATTGTCCCTTGGCCTTCGAAAAAAGGTAAGAAGAAGGATCTTCTTCGGTGGATCCCTGTTGTTCCTGTTTAGTCCCCTTTATTTCGGAAGCAATATTTCTTCCCCCATATGTAGTAATTTTTTAAAAGTGACAATTTATAAAACAAAAATACTTTATTAAAATTTTGCAGTTAAATTTTAGCTGTTATAATGGATTAGAAACTAAAAAGGAGAAAGTATCACATCAATGTTGATATTAATATCGTAAATTATAATAATGTTTCACGAATATAGTCTTAAAAATATAACAATTAAAGTAAAAATATCTCAAATTTTATTAAATGTTTATAATGTTAATGGAAAAGGCAAATGATAATATTATGATAACAATATTTTCAAAAAGTATTGAGTAATAGTTTAATAGCTCATAATATAAATATTTATAATTCCTATAGAAAGAAGGAGCCAGGGAGTTTAGTGGGGGCAAGTGTCCCCATTGGACCTAACGTGGCTCCGCCACTGGTAGTAATAAGTACTAGTATTAATTAAATAGTAGTGGTAGCAGTAATATGTAGTAGCATTAATTAATACTTTTTTTGGTATAATTAAGTAGTAGTACTAATTCGTATTAGTATTAGTAGTTGTAATGAGTTAGTATTAAATAGTATTAGAAGAAGTGTTAAGTTGCATTATAATTAAATATTTACTTCTATTCATAACAAAGTAGTAATATTACATGGTAGTAGTAATAGAAATAAATATTTGTAGTTCATTTGTATTTGTATATTTAATTAATATTATTTAGTTTTATTAGTAGTGCAGTAGTATTTCTAAGTATTATATAAAATACTTTATTAGTACTATGAAGTAGTAGTAGTGTTAACTAATACTAGTAAGTAATAAGTTGTATTCTTAGTATTTGTGATTTATATTATTAGTATATTTTATGAGTATTATTTAGCTTTACTAGTAGTACAACAGTATTAATAAGTACTATTAGATAAATTTTTAGCACTTGTAGTATTAAATAGCATTGAGCCGTACAATGAAATTTTGATAGAAAGTGATAGAAAGAAGGCTAAAAAATGAGACTAAGCCTTAAACAGTTTGTTTGGTTTCATGCCGGGGAGATCAATTACTAAAGTCATACATCTTTTAAGGAAACTTATCGAGAGAAACCGTGATAAGGAAAAGGATTTGCACATAATTTTTATTGATCTTAAAAAGGTATACGATAGAATCCATAGAGAAGTTAGGTGAAAAGTTTTAGAAAAAAGAGGAGTCAAAATAGTATATATAGAATCAATAAAGGAAATGTATAGGGATATGGTTACAAGTGTGAGGACACTAGGTCCTCGAACAGGGTTGACACAAGAGTTCCCTATAAATATAGGTTTACACTAAGGTTTAGCTTTAAATCCTTATCCATTTGCATCAGTCATAGATGAACTTACAAGGCACACACAGAAGAAAATTCTATAGTGTATGTTGTTTGCAAATGACATTGTTTCAGTAGATGAGAAAAAAGAAGGCGTTAATACTAAATTCGAGGTCTGGAGAGAGACACTTGAGTAAAAAATCTTTAGATTTAGTAGATCAAAAATAAAATATATGAAATTTAAATTTAGCAAGAATGTACGTAAGTATAGAATACGGGTTAGAATCGAAGATCAGAGATACCTATAAGTCAAAATTTTAAGTATTTAGATTCAATTATTCACAGTGATGATGGTATAGAACGAGATGTTACACATCGGATACAAGTAGATTGGACGAAATGGAGAATGGCTTTAGGAATATTATATGATCGTAAAATTCCTTTAAGATTTAAGGGTAAATTTTATAAAATGGCCATTAGACCAGCGATATGTCCTGTCAAACATGTAGATTTTGGAGAGAGTAATCAACATGAGTGGGATAGGGGAAGACCAAAAAAAATTTAGTGGGTAACTTGTAAGAAAGATATAGCCCATCTAGGAATTAAGGAGGATATACTTCATGACAGAACCCAATGACGCAGCAGAATTCATACATCCGACCCTACTTAGTGGGAGTAAAACTTAGTTTGTTTGTTTTTTTTTTGTTTGTAGTATTACATAGCATTAGTAGTAATAAGTAATAAGAGAATTCTCATATGCATTTTTTTAATAACAGATATTTATCAATTTAAATTTTGTATTAATCCGTTAATATTTTAGTATTAGTACGATCATCGGTTTTTCTTAAATTTGAAATGCACGAAGATAGTATAAAAATGAATATTTTGTAATTTTGAATGGAATTTACTAATTCAAAACTACAAATATGTTTATTATAACATTTTTTTAGTTTCTAGATTTTGCATAGACTACCCCAATTTTTGTTGTCAATTTTAGTGACAGTATTCTCACTTTTATTATCACTTTTAGTATTGGCAGGGTTAATTACCATGTTATTAGTTAGTAAAAATTTTAATGTATACTTAAATATTTTTTTTAATATTTTTAAAATTCGTCGCTAATTAGTGAGCGATTTTTCTGTCGATAACCTTCAAGTGATGAACATCCACACTTCATCTTCTGTTAAGGAAATTCCACCACTAATAATTATTGACGAGGTATAACGAACAGTTTTGGTCACAAAATTCATTGCTAGCGTGATTACGACAATTTTTTTTGGACAAAATCCTCAAAATAATCGTCACTAATTCTGTCACTAATTCTTGTTTTTCTAGTGTGGGAGGTTGTTGGGTTCATGTGTAGGCTAGTTATCTCACATTACTTTGAGAGAGAAACAAAGAGTACTTATTATATAGGTGTGGGTTAAAATCCTACAAGCACAAACTTTTAGGTTAAATTTGGTTTACAACTTATATATTAGATTTTAGATTGTCTCTAATGCAAAAAATAATCTTAAGAGAGTCCAAAAAAAATTGTCGTAATAAGTGATTCATTAACTTATTTGACTTTGGATTTGTAAATCTTAAAGTCAAAATAAAGTCATAGGTCAAATAAAATAGAGTCATTCAAATTCAACTTATTCGGTTGGTAAAACATACTTCATATCTTATATAACTTTTCATTCCATAATCCAAACATCAAAATTTCAATACACCATTCCACCAATTCAAAAATATGACATACTAGAAATTAGAAATTAAGTCAACATTATAAATTTGTAATGATAGACTTAGTTCATAGGGAACAAATTATACAACCCAAATATCTTAATCTTTCTTTTTTCTGGTTTTTTTTTTTTTTTTTACAATATTTTTTTTGAATTTTTTACCTTTCCTTATATTATAATATATGTTATTACATATTACTTTTTAATTTTTTTACAACATCTTCTTTATATATTTATGCGATAATTCATTGAAAATTATGTGAATTAGCATGTATATTTATTATGCAAATATATGTGTATAGATTAATAAATTATGATATATAACTATAATTTATAAATACACAAATAATAGAAAATGTAATTCATAATATATTACATATACAAATTATAAGTTTTCACACACACACACACACACATATATGATACTTAACTCTATATATATAAGAGTAAGTTAATAATACATTTACTATACTTGTTAAGACTAAAAATGTTCATTAATAAGTTATAATATATAAGTACATAAATTAGACATTATATAATTAATTATATTGCATGCATCTGTTATAAGAATCTCTGTATCTTATACACATCTAGATGTGTATAAGAGACATGTGCTGTCTCTTATACTTTCTGGATTTATATATATTGTCAAGGGCAAAATGGTCAATTGGACTGTGGGACAGAGATAGTGGGAAAAAGTTTCTAGGCCTTCTCAGTTGCCACTTTCTCTTCCACGTATTCTTCTTCCTTCTCTCTCTCCTCGACTTCTCCGGCTCCTATTCTCCTATTCACTTATCTTCTTCTTCATCTTCTTTTTCTTCTTCTTCTCTTCTCGACTCTTATTAACTAAAATTTTCTACTAAAATGGATAAGCAAAGTTAAAGATTTAAGTCTTGAAAATATGTATACATTTTTTTTGTGCAGAATTTTTTTGCTTTATTTTACATTTGTAAAAATTTGAGAGGCTAAATATTTGGTTTTTCTTCGATTTAGGAAGTGAGAAGATTTAAGTTATGGTTTTTCCTTCCCGATTATTGATATAAGTGTTTTTTGTAGGATTTTTTATTTTTGTTTTAAAAAAATTTTGATCTATTTTTTTATTTGGCCTACAAAAATTATGTCTGAACTATTACTTCTTTTTCACAAGTTTTTCTCTCCATTTTTAGGTTATTTGAATGAATATATATTCTTTTGAAGTCTAGATCTATGGGTTTTTTTAAGTGATTTTTTTTTGTTTTTTGTTTTTTCAATTCTTGATCAAAGTTTTTTCTTGGATGTTCTTGGCTTATTTGAATCAATAATTTTTTCCCCGATTCTTAATCTTATTTTTTTTGGGTGATGCTTACAGCAATCATTTATCTGAAGTAATTTTGATATGCGATTCAAGGTTAGTAATTATTTATTTATTTCTTTAATTTTTTTTTGTAGAGTCCATTTGCAATATTTTATTATTATTATTACTATTTATTTATTTATTTTTGCATTTGTAAATATCTGGGGGGCTAAAAATATGTTTTTTCTTGAAGGGAATGAAGAAGATATTAGGGTTGCATTGAAGATCCAAGAAGAGGAGGAAAGGAGGATGCATGCATAATTTAGCTTTAAAAAGAACGAGTAAAGTTTTCTTTAACTGTTATATTTGTTCTCCTTAATTTTTACCTAATGTTTTTACCTAACTTGAGCCAAGAAGGGGGAGTAATGGAGCAAGGGAGGCATGAATAAATTTTACTTCAACAAAAGCAACTTCATTTTTTCTTCAATTTTCTGCTTTTATACATTTTGAGATTTTTCTGAAAATTTGAGACATTTTAGGTTTATATTTGACTAAGTAATTTTTTATCTTGTTTGAATTAGTAGTCAACAGGGGAGGGGATGATGTGACGCTTCTTTTTCTTGTTACAATTCTGCATTATTTTCTTGATTATAATTCTAAAGACAGTGTAAAACATGTTTTTTTTTTTTATTGAAGCTGGCTGATCTTTACTAGTTTTTAACTTAAATCTTTTTTCCCTATCAAAAGTACTCAAATCAGATGTTCATATCGTGAACTGCTGGTGTTTTGTTTTGGTTATTCATATGACGTAAAATAAATTATCCTATTTTTCTCTTTGTATTGTAGGAGGTATTTTAGTCTTTTATGCATAGTTGTATGACATAAAATAGTTGACAAGTAGCCAATTGGCATCAGGGAAGAACTCTAATTGCAAATATGTTTTTTGAATATGGTATTCTATTTTCGCAGCAGCATAATATCTTGATATTAGAAGATTTCTTCAATGTAAAATTTAAACCTGCATGTAATTATGTTTCTATACATTCTATTATTGGAATCATAATTGTACTAAAAGCTATTGTTTCATAACTGCAAATTAAGTGAAGCTAATACCAGCACAAAAAGTTATAAGATTGTAGATTTAAGTTTGATATTAGTTTGGTACCAACACAATAAGAGTAGATTACATATCAGTATCAGTTTGGTATAATTTTAACTTAGTATAAATATATTTTCTATGTTTACAAGATTGTTGAACTATTTAATAGGATTAGATTACTCATTAATATTAAACATGCATTTTTGTAACAGCTCATTACTCTTAGCTATTTTTGTACTTATCAAAGAAAGATATTTTGATTTTGGTAGGATTCAACTTATGCATGTGTATCCATTTTTGATATTACGTAGATATCTCCAAATTTGATGCCAAAATATTTAGAAAATATAGGCACGCTCGAGCATGAAAACTAGTATTAGTATATGACTATGTACACATAGATATTTAAACATATCAATATATGTGTGTGTGTGTATATATATATATATATATATGATTACTTAATTCTACTTTATATGAAATAAAACAAAATTAATAATCTATTTAATTAGTTATTGCAATGAAATGGCTACATTAATAAGTTGTACACTTATACTAACATATTTGCCTTTCTCCCTCTACAACTTTCTCTAATTCTCTCCTTCTTCTCTCTCCAACTTTCTCTCTTTACAAAACTTTCCTACTCTAGCTACTCAGCCATGGCTGAAAAGGATGCCTTTCGGCCTTTGGCTGGAGGGTAAACACTATCTTTTGCAGAAGCACTGCTTAGTAAAAATCATGATAAGCCTCCTTAACTGGAATAACCATTGAAAAAACTTCAATCCTATAAAGCCAGACCAACAATTTTCTTCTCTGAATAAGAGATCCAGAAGTTGGTCATTCCATTTAGATTTACTAGGCAAGCTGAATATGGAGACAGTGCAGAAGAATTTCTTTCTACATGATTGGTTTTAAGGTGAGAGTTCACCATTGGTTTTATTGATCATAAACATGTTCTAATTCATTTTACTTTAGAGGAGGACTTTCTTTGATGTTGGTTCAAAAATACATGGTTTTTCAATGGCTTCTTCATGCAAATCCTTAAATGGCACCCTCTATTCACACCAGATATTGAACCATCAATTGTACCAATTTGGATCACTTTGAAGGGTCTTCTGGTTGTGTTTTCCAGCAAACATTTTGTATTTTGCCTCTAGCCCAAGCCATGGGTAATCCCCTACAAACTAGATTTGGCTACTGAAAATTTCACCCGAACTAATACAGCAAAGGTTTGTGTGGAAGTAGATCTCTTAGCAACCTTACCATCAAGAACATTTTGGATTGGTGTTGGTGATAATGGAAGATGGCAAAAAATTTGTTCGGAAGATTTGCCGAGTTATTGCATAAATGCCATCAAATTGGTGACAATTCAGCCTATTGCATGGTTGGAAAAAAGAATCCACATGTTCCTAATCAACCAACAGAGGATACTACTCAAGCCAAATCAAAACATGCCTCAAATCCACAGCAAAAGAAAAAGGATAAAAAAAATTGGCTTCGAATCTCCAATCAAGAATCAGGCCCTTCAGGAACAAAATCACTAAAAATCAAGCTCAGGTGCACCCAATTGGATCTCTATGTGCTTTAAAGGCCTATCCAGACAAGGTGGTGGTGGTGGAAAATCGGGGGAAGTGCCACCTTCTCCAAGGTTGAATGAAATAGTTACAACTTCTCTCATAATTCCAGAAATTCAATTTTCGAATCCCTTGGATGTTGGGATCGAGGTAACAAACTCGGTTGATGAAGATTTGCATCAAGTAGACCAAGCTATTAATGTGTTGAATATCCAATTGAAAAGAAGCTGCAACTAACATGCAGCATCCTATTCCTCATCAAATTCAAAATTCAAACAAAGAAGCTAAGGATTACACTTTCCTCTCACATGAAAGAATATTAGAAGAACTTCCTTGCTGCTTTTCAAACAGTGATACTACTCAAGGTTCGATGTTCCAACAAAAAAAAGAGTTAGTTAATTTCAAAATTCAATCGGGAGGTAAGTCAATCCCTAGAAAAAAGGGAAGGCAAAAGAAAATTTACACTATACCAAGATCAGTGAAAACAAGGTTTTCCTCATAGCCATCCAAACCGTTCCCTAACCCTGACTGTTAAGTGGATCGAGTTCTAGTATGGAACATATTGGGGATAGGAAACAAACCCTCTCTTCATAGAGTAAAATTGCTAGTGAAAGATCACAAAATAAAAATCTTTACTTAATGGAGGCAATGGCGAACAAAGAAAGGATTTATTCTTATGTTAAGAGATTCTGTTTGAAGTTCAAATCAAATCCCTAATAGTAAATTTTGGTTATTCTGGAATAAAGATTTGGTGGTAATAGACATTTTTGTTTCTAACCAACTTTTTCATGTCTTAATTTCCTTTAATCTTCTACAAACGATGGTGGTTTCCTCTTTTATATATGCCAAATGTACCAAGGTGAATAGGAGGATTTATAGGATGATCTTCATAGAGTAAACTTGCTTCAATCCCTGTGGTTGGGGATTTTAATGTAATTTCCAACTTGGATGAACACAAAGGTTCCTCCGCATTGGAGCTGGATGCTATGAGGAACTTCAAACCATGATTGTGGCTTGTTGAACTTGGCCTTCAATGGCTATAAATACACTTGGTGGGGCAATAGGTTTGGTAATACAATGCGCAAAAGGATTGGACAGATTTGTTTGTAAAATCTTATTCCTCTTGGCCTTCTAGCACATCAATGTAGATCATCTTTAAGAATGAGTTTACAACTCTCCACTCATGTCTTAAAATGTCCAATGTGATTAATTTAAGTAGGGCCAAAGCAGTTTAAAATTTTGAACATGTGGATTAAACACCCAAATTTTTTGCACATTTTAGAAAACAACTAGAATATACAATGTTTTGTACGTTTCCTCTCTATTTTAGCATCCAAGTTGAAAGGTTGAAGGCGTGGCTAAGAAATTGGAGCCAGACGATCTTTGGGAATGTTTTCAATAAAGTAAAGGAAGCGGACTTGGAAGTCAAGCATAAAGAAGAAGCTTTCTTGCATAAACCAAATTCAGATAATCAAATAGCTTTTGGCTCAAGTACAAGCATTCCATACCAAATGTCTAGCGGAGGAAGAAACCTTTTGGAGGCAAAAAGTTGGGATGAATGACTGAAAGAAGGAGACCAAAACTCTAAATTCTTTCATTCTTCACTCATAGCCAAGAGGGAAAGATTGAGTATTTCAAGGATCAAGGTGAATAGGTCTTGGACGGATGACATGCAACCAAATAAGGTTGAGGAGTTAGCTTTTTCCAAGGGCTTTTGGTTGTCTCTTATACGATTTCTCAATGTCTCTTATAGACATTGCTTGATAATCTCACACAAGTCATTACTACTGAGGACAACCAATTTTTATTACCTGTGCTATCCACAAAGGAATTGAAGGAAGGAATTTTTTCTCTAAATCCAGATGGAACTGCTAGAATTGATGGCTATAATGGTGTGATTTTCTCCACTTGTTGGGATATCATCCAAAAGGACCTCTTTATGCAGTAAGGGACTTCTTGAAGGGAGTGAGATTGCCTAAAATATTCATGAGTACCCTTATCTCTTTGATCCCAAAATCAGCCAATCTCTCATCTTTTAACGACTTTATACTCAATAGTCTTTGTACCTTTTTTCAATAAAGTCTGTACTTAAATATTGTCTATTAGATTTCTTCTATTTTACCCAGAATAATTTCTCTTGAACAGGTGGCTTATATGTATGGAAGAGAAATTGCTGACAACATTTTGCTTGTTCAAGAAATGATTGACTTTATTGACAAGAAAATGAGAGAAGAGAAATGTGCTTATCAAACTAGATCAAACAAAGGCATTTGATAGGCTTTCTTGGTCCTTTCTCTATGCAATAATGAGGAAATTCGGGTTTACTAAAGAATGGATTTCTTTACTGAAGAATGTTAGGGAAGATTGTTAGATTTCTATTCTTATCAATGGTGCACCAAAGGGATTCTTCAAACCTTGCAAAAAGATTCAACAAGTTGATCCATTTTCACGTCTTGTTTTTAATCATCATGCTGGAAACATTTTCTCGAGGGTTGAAAAATCAATTTCATTTGGGGAGAATTTCTGATTTTTCCCTACCAAGATATTGTCCACCCATTATTAACATTGTTAAAACTGATGATATTGTTACCATTTACAAAAGAAGAAGTCAACACCAGATCCAAAATCTTATGATCCTTCTCTCCCAATTTGAAGCTTCTTCAGGATAGATGGTTAACAAGTCTGAATGCTCTTTTAACTTGTCTAATAAGGCTACATTATCCAGGATTCGGATGATCACAAAATAAGACAGGTTTTGTAAAGAATGGTCTACCATTCTTCTATTTGGGATGCCAAATTCAGAAAGCCAAGAAGAAAAAATCTCTCTTTCAGCCATTGATAGAAAAGGTTGCTTCAAGGATTCATGGATAACGAAAAAAGTTTCTCTCCTCAAGAGGTAGAGTTATCCTAATTAAAAATGTTCTTAGTAGCATTCCTATTCTCTTCTTGGTAGTTCTTTTTCCTCCAAAATTGGTGCTCAAAGATTTGGAGAGGCAATTCACCAATTTCTTTTAGTGTGCCTCGGAAACGGGTCATATGCATCACTGGGTTTCTTGGGATACAATTTGTCAGTCAACAACTTGTAATGGTCTAGGTATCTCCTCTGTTTCAAAACTAGTCAATTTTTTTAGCATTAAACTATGGTGGAAATTTTTCAAAGGTGAATCGCTTTGGTGCAAATTCCTTCAAGGTAGAGATACCTAAGAGGCCACACCAATCTTTGTTTGGTGAAAGAATCATCAGGAGAGATTTTCTTACATGGAAAAGGATGTTGAGAGCCCACAATGAAGCTTCAAAGAACCTCTTATTCTTGATTACAGATGCACATTGTTCCTTATAATTTGATCCTTGGATGGAATAAGGGCCTTTATTTCATGAAGTAGAGCAAGTTTTTGATAAAGATCTCTCGGTGGCGCAACTTTGGAGTTCTAATAGTTGGGATCTCTCATCCCTTGATAGAGGATATTCCAATGAAGGGCTGGTGAAAGTTGGGAAAATTCTTGAAGGGATAGTAATTTCCTTGACGGATAAATCTGAAAAACTCATATGAAACTTAATAGCAAGAGTGCATTTTTAGTTTGTATCCACTTTTTCTTTAAGCTCAACTTGTTTTTCAAGGAAAATGATATGGGACAAGAGACTTAAGCTGAAAATTTCAATTTCCATGTGGAGATTGTTGAATAAGCATCTTCTACAGGATGACTTCCTCTCCAAGATTGGTATTTCGTTGGCTTCCAAATGCTGTTTTAGCTACAAATATCAAGAATCTTGTGACCATTTGTTTGTGAAAAGAAAAACTACAAAGCAAGTTTGGCAATGCTTTGAATCTTGGCTTGAGTTGTTGTTTCCTCCATTAACATGCATACAAGACAATCTAAATTCATGGTGGTGGAATAACCCTCCTTCAGCCACAATAGGACCTATTCATAAAATTCTCCCATACATAATTTGTTGATTTGTGTTGAAAGAAAGAAACAAGGTGGTCTTTGAAGGAGAAATAATCAATGCACAACGGATCATAATAGAGGCTTGTTCTTATTTGAAGGACATTTCCTCTATTCATCCTTTTACAAGGGTTGTAGCTATTGGTGATCTTCTTCTCTTGAGAGGCATTTGTCAACAATTGATTCAAACCAAACTAAGGCATGGCTATAAAATGGGCACCCCTTTCCTTTGTCTTAGTCAAGCTGAATGTTGATGGGGCTTCTAAAGGAAACCCATGCATGGCAGCTAGAGGTAGAATCCTTAGAGCATACACTACAATGGACTACTCATGCAAGCTTTTTACAACTTTTATAACCAGGAATCTAACTTGCAAACTGAGGCCATGGCACTTATAGACGAACTTAAACCTTGTTGAAATTTACTCAAACCTTATGGGCTATCTCCATAATTGCGCTGGAGGATGTAGTTGTTTTATGTTATCCCAATAAGTAGGATAACAGAGTCGGAGCAAAGTTCACATGGGCAAACCTCCTCTCCATCTCCCCTCCAAAAAAAAAAAAAGAAAAAATTGGAAATTTATAAAATAGGTATGAAAAAATTTTAGTTTTATCCTATAATTATACTAGATTAAAATTTGTAATTATTTCTTTTTCTTCAATTTGACCTCTTAAAATTTTGAAATCCCTAAATTATAAATAATTTGAGTGACATATTCAAATAAGAATAAGTGTCACTTGTAAATATAAAAATTTCAAAAAATTTTGAACTTTAATATATAAAATGTCATATAATTTTCATTTTAAAGTTCATTTTACGAATATCGTATCAAAATTGAGCATTGTGTGATTTTCTCAATTCTAAAATCATTAATTCTAATGTATTTTTATTTTGTAAAATTAAAGTTAGTATGACCCACAATTATATTCCTATAATTACATATAAAATTATTTACTATATAAAAAAAGCTATTATATTTTTTATTTTATAAAAAGTTAGGACAACCACAATCATATTCATACAATTGCAGATAAAATTATTGATTCTATAAAAACCTACTCATACTTTAACAATGACTAAACACCCATTAAATCCACTACCCCTTGCATCAGGGTCTTGACTCTGTCCCTCTTCGATAACATAGGCATGAGCACCTATAAACTTTAGCCAGGAAAGGTACAAATCAAGAGTAAATAATGCTATTAATATCTAAATTTTTTTATTGAGTTGCACTTTGGTATTCCAACTTTTAATTGTGTCATTTTTGTATCTTATCTTTGCAAATTGTCTACTTGGTTCGATTATCAAATTCTAGTTGCTGAAGAAGGCGTTGGAGATTGTCAAATACATTGCAGAGGAGATTAATTGGCATAATTTTTTAACACAAGTTGAAGAAAACAACATAGTTTTATTACCATAACCTACAAGAAAAATAAAAAAGTAAAAGGCTACATTTAAATAAAAAAATTCCCAAACTTTTAAGTGATTAAAATATTGGCATACTTTTTTTTTTTTTTGAATATTGTGATAATGAAACTATGTCCTTTGGTCAATTTGTGTTCTAAAATCAACCCTATTAATCTCTTGTGTGGTTGACACGATGATTTTTGATGCCTTCTGTCTAGTATTGGACTATTGCACCAATGGGATATCAGAATTCAATTCAATAAAAAATTTGGGTAACTGAAAGCATCATTCAATAACTTCACTATTTCTATTAGGACTAATTTCACTTTTCACCCATCAACTTATACTAGATTCTCAGTTTGCACCCTACACTTTAGTTTTGGATACTTTGTACCTCAAACTTTCAAATCTATCCCACTTCATAATCCCTATTTTAGTGCCACCTAAAAATTTAACAAAATTTTTCTGTGTGTACAACAAATTCAGCAGAATGTACAATAAAGCTTTTGCGTACAAAAATAAAGATTCTGTTAACTTTTTTGACGGTGTAAAAAAGGGGTTAAAGTAGGATAAATTTGATTGTTAGGGTGCAGAGTATCTAAAATTAAAATTCAAAATTCAAAGTGAGAATTGATTATAAGTTAAGTAGTACAAAATAGAATTAGTAGTTATCATATTTACGGAGGGCCCATTTCTCTCATAGGAAAATAGTAAAACTCGAGCTAATCTCTGAAGATAAATTATAATAACGGAGATACTGGCACCCTATTAGACTGTATGTTAGTAAATTGTAGTTGAGGGGACACAAACGTGATTAACTCTTCGAAAAGACAAAAATGCCTCCCAAAAAAAAAATGCATGAACGGGTACCTAGGAGACAAAATTAGGAACTTGTTGCATTAGGATTTAAAACAATTCAAATTACTCAGTTTTGAATAACTTTTAGGCTGCTAAATCCTAAGCATATAACAGTTCTTGATGTGTAATTCCTTAAACAAGTTTGAAACCACATAATTAAAACAAGACTCTGTATAACAGTGCCTTTGAGGCTCTTATAATCAGGGCCTAAGTTATATTATTTTTGAATAAGTGAAATCAAATCGAATAATTGACTACAAATCAGGGTTCAATAAATGCCCCCTACTCCACTTTGCATCTCTTAGCTTGTATTTGATTCTCACTTTTCATCCTATACATATTTGTTGGACATATTGTATCCTAAACTCTTAGATTTATATTGTTCGGTCTAATTTTTAACATTGTTATCAAATTTAACGGATGTTAAGTGCGTTCATACCACACGTTTGTTTAGGGACGCATTACACCAATGGTTGTAGTCATAACTAATTCCACTTTGGAACCCTTAACTTATGATCAATTCTTACTTTTGCACCCCAAATTCTAAATTTTAGATACATTGTACCTTAATTTTTACATAGATTCGTCCCACTTTGGTCAAAGTTTTAATAGTATCAAAAAATTTGACGAATGTTCTATTTTAGGTGTGTATTGTGCATAGTTGGAATAGGATGTGAACTAAATGGACATGTGTTAAAAAGATAATGAATGGATAATTCTGAGATTTTTGATGTAATATGTCCAAACATTTTAAGTAAATGTGAACTAAACACAAAATCGGGTACAAGTTAGGGGGGCAAAATGAAATAATGGAAAAGTATGAGTATTAACTTGTGCCTGTGTCAGTGTATGTGAGTTTGTTTCTAACAAAATGTTAGTATTTGGCCTTGATACTTTGATTGTATTATTTTTCAAAATTGTGGGAATATGTAATCTTATATATGTTTTTTTTTAAAATAAAAAGTGCCGACTCTAGATCCTAGTTAGAAAATTTCTTAAACAAACAAACAAATCAAGTTTTAATCCCACTAAGTAGGGTCGGCTACATGAATTCTGTTACACTATTGAACTCTGTCATGGACCATATCCTCCTTAATTCCTAGATGGGCTATATCTTTCCTATAAATTACCCACCAAGTCTTTTTCGGTCTTTCTCTACCCCTCTTATGTTGACTACTCTCTCTAAAATCTACTCGCCTGACAGGCACTTCTACTAGTCGATGCTACTCCCATGTGGCAGAATATGCTCATTTCGTATCTTGTCCATCCTAGTGTACCCACACATCCATCTTAACATTTGCATTTCGCTACTCTCATCATTTGCTCATGCGTGTGATTCACTACCCAACACTCAGACTCATTAAGCATCGCTGGCCTAATTTTCGTTTTATAGAATTTAGCCTTAAGTCGTAAAGGAATTTTACGGCCACATAATATTCCCGATGCCATTCTCTATTTAGTCCATCCCGCTTGTATCCGATGTATAACATCTCGATCTATACCACCATTACTCTGAATAACTGATCCTAAATATTTAAAATTTTTATTTATAGGTATCTCTTGATCTCCGATACTAACCCCTATTCTATTCCTACGTACACCCTTACTAAATTTAAATTTCTTATATTCTGTTTTTGATATACTAATTCTAAACCCTTTTTGCCTTAAGTGTCTCTCTCCAAATCTCGAGTTTAGCATTAACCCCATTTTTTGTTTCATCTACTAACACAATGTCATCCGTAAATAACATACACCATGGCATTTTCTCCTGTATGTGCCTTGTAAGTTCATCTATGACCAACGTAAATGGATAAGGACTTAGAGCTGAAGTTTGGTGTAAAGCTATATTTATAGGGAACTCTCGTGTCAACCCTCCTGCTGTTCTCACACTTGTAACCACTTCCCTATACATCTCCTTTATTGATTCTATGTATACTACTCTAACTCTTCTTTTTTCTAAAACTCTCCACATAACTTCTCTAGAGACTCTATCGTATGCCTTTTCAAGATCAATAAAAATCATATGTAAATCGTTTTTTTTATCCCGGTATCTCTCGATAAGTTTACTTAAGAGATGTATGGATTCAGTAGTCGATCATGCTAGCATAAAACTAAACTGATTATTTGGCACTTTAGTTTCATTTCTTAACTTTCTTTCTATCACCCTCTCCCAAAGTTTCATCGTATGGCTCATTAACTTAATACCTTTGTAATTCGCACAATTTTGTATATCCCCATTATTTATGAATATGGGTATAAGAGTACTCTTCTTCCACTGGTTAGGCATCTTTATACTCTTCAGTATTTTATTGAAAATATTGGTAAGCTAACTTATGCTCTTCTTTCCTAAGCATTTCCATACCTCGATTAGGATATCATCGGGGCAACTACTTTTCCTTTCTTCATCTTCTTCAAAGCCTCCTCCGCCTCTGATACCTAAATCCTTCGACAATACATTACATTTCTATACTCCTCAAACTTAGCTAACTCTCTTAGAATGATATCGTCTCCATTGTCTTTATTAAATAGTTGATGGAAGTATCTCTCCCATCTTTCCTTAATTTTCTCATCTCTTACTAGCACCTTATTATTTTCATCCTTGATGGTGCACTTGACTTGGGTTAAATCCTTCGTCCTATGGGCTTTTGCTTTAGCAATTTTATAAATATAAGACTCCGCCCTTCCTTAAATTTTAATTTTTGGTAAAAATCTTCAAAAGCCCTATCCCCGCTTCACTTACAACCTTTTTTGCCTCCTTTTTAGCAAGCTTATATTTTTCAATATTTTCGTCACTTTTACAGCTATATAGAACCTTATAGTTAGCCCTCTTAACTTTAATTTTATCTTGTACTCCTTTGTCCCACCACCAATATTCCTTGTTCATGGGGGCATAACCTCTTGACTCTCCAAGTATCTTCTTAGCCACTATTCTTTCTCTAGTTGCCATTTCATTCCATAAGGTGTCAAATTCTCCTTGTAAGTCCCAGCCAATGGGTTTTAAAAATCTTCCTTAAAATTTTTTTCTTTTTCCTTCTTTAAATTCCTGCACTTAATTCTAGATGATCTACGTAGGTTCCTTCGCCTAATGTGATGTTTATGCCTCAAGTGCGTACCAACACCACCAAAAACCTATGTTGTGAGATTAAACTTTCTCCAGGTATAATTTTACAATTTCTACAAACCCTTCTATCTTTCTTTCTTGTGAGGAGAAAGTTAATCTGTGACTTTATTGAACCACTTTTAAAGGTAATTGAATGTTCCTCCCTCTTATTGAAAAAAGTATTGATAATGCAAAGGTCGAATGCCATTCCAAACTCCAAGATTGATTTTCCTTCTTCATTTCTTCCCCCATAACCATATCCACCATGCACTTCTTCATAATCTTCGTTATCTCTTCCCACATGTCCATTTAGATCACATCCTATAAAAATGTACTCACCTTGGGGAACACTACCTATCATTTCATCTAAATCCTCCCAAAACTTAACATTAATGAACTCATCTAAACCTATTTGAGGCGCATAGACACTAAAGATATTAATAGTTTCACATCCTAAAATTACCTTAAGGGCCATAATCCTGTCTCCTTTCCTAGTCACCTGCACTACATCGTTCTTCAGATATCGACCCATCTACAATAATACCTACCCCATTTCTAGTCTTGTTTACTCCTGAATACCAAAGTTTAAATCCTAAATTATCTAAAAGTTTAGCCTTTTCTCCTACCCATTTTGTCTCTTATAGACACAGAATATTAATTCTTCTCCTAATCATTGTATCTACCACCTCTATTGATTTACCAGTAAGAGTTTCAATATTCCAAGTTCTAATTCTAATCCTATTCTCTATCAGAAATATTTAATTTTTGATTTTCAAATTTCAACTTCCCTTAAATATGAGAATTTTAATGTTCTCGAAATTACAATTCCATCAACTAAAAACTTATCTCCAAACACCTTGACAACATTAGTTTTACTTGGTCTGTCAATGCCTACAACACAAAGGTAAAATTGAGTTTGTTGCTGTAAATTAGTCGAAAATTGTATTGATTTTCACTTTGTACCCTATATAACACATTGCCCCTTTTAAAGTTGACCCTTTTTCATTTTACACCTGTAAAAAATTATCTTATATTTACCTCCTCTAACTAATGGTCAAAGTGATCAACAATTAGTCAAATAGTTAGAGATTGACGCAAAATTACTAAATTATTATTAAATAATTTTATGTTGAGTTATAGTTCACCCATGTAATTGTACAAAATTACATTACCTTCTGTAATTACTAAATCGATCCTAAGTAAGTGATGACATTTCATGTAGCTCATCAGATGGTTCCAATGATAGATTACACTAGTGGCGTCATGTTGAGCCACAATTGAAAATTTTGTTAGCAATCAATTATATAAACAAAATTAGTTGAAAATGACTAGATAACTGTCTCTTATACACATCCATAACGATATTCTTCCCTTACACGTGTTTTAAACAGGCATAAATATTCCAACACAAGATTGCATCAATATAATTTTTGACGATTACAAAATAAAAATAAAGTAATAATTTCACTAATAAAATAAGAGAATATATGTGAATTATACTAAGTAGAAGTTTGATAGCTCCAGTAAGTAATTGAGTTAAACTTAATTTATTAAGTGTTTCTATATTAAGTATTTTTGATAATAAAATTCTCCTTTCATTTAATATATTATGTGCTACTTAAATTATATACAAAATTTTAAGTGGAAATTTTATCACTTAATTTGTTTAATTCTTTACTAGAATAGTAAAAATCATTCAATTTTCTTTGTTTCACTTTCAGATGTTTCTTCACATATACATACTTACAAACACATAAAATCTCTTACACATATAAAAATATATTTATCTTTTCTCACACAAATAATTTCTCTCTCACCCACACACACATAGAAAAGACAAACACTTTCATACGCAATTGCTCTCTACTACACACAAAAAATAAACACAAATTTCCTCTCTCGTATATATTTTTATACACTATATATATATTCCTTTTCTATTGCATTTTAACACACACTTGTACATAGTACTTCTCTCTAACTTACACAGACACACTATGTATTAGTAAACTATTTACTTGAATGAAAAAGGCAATATAAGCCCATAGGCCAGTCTAGATTATAAAATTAACCTAAGATAAAAATAATATATAATATTATCACTCAACTATATAATATATAAGGGATAAAATTTTTAATTTAATACTCAAGTTTAGTGGATTATTAAACTGATACAACTTTAGGAATTCAATAAACTAAAACTTGCCCAAATTTCAAATTTCATTATTCAAATTTCAAATATCATTTTGTTCAAACACCCCTAAGTTTAATACATACTTTAAAGCTCGAATTACATTAGTTTTAGTTCTAAAATTCTTATACAATCAATCAGAAATCATGATAAGGATGATAGGAAATGGATTAACATGTAAATTGAATGGCAAAACAACAAAAACCCATTGGAGTGACAAATTCCTCATTGGGCATTTATATATAACTTTACAAGGGTAAAGTGAAAATTTTTAATGTTATAGGGATAAAATGTAATTTTGTACCATTATAAAGAGTAAACTCTAATTCTAAAGTTACATGAGAGTAATTTAGGTTTTTTGTGCCACTTTGTTAACAGTTTGACTTGCGTTTGGTTTTAGCCATTATTCAAAGGGGCTAAATGTCATTAATTTTTTCTTATGGAACAAATCGAGACACAAATAAATTTATAACAGAACAAAGTATAATTAACCCGTAATAGAATAACAGTAAATGATCTGAAATTTATGACATCCACTCTCACACTTTATGACTTTATCCCTATTATTTGAATTTATTAATTTTCTCATTCGTATGTTTCCAACATGATTGGAGTAGTTAGGTCTATAAGTAGTAATTAGTCTGATCTGTATTAGGCCGGTTTATCTACTGCCTTCTTTTAAAGGTCGACCTACCCAGAGACATGTTCAAGTCGGATTCCGTTATTAAAATGATGCAATGTGAGTTGTAAATTGGAGTATGAACATTATTGACATGCTAAAGGGAAAAGTTTAAATTTCTTTGATGGTGCAGTATCATAAAAATGTGGCTTAGTTAATACTGTCTACTAGTTGACAAATAGAAGAAAATCTTATTTACTCCACAATTTAAATTGATAATACACATAAATTATTGAATGATTGAAAAGTAATTATAACATATACGAAAAACACAAAAATATTAAAGATCAATCTTGCATTCTGGACATACCGTCTAGGAAAGTTGGAAAATCGATTTGAAATATCTCTTTCCATTTAATTATTTTCCAAAAAAAAAACAAAAAGCTTGATTTCTCTGAGTGTCTCTATCATTCGGAAAATGATAAAATCATTTAGTTATTGATTCAACAATATTCAATATTCAAATTATGTAACTTCTGATAATATTGGTCAAGCTGATGGGATTCACACTCCGCGTAGTGGGTGAGTTCCGAGTGTTGACATTCTAGCTGTCTCAGTATACCGACCCAATAGGTACCACAGACTACGGCTGAAATAATATACATTTGTACCATCTCGCAATTTGGTCAATTGCCTCTATGCGAAGGTTATCGACCAATTTTGTCCTGTCGATTTCTGATTAGTAAATGTCTAATTGAATGAGAACAAAACCCTTGTATCCAGATCTAAACAAATCTTGAAATTCTTATTGACCATAAAGCTTCTAATTAATTAGCTCTAGCCTCTAGCTAGACGGCCCGTCGACCTCGCTTGCGTTGTAAATATGCAACTTGCCCATGTGCAACCCGTTGTGAATCACAGCTAGATAACCATTCTTTAGGTAACTAAGGGTGTTAATGGAGCGAAATTAGGATCTTAACGTTGGGTGTAGCGGCTTTGATAAGTGTTTAACAATTTTTCAACTAAAATTAATTTTACAAAAATAATTTTACATGCAATTATAGAAATTTTGAAGATTCAATTTTTTTATAAAATAAAAATTGTAGTAGTATCGATTATTTTAGAACTAAAAAACCACATTACGCTCAATTTTTATATCATATGTAGTTGAAAAATGAATTTACAACGAAAATTATATTATCCATTTTATATAAAAATTTCAAAAATCTTTAAACTTTCATATGATATAAATAGTAATTGACGTCATTGGTAATTACAGTTATAAAATAATGTTTAACTATGACATACAGATTTTAAAGTTTTAAGGGGTCAATGTAAAGAAAAAAGAAAAATTCACAAATTTTAGGGGTGCAATTATAGGATAAAATTAAAATTTGTACAATTTTTTCTTACCCACTTTATAATTTCTCAAAGTTGAGAGGGGCAATTGCCCACCGTCAACAATGTGTAGTTTCGCCCCTGGTGTTAAGATTCTTTTAATTAAGTGCTATAATAATATCCTAGCAATGTAATCAACCAAATAAGTTATCTGCAATAACAAAATAGAGCAATGTTATAAATTTTCTCAATAATTTTATGTAACACGTAATACAAGATCAAGAAGTGAATATGATATATTTTACAAAAAAAAAAAATAATAATAAGCATTAATACTCAGGTATTTTTCAATCTGGATTGTACTGGTTGATTTTTAAAAGATCAATATGCAAATTTGTGATTAGAGATGACAAGTGGGCCGGGCTTTCAATAATGTTCTAGATACAGAAACTAACTCGCCCCAATCTGCGATTTAACCGGCCCGGCCCATGAATATGTTACTGTAACGTTACCAGCTACAGTACTTGTGTCAAGATGGACCTAGATTTTCTAGCCCGGCCCGTCAAAAGCCCGGGACGGCACATGCGGGCCGTTCTACATGGCCAATCCACTAATTGCCGCTCCAATGCTTCAAACTTGAGGCCTTCAAAATGTTTAGAAGTGGGGTGTAAATGAATATAAATAAATCGGATACTCTAATATTTAAATTTATTTGATTCTTTTAACGAATTTGAAATTTAGTTCAAACTTTGTTATCTTTCAAGCCGAATTCGATTTAACTTTATCGAGCGAACTCGAATCGAGTTCGAGTAAGTTGAAATTTTTGTATGTAAATTTAAAATTTTTAACTTGTCAGTGAATTCGAATCAAATACAAAATTTACAACTCTAAATTTCATTCAAGTTTGACTTAATTATTGACAAACCAAACTCAAACGAGAGATCACTTACCGAATGAAATTAAATTTGATTATTCAATAATTTGAGTTCATTTATATATTTAGAACAGTAATTGAAGTGACCAAACGCTCTTATGGTTGTTATTTAATGCTTTTAATACTTGTGTATATTTCTAAGTTTCAAATCCTTAAGAAACTCATTTCTTCTCACATCAAATCCTTTTTTTTTTGGGAATCTTTTATTAATTATATTGTTCCTCATACTCTCTTCTAGAAATTCAGAAATTAATTTTATATATTACTAAAATTTATTTTTAATACAAAAATTATTGCCGGTAAAATATACACTTGGGTGTCTGCGGTTGAATTGAAAATATTTATATTTTCAATAATTTCCCTTGGCACCAAACATTGAAATTTTTTTGTGTATAAACTCTTTTTAATTTTTCTTCTTCTGACTAAAAATGACTTACGGAAGTATTGTGTGTAAGTTATTTTAAGAATATTTCAAAAGTGATATGATACCTCATACACCTACTTTTTTAACTTCAATTGCAATTACTAAACTTATTTTTGTTTTCAATTCTTGTGATATTTATTTTTATTAATTGTGGATCCTACAGTAATGTAACTATCACTGTGTATACTTTACTATTTCATTATATTATAATTTAATTTTAAGCAAAATCAACTTTTGTTGATCATAATTACTTGTGAAGTATGTATTACAATTGTTGTTACGCTTTTTATATCATATTGATAAAATAATAGATGGAAAATATTAAAAAAAATATATTTCATCTATTATTTTGTCTATGTTATACACATTTAAATTGTATGAGTAAATGAACTTTTTCCAAAAATATTTTCCTCAACGAAGTAGATTTTATCCAACTAAAAGACGGTCTAAACATTGTGCAAATGGATTATTGGATTAGATGTCGTATTAGTAAACATAATTATGTTCACAAAATAACCAACGATATAGCTAATTGCAAAGATAAATTTTATATGATTTTGTTTGTACATCAGTATATATCTTAACTTGTATTAATTATTTTAAGAATTATACATGTCACAAGAAATTAAAGTTATTATTACTTCAATATATTTATTTATAATTCTTAGATGTAGTATAAGTGATGGAAAATTACTTGGAATAATAAGTATTAATTTAGAATAATAAGTAACAACTTGTAATTAAATAAGTAATATCTTTTATTTTGTAAGCAAAAGATGAAATAAATAATATTTAGTACTAATAGGTACAAACTTGGAATGGAATAAGTAATAGAACTTGGCTTAAAAAGTATTAAGTTGTAAATACGTAATGACAAATGAAGTACGTACATCATAGTTATAATTCAAACAATAAGTAAAAAAAAAAAAAAAATACTTAGACTACTAAATACTAACTTCAAGTAAAATACATAATAATTTAGAATATTGAGTAATAATCAATTAGTTGAAGTAATCAATATTGTTGAACCCTAGTTATGATAATCATGTTTTGATGATGATCAAATCGCACTAACAGTTTGAAAACAAGTGTGTAGAAAAATAGTGAGTTTCGGACGTAAATGAAAGGACGAGCGTAATCGTCCGATCATACTTAAAGACATCGCATGGACCGGACGCAGGTTCGGGCACCCCTGTTCGGACGTCCGAACGAATACCTCAGAGATCAGAAGCAGAGGCCATGCATCGGACGTTCGAAAGGTCCAATAGCTAGTTCGTTCGGACGCACATTCACGGTATCGGCCGTCATAAAGACCAAACGGCTAGTTTATAAGGAAACAGAAAATAGTCGTTAGAGAGCTGTTGAAAGCAATTTTTGAGTTTCTATAAATAGCCCCAAGTCTGTAAATGTAAAAAATGGAGAGTAAAACTACTGTATTTAATATAAACACTTGTAAGAGCTATTTGAGAAGAAATAGGCTAAAATATTGTGTGTTGTATTAGTTTGGGTAGTGTAGTTCTCTTGGCTCAACTAGAGGGAATTAGTGTGAGCACATTAAAGAGAGTAGACTAGTGAGTGATCTTCAAGTGTAATAGTGGAGGGATAACAGTGTACAAAAGTCAGGTTGTTGTGTAAAACCCTTTGGCACAACTAGAGGGACTTAGTTGGTGCAAGGGTGAGCCTATTTTGTGTACAAGAAGGTTATTGCCTCACCTTCTTTGAAGAGGCACTACTAGTGGAAATACTCCAAGTTTGAGAAGGTTGGGAGTTTGGTTTGATACTCTCTATCTCTATCTTTACATTTGTTCCTTAAGTTTTAATTGTTGAATATTTATTATATTCATTTGTGTTTAAGTATTTATTTGTTGCATATCCATTAAGCACATTAAAAAGGTTTGTTTTGGAAACAACCTAATTCATCCCCCCTCCTAGGTTGCTTTTGGGGCCAACAAATATGTTATAACTTATAATAAACAATAAAAAAAGAAATACCATTAATGATAATTTCAAATAATAAGTATATTAATTATTAGTTTGAAATAAATTAAATTATATTTTGGGGTAATTTTAATTAATCGAAAGTGGACCAAAATATGAGTCAGCAGGAACGCACGACCCAACACATGCCACAGTGAAACTGGCATGGAGGTCGAGTTTGGACCTAATATTTTCCATTTCCAGCTTGGGTATGCCCCAACACTAGAATATTAAAAGCCCCAAAGCAGTTCGGTTCCTTGATAATGCTATAGAGATTATCAATGATTAGTGGGTCAGTATTTGTTATCATCTAGTGATACACACGGTAAATCCAGACCACAAAATCATAGGACAGTCCAAAAACATAGCATATGAAAATATTTTTTCTTGTACGTATATAATGGGTATAAGGAAAATGATTAGTATCTCCTCACGAGTTTTGGACTCTATCATCCATTTTCAGAAGTACAATTTTCTAATCATGATAATCTGGACATTTCAAGGGAACTGCTATGGGGCATGTGTGTGTAATGATTTACTAATTACCTGTGTCATTGACTGTCACATAGCACGCAAAGAACCTATAATTTTGTTGGAGTTCTACAATAGATATGTTAAATCAATTAAGATAGTTGATACTTATATTACGAGATAAAACATTGTAGAATACGTTTTGGGGAGTGTTGAAAATACTTGATAGCACAATAATTAAAACTAAAATAGAATTGTCGGTGCATGTGGATAGAATTTCGTTAATATAAACACCAAAATCAGACAGGTTTTCACAAGCAGAGTTCCACACAAAATAGGCAAGCAAAGCCGTATAAGACCAAAAATATAAGTAGGAAAATGTAAAAAAAAAAATGTATAACTATAACGGTTCACATGTATGCACCACGCTGAGTGGGCGTGACATGTATGGTAAAGGAAAATTTCCCAAACCACTAATTATGCATAGTCTAACCACCTAGTGTTACTAAAAGGTGAAACACTAAACACAAATATGTTGAAGAAATCCACCACTAGTTTTCAATGTAGAAAAAGGTTTTCGCAAAGGAAAGTGAAAATGGAGGGAAACTAAATTTATTCAAATTGTAATGTTTTGGAGGCAAATTTAAATAATCCCCCACATGACTCAAAATAATACAGCAGTGATACAGAGTAAGAAATCTAAAACATAAATGATGATGTCTTGTGGAATTGAATCACACTTAGTGCATTTAATAAAGAAGTCTACAAAAGATAGGTGATCAAGGTCTTGAACCATCCTCACTAATGCACTTTGCTATAGCTGAAACTCATGTTAGACTTCAATCCACTGTCAACTCTAGGTTTGATGTCTTTTGGGCCATGCACTCTACCTAGATGTTCGTGAGTGCTCTAAAAATATATTTGTTTGTCTCATAGAAAGCAGTCCCCACTTCCACGCTCGTATAGGTGAGTTTATTAAGTATGTACTGCCACACACTACCTATAAAAGATATAAACCCATTAAGGTCGTCAACTCAATCCTCATAATTTGTAGACAGTAAGCACTATCTACACCATAGGAAGGAACCACATATGATAGTGCAAATAGAATATCTTTGTGACTTGATATTGCCAATTGAACCTATTTCATGGTAATTAGATCTTTACTAATATAGGTTGGGTTGCCATCACATTCAATTTCCATCAATGTGTCCAAGTCCAGACAGGAGTAATGGGGATAACTACCATAGTCCGTTAGTAATGGGGAGCTAACTAATTAGCAGACCTTGTAAAGTCTATGGTAGTTATCCCCATTACTCATGAGCTATCTTGCAATATTGTGCCCCAAACGAATATGTTGGCTCTTCTATTCAATATTTTGTTTTTGACCCTAGTGATCACTGTCTGGGAATCACTATGAAAAGAAATAAAAGACATAGATTTTGGCCACGAAGGAATGTTAGTCAATAAATTTCAGATCCAAGCGATAAAACATGCTAATTCTAAATAATAAATTCAAATTTTATGATAGATCTAGCATTAAATGTTTGCTTAGGATTTCTAATAAACAGCACTTCCAGCAAGTGTAAAAATATAACCACTTGTGGAGTTAATCTCATCACTATTAGACACCCAATTAGAATCACAATAATAATGATAGATTGAGTAAATATATATATCTGTCTCTTATACACATCTAGACGAGTACAATTCATCAAATACATAACACTCTCAATGATTTTGGTATATTCATTTGTGAGATACTTGTCACTTTTATTCTTTCTCAAGTGCATACTAGGTTCATAAGGTGTACCAACAGGAGCTAAATCAAAGTGGTTAAACATTTTAAGGATTTTTCCTATGACTGAGAAAGTATGAAACTATTGTTAATTTTAGTCAATTTAAGACCTAAATTAACATCAGTTCTACTTATGCCTTTTATATCAAAATTAGAAGCAAGAAAAGATTTGCTTTGTTTAACAATAGTTTCATCAGTTCCAAATAAGAATGTCATCAACATACAAGCATATCAAGACTCTAATATTTCTGTTCAATTTAGACAACAAGTGAGGGTGGGTCAGGAATCTCTGTCAAAATAATCAATGTCTTCTTTTTGTTTAAATCTCTTGGCCACTAAACGTGGCTTAAATTTATCAATAGAACCATCAAGCATTAATTTCTTTATAAACACCTCTTACACCCAATAGCTTTACACCCTCTAGGCAAATCTACCAATTCGCAATTGTGATTACTCAGCATAGACTCAAGTTTATTTCTAACTGCATCTTTCCAAAAACTAGCATCAATTGAACTCATTGCCTCTTTATATATTTTTGGATCTCCTTCAATTATGAAAATAGTTATAAAATCAAACCCAAAATTAGTTTTCACTCTTGTCATTTTATTCTTTTTTTACAATTCTTGATTTTCTTCATTTTCATATTCTGTTAAATCTTGAATTTCTTGAGATAACATTTTTCACAGAATTTTTATTGATTTGGAAAATATTCAAAAAAAAAAAAAGCATCTTTAGTTTCCATAACATTATTAGACTCCAAAACCAAGAATCTATAGGTAGCAACATGATATACATACCCAATGAAGACACTGTCAATAGTTTTAGACCCAATTTTATTCCTTTTCAAGTCCAGTATTCCCACCTTAGCTAGAGACTTACACATTTTGAGATACCCAAGATTAGGAGTATAGCCTTTCCATAATTCATAAGGTGTCTTTAAAGTTTTCTTGTGAGGTATTCTATAAAGAATATGACAGGCAGACAAAATAGCCTCCTCCAAATGTTAGTAGGTAACCTAGAATTTATGTGATAACGTTACATTCATCATGTTTTTAAGAGTCATATTTTTCCATTCTATAACCCCATTAGATTGAGGTGAGTAAGGTGAAATAATTTCATGAATTATTCCATTTTGTTCACAAAAATTCTTGACCAATTTGAAATTGTAT
This sequence comes from Cinchona pubescens, assembly GCA_025175665.1. Classification (NCBI taxonomy): domain Eukaryota; kingdom Viridiplantae; phylum Streptophyta; class Magnoliopsida; order Gentianales; family Rubiaceae; genus Cinchona; species Cinchona pubescens. Next base: position 392,080 of record JANKKI010000338.1, read on the forward strand.
TCACCTTATCTATCAGACATAAGTCTTTTAATAATTTTTAGCTTTATTTTTTAATTTAATAAAATTTCTTCAACTCCATCTTTTTGACTGAGGAGATATAATTTAGTGTATCATGAGTAAGCATAATGTGAAGGTAATATAATATTTCTTTCTACCTTTACTTACATTATTTTTAAAGTCTCCAAGACCACTGTGAATTAATTCTACAAACAACTATTTCTTTCAACAAATTGAAAGGGTTTTTTGTGATGTTTAGCTTCCAAACAAATTTCACATTTTGTAAGCTTATGATTAGTCATATTAGGAATTAATTTTGTATTTTTGATTCACCTTATGGAGTCAACATTCATATGTCCTAATCTAACAATGCTACATATCAATAAAATCAATAATATAAGCAATAGTACTATTCTTATTCATTCCATTGTAAGTATCTTTAAGTACAAATAAGTCCCCAAAGCAAAAACTCTTTCCCACAAATCTCCATTCCTAGTTAAAATTAACTTATCACCATCAAAAACAAGTTTAATAACAGCCTTATTAAGCAAAGAACCAAAAATTAAATTTCTTCTCATGGATGAAACATGCATCACATTGGTCAAAGTAATAGTCTTTCTTGAGGTAAGTGTCAAAAGGACTTTTTCTTTGCCTAGAACTGGAGCAGCACGAGCATCTAGAAAGAAGACTTGCTCTCCATTGCTCACTCCTTTATACTCAAGGAAGTGACATTTGTCAACAGCGATATGTTTCGTGGCTATCCAGAATTCATTCGGTTACATTGTTAGCTAAGTTTGTATCGAAGACAACAGCAACAATTACCTCATCATCTTCAACAAGATTCACTTGATTCGTTGATTGCTGCTCTTGATTCCCTTGCGAAACTTGCACTTCTTTTCCTTGTGGCGTAGAACTCCCTAGATATAACAAGGTCCTTTAGACTTTTGACTAATCTTACCAAATTTTTTGAACCTATCTTATCGCTTGTTCTTATCATTGTTGTGGTTCTAACCCTTCTTCGATCCATGATTTTTGCCTTTGAACCTTTGAGAAGCTCCTTCGGGCTTTTTATCCACCAGATTTACCTCGGTTGTGAACTCATGAGCCAGATTAGATTTGTTTTTCTGATGGTTAGTTTGCTCGATATTGGATGTAAGATAACACCTCATCAAGCATCATGGTAGTTTTATCATGTTTTAGCATATTCTTGTACTCCTTCCAAGATAGTGGCAATTTCTTGATCAGCGCAGCAGTCTGTAAGGCATCAATCTGGTTGTGAGATAATACCTCATCAAGCATCATGGCAGATTTATAATGTTTTAGTATATTCCTGTACTCCTTCCACAAGATGAATATAAAACTCATGATCTTGTAGCAATCTAGAAGGCAACAATTAGTTTTAATGCCCTCTTGAGTGATGTCCAAAATAATAGTCTAGAATGCATGAATTTGGATGTGACAGGTTTGTCGTTCACAATCTTGAAATCTAGGAACTTGGCAACCACATACTTCTTCTTTCCAACATCTTCAAAGTTGTACTTTTCTCCAAGGCCACCCATATTTCTTTGTCAAGATTAGAATGAGTTTGATAAAATTGAAATCTGAACATTGAAAATTAAGTGTTGAATTCTTAATTTGTTGAATTCATTAAGTTATGTCTATTTGATAATAAACTTAATTTGAGTACTGAATTAAAATATTTTACCCCATGTACATATTATAGTTCGATGTTAAATATTATATTATATTATATTTTTTATAGTAGGTTAATTTTTAAATATTTTATTTTCGTACAAATAAATAGTTAATTAATATAGAGTATGCATGAGAGAGATATGGTGTGCAAATGTGTGTTGATATGCTCTTATAAGATCTAGCCATGTGCCAGTGTGTGTTTTTATGTGGGAGAAGAAATATATTGTGTATACAGTATGTGTTTATGTGTTAGAGAAAAGGAATATAGTATAAGCATACGTGTTTTGATGTGTGAAAGAAAAGGAATATAGTATGTGCGAGTGTGTAATTATGTGTGAGAAATAATGAATGAATATAGTTTGTGCAAGTGTGTGTTATGTGTGAGAGAGAATGAATATAGTGTGTGAAAGTGTATATTTATGTGTGTGAGAGAAGAAATATAGTGTATGCACATGTGTGTTATGTACATGTAAGTGTATGTTTATGAGTATGTTTGAATATGTAAAATGTGTGTGAACGTGAAATAAAAAAATTTAAGTGAGTTTTGCTACACTAGTAAAGAATTTAGCAAATTAAATAATAGACATTTCACTTAAAATTTTATATAGAAATTAAGTGGCACTTAATATATTCAGAGGTAAGAGAATTTCATTATCAAACTTATTAATACAAAAAAAAATACTTAATGATCATTAATTTTTAGCATTTAACAATTTTATGTCAAACATTGACTGCAATATAAAAATTCACTTTAAAAATTGTTAGAAATACTTGATTGACCAACAATTGAAACTGAAACTGAATTGTCGAGGTGTGTAATTAGATAGAGTTTCATCAATGTGAACACCAAAATCGAAAAGATTTTTACAAATAGAGTTCCACACAAAATAGGCAAATAAAGCCAGATAAGGCAAAAAATGTAAGAAGAAAAAACATAAAAAAAAAGTAAAACTATAATGAGTCACAGGCATGTCACCACGCTGCACTATGTTGAGCAGCCGGCACGCACGTGTGTGGTGGTGGAAGATTCCCCAAACTACCAACCATGCATAGTCAATCTAGTCTCCCAATTAGTATTTCTCAAGGGCAAAAAATTTAACACATATATATTGAAGACATCTACCACTAGTTTCTAATGTGAGATAAAGGTTTTCATAAAGGAGACAGTGAAAATGGAGGGAAACTAAATTTATTTAAGTTGTAATTTTTTGGAGGCAAATTCAGCAGGGAGTTCATAAACGTACTACTGTAAGTGAAACCAATACTCATTTTCATGTTAGTGCAATGTTATAATATCTTAGAACATTATAATTCGTTTACCTACTAGATTGTGTATATACCCAATCATGCTTTACCCTGTCAGTCATGCTAATCTCATGATTAGCATGACGATGTATAAGAGAGTTGACAAATTCTCTATTATGAAATAATCCAATTGGGAATACACAAGTATATGTAATTCAGTAATTTAAGCAACAGGTAAAGTATCAAAGGTACACCAATATATTGTATTCACCCTAGTTGCATCCTTCTTCAAAGTTTAGTTAATTTTAGAAAAACTGACTCAAGAATTGGAGTGATCCTGCGGGATAAATTTCTCAAATCTTCCAATTTGTTTCATAGGCTCTTTAATGTATGTACAATTTATAAAATCATAAGTAATGTTATTCGTGTTAGGAATTTTGGCTACTTTTTTTCAGGTAGATTCTTTGTATGAGGAAAAAGTGATTTACTAATATTCTAATTGCTTGCTGAAATAGTGGCCAAGTAATTTCCTAATTTGCAGGGTTTGGTGTGTAAGGCAAGTTATTAATTGATTGATGACCAAGTAATATTTCCTATAAATAGGTGGTTTGGCATTCTACTATAGACACAAGAGAGAAGAGAATTCACAGAAAGAGGTGAGAGAATTCTTGGTAGTGAAAGAGTGAATACAAGGGGTTGGGCTTGGAATACAAGTTGTATTCTTGTATTTGTTTTTCTGTTGTAGTAACAAAAATTTTTCACTTCTTCGACGTTATTGGCAATTAAAGTGAACCATGTTAAATTGTGTGTATTACTCATATTTCATATTTTTTTCATAAATTTTCATTAAATTATGTTCTTGATTCCTCAAATAGTTGTGTTGCTAGCGTGTCTGAATCCTAACAAGTGGTATTAGAGCTAAGTTTAGGTTCTGATAAACTATCTAAGATCAAGTGGTTGATGGCTGACCTGGAGATTGGGAATATTCAATTTCCAATTCAACAATCATAATGAAAGTACAAGTTTCACTCTGGAAAATTAAAGTGATAGACATCGTAATTCAACAAGGCTTGGCAAAAGCATTGAACACTAAAGGGTATGAACATAGTCTTACACAAAGGACGATGAGTGGAAAGAGTTGAAATTAAAGTGTGCAAGTACGGTTTGACTCTACATTGCAAACAATATCATAAACAATGTGATGCATGAGAAAGATTTACCAACAAACCTCTGGCAGAAATTGAAAAGGTTCAATCTACTAAGAACTTGTCCAACAAGTTACATTTGAAGTAGCAATTTTATATGCTGAAGATGGAAGAAGGTGGAATGGATCACGTGAATATGTTTAACAAATTTCTGGATCAACTTCAGAAAGTTGGTGTGAAAATCAAGGAAGAAGATAAAGACCTCACCTTGGTCCCTAATTCTTTTGAAAGTGTAATGACCCTAATATTTGGGAAATACACTTTGGAACTTGAGAATGCACATTCATCATTGTTGTCTCATGGAAACGACTACAAAAGAAGGCATACCAAGATGAGACATAAGAAGCTGTATTGGTTGCTCAAGAGGAGAACCAAAATAGGAGAATACTTGACGGTGGATGTACGGCAGGTGTTCAAAGATCAAAAGAAAGGGTGGAGTCCAATGCTATAGATGTCATGAGTATGGGCATGTTAAAAAAAATTGTACCGATCGATAAAAAAGGATGATCATGACAATATTGTTGGACATGTATCTGATAAAGGTGTTCTCACAATCTCCAAAGGCAACGATATTTCATCCCATGATGGTTGGATTTTAGATTTTGCTTGCATAGCACTTTTTTTCTCTTGGTTAGATTATTTTGATTCGCTCCAAATAAAGAAGGCCGATTTTCTCTCTTTGGGAGATGGATCCTCTTGCAACGTAAAAGGTGTTGGAGTGGTAAAAATCAAAATGTTAGATGAAGCAATTCGGTCTTTGGGTGGTGTGGTAAATGTCCCAAAGATATGAAGGAATCTAATTTCACTGAGTCAGAATCTACTAGGGTATGCATGGCTAGTTTGAATGTTAGTTGCACACATCTATTTGCTAATTGAATCAATTGGAGACAGGACCGTATTGATTTATGTGTGTGTAACTAGGCACCCTAGTAATTGGTAGTAAAAGGCAAATGGGTTTAATTTTGTTGGCTCGCTATTTTTTGGCTAAAGAAAAATTCGCTAAGGTGGAGATTCGTTAGAAATTTGGCTAGTTTTTTCTTTCAAGTAGGCTTCCTTGTGTGAAGAAAAAGTAACTTACTAATATTCTAATTGCTTAGATCACCCTGTTTGTAGTGACCGAGTAATTTCCTAATTTTTAGGGTTCGGTGTATAAGACAAGTTATTAGCTAACTGATGACCAAGTAATATTCCCTCAAAATAAATGGGCTGGCATTCTACCATAGATTCAAAAGAGCAAGAGAATTCACATATAGGGGTAAGAGAGTTCTTGGTAGTGAGAGAGTAAATACAAGGGGTTGGGCTTGGAATACAAGTTATATTCTTGTATTTATTTTTCACTCATAGTAAAGATCTGACTCTCTATATCGATGTAGAAGTGGTACAAATTAATGTGGTTCGATTTGTTATATGTCACGTTATATTTTGTGTTTTTCATTTTCATTAAATTGTGCAATCAAGAACCTGTCTCTTATACACATCTAGCTTGTGTGGAATCCCAAAAATCTGTGAGAACGAGTAGCAACTACATCCTAAAGATAATTTGACTTTTTAAGAAACATGGCACGAGTAAAGAAAGAAGGTGAGACCGAGGACTCAATCTTGCTACTAACTCAATCAACCAATGAAAAGTGATTGAAATATTTGATGGACACTTGTCAGCATTTTAAAATATTCCTCAAGTCGCAAGGGACTCGCAAGGGGAATGGAACAGGTAGATGCTTCACCTTTTCTTGACACACCTCCCTGTCAAGATTCGAGTAACTTGATTTTATCTAAAAGTGGAAGGTTCGGGTTCGATTGTCGATGTGTATAATTGACCAATCTAAAACTATTAACCTACTTCAAAATAATATAAAACTCTTTAGTGAAGAAGTAAAACTCTTGTCATTATTTTTTTAATGCTTATACACAACTAGGTGGATAAGTTTTAGATAACTCTAAATTGACTTTGGTATCCAGTTTTTTTGTAAAAAGAAATGTTTCTTTCCTTGCTTTTCTCCCAAGTTAAACCACTTATACACATCTAGATGTGTATAAGAGACGTCGACTTTATATAACCCGTCTAAGGGTTCTCTAGAAAATTACTGAGACCTCTCAGTAATTGTAAAGATGTCTATTAGACACTAGGAGCTTACTATAGGACCTGTCTCTTATACACATCTAGCTAAGGGAATAGTTTCCTAAAAGATATTGACAGAACTGTCTAATAATCCTATTTGTACTAGTGAATAGACCCGTGAGAGGCAAAACTACTTTTAAAGATAGTAATTAAATGTCTCGACTTTGTTCCCGTATTCAGATCAAGTGATGATTCACTCTGTTGTACCCGTATTGCACGTGTCTCTTATACACATTTAATTTATAAGAGACCAGTTTTTAACAAGAGTATAAGCATCCCATAATAGTTGCTTATAGAAATACATAAACCTATATTTATTACGTGTAAGTTCACCTCATAAATTTTTGAATAACATGTTTTTCTAGTTCAAATAATCGATGATGTACACTATATTTATATTAATTATATTATCTTTTAACACAAACAAATATATACATCATCTGTCTATCTAAAAAAGTGCTATGCAATCAAAATCTAAAATCTATATCTTACACTATATATATTTTAAATAAGAAAAAAATATATTTTGGTCCCTTATATTTTTAGTGTGCCCTAGTTTAGTCTCTTATATATTAGAACAGGTCAATTTAGTCCATCAGTTTTCAAAATATTAGCCAATATAGGGTTTTTGACAGAAAAGTTGGACAAACTAATGGTAGAGGCCATGTTAACATCACATGGTCGTTAAACACAAATGACTAGAGGTTAAAAAGCTAAAACTTAGGAAATTTACTTCATTAATTCTACTGTTAAATTAAGTGCTTGCAAGCAAAATACCCCCTCTTGTGTATCTTGCTGACTCATTAGAATTTTCTTAATATTTTTTTGGGTAATTATCAAAAACCGTTTAGTTTTAATAGTTAATATTTTAAAAGTATACTCCTCATTTAGGACACTTTCACCGTGAATTTCACCTAACTTTTTTGTATAAGAGACCTACATTGACATAACATTTTTAAGTTGACAGCTTATGTATAGAATAAGTTCCCTTATTCAGGGTATCCTTACATGCTTTTGTCTATACTAAAATAGTATTTTTCCCTTTTATATAATATATGCGAGCTATTTCTCCCTTTTTTCATACCTAAAATACCCTTAATCAACCAACATGTCCTTAGTGCAATACACTTCTCTATAAACAGATACTGCTTATATATTCTATTAAAACTACATATTTTTTTATAATACTTGTTCCTATTTTTTAGTCTTAGAATCTCATTCAAGATCACCTACTACTTGATTTCCCATTTTCTTTGAACACCTAATATAATCTTAATTAAATAGTGTCATACTTGATATGCTCATAATGAAATATAATTCTCACGAGGAAGACATATCTAAAATAATTTCCGTTTATTCTAATAATTAAATCAACCTATTTTTTAGAATACTATTATATATTTTTTAATCTTAAAATTCTATCGAAGATGAATACTATTTCTTATTTTGTTTACCTATTACCTAATAGAATTCAACTTACTAATACTCAACAGAAAAGAAAACAGAAAGAGAGGAAAATGTCTATAACATATTTTGTGCATTATGTTTGACTTCAATTAACATATCCTTAGTGAAATATAGTTGAACACGATAGGAAAAAATGCTTAAAATACTCTTATATATTCTATTAAAACTATCTATTTTCTTAGAGTACTTTTCCTATTTTTAGTTTTAGAATCCTATTCAAGATCACCTACTACTTGATTTTCCATTTTTTGGTAACGCTTAATATAGTCTTAATTAAATAGTGTCATTCTTCATATACTCTTACTGAAATATAATTCCCACTCTTAAGACATACCTAAAATGTTTCCCATTTATTTAAGTAAAATTACATATTTTTATAATATTACCATATTTTAAAAGTCTTACAATCCTATCCAAGACGAAATACTATTTCTTATTTCTTTTACCAATTACCAAATAGAATATAACTCATCACCATTCAACAGAAAAGAAGAAAGAAAAAGAGAAAATGTTTATAACAAATCTAAAACATTATGTTTGATTTTATTTGGATCGAATTAATATTAATGACACATATTTTGAATCTCAAAGTTCAACTGTAACATAAAACTAAAATCATACTAATAAAAAATTTTAAAATTTATAAAGTTAAAAAAATAATTATATAACACCAATGTCATTTAAATTCGTCTTTCAATTAACTTAGACTTACTTTACCCTATATGTAGAAAATAAATTTAACCAAGTAACGAAAGTAAATCTCAGAACTCAAAATCTTTTTAAAAATATCGTTAAAGTTTTATCTCTTTATCAATATGTTCAATTACAAAATTCTTTCCTTTAATGATATCATTTTATAAAATAAAAATGTACTGCTACAGTTTGGGAATATAATAGAAAATTCATAATCTGTAGTTAATGTGAAAGCATTTTGTTAATGTTATATCTCTGTAGTAGTATATAATCAATTACAAAATCCTTAATTTTGATAATATCATTTTGTAAAATAAAATGTACCCCTCCTAGGAGTGAAGCTAGGACCTCATATATAGTTAGAGAATTTTATAGCTCAACAGTTTAAATATAGAGTGTATAAGAGACAGATTAATGATAAATACAATCATGTGATTACATAAATTTGATAACTTAGAAGTTAATTAAATATAGGCTCAAAACAAGTTACAATAAATATTCAACTGTGGTAATTATGTATTACAAATATATTTTTATGCTCAAGTAGTATCTTTTATATATGAAGTATTTATAAATATTTTGTGATAAAGGGGAAACTAACATATTTTAAGTTTTTGGGGACAATGCATGGAACAATATAAATTTTAAGAAATTTATAGGGGGAATTGTAAGAGAATTTAAAAAGTTGTAAAATTCTTTAGACTATTTTGCATTTTTTTCAAAATTGAGAAGGGGCAATTGCCTACCCTCAACTATATGTGGTTGCACCCCTAACTCCTTTGTTCCTCTTACTTTGTTACAGTTTTACTTTTTTGATAAAAAATATGAAATTTTTAATAAAGATATAATATGAATTTATCCAACTTTTACTGAAATTTCGTGTACAAAGGGCGAAATTTATATCAAGTATAACACATGTACATTTAAATTTTAAAAAATATTAAGAAATTTAGGGAAATTCTACAATATCTTTTAGGAAACTATTCCCTTAGCTTTAAAAGTTTGTACAGTACAAGAATTTAAAATACATGGTGTTGTATTGTACAAGCATTTAAAGTACATGGAATGGTTCCTTAAAAGGGACTGTAGAATTTTCGAGAAATTCATACTACCATTTTGACTTTATCTAGCTTGAATTTTATGATGGATCTTTTTAATTTTAAAGTTTTGGCTCTACTATAAAATTATGAATCTTACAAATGTAAAAAAATTTACTAAGTTTCTAAAATAACAGAAATAGTATATGACACCATTTTATTATTTCATTTAAGTTCATCTTGCAGTTAATTTAGATTTATTTTGCATTACATAAAAGAAAAGAAAATTAACCATATAATGAATTTAAGTTCGAGAGTATAATAGAAAATTTAAAATGTTTAATTGAGGTAAAAGCAATTATTTACTGCTACATTTCTTTAATAGTTGATTAATCACTAAATCTTTAGCTTTAATTGATAACATCATTTGCAGAATAAAATAAATTGCTTTAGAGTAATTATTGGCGGTGTAGAAAACAACTTAATTCCATGATTCAATACATGCCCAAAATATTATAGAATATTAACGGCAACTCCTAGAAGAACTCTACGTACAAATTATCGGAGATATAATGTAGAAAAATGTTTAGGTAAGTAAGATAGAAAACAAGATAGATTGTGCAAAAAATTGCAAATATAGATTGAATTAATTACCTGTCAACTTTGAAAGCTATAATTTTTTGTTAAACTAATTTGATAAATAATAAAGATGTGTATTGGATGTTTTGTTAATGAAAACAAGGCATCAATTGAAAAAGTATGCAAAAAAATAAAAAGAAAATTCATACTGTTCTTATTGAAATCTAGATTTTTATAAGAATCTATAAGCAGTATCTGTTTACAGATTCTGTCCTTTGTACATCTTCACCTCTAGATGTGTATAAGAGACATGACCTAAGTCATAGGGAAAATTTAACTTTACTGTACAATAGAATATCAAAATACTTTGGGAGTTAACCACATTTGATTCCATTAAGGATGAATACAAGAGTTCAACCCGTAAGAATTTTATTATAACCTAAAGAATTATGGAAATATATCAATAATATGCTGTACCCATTCTACCCAATATGTTAAAAAAAAAAAAAAAAAAAAACGCTAATAAAATCTTGTAAAATTTCACTAAATGTAACAACGATTAATTTTTTAATATCTTAAAAACTATTGTTTTTCAATAGCGAATGATGTATTTTAAAGTAAAATATTTTTGTTTAAATTTGATTGCATTTGATAGAAAAATAAATTAATAACTAATTACTTTTATCTTTTTTTATAATTTTTTAAATATACTTTGTGATAATTATGCATAATGTGGAGAATATTTTAGTTTAATTGGTTTAGCTTCCTATAAAAAGACTTTTTTATTGATATCTTCTATTCTTACCATCTAATTATGTTCATTGTTTAATTTTTTAATTTACCATTTTTCGTGATTATTTTTAATATAGTATTTGATTTCCTATAAATATTTTTCCCTAATAAAAATTTCAATACTATTTTTCATCTATAAAATGATGTTTGATACTTGATATTGATTTTATTTTTTATTGATGAGAAAGGATGTATAGGTATATTTAAAAAGTTGAATATTGTGAAAATGATCTTTATATAATGGATCATGAAATTATAACCAAAATGCCTACAATAGAAAGTAGAAATATTATGAAATATCATTCACTTTTTTAGGTAAACTTGGTAATTTTATTAAACAGATAATTAGAGAATTACACCATCAAAGAGAGAATGATCTCTAAGCTCCAAAGGTACAAAACACCTATTACAACTAGCACAGCATTTCAAAACTACATACCAAACAGAACAAATTCCAGCCAAGTTAAAGACCTCTGGTGAAGATCTTTTTCTAATATTCCACTCTTCTTACTCAGCTCGCAATTGTTGAGAATAAATTATGGTAGTTGGCAATTTTGAGGAAAAACTCTCTGATTTCTTTCTCTGCAAATGTGATACATATTTACATCTTTGCCATTTCTGAGAAGACCAATGAAGCTATTCTTAGATTGGTGGTTAGATTGTGCTCAACTTTGTCTCTTATACACATTAATGTCTTGTAAGAGACAGCTACAGACAGGCAAGCCAGTTGATAGAAGAAGCTGAATTGAATTATATATTCAATAAGATACTTTTCAAGTACTATAGCTGTCTCTTATACATAGGCTAGATGTGTATAAGAGACAGACTTATAGTTAGTATAAGAGATAACTACTAGTATAGATAAATACACAAAGAAGATAAATATCATTTAACACCCCCTCTCAAACTCAAGGTGGAAAAGTTGACAACAACTTGAGTTTGTTCACAAGTGCATGAAAACGGGCAAGTGAATGTGTCTTAGTAAAAGATCAGCAACTTGATGCTCAGAAGACAAATTCAATAGAGATGAGAGAGGGGGCCTGCTATAGGAAGTGACGACGTACAAAGTGACAATCAATCTCAACGTGCTTTGTACGTTCATGAAAAATGTCATTATGAGTGATTTGGATGGCACTTTTCCTATCACAATAAATAGGTGTATGACTTGAAAGAGAAACACCCATGTCATGAAGAAGCCATCGCAACCAAAGAAGTTTAGATGTAGTATCAGCAAGAGCATAGTTCATCAGATTACTCCACTGCTCTACCTATATTACTGACTGTTTCTTCGGATTTTGAGATGTGTGAAAATATTTTTTAAAACCCAAAAAGAAACAATATCCAATAGTAGAATGACGATCAGTATGATCTCCAACCCAATCACCATCAGAATATGCCCGTAATTCTAATGAGGATGAAAACAGAAAATGTAATCCATGAAAGATTGTACCTTTCACACATCTCAAAATCCGAAGAAAAGCAGTAATATAGGTAGAGCGTGGAGCAGACATAAACTGACTCACTATATGTACTGCAGGTAAGCTATATTGGGTTGAGTAACAGTTAGATAGACAAGACTACCAACCAACTGACGATATCGTATAGGATCTATGAGAAGTTCTCCATCATTAGGACGCAACCTGTCATTTGTTTCAAGTGGAGTATCCATAGTTGGAGCATCCGTGATTCCTACACGGGAAAGCAAATCGGAGATATATTTGGCCTGGGACAAATGATAGCCTGTGGAAGATTTAGAAACTTCCAAACCAAGAAAATAGCTAAGTGATCCCAAATCCTTCATTTCGAACTGTGTACTAAGGAACTCTTTCAATTGTTGAATCCCTAAGATATCGTTTCCTGTGATGATCATGTCATCTGCATAAAGAAGAAGAAGAATAATATATGATGAAATTTGTTTAATGAATAAAGCAGAATCATATGCACTAATAGAGAAGCCCATCTTTTACAATGTAGTACTGAATAATGAATACCAAGCTCGAGGAGCTTGCTTGAGCCCATAAAGTGCTTTTCGTAAATAGACAAACTTTGTTGGGTGGATGAGCATACCCAGGAAAAGGCTTCATGTACACATCCTCAAAAAGATCGCCATTGAGAAAAGCATTTTTGACGTCCATTTGGAAGAATCCCAACAGCGAGCAGCAGCAACTGCGAGTAAGGATCGCATGGATGTTATACGAGCCACAGGAGCAAAGGACTTTTCATAGTCAATTCCATATTCTGGAGTAAATCTCTTAGCAACCAATCGGGCTTTGAAGCATTCAAATGAACCAACAGATCATCTCAATTTCGATCTTGTAGACCCATTTGGACCCAATTGTGGATTTACCTGATGGTAAATCAACCAGATCCCAGGTATGAGTTTTTGTAAGAGCCTTCAATTCCTCTGTCATTGCTTTCTGCTAAAGAGGATCATAAGAGACAGATCTCAGAAAGTTTGAGGCTCATGTATTTGGTACAAGAGGTAAAGGACTGTCTCTTATAGTCATCTAGATGACTATAAGGAACTCTTACCCTAGTTAAACGACGAGGAGAATGATTTATTTAGAACCTTTGTGCTGTATGCCATAGCCAAGAAAACAAGATAGTCTAGAAGCCCTGGCTCTAATTTAGTTCGCTAGATGAGGAGGAAGTAAGACAAAACAAATGCATACAAAAACTTTGAGAATTTGATAATCTGGAAGTGTATCGTAAAGACGCTCATAAGGGGATTTGTTTTCAATAATAGGAGAAGGAACTCGAGTGATTGTGAAAACTGCTGTAAGAACTGCTTCTCCCCAAAAAGATTTACGAACATTTGAGACAAGAAAGCAATAAAGCTTGAGTAGTGTCTAGGATATAACGATATTTTTCGTTCAGAGCTACCATTTTGTTGAGATGTACCTAGACAAGATCTTTGAGAAATGGTTCTATCCTCATGAAGAATAGAAATAAAGGAAGAGTCTGTATATTCTGCAGCATTATCGGAATGAAAGATTTTAATATTGTTAGAAAACTGAGTTCTAATCAAGCTACGAAATTCACAATAAATTTGTAAAAATTCAAACCTACGGTCCATCAAGTAAATCCAGGTACAGCGAGAATAATCATCTATAAAAATAACAAAATATCGAGATCCTCTCATTGTAGAATTAGGAGACGGACCCCAAATATCAGAATGAACAATATCAAAAGGATGGAGGAAATAGATTCACTTAAATTAAATGGTAACACATCTAGATCTTATATAACTGATAGGAAATACAATCAAATTATTCATCTTGACCGGGACCTAAAAACCACAAGACATTAATTGACGAACTAGAGATAATAGGAGCATGACCGAGACGAGAATGTCATACCTGTAATGAAGAATGGTTTTTATTTTGAGCAACAGGACTGGTATGAATAGGAAGACATAGAGATGTCAACTCAAACAAGCGACCAACTTTACGGCCTGTCCTAACTGGCTTGCTCTCTGTAGATCTGAACAGACAACCATGTACTAGAAAGATGTAAATTATGTACAAGATCACATAGTATGTCAACAGTACCAATATGACTAATGTGTAAGGATGAGCCATTAGCAGTGTGCACAAGAGAAGGATTAGATACTGGTGGTTTAGGGTGAATAATATTGAATTTGATGACATATGATTAAAACACCTAGAATCTATAAGCCATGAAGAACTACCTGGTGTGGCAGAAAGAACAGAAGAAGAAGTAGAGTCCCTACGAGATAGGACCTGATTGATTAACAGCTCCAAGTCTGATGTTGACATAGAAGGATGCAGATTATCATGATTAATGTTTGTAGCAGAATCTGCTTGCACAGATGCAACAGGTTTGTAACCCTCTCGGTCTTTGAAGAATACGTTTCAAGGCTGTCTCTTATACACATATGATGTGTACAAGAGACAATTCTTCCTAGCTTGCTCTCCCTTTTGTTGAGATCAACCATCTCAACAAAAGGGAGAGCAAGCTGACTGCTCATAGTTTTATCTTGTAAACAATTTAAGCGAGTTTATTCAGAAATTAATTCTGATAAAGTTGAGCACAGTGTAGGCAAAGGCCGACGATGCAGAAGACTAGCTTAGTAGGTTCAAAATCATTTCTCAAAGCCATAAGAAACTGAATCAATCGAAGATTATCTCTGTAAGCAGTATAAAGTGTAGCATCTTCGGCATGAGGAAATATAGGCTCAGACAATGCCAATTGATCCCAAAGACTGTTCATTTTAGAGTGAAAACTATCAATAAATTATCCAGATTCTTGGCGGAGAAGTTGTAAGTTGCTTATAATCTAGTACTGATGAGCAAGATCAGTTGTGGTGTATCGTTCTTGCAGGAAGTGTGCCCAAACTTCTTTAGCAATCTCAAATCCATTGAGAAGAGATCCGATGAAAGGATTAGATGTATTAATAAACCAAGAAATGATCGTGCGATTGATGCTATCCCAATCCTCCAATCTATCAGCATATTTATCAAATGACTCTTCAATATCTTGCGTCGGTTTGACTTGATCTCCAGTGATATATTGCCAAAACTTACGACCTTTGAGAAAACTTCGTATGTCTTGCATCCAATTCCATAGTTACTTCCACCAAGAGTGATATTTGTTGGATAGGTGACATCGGAAGTAGGATTAAAAGCTATAATGATGTGAAAACTTATACACATCTAGTATGTGTATAATAGACATCTAGATGTGTATAAGATTAGATGTAAATAAGAGCAGAGAATTATTCAGATGACATGAGAAATCACAGGAAACGATATCTAACAACTGAAAGAACCGGTCAAAATGTGCCGAACCGGTAGATATGGAATCTGTCGGTTGAACCGGCCAAGTTGGTTGAGTGACCTTTCGATGGCCTCTTCCGAACCTACTGTTGATCTGCACAGGTGTCTGACACGCTATTATGGCGCGTATAATGCACGCACGGCTGTGATGGCGATCGGCACGTGTATTACATGTGTGGCACATTTAAACTGGCAGGAGCTTACGGTGGCGCATAGGGGCACGTGTGTCCTTCTTTTCGGCTGATTTTTACACCATTGTGATCGTATTTGTTTGTCCCAAAAGCAACCTAAGAGGAGGTGAATTAGGTTGTTTCAAAAAATAAACATTTTTAATGTATTTAATAGAAATGCAACAAATAAACAGTTAAACACAAATGAATATAATAAATATTCAACAATTAAAGTTTAAAAAATAAATATAAAGATAGAGATAGAGAGTATCAAACCAAACTCCCAACCTTCTCAAACTTGGAGTATTTCCACTAGTAGTGCCTCTTCAAAGAAGGTGAGACAACTTGTCTAACTTCTTGTACACAAAATAGGCTCACCCTTGCACCAACTACGTCCCTCTAGTTGTGCCAAAGGGTTTTACACAAGAACCTGACTTTTGTACACTATTATCCCTCCACTCTTACACTTGAAGATCACTCACTAGTCTACTCTTGCTCACACTAATTCCCTCTAGTTGAGCCAAGAGAACTATACTACCCAAACCAATATAACACACAATATTTTAGCCTATTTCTTCCCAAATAGCTCTTACAAGTGTTTGTATTGAATGCAGTAGTTCTACTCTCTATTATTTACATTTACAGACTTGGGGGTATTTATAGAAGCCCAAAATTGCTTCCAATAGCTCTCTAACGGGTATTTTCTGTTTCCTGAGAAACTAGCCATTTGATTTTTTGAACGGCCGATCTTGTGAATGTGCGTTTGAACGAACTAGCCGTTGGACCTTTCGGACGTCCGATGCATGGCCTCTGCATCCGGTCTCTGAGGGAATTCGTTCGGACGTCCGAGGATGCTTCCGAACCAGCTTCCGGTCCATGTAATGTCTTCTGGCAGTATGATCGGACACTATTCTTCGTCCGAGGCTTCAGGTCCTTTGTGTCAGACGATTATCATCGTCCGAATTGTCTTCCTTTCGGACAATCATCAACGTCCGTAGAGTTTTACTGGTTGTTTTCTTGATTGTGTTCGGACAATCATTTACGTCCGAAACTCCCTATTTTTCTGCACACTTATTTTCAAACTGTTAGTACAATTTGGTCATCATCAAAACATGATTATCATAACTGCGGTTCAATAGTCTTGTCTTCTTCTTTTAGATTCTGGTGTTAGTTTTTGTTTGGAACTAACATAGAAATATACCATTTTAACATATTAGAGCGAATTTGCCATGGCAGAATACACAATTTGATGTCAGAGACTCAAGGAGGTGAGGCTATGATAATATGATAGAAGAAACCATTGAATTATATGTTCAATGAGATACCTTTCCAAGTACAATGGTTGGACCTATATATAGGTTGTCTATTGACATTGAATAATTAATTACCAGTAATCACCTATCTTGCAGGTACGCCCATAGTTACCAGAAATATCTTACACTAGGAAATATGCATTGGATACAAAAATGTAATTTATCATTTTTTACAGTATCTGGATATGTATAAGGTAGATTTAGTCAATACGTCCCAATACGCCACTTCTTAAAAAAGATTGCTACATTATAGGGATAAGAAGGTACTTGATAGTATATAGGTATTAAATTTCTAATAAATATTGAACTTTTAGTGACTAGAGAAAAGAAAATATTTAACTTTCAAAAACTATTATTCTCAATTCAATGCTAAATAGTTCTAATTAGATAAAGTTAGAGAATATTTTCCCATTTTCGTAATGTTTTGAAACGTAAATTGCTGTGTTTCGGAACGCAAATAAATTGTATTTTGATACGTATGAATTGATACACAATTCATAGGAGTAAGGAGAGTTTCTGCTAACTATGAGTACGCCTTCGTAGATAATCTGTTGTTACAGACCAGTCACAAAATGAAAGTATGTATGGGAATGTTCTTGGGAAACCACACAAATCCATGCCAAGGTACATCACCAAGTTGCTCAATATAGAAATTTATAGCCAATGTTAGGGTATACACACCAATAGTACTAGCTTTCCATACTCCATAGCATTTTATTTGCTACGGTCCACTGAGGTTGTAAACTAACAGGCCGAGCTGCAATCATCTCGTTTACACTTGCTAGATAATTCCTTGTCCGGCCAACAGGGCGTTTCGGGCTTTCGTCTCCAATGGTATACTTTACTTGTGTATCAATCTCACTTCTAAAGGGTTTTTTTTTACTTCTAATGTTCATTACCATATCATATCCATATTTGTCTATAAAAGGGCTGTGAGGGTGTCACTGGTGAAACTCAAACCACAAGAATGTGGACTTTCCATGACCAATCGCATGTTGCATATTGTTCCTAACATATGATCTTAATTGCAACAACTTTCTCTAGAACCAAGAATAATCTTTTGAAATTCTAATCTTCCGAAGAAAAAAGAAATATCATTTATTGTTTGTTTTTAATTCTTTTAGATAAAATGAAATTTTATCTAAAATTGTACTATACAATAAATAATATTAAAAAAAGGTGAAGGTAATTACAAAGAAAAGAGTAAAGACATTAAATGATATTTAAAATATATAACTTTTCTATAAAAAAACTCAACATATTAAATTTATGTACTTAGTACTCCATGTTATCAATCACTGATTATCCATTTATTTTTTTAGAAAAAAGTAAAATTTTTAGAAAACTAGATGCGTCAAGATGCACGTACCTTTTCCGCTTCTGCGCGCCCGTGTGTGTGTGTATATATATATATATATATATATGAGAATGGGTTTTTGTTAGAAGGCATATAAAGATCTACATGTGGCTATTTTAGATACAGGAAATCTGTATAGTAAATAGTAATAGTAAAAATGAAATCCTTAATTATCTTGAATTCAAATTAATTTAACTCATTTTATGTTTAACTACTTTTATTTATTCAAAATCCTCATTTTATGCATATATATTTCTTATAATTGATTATTCCTTCCCAAAAGAGTTACAAAAATATACTATGTAATAGTTAAAAACCATTTTATTAAACAAACATGATTTTTAAAATATTGGCATATAGATGAAATAACATTTTTGATTAAGCAATGTACATAGCAATTATAATTAACAATCAATTTCTATTCGAAAAGAATGGAATAATTTTAGACTAATAATTTTAACACTCTAATAAAAACTTTAAACACTCCACATTTAATACTTTTTAACTAATTTGACAAAAATATCCATGGATGACTAAATCCTATTAAACCTAATATATAGATAAAAAAAATTTCCCCTACATTTTGTCTTTTTTTTTCTTGATTTCTTACATTTTCTATTAGCTATTATGAAAACCATAACTTATCAAAATAGGAAGGTTCACCTTATTTTTACAAGTTGATTTTTTGTTTTTATTTTTAGTTTTTTGGTAATGACAAAAAGGAGAATTTTTTTTTTTTTTTAAAAAAAGCCTTCATCTTTTCTCGGTTATATTTTTAATAAATAAATTTTTAAATATTCAAAATGTCAGTTATATTTTTGTAAATATCAAATATATTTTGATCTAAATAAGAAATAAAAACTAAGTAATGGACTCTAATAATTATAAGTTCCTCAATTTTATTATTTCTTTTACTTTTAAGTTTTTACAACTGTAAAATTTATTATTCTAACCTTTTTATTTTTTATTTATTTACTTAATTATTAAATTTTTTTATATCATCATCATTCCTACTAACATACCTATCATTCCATTAGTTATGAACACACCTACACATGTATATATTATCTTTCTCTATGCATAACATGAGGTTTTAAGGTAGGTAAAAATGAACTACTTAATAATGAAATTCAAATAGTTACGTATTTTATTTTAGCTAACGTAGATATAAAACAAAAAGAAATTCCAATAACATAAACACATTTTTATCTTATAGACATTTTATAAGTATAAATTATTAAATCTAAGTTAAGAAAACAAATATTTTGTTAATAGGCAACACTTTTTTCTATATATTAGTGTTAATAAATTAATTTTAGATATATATACTTAAATAATAACTTTCATAAAAGTAGGAGATATTTAGACTAACTATTTCTAAATAGTATCATTCTTGCTACCTAATTACTTTCGATTAATATTAATAAAAAAGAACAATAATTTATTATATCACAAAAAGAGTAAAAAAGTTGTAAGATCAATTTTTTCTTTTCATCTTCTTTCAACTTTTATATTTATTGGTAATTAATTATTCAATGTCAATAGACATTATTATTGTGTGACTATATAGTCATAATACATTAAAAATAGTTGTAATAATATGTCTTATTATTGGTGTAACTATAGGTTGTATAACTTTTTATTTTTTGACTTAGAGATATAACTAATATATTGAAAGGAAAAAGAATAAAAATTAGTGTGGCTTTTATCATGTAAGATTAATTTCTATATTTGTTTGCATTTTTTAGTGTGCCAAGTTTTTCAAATTTTGATTCGATGCTATGTTCTAATTAATGAAAAAATATTTTATGTAAGTAAAAAATATCTATAAAAAATAACTATACTATTATTTCTATACATTAGTTGAAAACCTATAGTTATAGCCTGAATGTCTATCTACTGTCTCTGTATACACATCTAGATGTGTATAAGAGACAGTCTTGATACTATTTTTTAAAAATTTAAAATATTAATTGATAAATGTCAAAGTTGTGCCAAAAAAGTATGATAATGTCAACTTAACTTATTAGAATACTAATGTGCTTTAAAGCTCAATAATCACTTTTTATAAAAGTGCTACAATTCACTAAATATATATAAAAAAAAATGTATATATTTTATTAAAAATAATTACAAAACTTAAATTTTAGTCTAAATAATTGTGTACCCTAGACAGATTGTACTAGATACACATCAAGATATGTAATCAATTAGACAGTATTAATGAGTCATTCTAATCATTTCATTGAATTCAATAGTAAAAAGTTTAAGTAGAATGATGCATAATATCTAAAACTATTACAAATATTATTACTTAATTTTGTTTATTTTTATTTTATTTAATTCTTAAAAATTTCATACCATAATAATAATTTGCTAACAAGTTAAATTTATTTATTTACCTATGCATAGCATGTGTTTTCCTACTAGTGTGTGTATGCAAGTTTAGCCCTCAAAGTTTGAATCATTGTCCATATTGGTTCCTAAAGTTTTGAGCAAATCACATTTAGTCCTCAAACTTTCTAATTTTTACTAATTTGGGATAAATTTGAAAAGATGTGTATCAATTACAAACGGAAAATTCATGTGTAAAGTTGGTGACTGTTAAATCTGAAATTCTAAATATAATATATATATATATATATATATATATATATATATACACACACACACACATACAATTTTAGCCCTCAAAATTTGCGTCATGGTTTATTTTGGTCCCCAAAATTCCAAACAAAATGCATTTAATTCTCTTAACACTTCTTAATTTTTATTAATTCAGGAAAATTTTTAAAATTCTTGCAATTATAGACGAAAAAAGACACGTGCATTGCACGTAACTGTTAAATCTATTATGAGATATAATACTTCCAAAGCAATTTTAACCCATTTAACTATATTTTTACTTTTTTCTCTGACTATTAATGCCAAACCATTCACCATTCTTATCTACAGCATAACACTTCCTATACACATGATTGTTAAATCTAACCATTCACTATTCTTGTTTACAAAAGTATTATAATGTAGACAAGAATGGTGAACAGTTACGCATTGATAGTTAGTGGGAAACGTGAAAATATGGTAAAATAGGTTGAAATTGATTGAGAAGTATTATATCCCTTTGCATGTGACTTTTTCCATTTGTAATTGACAAAATTATCATATTTTTCCTAAATTAGTAGAAATTAAAAAGTTTTAGGATAAAATGCATTTTGATTGGAATGTTGGGGACCAAAATAGACCATGACCCAAATTTTGATAGATAAAATTGTATTTTCCTATGTTTGGATATAACTTGAAATTTAACAATCACATGTAATGTACGTGACTTTTTCTATTTGTAATTGACAAAATTTTTAAATTTGTCCTCAATTGATAAAAATTGCAAGTTTGAGGACTTATGTGTTTTGCATGAAAATTTGAGAACCAAGATGGACCATGACCTAAAATTTGTGGGTTAAAATTATAGTTTTTCATATATATATATATGGTATATATATATATATATATAGAAAGAGAGAGAGATGGGGAATTGTTACCTGGATTAGATTCATAGTACGAGGATGGACCCTTTAATTCATATTCATCCACATCACCCTGAATGACTTTATTTTAATGAATTAAAATGATATGACTGAATGTAAATTAAGAAATCTATCCCAATTATTATAGATCGGTTCTATATAATAATTTCGCTATACATATATTAGTAACTAATAATGCAGCCGCCAAATATTAGCCCACGAATTCCTTTGCCCATCGTAGCACTGCAAGCTATCATTAGTGATTCTTATTTGAGGTATAGTTGTAAATTAAATATTATAAAATTTATGACATAAATTAATGTAAGTAAGATTTTATAAGATTTAATTTTGATCCCAAAATCTACCGATTGAACAAAAATTGAATCTATGGTAGTATTTTCCTTTTGTTTTACTGAATTTTGGACTAGAATTGTAGTGTAGTGTTGAATATAAACTTGACAACTCCAGAAGGATTCACAGTTCATTCTTGACTCTCCATTTACACCAGGAAACTTCCTGTGGGAAAAAACATGGGTATGTTTGCTTAGTTAATTTTTTGTACAGATTTTTTGACATATTCTCGAATGACTCTTTTTATTTTCTTAATTGTGTATTCTATCTTTACGTATATCGCATCACAAAAAATGGTTTTTCAAAAGACAACAGTTTTGAAGCCATGGTTTCTATGAATCTGAACCAAAAATCGTCCTTATAGAAGCTATATGTGTCTTCTTTTCTGGAATTCTCATGAGCCATCCCGTAATATTTTTATTTTAACTTTTCGTATATCGCATCACAAAAGATCGTTTTCAAAAGACTAACAGTTTAAAGCCATGGTTTCTATGAATCTGAGCCAAAAATCGCCCTGAGGAGCCATACCATCTTCTTTTCTGGAAATCTCATGAGGCATCCCATCGGCCATCACGTTGGGAACATTTCTTGAGTAATTATTTCTAGCCCACAGTTCTCTAAGTCCATTATCTGCCCACTTTTTGACTAAATATAGTAGTAGTCTAGCAACAAAAGTGCATTATGTATTGTCAAGCATTCGAAGTTCGAACTGTATATAATATATATGAAGCCAGGAATTATTCAAAAAATTCAAAATTCGTATCACGTTGTCTTTAATTTCCTGTTTGTTAAATAATTTGTACGTACATCTATCTAAACTATTGAAATAGGTGTTGATCTATCCTTGTTGGGTTATCGGTAAATGCCACTATATGTAGTTGGATTACCGGTTGTCTATTTTCTGTATAAACTTTTTACTATTGAATGAAAAAAATTGGATCTATCACGTGTCTAATACACCATCTATTATATTTATATGGGATTAGCGGAAATACGTTAGAACAAGGTCATGCTGCCGTCATTTAATTTATTAGAACTTGTAAAAATTTGTCATTCACTAAAAGCCTCTAGCTTGTCTTTTGAATTTATCATCATGCACAATTTTCTGCGATATCCCAGGCATATGAGAATCATCATAAACACACCCGGGGACAGTGATGATGACCTGAGCTTGGTGACCTAAATTAATATTTCATCTGTTTCAAAATAACTGTGATAATTTATTTTATTTTATATTATTTGTTACTTTAAAAAAATTAAAAAATTATTGAATGATATTTTTTTAACTTTTATTTTTATGTACAGCATTAATAAAAAAGAATGATTATGTTGTTGAGATTAATAAAAAAGAATAATTTAATCAATTTATAGTATCTTTTTATAAAATTTATGGAATTTAATATTTTTTTAATCTGTATGTACTAACTAAATGTGATAGATATTTTGAAATAGAGAAATAACCTTTAGTACTCTACGTGCATGCAATTGAATGAGTTTAGTATTACATGGTACGTACAAGAAAATTTCAAAAACCTTCACAGTTCTAACTTCCAAGTGGTGTTTAAGAATTAATGACCTCCTCAAGTAGTAAAACTTCTGGAGAAAAATGTAATTTTAGTATTTAAAATTTGGGTCGTGCTTTATTTTGGTCAAATATATCTAATCTCCAAACTTTCTAATTTTTACCAATTTAGAATTAATTTAAAAATTACATCAATTATAAATAGAAAAAGTCATGTGCAATATATACTTGACAGTTAAATCTCAAGTTCCTATGTTCAAAAAGATTGAAAAAATTGCAATTTTATCCTCCAAAGTTTTCTGTGGTCGTGGTCTATCTTGACCCCAAAGTTCCAGATAAAATGCATTTAATTCGTACACTTTTCAATTTTGATCAATTTATATAAATTTGAAAATTCTGCCAATAATAGATGAAAAAAGTCAACATAAAATGCATTTGGTTGTTAAATCTAACATGAGTTGTAATACATACCAGTCGATTTCAAGCCATTTAACTATATTTTCACTTTTTCCTCTAACTATTAATACCTAACCATTTAGCATTTTTGTCTATATTATCAAAGCCTTCTACAAAACTATCGGATTCATTGTTACCAATACTATTTGTGGTATGATCCACCCCATCATCACCCTATTATCAGACCCGCCACTCACACATTCCGAACCAATACTTTCATTTTTAGAATCACTACTATATCTTCAGAAGGGTGTTCAAAACTCAATCAAATCAAATTACCTAGTCAAGTAAAGTAAATAAATAAATAAATAAATAACTTAACTTGTTTGAATTTCGACTCGACTTTGATAATCAAAATCAATTAACTAAACAACTCCCTCAACTCAATTTTGAGTTCAACTTTCAAGTCACATTACTAGTCAAATACGGGTCTATAATTGATTGATTTGACTGGTTTACAAATCAAACAACTCGCTCGACATTGTGTATCAAATACCGGTCAAATAAATTGAACAATTATATTTCTTTTAATATTATAATTTATATTGTAATAATATCTTAATGTAATGTACATAATATTTTAGCCATAATATTCTTAATTTTTAATAATTAAATATGTTAATAACTGATAATATGTATTATTTTTTCTTAATAGTTAAGTATTTTTTCTTTATATAATTGTTGGAGTTATCAATATATATGTACTTCACATTATGTGCAATTTATTTACTTATATATTAATAAGTGTGCAATTATTAATTTCCTTTTAATACATATAGATACTAGAGATAAATAATTATATATACTTTATTATTAATTGAAATATCTATATATAATATATTTATACATACATCATGTTTTGATATTCATATACTAAGATTCATATATACTTTTAATAAAAATATGTTTTACTTAATGTCTAATTTATATACTTGTACTACATAATTTATTAGTATATATTTTTATTATTAACAAATATATTAAATGCATTACTAACTTTCTCTTACTACATATATAGTTAGGTAATCATGTATATTCTTATATACCGATAAGATATCACTCACCACTGTTGAAACTTACTTTTGTTTTCGAAAAATATTGTGATTGTAATTTGGTTAAGCATTTTTTTTTTTTTTTGTATTATCTATAACCTTGTATTATTTTGTATTTCTACTAAGGCGTATTTTGAATTTGTGGAATTATATAGAATTTGTGGAATAATGTATTAAATTTTTGAATTCGAAAATGGGATGAAAAAGGATTTAAATGTTCGATTCATTTCTTATTCGCTTTACCAGAAGAATAAGTCGAATTTAATTACTCGACTCTAATTGACTTTGAGTTTATATGACATGATTTTTTTAGAGACTTTGAAATTTTTGAGTCGAAAATCAAACAAGTCAAGTCAAACAATTCGAAAAGTCGAATACCGGTCAAGTGAATATTCCTAATCTTCAGAACTAGCACTCCCATATTCAAAAGCACACTCCTATTTCTCGATTTTCTATGGGATCATAACCTATTTCCTAAACTCCAATTTCGAGAAAAAACTTCTCCTAGGTATTAATTATAATTAAATTTTATTTCCGAGTAGGATTATTGTGGAGTCCACTTCCTTGCACTAGTTGGAAAAAATCTTCTAACTAATGGCTTAAAAGCATTTCGGAATATAACAACCTCACAAAATTAGAAGATAATAACTAAATAACTACTCTATACGTATATCAGAATACTAATAGAAAAAAAAAATAACATAAATTCCTCTTTTTTTAATTAATTTTTAAAAGCTAATAACTACTATATGTAGGGGTTTTCTTCACTACAAATAAATGTATTTGATACAATACATACTATATTACTTCTCTCCTTAACATTAGGCTCCATATTATTACAACTACTATACTAAACAACACTTGAGTAAACTAACTATATATCCAAATAATTAAGGTATCGATTCTTGGGTTGTGTTTTGCTACATCACAAGTTACTTGGAGGTCATTGTATTTTGAGGAAGGAAAGTCACATCATCCTAGTATCTAAGGGCATATAACTTCTAAGGATAGTACTAATTAGCATGGCTCAACCATAAATAGGCTTTTTTAATTTTTGAGTTAAGTTATTATTTCTTATTTATTGGTGAAATTATTATTATTGTGGTGTTATTATTTTTATTTCTTTGGATGTAACTTTTCTAGCACTAAATTAAATGGGTTGTAATCGGTTGGGAAAATATTACAATCTAAGTTAGATTTCTCTTACATAAGTCTACATGACTTTTTCATTATATAATTGATAAAATTTTCAAATTTATGATAGGTTATTGAAATTGTGTATAAGAGACAGCATCTATACAAAGAGATCAAAATTATAAAATCAAGATGTGATTATGACCAAAATTTTTTAGGTTAAAATTGCATTTCCTTCTATTTTTTTGAACATTTAGATCTTGACACTTAACAGTTACGTAAAATATACGTGATTTTTTCTATTTATAATTGATTTAATTTTAAATTTGTCCTAAATTAGTTGTAATTGAAAATTTTGAATATTAAATGTGTTTTGCCTAGAATTTTGGAAACCAATATGAACCATAATCCAAAGTTTGGGGCCTAAAATCGTATTTGTCACAAAACATCATAGTGGACCAATAATGGAGTTAGAAATTTGAGTTTGGAGGACAATAGTAAACGTTTCAAAATAATTTAGAGGAACAAATTAAATAATTTTAAAATTTTTGTATAACATGTAATTTCGTAAATGTACGCTCTCCCCATGTTCTCTCTGTCATATATGTTTGCTCAGTTGTTTAAATTCTATTGGTTTAAGTTACGTAATTCCTCTGTTTTAGTTTAATTGACGTTTTGAATTGGTACAAAAAAATTAAAATTTATTAAATTATATCAATTTTATAAAAGATCATTCAAAGTAATTAAATTATATTTCAATAGTTATATTTCTCAACTAATAATCCTCTCGCTATTAATATATCACTAGAGGTAAAGTTAAAAACACTCATTTATTACTTTTTTAAATTTCTAAATTCGATAAATAATTTGAAATAAATCAAATTGTCTAAGACAACAGATAAAAACAGATGAAATATATAAAATTATTTTTTTGGGAAAACTTCTTGCCTGCCACAGCCATTGATTGAATGAAAATGGAGTGTGATCTTCCCCATTTTTATTCAATCGTCCGCTAACTTCGTTGCAAAGTGAGTAGTACAAAATTACTCTAATTTTAAGTTACTTATGTAAAATTTGAGTATATCAAAACAAGCTATTGGCAGTATATGTGATTCACGAAAAAAGGAAACTTTAATTTTTTTTTTTTTCTCCAACCTGGTACATATGCTTTCTTTCTGCTGATCATTTACCTTGTCGCGATTTTGTCACAATTGAAACATTTCGTCCTCATCGAATCAAAATTCACATGCTGTACGTCGAGACCTCAGCACCACATATTCCCAACACAAAAAACACTCCATTGATTAACTATCTTGACAAGAACATTTGTCTTTGCACGTATGGAACTACGCTCTTGACTCTTGATGATAACTAAAGGATATATATATTTCAAGAATATTGGAGAAAGAAAGGCGGTAGAATGTGAAATTATTGGAGTCTAAGGTAATACAAGGCAAAGGCAGTGTAGGAGTATTTTGGAAACTGCTGTAATAACAACAAAAGTTAGTAAAATACTACATAGCAGTTTCAGATTTCAATTTCGTTATCAAATTTGCAAATGCAGCTTTTGTTAATTATGTTGAATTGATTGATGGAAAATAATATTTGCATAATGGACCAAATTATCCAATTCTAGGAGTACCTTTTCGGCATCTAGATTGGGATTTTCTCCCTCTTCTTAAGCTCATTTTTGGAGGGATATTGAACATGTTAGATGTTCACATAACTAACAAAATTCCAAAATAATTTAATTGTGAAAGTGTTAATTTGGGATTAACTTATTTGGACATACTGTATGTCGGACAACAATAATTTAAGTACAGCTAGGTAGTATTTTGAATGTATTTTCTTTTGGTTGACATGTCCGAAAAATGATAAGCAAATTTATCAATAGTGCTGGCTATTATCTTCTTTTGACACTTCCAGAACATTTTTTTTTTTCGTCGGAGACAAGAATTCATTCTCGTACCTCAATAAAACTGAAACAAAAAAAATTAGCAAAAGACAAATTATTTTGATAGCGGCACTGCCGCCGTACAATTCTTTTTTTTTTTTTTTTTGGGGGGGTTAAAAGCATCCAATTTCTATATGCGGACCAATATGTTATATGTGCTCAAATAATAAAGTAATAGACACGATAACCTCTCTTCCTAATCTAAAAGACTTTTGGCTTAAAAGCAATTCGGGCATAATTTAAGAAAATTCTTTAGTTTCAACACTATTGTTACACTTTGAAAGATGATACAGTATAATATTTTAATTTTTAAAAACTTATTACAAGTCTTTAAGCACAAATGACTATCTAATAGAATTGTAAAATTTCCTGTTTGCTTTTATCTATCTATATATATAAAGTCTACTTTTGTTTCTTGGAAAAACTCATTAATCTTCAACAAAATAAATGTTCTTAGGGTCAAGGACATGTATGAGGACATTCAGCAGTTCACTAATTGGCTGGATTAAGTTGAGTTGTATACTTGTGGATGATAGTATTTGCTATTAGCCATCGGAACCAGCAATGGAATTCTATTCCATGTCAAGTCGCAACACGGTAAATGAGAAAATGAATTAATGACTTCATTAAATGATTTTCAATTCTTTAACAAATTAAGTTCCTATCAACACGATGATGCCTATTTTATGATGTAAGAAGCCCTCTAACAGAAATATAAGAAAAGTAGCATAGAGAATTTATGGTGCTCAATAATTGATCTAATTATTCATCAATCCTATGTGCAGGTGTGACGCGATAAAGAAGCTATACTTTTTTAAAAGGCAAATTTAAATAATTGATAAGGGAAATAATTTACAAAATTATAAATTTATAATCACTTGTCAATGACAATTTAGATAGCAAAATTATATTCAATTACAAATTCCATAATTTTATATATTTTTTCGGATTTGTGTTTCTTTTTCTGACAAATCTAGTGACACATCAGTAATTTTGTCATTTTTTACTTTGCATAGATGCACTGATTTGATAGTATCCTCTATTTTGCATGATCTAAAACCTATTTAATACATACAATGACCGTAAAATTTATTTTGATCCTTAAATAATTATTAGGTGTTAAAGTACTTGATCAATTATTAATGTGAATTTTTCATTTGGAATAATGAGTTAATTAATTGGCAAAATATAACCCCCTATATTGTAGAGAAGTAGATCACCCGTTCTAAATGAGAGTCCACATTCATTATTGAACAACATAAATAATAATAAATGAAGTGTTTAATGATTACCATAATTACACCTTTACGATGAACCTCTTTCTAAAAGTAGTTCATAGACAAAGACCCTATGTACGTGGTTTAACTTTCTAAGCATGTCTTCATTTATTTTTTTATTTTTTCCTTCATAACTTCATAATTTGTCATATAGGAAAATTGTGGAATTAATCGCTATAAAATGTTATTTATCGAGGATAATAAAGAACTCTAAAAAAGGGACAAAAAAAAAAAACAAATAAAATAAAAGTTACAGGGATGTAAAAGTTGTCCTAGCTACCATTTACTTTCTTCAATTCTATAAAAGAGCATATGACTACATAGATCTTGGTACCAAGAGTACTATACCACAGTTTCGAAATCATTTATTATCAAATGGTTTTCATGTTAAACTTTCAAAACATACATCTTATATTCAGAGGCGGCTCAACAGTTTTGCTTGTTTAATCAAAGCCAACTTAATAAATTATAATTATTTTTGGGAGCTAAAACTTTTGAGGCATGACGATACTATAAACAATATGTTCAATAATGTGTGTACACGTGGTTCCGAATTCCTGTTTACTATGGATATTTTAATAATTTCATCTTTGTGGTCCAATTTGGTATAAATGAGTCAAATAATAAATGTACTACCTGTGAATCAATCCGACCTAT
Organism: Cinchona pubescens; assembly: GCA_025175665.1. Lineage (NCBI taxonomy): Eukaryota > Viridiplantae > Streptophyta > Magnoliopsida > Gentianales > Rubiaceae > Cinchona > Cinchona pubescens. Next base: position 422,478 of record JANKKI010000338.1, read on the forward strand.
CAGTTTCAGGTGTAAATATCAAAATGGCAAGTTAGGTTAATTAATTACTTTACTAATTTTCTAAACTTTAAATTCTTATTGAATTTACTCTTTAGTCTGAGTACTGATTTGAGCGTCGTAACTTATCTCAGGGGACCAAGTCCCATCTTTTTCTTTTCAGGTCTTCCAATTGTGGCTACTACTTGTGGTGCTCAACCTCTACTTAGGATGAAATTACACACAGGCTAACTCTAACTGAAAGTTTGTATCAAAATTTGACATCGTCTGTAGGAATCTGAACTAATAGTCATACCCTAGCATGGCATCTAACACACAAAATACTCATTGAAGCAACTGCCACCATCACCTCCGACATGGCACTTCTGGTCCACCTCGTGGACAGTACTACACACCACCGGCGGCTACGACACATCATGAGGGATCTAGCCACGCGGGTGCGACTAGAGGGGACATGGTGGATGATCATGAAGAGGCCCAACCTAGTAACGTTAAGGAGGGTCAAGAAGAGATGGAATGAAGAGATGGAACCATCATTTGTTTGAGCATGGATGAAGACCAAACCTGATCATTGGATCGATTTGATGGATGATGATAATTTTCTCTGTTTTTATTGAACACCATAGCTTTTTATTACTTTGGATTACTTTTGTTTTACTTTCAGTCTTTGGAATTAAAGTATTTTAGTCTTTCTTTAGTTGGCTAATGGCCTTAAGCTAATGCCAAGTTGACACATTTTAATGCTTTATGGATGGAATTTCTTTTGGATTCTCATGTTGACAAGTTTAGTTATTGCTTAATAAAAGTAGAGTGGCTAAGGGGCCCTAAGCTGATGCCATCTTTGCACTAGTTGATAAACGGAATTGAATGCACTGAATTTTTTTTTTTTTTGAAGCTTGGATGGTGAGATGCATGGCACAGTTGCTCTTGACATTTTTACTCAATTTTAATTTTAGGCTTAAAAGTAGGACATAGTTTAAGTAGTTTCTGTTATTTATGGTTATGTCTTGATGTTTAATTTTGGGTGAGTGGAAGGATGATTTATTCGTCAATTAGAATAAAGAGACAAGTTTGGGGGTATTTATCTTTTTGTGCTGGAAATGGTCATTTTATACATTCTATCGCCACTTGATGATTAATGGACGAAAAATTGATCAATTAGGTACTCAATGATGACAAATTTTGATGTTCAATGCTTTGTGATTGAAGTGTATAATTGATTCATTTCAAGAATTTTTGTGTGAGTGAGTAATTCATTTGCAACATGAAGAATTCATAAATTTAGCATTACTATTTTTCAAAAAGAAGTGCTGAAATTTTAGGAAAATTTATGTGAAATGTTGTTTCTTATCAAATCACTTATATTATGTGGTTGATGACACTATCTTTTGGAAAGAAATGAGTGAAATGAAGTAGAAGGAATTTTGGGACATTTCGTGTGCTTTTCTAACTTGTGAATAATTGATATTTGAGATAAATTTGTGCATTTCACTCATTTTCCTTGGTTTAGGACCGAAAAAAAAATTTAGGAATAAGGCAAGTACGGGATTCCGACATGTACCCATGTTGTTTCTCCGAAATAAGCCATTAGAGTAGTAATAAGGCGAGTACGGGATTCCGACATGTACCCATGTTGTTTCTCCGAATTAAGCCATTAGGAATTGTGTTTTAATATACCAATAAGTTAAGGAGTAAATGTTTGTAATACTTATCATTAATCTTATCATATTACTTATTCCTTGTTAGAGGTTTATTCCCAAAATGTGTGACAATTGCAATTAAGTTGATTCCTAATTGAACTTCTATTTTTGTGATGTCTAGTCGAGAGAGTTGATTAACTTCATAATATTTGTGATTTGAGAAGTAATGATGTTTCAAATGAGAAAAGAACTAAAACTTTTGGTAACTCTTTTTGGGAATGGTAATGCTTGGTGATGTGAAATCTTGTGCACTGAATGAATGTGTGCTTCTATGTAAAACAAAATTTCAATTTTAGATTGATTTACTCATATACTTCACATATCACGTAGTGTTGAACATTTCTTGAGAGACTGCTTAATTGTTCTACGTACATCCATGATTCATCAAGTGTCACGTCAACTTTGGAGGTGTTTATATGTTTGAATATTAGTAGGTTTCGTTTAATGTTAATCTTTGTTTTGCTCCGGACTAGCAAAACACTTAGTTTGGGGGTGTGATAACTCTAGTAAACTAGAGTTATTTTCCTCTAAATTATAGCATTTTGATAGTTTAAATTCCGAAATTGGATAAGTAATTGAGGATTTTAGTTAATTTCTTTCATATGTATTTGCATTTTCGTTCTTCAATTAATTATGATAAGTTTGTGTTAGATTTTTAGTTTAATTAAGTGCTTAATGGTGCTAATATTATGCAGGTTAAAAATTAAAGGTTAGAAGCTGAAAGGAACAAAGCTCAAGGGACCAGATTGCAAAAATGGATGAAATGAAGAATGTTGGGATGAGAGTCGAGATCGCGGTCTCGACTGTTCCAGGCAGTGATCGCGACTCGGGAAATTGTCTTACTGTATTAGAGTCGAGATCGCGGTCTCAAATGTTCCAAACCGCAATCTCGACTCGCTGAGAGTTAAGTTGTAAGGGCAATTTTGTAAACTTTCAGCCAGTAACTCCTGATTTTTTGCCTAGTGTAATATTTGACTATTTAAGCTACTTAAAAATTAGTAAGAGTAAGTAGTAGATAGTTTTAGTTAGTTTTTAGATAGTTTAGGATAGCTTCAACTCCAAGTTTACTTCTTAAAAGAAATTTCTCTTTAATTTTCTATTAGATCTTCTCTTAATTTCTTGTCAAATTCAAATTTTGATTAGATAATCATAGTGGGTTAATCGCAAGGTTCGCGTAGATATAATTTTTATTTCTCTTTCTTGTCTAATTTAGTAACAATTTCTTTACTTGAAATTTAGGGTTCTTATGTAAATTAGGATTTTTGATAATTTCTTGCATTTCTAGTCAGAATTTTCAATTTCTTGCATTAATTTCTAGTTAATTCTTAGTGGGCTTTCTTAATTTCTTTCAAAAATCCAAAAATATTTAGATTTATTGTTTAACTCTTTCCAATTTATAGTTTAGAAATGATTGCTTTTATTATTCAAGGTTTCTCTTTTGTAGTCCTTTTAGTTGGGTGATTTGCTTGTTTTTAATTTTAGTCTTAATTTGGTTAATTTAGGTTAGGATTAAGATTATAGTTTTTATTAGAATAGTTCTATTACTCATCGTTTGATTTTGCTTAACTACACAAGCACCCATAAATCTTGGCAATTGCTTTCCAACAATCCTCGTGGAAATGATCCCTACTTCCCTTTACTACTGGTTGACAACCGTATACTTGCAGGATGCTACCTAATTAGTAGTAGGATCCATTAGGTGTTTCATTAATTTATAACTAGGTGTGTAAAGGCGGTGTGGTAACTCTTACAGACTAGAGTTATTTTCCTCTAAATTATAGCATTTTGATAGTTTAAATTTCGAAATTGGATAAGTAACTGAGGATTTTAGTTAATTTCTTTCATATGTATTTGTATTTTCGTTCTTGAATTAATTATGATAAGTTTGTATTAGATTTTTAGTTTAATTAAGTGCTTATTGGTGTTAATATTATGCAGGTTAAAAATTAAAGGTTAGAAACTGAAAGGAATAAAGCTCAAGGGACCAGATTGCAAAAATGGATGAAATGAATAATGCTGAGAGGAGAGTCGAAATCGCTGTCTCGACTGTAGATGTGTATAATAGACGACTCGGGAAATTGTCTTACTGTATTAGAGTCAAGATCGCGGTCTCAAATGTTCCAAACCGCAATCTCGACTCGCTGAGAGTTAAGTTGTAAGGGCAATTTTGTAAACTTTCATCCAGTAACTCCTGATTTTTTTGCCTAGTGTAATATTAGACTATTTAAGCTACTTAAAAATTAGTAAGAGTAAGTAGTAGATAGTTTTAGTTAGCTTTTAGATAGTTTAGGATAGCTTGAACTCCAAGTTTACTTCTTAAATAGAATTTTCTCTTTAATTTTCTATTAGATCTTCTTTTAATTTCTTGTCAAGTTCAAATTTTGATTAGATAATCGTTGTGGGTTAATCGCAAGGTTCGCATAGATATAATTTTTATTCGCTTTCTTGTCTAATTTAGTAACAATTTCTTTACTTGCAATTTAGGGTTCTTAGGTAAATTAGGGTTTTTGATAATTTCTTGCATTTCTAGTTAGAATTTTCAATTTCTTGCATTAATTTCTAGTTAATTCTTAGTGGGCTTTCTTAATTTTTATCAAAAATTCAAAAATAGTTAGATTTCTAGTTTGACTCTTTCCAATTTATAGTTTAGAAATGATTGCTTTTAATATTAAAGATTTCTCTTTTGTAGTCCTTTTAGTTTGGGTGATTTGCTTGTTTTTAACTTTAGTTTTAATTTGGTTAATTTAGGTTAGGATTAAGATTATGGTTTATATTAGAATAGTTCTATCACTCATCGTTTGATTTTGCTTAACTACACAAGCACCCATAAATCTTGGTAATTGCTTTCCAACAATCCTCGTGGGAACGATCCCTACTTCCCTTTACTGCAAGTTGACAACCGTATACTTGCGGGATGCCACCTAGTTAGTAGTAGGATTTAGGTGTTTCATTAATTTATAACTAGGTGTGTAAAGGCATCAATACTCAATCAGAGTATTGGTTGTACTAGTATGAACATGGGTAGTTAGAGCATTACACTAGATCAAATCTTTAAGCTTTAGGTGAGGATGAGCTTTCTTTACAAACCACAATGTATCAATGTACCCTTCTTGTAATAGTCAGAGCTTTGGTCAACTGTTAGTTTATTGAACTCCTTCATGGTACGGTATTCCTCGAAGTGTTTCTGTAGACCATCTTGGTACAGTCTTGGGAACCAAGAAATCAAACACTGTCTGTTGTCTGCTTTTCTTCTACATGGTTGTATGTTCTTCTTTATAGCATCCGCTACCTTTTTTCCTTAACCCGTAGATGGGATAATTTTGTAGTAACCCTTTCCAAGAGCTTAGTTGCTTGATCTTTAAGTTTTATCATCCTGTTAATCTTCTTATTTACTTCTTTGTATTTCTTGTTTACCTCGTTATTCTTCTTGGTCTCTTTCTCATACGAGCTTGTTGTCCAGTTGAGCTTGCCCTTAAGTTCAGAAATACAAGCGCGACATATATCCTCAGCCTGCTACAGGTAGTAGTTAAAAGAATCGATTCGAGGAGGAATATGGTTTCAAACTACTTTCTAGACAATTGATACCAAAGCCTCAAATACTTGAGTAGATGGTCCACAACAAGAGTAACCTTAGCAGGACCGTCAGGAAAAGACCTAGGAAGCAAAGTAGGGTTTGGGTGCAGTCTAATTTTCTTTCCTCCAGTAGGTACGTCTTATGGAGGTGATAGGAAAGATTTTTTTTTCTTCCCAGCGTGGTGAGATTCATCCACGAGATCTAGAATATCGAGATCCATGTATTTTATTTGGCACAGTGCTTGTTTCCAGACACCATCAGATATGGTAGCCAATACACATAAGGAACAGAAAAATAAATTCTTCTCCAGAATAAGCAATAAATTAATACAAAGATAGCTAAACGGTGGGAAAATAAAGAAAGAATGCAACATGAAGAAATAAATATTTTCCAAGGATAACCTATGGGATTAGAAAGGTCAAGGGGAACAAGGCTCCACCCTATAGAAACTAACACTTGTTAATCACTCATAACTTTCCAAGGGATTTTTTTGCATCTCTAAGGGTCTCAGTGGCTTACTGGTCATGGTCACTCAATTTGATTAGCTTGTTTAACCTCGAGATTCTACTTCAAAATTCTAATTTGGAAATTTCCAGTCAGGACTCCTCCTCAATAAAAGATATTTTTTCCTTCATGTCTTCTTTTACAGTGGTGAACCCTCAAATAAACCCATTTTGGATCTAAAACTGAATGTAATACCGAGCCCAATAGACGTAATCCAAAAGTAGAGTGATTAAATAAACCCAAGGAAGTGTTCACTCCTCATATGTAGTAGGTGATGATAAACGCGTTAATGCATCTCAAAGATTTGGCGAAAATCTGCCCAAACCCAACTTGATAGCGATTTAAGATTTCCAAAATAAAGGGCTATAATGAAAACTTCAATTCCGTCTCCAATTGAACTAGATAGATACATACGTACTTTTCATAATTTGCACAAGATCTATGCTTCAGCCCTGGTGCCTTGACCTTCATGTTATCAGGGACATAATATTGATCAACCCATTGTTTGATCAAAAAATCTAATCAATATTGGTTATATATAACTAGGAGTAGATGTCCTTAATCCGATCCGAAGTCTCTTTAGTTTTTCCTTGGTAAGGGAAAGAAGCATCTCCCCCGCTTGAATCACCCTACTCTACTTCAGTCAGTATTCAAGTACTACAGTGAGATCACGATGAGGTTATTCCTTACCTCGATCGGGATAAGAGGGCAAATGAGATATACCTACGCATGAGATAGTGGTAGTGGACAGGTTCACCCTAGATCTACGTAGTGGAAAACCATGCCTCTTGGGTATATATAGTAAAAAATCACACCACTTACGTCTATATAGTGGAACAGCTCGGACATCTTGAGCATTGATTGTTGAGTTCCATCAGACTCAAGACTACTGTTAATATCCTGATGGTCATCAAAGTCATGGTCGTTGTCAATTTCAACTTAGTCATCTTCTGCATCATCACTAGAGTCAAGGTCAATTGAGCAAGTTGAGGTATCCTTGTCTAAGGAAGAACCATGGTGGTTGAGGAGGATGATATATCATTGCCATAAGGACAGTAGTGGTCTACTTTGGATATTGTAGACTTGGAGTTTGTTGTTGTAAAATTTTTCATAGTATTTTTCTTTTTTGTGGTGGTCTTTAAGCCTAATGATGTAATTACTGGAGTGGATTCCTCTTGTCCATAGCTAAATACATTGAAGTTATGGAAGATTTATTGTTTATGTAAATTATGGGACAAATGCCTACGGCTACTTGTTTGGCTTGTGCTAACAAAAGAAGGAAAAATTCACAAAGTCAACCTATAATCGAGTATCATGGGTTATGTGGAGTCTTTAGTTAGGCAAAGAATTTGGGCAAGGATGAGATAACTACTATACTAAGGTTTGTTAGAAACTTACTGGGGTAAGGATGGTAGAGCTGTGGTTGTCTTGGTGCAAAGCTAAAAGTCCTTCTTGATACGTTTAAAAAATAAATAAAAAAGGGCATGCGATAAGACTTGGGAGGAATCAATGCAGTAGAGGTAGGAGTAACTTACTAGCTTGATCTTTTGAGCAGAGATTGAGGTATGGAGTTCCAATCGTGCACTCCTAGTCCAAGTTATTCCAAGTGTTAGAGCAACACAAGCTTATATTCAAATGGAGAGATGTCACTACAATTCCTTGGTCAGGCTTGGCATAAGCCTTAGTATTAAAAAAACAAAACAAAAGAAACACCACCTAAGTCCACGGCTCAGGTACACTATGGTGTAATTTTTTTTGCTCTGATGGATAAAATTGTTTTACAAGCCTTGGTAAAGTTGCCAAAAAAATATATTTTCCTCCAGGGAAATAACTTTTGAAGATTGAAATTGACTCTTGTTAGTTCTACAGCTCTAGCCGAGGTACGATAAGTGCATCAAAAAGTCATCACTCTCACATCCTGAAGAGTTCGACTTGAGACTAGAAGGTAAATGATGATGCTAAAATAATATGTTCAATAATATGCGTACACATGACCTTGAACTCGGGTTCACTAGGAGTATTTTAGTAATTTTACTTTTACAATCCAAATTGGCCTAATGGGTCAAATAATAAATATACTACTTGCGGATCGATCCGACCCATCAGTTTCAGGTATAAATATCAAAATAGCATGTCAGGTTAATTAATTACTTTCCTAATTTTCTAAACTCTAATTCTTATTGAATTTTACTCTGTAGCCTGAGTACTGACTTGAGTGCCCGAGCTTACATCGGGGAACCAAGTCCCGTCCTTTTCTTTTTAGGTGTTCCAGACGTACGTACTACATGCAGTGCTCAACCTCTACTTTAGACAATATTATATACAAACTAACCCTAACTCAATTTTTTGCATCAATATGACACTCATAGATTTTATTTGGTTGATCATTATAGAAATCATTATGTTGGAATGAAAGTGTTATAAAATACTTGCTTCCATTTCTTACTTGTGATTTTGGTTTTAGATTAATTAACTTACTAACATGATGAAATTGATTCTTTGTTCAAACCAAACAAGTATGGGAGAGGTGGAATAATATAAATCTATTCCGATAATAGAATTATGATTCTCATCCTGATTTTGATTCACAAATATGAACCAAACATCTCCTTGGTCACCCATGCTTATATTACAAAATTTAGTTGAACATTTGGTGAAGAAAATTTGTATATAACGCGTCTCGAGGCACATCACATGGGACTAATAACCGTTCCTTAATGTAATAGAAAAATATTTAGGTAAACCTGAACTTTTACTTCACTTATCAATCCTATAGTGTGGATTAAACCATATAGAATAAATGACATCAATTAACGTAAGCAAAATTACATACAATTTAATCATGATCGCAAAGTCTACAGGTGGGGTTCAAAACTAGATCTACTTAAGTATTTTCCAATGTAATATATGGGGTATTGTGATACTTTCAGATATGGGAAATTTGTACAACAAATACTTTCTCATACAGGAAGAAGTGTACAGTTGACAAAAATCAAATGATGAAATACATATTGTGGTAAACCAAAAAAAAGAATATCATCTTTATAAAGAAAATACTTAGGCCTAAAAGAGAAGTGGTAAAGAATTTATGTTGTGCCTAAAATTGAACTTCCAACTAGTATTACTCATTTTGGACATTCAATCTTTACAATGAGCTTTATAAAATAGTTTCCAAGATTCTAGTTGCTAAATTGAAGCCGTTTCTTAAGTTTGCATAAGTCTAACCATTCTTCTTTTATCCCTGATAGATAATTCTTAGATAATATACTCATAGCTCATGAATTTATAAACTTTTGAACCAATAGAGAAGTTGTAGAAAGGGAAATATGGTTTTAGAATTGGATATGTCTAAGGCATATAATATAGTTGAGCGGCTTTTTCTTTTGGGTGTCATGGAAAAAATAGGGTTGAATCATACCTGGATTTCCTGGTTTTTTCAGTGCATTTCAACTGTTATTTATTTTGTTAATAGGAATGGTGCTAAATGTGGTTTCATTAAGCATACCGAAAAGATTAGACAAGGGAATCCCCTCTCTCTCTACCATTTTCTGATCTGTTCTGAAGGGTTCAGAAGTTTGTTGAATCAGGTGGTCAATAAGAAGCATATTTCAGGAATAAGATTGCTAAAAATGGGCCATTAGTATCACACCTATTTTTTGCTGATAATTCTTTAATAATTTGTAAGACTACAAGTGGTGAAGCTAACATCATTGTTCAAATTCTAAGGAAATATTAGCTATCCTTTGGGCAGCTTATTAATATTAATAAATCAATTGTATTTTTTTTTTTAGCAAAAGCACATATGAATCGTGTTGCTTATACAAAGCAAATACTAGGGTTGACAATTATTATTGGGAGATCCAAGTGTCATGTTTTTTACTTCATTAAACAAAGAGTGAATACAAGAATTGATGGTTGGACAGGTAAGTTATTTAATCAAGCCAACAAGAATGTGCTTTTAAAATCTACAGCTTTAGCCATGGTCAGTTATGCCATGGCTTGCTTTAAATTTGCTAAGAAGTTGTGTAAGGAAATCTCCTCACAAATGGCAATCTTTTGGTGGGGAGGTGATAATCAAGAAAGAAAGGTGCATAGGCTAAGTTAGGGGAAACTTTCTGAGATCAAAGGGAAAAGTGGTTTGGGATTTAGGGATGATCATGTTTTCTATCTAGTACTATTGGCAAAGCATGTGTGGTGGCTGATTAACCAAACCAAATCTATTAGTTAGTAAGGTTTTGAAAAGTAAGTACTCCCTCTGTCATATATTTTATCAATCATTTCAAAACTATTTTGTTAGAGCCCCAAATTTTTATACACATCATGAAGTGTAAATTTTTAAAGGTCATTTTACCTATTTTACCCTTCATGCAAGTCCCAAAGACACAATATTAAATTCATGTTTCACCATTAATTGCTCTCACAAGTCCTTTCAAAATTTGAAACTCTAAAATCAACTAACAAATTTTATATCATATAATTGAAAGACAATTATGGAAAAATCATCTTACTAGTGGGTCAAACACTAATGTGTGAAAATGTGTAAGTGTATGTGTGAGAAAATATATGTAAGTGTGTGTGTTATAAAATATATGCGCGAGTGTGAAAATGTGTGTGAAAAAATGCATGAAAGTATGCATAAATACGTGTAAATGTGTATAAGTGTGTGAAAATATGTGTATGTATGTGTGTAAAAATGTGCATGTGCGTGTGCGTGTGTGTGTGTGTGAAAATATGTGTAAGTATATGTAAGTGTGGAAGTATGTAAGTGTGTATGTGTGAACATGTGCGTGTTGGTCCCAAAGAAACCTAAGAGGGGGGGTGAATTAGGTTTCTAAACATACTTTTAGAAATATTAAGCTTACTGAGATTTTTCAACTAATAATTAATATAATAGAATCAATGAAACTGTGAAGTAATAAAGAGAGGAAATTAAACAACCAATACTTCCAAGCTAACAAGCTTGAAGTATTAATTCACTAGAATGCTTCACACACTTGGTGAGCCAATAATTTTACAAAGTAGGGAAATTCTTGGTCACACTAAAACTCTTTTAGTTGAGCCAAGAATTTTACTCACAACTTCACTTTCGTACAAGATTATCACTTCACTCAAAATTGAATTGCACTCTAAGCTACACACTAATACAATATAGCACTATAGCCAATTTGTACTAAAATTGCTCTCTTCTATGGCTTGTATTCAATGTATTAGATTCTTTTATCTACAGAATAGTAGAGCAGTTATTTATAGGAGCAATAAATGGTGGTTGCAACTACTTCTTGACGGCTAAATAATAAATGCACAAAAAGTAGCCGTTGAGGTTTCGGACGTCCGAGGTAAGTAGGATGCGTCCGACACAGCGTCCGATCTTCATGCAGTTGGTGAAGAACATCGTTCGGACGGCCGTGCATGCGTCCATTCCATCGTCCGAATGGAGCTTTGGACGGTTGTGTTTGTCCGAATGAGACTTTGTTCGGACAGTTGTGTGTGTCCGTAGAGAAGCAGTAAGAACCTTGCTTTTTGCCTGTTGGTTCGGACGGTGTACTGCGTCCGAGAAGCTTGACATAGTTCGGACGGTATACTGCGTCCGAACACCCTGTCCCCAGCTGAACAAGTAACATACCTACAAAGCTTGTTTACATAATTTAGTGCTTATGTTGTCATCAAAATAAGGTTTGGAAAATATCAGTGCGTAAGTGTATGTGTGTGTGAGAAAATGTGTGTAACAGTATATATGTGAAAATGCGTAAGTTCGTGTTTGTGCACGAAAATATGTGTAAGTATGTGTATAAGTGTATGAAAATCTGAGTAAGAGAGTGTGTGAAAATGTGTGAAAGTATATGTAAATGTGTGTGAGAAAATGTTTATAAGTATGTGAAAATACATGTAAGTGTGTGAAAATGTATGTAAGTATAAAAATTTAAATTTAAATTTAAATTTAAATGGTTTTTAAAAGGATAAATGATTTATCCATTATCCATTTAAATTCCTCCGTTTAGATCCATTTATTAAACTATTTTAAATAAATTGGATAAATTCTATCCATATCCATTTATTTAAAACTATGAATCATACATTTATCCATTTTACCGCTTCCAATTGTTGGTCTATTTGAACATCATTTACAGTACTGTAGATCTGATAGAAGTGTATTCAAATTGGGCATTTATGTTATTTTGTTAAACAAAAATCAAGGATTAAGCCTGAAATTGAATTTGAAGTGCTAAAATATGTCAATAGCCTTAAACAATCTTTCTGATTAACAACCATGAGATGTCTCAAACAAGGAACACTAGGGGTGTTTATGCACTGGATACTCAGTCCATGAACCTGTGGAATAATCCGAACCAGTTCTACTAGTTTGCCAAAAATTTGAACCGTATCCAGTCCACAAAATTTGGATATCCGCTCATCCAATTACCCGATTGAAACGATTTGGGACCCATGGGTACCCGATCATATGTGATAGTGAGAGAGAGAGAGAAATTAGTAAAATGAAGATTTATAAACAAAATCTTGAATTTGGCGTTATTTCCTTTATAAGAATGGTTGCAAATACATGCTACATAGTCATTTAACATGAATCAACTGATCAAGAATCGGTCCAACAACATCATAATCAAGGAACCTCAACAAGAGAATATCATTATGATCTTCTTAAATTTCCAATTTTAATAGGTAAATTGTTATTTAGATTCATAAATCCTACCATCCAACTCAATAAATATAAAAAAAAATGAGATTTCAACCCACAAATTCAAAAGCAAATAAAATATCATGTAAGGTAATAAACAAAAGCGAGTGAAGAAGATCGATCATATAAACATTAAAAAAAAAAATCTAATTTAAGCAAATTTACAGTTACAAAATAAATCAACAATCAATGAATATAAAAATTTATCCACAAATAGATACAAAATTTATTGTTAATCATTAATTTATTAAAAAAATAAAAATACACAAAAAAAATTATTGTAGGTTGTTGTCGGTGGTGCTTGCGATTAAACTAATACGAGAGATTTGAAACGAGAGAAAACTAAGTGACAGTCAGAATGAGAGTAATGCGAGAGACCGAAAGTATAGTATAAATCTTTGAAGATTGAGAAGAGAAGAAAGAGGAGTATATCTGAAAGAATGAAAATTGAAAGGAGATAGCATTAGTACCAATTTTTGTTTTGGGTTGTATCATTAGTAGCTGAAATTGCACAAATGTCCTTAATTATGGACTGCTTTGGGTAACGAGCAGTTCGCATCAAAATGTGAACTGTTACCCAAACCTTGAAGTAATGGACCGGTTCACTATCCAAACTAGTCACTTGATCCAGTACGGATAACCTTCTTTTCCGATTCGAAATAGACTGGTTTCATCTATTTTTCGAATCAGTAAGTTAATTTGAACACTCCTAAAAAGAACCCCATAAAAAGAACTAGCAAATGCATTTTACTGATTGAAAAGAATGCATCATTTTCTCTAATGCACAATTGCACACTGGATATCATCCTTGGATATATTCTACAGTTGCCATTGTAGGTACACAAGCAGGCAAAGAAATTAGCAAGTCAATCTGTTCATCATCGAGTCCCGCTAACATTCTCACATATCCTGAATATACAATACATGCTGAGAACCTTGACTACTCTTTTCAACATCTTTGTCCTTGTTCAATAGACGCTTAAAAGCACCACAAGATTCGTCACCATCCACGAACTTTTTGTAGCCAGGAAAATTTCTGTTTGATGCTTCACTGATGTAACGGCTAAGGAAATGAGTTATAAACACATCTAGAATGTGATTCCCATACATATAAGTTATCAAGCAAGCTATTCTCTCTAGAGTGGTTGGAGTCCTCGCTCAGGTACAGCAGAGTCTACAGGCCTGTATGAAACAAGTGATTGTCGCCTTCTCCGAATAAAAATCCATGCTCCAGATGCAGCTAATCCAAGTAACAACAAAATAACATATGCTACGAGTATAACCAAGTAATTTTGCAGCCACCACTTCCTGACTAATATGAACAAAGCTCGGTATCAATTCGAAGCCTCAATAGGATACTGACTCTACTCGATTTTAAAGAAAATGATCATACTTATTTTTAAACAGGCAGTTCTCGCTACTTGTCTCACACACAAACAGAGAGAGAGAGATCCTGAATCCTCAAGGCTTCAAGAATTGTAGAGGTGGCCAGAAAAAAAAAAAAAAAAAAAAAAAACAAAAAGCTGATAGTCACATCGAAGGATGTGACTAAATGAACACAATAACAAATCTAGACTATTTCTTGATCAAGGTAGTAGCAAAACTCATGCTTGTGGATGCAGAACTCTATATGATAAAGATACAACTACAAATTTGATGATTTTCGAATTCGCACTTATGATTATATTTTTATAGTGATAATTTCATAAACCCCCTCGAGGTTCAACCAATATTACTCAGCACCCCTAAACTGGGTAAGTATTGAAGTGCGTGAAATGACATATATACCCTTAGTTCTTCAATCATATTGTAAAAAGGGTAATTTCACAAACCTCCCCTGAGTTTTTTGATAATTTCACTTGATACCTTTAAGTTTCTAACAAATTTTTTTTTCAACTTGTTTACTAAAATATTTGCACACATTTTAATTTGTTTGCATCTATCTATTTAAATAGAAATTTGAACATGTAGAAACACACCACATATTACAATTGAATAAATTATCAATATTTTATTTGGAGAATCACAAACTTCAAAACAAAAAAAATTAAATAGTTTCTCAATAATTTTTTTTTGTAGGTGAACTAATTTACGAGAATATGTGTGCATGTTAATGGACAATGAAGTGCAGATTAAGTGGTAAGACACTTCACCTATGACTAATTGATCATGGGTTCGAGTCACTAGAGAGTAAGTGAGAATGGTGGGTTTTTTTGTAAAAAAAAAAAAAATGTGTGCATGTTAATGTGTTTGTGTGTATTTATTTGAATAAAAATTTATAATACGTTGAAATATGCCATATCATATAATGAATAAATTTGATAAGTATTTTGTTTAGAAGATCACAAACTCAAAACAAAAAATATATAATGTATTTCTCAATAAATTCTTTTACAAATTTATTTATGAAAATATATGCACATGTAAGGTGCTTGTGTGTGTGGATCTTAATAAAAATTTGGAACACGTAAAATGCCACTATATATTATAATAATAACAATATGATTCATATTTTATTTGAAAAATCACAAACTTATATTTTTTGATAATTTTTTTCCAATTATATACAAATATTTATGTGCACATTAATGTAGGCTTATATGTGTTGGTTTGAACATTAAAACACATACATATATAAGAGATATTATAATAAAAAAATGTTCTTGATATTTTGTTTTGGAAATCACAAACTTGTAAATTGGAAATATATATATATATATATATATATATGTATTTATATTGTTTTCTTTATTAATTGTGAAGAACATGAAAAATTATAACCAAATGCTATTTTCTAATAATTATAGAAACATCCCTCAATGAACTTAGATGTTATCCAAACCACTTTAATCAATTAAAATTTGTATTAGCGCTAAAGTATGAATAAAATTAGTTTCACTATCCTTAAATTAATTTTTAATCTATTGGGCTGACAATGTTACAAGAAAAGTAGAATTAATGAAGGTAAGTGATTTTTTTTTTAAGTTCAAGGGTGTTAAGTGATATTAATTTAAATTTAAGGGGAGTTTTTTGAAATTATCCCATTTTTATATTCATGTTGAAGTTTCAATTTATTGTAGGGGACAGGAGGTTGTGTGTGTGTGTCACAGACATGTCATAAGATGTTTCAAAAACACAATAAGCGCGGTAAAGGCAAGCAATGCACCAACTCTTATCAGTTCCTTATATTGTGTTTGGATGGAGAGATTTGAGTGAATTTAATTTAAGATCTAAATCTATAATAAGTTATTCAAACAAGTTAATTGATTTAGTTGTAGATTTGAAATTTATCAATAACTGGGAGTATAATTTTAATGGTTAAATGAGTAGATTTGTAATTTACCTAAATTTCATGTCATTTCAAATTTACCCAATTCAAATCCATTTATTTTAAATCCTTCTTTCAATTCAAATCCACCAATCCAAACACCACCTTAATGAATTTGAATTTACAACTTCAACCAACCACCAAGTTTGTCTTTTCAAGTATAATTTTTCGTGTGTATGTGTGTGTGTGGGAGAGAGAGAAAGGGGAGGACTGTTAAGAGTCAATGACTTCTAAAGGATTCTAGAAACATCAATCCTTCATTTACCTAGTTTCTACAACTTGGAGTGTAGGCTTCTCTAGAAAGTTTTAAATAGCCTAGTTTAGGAAATATCACAGAAGTCTAGAGACTTCTACAGCCAACTATGGAGCAGTAAAAATAGCCTTAGTGTGATTGTTATGAAGAAAGGTGAGACTACTATTTTCAAATCTTGTGTTAGAGTTTGATACTCTAAGTTGTAAATTAGTGTCTTCTTGTTGGTAGTTCTTCTATCCCATATTTATAATGTTTGATATAATAGTTGAGTTATTTGTGGTGATATATTTGGTGTGATATTATTGTTCGATTTGTTTGGGCCTACCACTTGAGAAAAACTCAAAAAGTGGTATCAGAGTGGGATGATCCGGGATCATAGTTTTTCATTTGAGGGGATCTTTGTGCTGATAGTTTGATCAAGGACCAAATACGTTGTTACTCTGCCGGAAAGAACGGTTAAGGACCGTCAAATGAGATACATGAAAAATTTCTTTGAGGCACAGTCTAGGACTGTGAAAATTATTGGTCTGGGACAATAGTTGCTTCGTTAGTGCAGGGCACATGGAAGAGATGGCAACCCTTCTCACACACATCTAGTGTTGTTAAGAAGATTCTACAACAACCACTACGGGAATTGGAGTACCCGTATGAGGTATTTTCTAATTGGACAAGGTTTGTGGGACCTTGTTAGTGGTGATAAAACTACACCACTAAGTGATCCTAAAGCACTTGAGGTACGGAATTGGAAGTGCAGAAAGGCAATATATGTACTGATAGTTGCTATGGAAGACGAGCAACTACAACGAATCAAGTCGGTGAAGACACCAAAGGAAGCGTGGGACACCTTGGCATCAGCATTTGCCAAAAGGAATGAAGCAAAACTCTAACAGCTCGAGAATGAGCTTTTCTCCATCGCACAACGAAATCTCACTATAAGTCAGTACTTTTTCAAAGTGAAATCCTTATGTGAAGAAATTTCGAAGTTAGATCCAGATAATGTGGTTAGTGAGGCAAGAATGAGAAGAATTCTCATTCACGTTATACAGTGAGACCAGAGTTCAAAGGTCTCGTCACTGCAACCTGCAGATCATCTGTACAACTAACTCTAGAGAAGTTGGAAAATTTATTAGTAAATGAAGAAACTTTGGATGATAAAATGTCAAAAGTCACAATTAAAGAGGAAGATCAAGCTTTCTTTGCCAAAAGGAGAGTACATAATCAAAGAGGTGCGAGATTTAAAGACAAAGGTGAGAAAAGCAGTGAGCAATCAAGGTGGAAAAAGAGATAGTGTAAGAGTTCCTAGCAAGGGGGAGCTAAAAATACTGAGATACAAGTGAAGATGATGACAATGAAGACTATAACATGAGAGATCAAAGACGAAGTTATTGATGCTTCAATTGTGGAAGGAAATGGCACTTTGCACGGGATTGCCAGTATCAAGCATGAAGAAGGCAATGTAATAACATCTAAGACGTACAGGGACGAAGTGATGAAGAGTGGGATTTTCAAGCTTTAATTGCACTCGAGGAAAAGTAGAATTTCCAAGTTTCTCCTGTATTTGAAGAAGATGGAATGTCAAAGCATTCACTGCAATTGAAGAGGTAGAGCAAGATTGGTGCACAATGGATGAAGAATTAACAGCTTCATATTGGGATTATGACCAAAGTGAAGACGAATGGCATTTTGAAGCATCACGTATAACTGAAGAAGTAGATGAAGACTCCTTTATGATGGTACCTAAAGAGGAGTCACTTATAACAATGGCAAGATCGGGCAACACACTGTCCGAGCCAGATGACATAAACGTATCTCGCAACTTGGAAGACATAGACGAATCAATCATGGAGCGGCGACTAGAGGCAATGTATGCCTCTATCCAAGAAGCTTACGCGGAAACAACAACAAGAATGTAGTTTGCAACGATGCATTACTAGAACAACTTTCAGATCCTAAAGGAGGTGAAGCACAGGAACAACAAAAGTTGAAAGAGAAGCCTAGTATTCTTGTTGATATATTTGAGCACCCATGTATGGAGGTCGAAGAAAACTTAAGAGCCCGTGGCTAACAAGTGAACATTTTAAGACTACAAAAGAAATTCGATCAATCAAATTTAAGGAGTTAAACGAAAGGTAAGGAGAAGGAAATCCAAAGAACGGCTCAGGAGAAGAAGCAAATCAAGAACATGAAGAAAGCATCGAGAAGAAAGAATGGAAACAAATTGAAGAAGAAAAAGATATTCAATGGTATAAGAAGAAGAAAGAAGTCATTGATAAGTGTTAAATCTTAATGACTTCTAGACTTGTCTAGAAAAATCAATCCTTCATTTACCTAGTTTCGTGTAAACTTCTCTAGAAAGTTCTAAATAGCCTTGTTTAGGAAATATCACAGAAGTCTAGAAACTTCTACAGCCAACTATGGAGTAGTATAAATAGGCTTAGTGTGATTGTTATGAAGGTAAGGTAAGTCTTCCTATCTTCAAGTCTTGTGTTAGAGTTTGATACTCTAAATTGTAAATTGTTGTCTTCTTGTTTGTAGTGCTTGTGTCCCATGTTTATAGGTATGTTTGATGTATTAGTTGAGTTATTTGTAATGATATATTTGGTGTGATATTATTGTTCGATTTGTTTGGGCCTACCACTTGAGAAAAACTCAACAAAGACTAGACATGGAAAATGAGTTTTCTTAAATTCAAAATTCAGTAAATCTTAGAAAACAAGTCGTTACTGAACACTGAAGTTACAAATAAGTAGCTTCCGAACTTTCTAACCTGCTTAGCAGCAGTACGTCAAAATGAAAAAGAAAGTCTATATAGATATTTTGCAAAAGGCAAAGGCTATTTACTGTGATTGTGATGCATTGAGTTATGAGCAAAGTGGGTCTACAGAAAGACCTTAAAAAATTGACAGAGACCACCAACACAGCAATGTTCAGTGAAGGGCAAAAGAGATGAAGCATTTTATTAGCAATAAATCCTCAGTCCTTTCAGTCACATATGCACTTCAAGCAGTAAAAAATCCGCAGTACCCCCTAACTTTGAGGAATATGTAGTATATGAAAGTGGAGACTAAAAAGAATGACCTAAAAGCATTTATGGCGTATAGTAAGCTAGGTTTGTGATATGCAATCTACGAAAGTAAGCCAGGTTCTCAATATTTTGAACAATTGAACTTCTGATGAGATGCCTAATATTAGTTGCCTACTGCTTGAACACCCCCAACCCGTCCTCCACACTCTCAAAAACTAAGAAAAGAAAAAAGGTGGAACAAATCAGATAAAAGGCAATAGAATAGTATGGATAAGTCTACCGTCTTTGAGGGGGCTCAATATTTCACTCAAACAATGTGTAACTTCCATAGTTACTGGGAAGATGTACACAATTTTCTGCCAATCGAGAGACAATATCCTGTGAAAATCATAAGCAATCATCTAAGCACCATTTACTTAACGAAAAAAGTGCATTACAAGACTGCAGAATTACCATTGCGGCTGCATTTGACATGAAATCTGCAGACCCTGCAGTATGTATGGCCAATTTAATGAGTGAATCATTTCCTTTGGATGTTAACCTCTTCACCAAATGAACCTGCAATGTTCATCTTAACATCAGTAAACAACAAATGTGGAATGAAGTTAAAAGCCAGTGCAGAGTGGTTATAACAACTGAATTGATGTCATTCCAGGTCAAATTGTCTGAGGCAAATATAAGATATATATACAGTCAATTAATAAACCTGTGATGCATTGATATCTATCTCCTCCGCAATAAATTCGGCAAGTTCTGGGATATGAGGCTTCAAGTCTGATAAATTGACACTTAATGACATAAAATGTAATTAGTCCAGCTGTGACCTCTCCTGCAAAACGGATGAGATATCAACAAAAATTACTGCCTGAGCAAACGTTATAACATTTGATGAATTGTATAAGAGAGGAGATAGATTTGCTCGCACGAATTTTTATTAGCGTGAGTCGGACCTATTCATAATATTAAATCCTTACTTACATTCCTTAATTTTAGAGAAACACCTTTTGATTCTAATTGTCAATTAATTAATTTTACTTCCAATTAAATAAATGAGAATATGAGGAAATTTATATAATATTTATTTATGGGGTTGCACCCAAGTAATATATTTAAACTGTCTACCTACCCGTTATCGGGATTAAACATTACATAGTTCGTCTGAATAAAAATTAGACTTGTATTCGGATCGTTTATTTTGATTTTTATGGGAAAATAAATTGATTTTAGCCATTTTGTACTTTTGATGGGTTACTTAGATTTAAGCCAATTTTTTACCTTTTGTGGAATTTGAATTGATGGAAAAATTCCATAAAATAATATATTTTGTACTTCTTGCAGTTGAACCCTTTGGAAGGGTTTCCTACGTATCCAAATTAGAATCAAACCACACGTAGTTTTTATTGAGTTACAATTAATTTTGGCCATTTGAGGCAATCGATATTTAATTGAAATTTGGCCATTAAAGGTAAAAATAATTTGGACGAGTCCAAAAACTAATCCAATTATTTTATTTAATCCTTTTGTGATAGATAATGTAAGGTCTTATCGTAAATAGCTAAGTGGGCACGAAAGCCAATTAATTTTAGTTTAATACCTTAAAAGTAATTGTGGGTATTAAGACCAAATAGTTTAATATGATGTCTTAAAAAGACAATTTTAGGCACTAAAGCAAATAATTTAAATTAATATCTTAGAAAGACAAATTTAGACAGTAAGAAAGACAAATTTAGACACTAAGACCAATAAATTTTATTTAATGCCTTTAAAGGCAATTTTTTAGTTCCAAGACTAATTAATTAATTTAATACTTTAAATGGTAATTTATTGGGCCTAAGACCAACTAATTAATTTACTGCTTTAAACGATAATTTTTTGGGTTCTAAGGCCAATTAATTAATTAATTTTATTCCTTAAACGGTAATTTTTGGTCTCCAAGGCTAATTAATTAATTTAATGCCTTAAACAGCAAATTTTTGGACTCTAAGGTCAAATAATTTAATTTGATGCCTTAAATGGCAATTTTTTTGGTACTAAGACCAAATAATCTGCAATTTGATGCCTTAAATGGCAATTTTTTGGGTATTAAAACCAAATAATTTAATTTGATACCTTAAATGACAATTTTTGGGTACTAAGACCAAATAATTTAATTTAATGCCTTAATTAAATGGCAATTTTTTGGTACTAAGACCAATTAATTAATTTATTGCCTTAAATAGCAATTTTCACCACTAAAATTGATTAAATTTGATGTCTTAAATGACAATTTTTGGGTACTAAGACCAATTAATTAATTTAATACTTTAAATAGCAATTTTCACCACTAAAATTGATTAATTTATTTGGTACCTTTAAAAGGCAAATTTTGGCATTAAAGCCAATTAATTTGATTTATTAACGTGAAAAGGTAATTTTAACCACTAAAACCAATTAATTTAGTTTTGCCCTTCACTGCACCTGTCTCTTATACACATTTAGTGTGTATAAGGGTAATTGTAGGTACAAAGGCCAATTAATTTTAATTTATTACCTTAAAAGGTAATTTTGGGAGACTAAAACCATTTAATTAAATTTGATGCCTTAAAGAAAATTTGACAAAATAAGGCACTAGGATCAATTTGTAGGGTACTAAGACCAATTGATTTAATTTAATGTCTAAAATAATTAGAGATGCAGAATTTAATTTAATTCCTTGAAGGCAAATTTGATAAAATAAGGCACTATGATCAATTGTAGGGCACTAAGGCCAATTAATTTAATTTAATGCCTTAAATATTTTGAGAGACAAATAAGGCGTTAGGATTAATTGTTAGGCACCAAAGCCATTTGATTTATTTTAGTGTCTTATTAAAATGTCACAAAGTATAAATGGGTACAAGAACCAATTTAACTTTAGTGAATTTTAATATCATAAAAGACTGCAAAGAAAATATAAATTTAGTTTTTCCCAAAAAGTGAAAAACGGGAAAGAAATGATTAGAGTATAGAAAGAATAATAACAAACCTTTGATGATTTTTTTTTGATTTGCTGAACAACTTTGAAAATTAAAAATAAGGATTTAATTAGTAGGTCCAACTCACGTTGTGTATCAAGAAACGTGAACATGAGTTAAACCTCCCCCATTTCTTGTTTCTCTGCAAACATGGCCTGACCATGTTGGAATAATGGCCACGTGTGTTCTTTGATCACTTGCATGAAGTGGTCAAATTTTTTACCACTTCTAACATGTCAATTTTTTTTTTCTTTTGAAAAAATTTGATTTAACAGTTGCCTTCTCGAGCATTGTATATAGATAATGTTTGATTTGTTGATATGTACAAGACTTGACTCTCAGCTCTTTTTTTTTTTTGATGCCAATAAGAGCTTCTATGAAGTATAATTTTTTTTCGATATGTCTTTGCATTCAATTTTGTCGGCAACAAACCCATATGACTTTGAAACTTTAGCCTAGTCGCACTTGGGTTACCTTTGTATTTCTTAATCTAAAGCCAACTTTTCAAGGCTTTTCATTTTTGTTTTATTATTTTTATAAATTTGAGTTGTACTAGAAAAAATAGTACCACAATCACATAAAACTCTATCAACTCTTTCAAGAATTCATGCGATAAAATGATTGAAACTAAATTAGTTTAACCACTTGAAAAGTCAGTGGATGAGCCGTAATCAGTTTAACCACTTGAAATGATCGGTGGATTTTCCTTTTTGCTGCATTAATGTATTTGTGGATTTTTCCACTTCAAAATGAATTAGTAGATATTTTTAATCGCTTGAAAATGAAATGGTGGATTTTTGTTGAAGCATCAATCAGTATCATAACCACTTTAAATGGTATGTGGATCTTTTTTCTTTTTTCTTTTTTTTGAATAATTAACCAGTTTTACCACTTAAAATGATTGGTGGATGGGTTTTGAAACATTATCAGTTTAACCACATGAAAATTTGATGGACTTTTCTTTGATGCATTAATCAGTTTAACCACTTGAAATGATTGGTGGATTTTTTACAAATCTTGAAGGATGGATACAATTCTAACCACCTGAAAATGGTGGAAAATTTTTATAAGGGGCAACATGTACCTTTTGATAAGAAGGGGCTGCATCTAGTTCAAACTAGATTGCCTACATGCCCATTTTACGTTGGATCAAGCCATTCGTAGTTTTGAAGCACTATTCACATTGTCATTTAGGCAAAGTACCTTTAATGAATTTCCCATTTGCACAAGAATATACGCATTTTCCTTCAAAATTTGAGAGTTCATATATTCTTTTTGGGAAAACTTTAGTAACAACATAAGGGCCTTCTCCATTTTGGTCAAATACTCCATTTCATCTTTCTTAAGAGACAATGGGTCTTTTGACAGTCATTACCAAGTCATTTAAAGAAAGATCTAAACTTGACCCTTTTGTTGAATGCCCCAGTTACCTGGGATTGATAGACTTTCAATCTTTGTTGTGCTTCAAGTCTTTTCTCATCAAGTGATTCCAATTCAGCTAGTCTGATTTCTACATTATCTTTAGGATTTGCTAGCTAAACTGCAACTCTAAGAGCCGGTAATTTTACTTCTAGGGGAAGTACGGTTTTGGAGCCATAAACAAAACTACGAACCGTAGTTCTGTATGCCCATAAAGCCTCAGGAAGTCACTCATGCCAATCTCTTTTGTGTTTAGACACTTCTTTCTTCAGAATGTTACCCAAAACCTTATTAAAGGCTTTTGCTTGTCCATTAGATGATGGGTTATAACTTGTAGAGAATCCATGCCGGAACTTATATTTTTCAGTTAATTTCACGAGTGGTGCACATTTGAAGTAAAGGGTAATATCAAAGATAAATCATTGAAAGAATTCCAAACCAACAAATAATGAGATTTTTAATAAAATTTGCAACGCCCTTCACCCTTACTTGGGTTAGTGGCATTTTTTCGACCCATTTTGAGAAATAGTCGGTCCCAGCCAAAACATACTTATGCAGTCTTGATGAAGATGACTTAAAAGGACCAACTACATCCAATCTCTATGTTTCAAATGTCCATGATAACATGGTTCTTGAAGTGGTTGATCATGTGACATTTGATAAGAAAATAAATCAAGTTGGCTTTATTGCCTAACCCTGCAAAATCCTATGCATCTTTTACTAGGGTAGATTCAATAATAGCCCAACCTTTTAATTTGGGAAGCAAGTTTACGGCCAGTTTGGTGTGCACCATATGTTCCAGCATGAGTTTCTTGAAGAGCATGAGCGGCTTCTTCTTTTGAGAGACATCTTAGAAGAACTCAGTCGAAAGATCTTTTATATAAAGTGTTATTCAAGTAAATCTAAGGGCTCGACGTCTTAAGTGCAACTTTCTTCTCAGGATGGATCGACAAAATTTTGTGGATGAGAAAGTTAAAAAAGGTTAACGCCAATTGGTATCCTCTTTGATTTCCAAGACAGTTACCACATTTATATTTTCCACTTCTTCGTTCTTGCTTAGGGCTAGGGATAGAAAATAACGTTCCCTAACTGTAATTTGTACATCTCTATGCTCAGGCAAGGTCAAAGATGCTGCTAAGTTTTTCAAAGTATTTGCTTTGTCATTTTCTGACCTTGGTATGTGGTTAATTTGTATGTCTTGGAACTGAGACATTAATTGCCTTGCTCTTTGAGGGTAAGACACCAAATTTTCATTCTTGACCTCATATTGGTTATTTAGTTGTTCAACAACTAGCTGAGAGTCCCCAAATGCTTTAATACAATCAATGTGCATTTCAAGTGCAACTTCTAAACCAATGATCAACGCCTCATATTCAGCCACATTGTTTGAGCAAAGAGATAGAAGAGAAAATGAATAAGGTAATAGTCCTTCTGATGGTGTCACAAGCATAATTCCTATCCCGCTCCTTTTCTTCTTAATGCCCCCTCAAAATACAGTTCCCATAACAAGGTATTAGTAGTGAAGACTTTCTCATCGGGGAGATCGTCTTGAATTTCATTATCATCAGGGACTGGGTGAGCAGGTAGGAAGTCAACCAGTGCTTGTCCTTTAATTGCTTTTCGAGAGACATAAGTAATGTCAAATTCTGTCAAGAGTAAAGACCATTTGGCCAATCATCCTGACAAAAAAGGATTAGACATTAAATATGTCAATGGATCGGCTCTTGAAATTAATGTCACTGGGTGAGAGCAAATGATGCCTTAACTTTTGTACTACAAAAATCAAAGCCAAACAAGTTTTCTCTATTGGAGAGTAATTGTGTTCAGCTCCAACAAGCACTCGGCTAAGATAGTAAGTAGTGCTTCCAGAGACCTTTCTAGAGTTGCGATGTATAAGATCAACGGCTTTCTTTTAATCGGAGCCATCAATACTGGCATCAGGCTTGGACAAGTATTCCTTGATACTTTCCAGTGCATTTTGACATGCATGCTTCCACACAAATGGTACGCCTTTCTTCATTAGTCTTGTAAATGGCTGACATCTTCCAGATAGATTTGATATAAATCTTTTTATGTAAGTCAATCTTCCTTGAAGTCTACGTAGTTCTCGCAATTTGTGAGGTGGAGGTATTGCCATGATTACTTTGATTTTTGTGGGATCGATTTCAATTCCTCGGTGTCTAACAATAAAACCCAAGAAATTTTTCAGAAGGCACCCCAAATGCACATTTTAAGGGGTTCGTTTTCGATTGATGCTCTCGGAGTTTGTCAATGCACATTCACAGGGTGAGAGCAAATGTTGCCTTAACTTTTGTAGTACAAAAATCAAAGCCAAACAAGTTTTCTCTGTTGGAGAGTAATTGTGTTCAGCTCCAACAAGCACTCAGCTAAGATAGTACAGTGCATTTTCTTTTTCATTCTCATTATTTTGGGCAAGTAGTGCTCTCCCAGAGACCTTTCTAGAGTTGCGATGTATAAGATCAACGGCTTTCTTTTAATAGGAGCCATCAATACTGGAGGCTTGGACAAGTATTCCTTGATACTTTCCGGTGCATTTTGACATGCATGCTTCCACACAAATGGTACACCTTTCTTCATTAGTCTTGTAAATGGCTGACATCTTCCAGATAGATTTGATATAAATCTTTTTATGTAAGTCAATCTTCCTTGAAGTCCACGTAGTTCTCACAATTTGTGAGGTGGAGGCATTGCCATGATTACTTTGTTTTTTGTGGGATCGATTTCAATTCCTCGGTATCTAAGAATAAATCCAAGAAAATTTTCAGAAGGCACCCCAAATCTACATTGTTAAGAGGTTCATTTTCAATTGATACTCTATCTTGAGGAACAATTTTTCAAAAATCATTCAAATAATTTTCTCCTTTTTTTTGTCTTGACAACCAAATCATCAACATAACACTCAACGATGTTATGAAGGATTTCATTGAAAGTATGATTGCCATGGCTCTTTGATAAGTTGTTCCAGCATTTTTTAATCCAAAAGGCATTACTGTGTAACAATAAATGCTTTTTGGAGTGCGAAAAGTTGTGAGCTCTTCGTCTTCAAGTGCCATCTTTATTTGATTATAGCCAGAAAATCCATCCATAAAAAATAATGCACCAAATCCAATTGTAGCATCAACCAACAATTCGGTGATTAGAAGTGAAAATTCATCTTTGGGACATGAATCATTAAGATCTCTAAAATCAATACAGATGCGTACTTGCTCATTTTTGAGTCGCTGGCATGATGTTTTCTAGCCAAGTCGAATACTAGACCATACAAATGAAACCAACTTCTACCAATTTGTCCACCTCAACTTCAATATGTACAATAATTCATGTCTGAATCGATATTGGCCTTGTTTAATCGGGCATTTATTGTCTGAAACTTCTAGTCAATGGACAGCTATTTTTGGGTCTAACCCAGGCATATCTTGATAACCCAATGCAAACACATCTTGATATTCCCGAAGAAGGGTTTTGTACTCGAAGATGGATTTAGGGCTTTCAGTAGTTCCAAGGTTAAGTTCTCTCGATTCATTCACTATGGCTTGACCACCACCTTCGAGTTGAGATAGAGCTGGTTAAACATTTTGAATGAACTCTTCACAAAACCCTGCTACTTTGGCAGTAAGTACTCTAACACAACACCAAACAAGTAAAAGGCTCATCATTTTTTTTTTGTTTAACAGAAGTGATAATGGTACAACCCCAACTGGTGGGACAAACACTGGCATTATACTAGACTTCAACTCACAACTATGAGACTTGAACCCGGATCTCTTGATCTTGGGGCCTCAACCTTGGTTGTTTTCACTATTAGACCTAGGCCTCTTTTCAAGTCAAGGGCTTGTTTATAACATAATTGTAGGCGAATTCATGAAATTGCAAGCAAAGATCTCAACTTGACGCTGAACATCATAAAAACATTTTCTTTCCTATTCACCGTAATTGACTCGTTCCAGTGTTCTATACAATATAAAGAAAAGTCTCAATTAAATACTATAACTCAATAACTAATTTTGAAAAACATAAAATTTATGAACCATTTAAAAAACAGAACAACAAATTTTTTTTGTTGCTTATTCATCAAGAAAGATACATTGCATCTACCTAATCATAGTTGTTCATCTCACGTTAACGAATGCAATCAATAATTAGCTCAATTCACCTGATGAATGCCGCACTGTTCGCATGTGAAACAAGGAACATAAGTAACTGTACTCCCAGTATCCACTATCAACGCAAATTTCTGCAGTGGTGTGTCGATCCAAAACCTTGTCGTATAATACCTGCATCATAAACCTATAAACTATACAAATTCTATATATAATTATAACTGATGAGTCCTAAAAATATTACCCAATAGCTCACAGACACGTGGCCAGTCTGTCAAAACTGTCAAGACCTTCATAGGCCCAATAATTATTCTTAAACCCATGAACCAATCAATCCCATCCTAGAAGACTATAAATAGTAATTTGAAAGGTAAAATACAGGATTCAGAACTTCATTCTCTCAACTCCACACTTTACCTCTTCAAGCTTTCATTTCACTCTCAATTCTTTTTTTATCACTAATTCTGACTTTAGTGTCGGAACTTCCCTAGGAGACATAGCCCCGTCGCTTTTTGGTTGTCGCAGGGTATCATTTTGTGGGTTTGATGCGTGTCAATACCTTTTCTTTGGAGTATTTTTGTAATTAGATTTTGGATTTTAATTTTTATACTTTGGTGCAAACATTCTTGACGCATCAACATTTGGCTCCGTCTGTGGGAAACAAACAAGAAGCCATCTTGAGACCTTACCTATGGCTCCCAACACGCGCAACACCCACCGCCACAATCCAGATAGATGGAAAGAGGTTATATCACAACACCTATCAAATGGGTCAATTTAGAATATTTGATCGATTGGAAGGGCAAGCCAGGGATCCCAGTCCCCAAGCTAATGAAAGAGATACAATGATACAATTTCTAATGGCAACAAAATGCCATGTTGAATGAGCTCCTCATGAAACATCAACATGAGTAACAAGGTGGTGAAGGTGGAGGAGAATATTCGCTTAACTCAGGTGGCAACCTCCGGGTTGGCCACTCTACACGTCATAGCCCTTTGGATGAAAGACATTCTCATGAAATCTATAGGGAGAATCAAGGAGGAAGGGACGTAACTCCAGTCGGATCCGCCTGACAAGAAAGTGAAGGCCGGTCTGCTCGGCATGAGTCTAGAAGAGAATCCTCCTCCAGACCAAGTGAAGCCAAGACTGAAGAGCCCAAGCGAGGCGACCTCTGTAGCAAGGGAAAGGGAAAGGGAAAGACCTCGTGAAAGGGATCAAATGTTGGATCGCATAGCCGAGCGAGAAGAAGAGCTAAAAAAAAAGTTGGTGAAGCTCTAAGCTCGGGTAGACAAGATGGATGACAAGGAAGGAATAGCTGGAAGATAAAAGTACTCCTTGCCATTCACTGATGAAATAATGCAAGAACCCTCGAACTTCCAAGGCATTGGAAAACACCTCATTTTGACTCTTACGTTAAAAGTTCGGATCTGTGGGAGCACCTTGAAGCTTATCGAGCCAAAATGTGTCTGCAAGGTGCTAGATGATGCTATTCTGTATAGAGGGTTCCCCAGAACCCTCAAGGGCACAGCTTCAGATTGGTTCAGAGGATATAAAAAAAGGGACATAAGAATTTTTGATCAATTTGTTGACCTCTTCTTGAAAAAATTTGGGATCCAAAAGAGGATTCCAAAGACAAGAACTCACTTGCTTACTCTTAAGCAAAGGCTGGAAGAATTCCTTCTCGACTACGTGGATTAGTTCAAGAAGAAATTTATTGAGATTCAAGGACCTACAAACGATATGCAAATCATGGCATTCCAAAGTGGGGTTAAATCTAGAAAGTTCTCATTTGATCTTAATTTGAGGTCACCCTCCAATCTCAATGAACTTTTCTGTAGGGCCGAAGAGTTTGCCTAAGAAAATGAAGGGGAGAGGAGAAAAAAGAGAGTCTGGGAATGAAAATGGGAGTCTCTTATAGCAAATGGAGGGATTAGTGGAGCAGAACCTCCAAAGAAGGTTAGTGTGAGGGATAGGTTATCCGTAACCGTTCCTCATAGGAGGAGTCCCGACCCTCCTAGAGTTTATACCCCACTCAATACACAACTTTCATGCATTTTGGCTATCATAGAGAAAGAGCCCTTTGTCAAGTGGCCTAGGCCTATGAGGAGTGACCCAGAGTGGCGCAACAAGAACAAATGGTGCTATTTTCACAAAGATCATGGGCATGATACAAATGATTGTATTTCCCTAAAAAATTTGATTGAAGACTTGATAAGAGGGCTTACCTTAAGCAATTCATCCAAGGGATAGACAGAGGAAGATCACCTCAACACCAAACACAAAACCCGAACAAAGGAGATCGAGGTCTGCCTCGAGGAGAAAGAGTGGCAAGGGTAGACAACCAAGGGAGAATCATCATTCATACTATCTCTAAGGGGGCAACAAGTATGGCGACTCTACATCATCCTGCAAGACCTATGCTCGTCAAATCAACTTGGTCCAATCCAGTATGAAGAGACCTAAGTTGTGCCAAGACATAATATTCATCGTAGAGGAGGCAGCTCAGGTGATTTACCCTCATAACGATCCCTTGGTTGAGACCTTGCCTGTTGCAAACTGTGATGTGAAGAGAACCTTGATTGACAATGGAAGTTCCACGGACATTCTTTTTTATGAAACCTTCAAACAAATGAAATTAGAGGAAAAAGACTTGAAACCCGTGACTTCACCCCTGGTTGGTTTTGCTGGAGAAGTTGTTGAACCCCTTGGATACATTACTCATCCTATTATGTTTGGTACACCCTCTGAAGTTGTTCAACTCATGATTGATTTTGTAGTCGCCAAGGCCTCTTCGCCTTTTAACATCATTATTGACAGACCTACGATTGAAGCAGTTGTTGCTATCCCTTCCTCTAACCACATGAAGATGAAATTCCCAACGAAAAATAAAGTACAGGCGAAATAAAGGGAGATCAAGTGGCAGTGAAGCAGTGCTACATAACTTCATTGAAATTGAAAGGTAAGGAGGTTGTTCCTAGTTGCAATGTTCAACTCTTGGAAAAAGAGAAACTCTACCCAAAGGGAGAACCCGTTGAAAAACTTGAAAATGTGCTCTTAGGTGAAAATGATCCTTGCAAAGTCGTGAAAGTGGGAAAGTTCCTCCCGGGGGATGTCAAGGAAGACCTCATTTCTTTGCTTCGGGAATTCAAAGATCTCTTTGCTTGGGGAATTCAAAGATCTCTTTGCTTGGGATCCTTCGGACATGCCAGGGATTGACCCG
Source organism: Cinchona pubescens (assembly GCA_025175665.1). NCBI lineage: Eukaryota > Viridiplantae > Streptophyta > Magnoliopsida > Gentianales > Rubiaceae > Cinchona > Cinchona pubescens. The sequence continues at coordinate 453,307 of JANKKI010000338.1, forward strand.
ACATTGCCATGCATTCTCTTGATATAGATCCAAGTTTTAAACCCGTCATCCAAAAGAAAAGAAATTTTGGAAGGAAAAGAAGCCAAGCGGTAGAGGTGGAAGTAGACAAACTCTTGGATGCCAAGATCATAGAAGAAATTCAATATCCCGAATGGCTAAGTAATATGGTCTTGGTTCTGTCTAAACCAGGGGCTAAGTGGAGGATATGTGTGGATTTCACAAGCTTGAACAAGACTTGCCCTAAAGATTGCTATCCTATACCCCGCATAGATACCGTGGTAAACTCCACCTCCGGGTGTGAAGTTATGTCTTTGTTGGATGCATACAAAGGGTATTACCAAATCCTTTTGAATCGCAAGGATAGGGGAAAGACCGCCTTCATCATCGACTCCGGTATTTATTGTTTCCGAATAATGCCTTTTGGCTTGAAAAATGCCAGAACCACTTATCAAAAGATGGTGGATAGAATGTTTTCCAATCAATTGGGCAGAAATATGGAAGCTTACATAGATGACATGCTTGTCAAAAGTAAGTTGAAAGAAGATCATGTGGATGACCTCTAGGAAACCTTCACTACTATGAGAAAGTTCAAGATGAGGCTAAATCCAGAAAAATGTGCTTTTCTGTCTCTAGGGATAAATTTTTAGGATTCATGCTGACTCAAAGAAGTATTGAAATTAACAAGTATTCCTGAAAAGATCAAGGCCGTTCAAGATATGGAACCTCCCAGGGGAATCAAGGAAGTGCAAAGACTTATGGGGCGACTTGCTGCATTAAGTCATTTCTTATCCAAGTTCGGAGATAGAAATTTGCCTTTTTTCAAAGCTTTAAGAAATTCCAAGAATTTTCAATGGATAGAGCAATGCCAAAAATCATTTGAGGAGTTAAAAGAATACTTAGCTTCTCCCCCGCTCCTAACTAAGCCCGAACCCGGAGAGATCCTCTACTTATATTTGGCTTGTTCATCCGCGGTGATGTGCGTCGTTCTTATCAAAGAAGTAGATAAGGTCCAAAAGCCGGTATACTATGTGAGTAAAGTGGAAAACGACCTAGAAACGCAGTATCCTACCATTGAAAGATTGGCTTTAGCCTTGGTGGTGGTAGCGAGAAAGCTCAGGCCCTACTTCTTGAGTCATCCAATTGTAGTTCTTACCAATCACCAACTCAAGTCTATCCTCTTGAAGCCCAAAGTCAATCGGGGAGGTTGGTAAAATGGGCCATCGAGCTAAGTGAGTATGACATCTGTGAACCAAACAAGTAACAATGGAGCCGAGTATGAAGCCTTAGTCTGCAGACTTAGGCTAGCCAAAGAATTGAAGGCTAGAAACTTATTGGTAAATATGGACTCAAACCTTGTAGTTCAACAAGTTAAAGGAGAGTATGAAGCAAGGGAGCCATCCTTATAATTTTACGTAAGCAAGGCGAAGGACTTGATCTCACACTCTGAAAAATTTGACATAGTCCATGTCAGTCGAGATGAAAACAAGGAAGCAGGCGCCCCTCAAAATTTGCAAGCTTAGTGCATTCCAATATGTTGAAGGAATTTTTCTTGGAGGTTCTAAAGGAAAGAAGTATAGACCATGGGGAGGTCATGGATAACGAGTCATCTCCAAATTAGATAACTCCAATCCTTCAATACTTGAAAGATACAAAGTTGCCCAACGATAAAATCATCTTGGCTCAAAGGGTAGAAAAAAGGTCGACCTTGGAAGTACTTGCTCATTGATGAAACTTTGTATCGAAGATCTTATTCGATGACTAAATCCAAGTGACACTCAATTGCTTTAGTCGAAGTGCATGAGGGGATTTGCGGACACCATGTAGGAGGAAGAGCTTTAGTGCAAAAGGTGCAAAGGCAAGATTATATTATTGGCCAAGAATGTTAGATGATGCCATGAATTATGTGCAAAAATGTGATAAGTGCCAATTTCACTCCAACCAACCTCGCCATCCGGCCGAACAACTTACTCCACTTCTCAGAGACAGCCCTTTGCTCAGTGCCCTCAAGATATCTTGGGTCATTTTCCAATAGCACTGGCGAAAAAGAAGTTTGTAGTGGTAACCATTCTCTATTTTACTAGATGTGTATAAGTAGCAGTCCTTCACTGCTTCTTGATCTCGAAGAATACCATCTTAGCTCAAATTTTTGGTCTGTCTCTTATACACATCTAGATGTGTATAAGAGACAGCTTCACCTCAGGACAATGGCTTGCAATTTCAAGGAGCACCCTTCAAAAAGTTTTGCCAAGACTTGGGTATAGAATAATGTTTCTCCTCAGTGAGCCATCCTCAAAGCAATGGCTTGGTTGAAGTGAATAATCGCACCATTCTTGAGGGCATTAAGAAGAGGCTTGATGATGCAAAAGGTAAATAGGTTGAAGAGATCCCAAGTGTTTTGTGGTCATACCGCACCACCTACAAAAATTCTATCGGAGATACTCCTTTCAACCTCACTTATGGGACTGAAGTGCTTATATCTGTGGAAATTGGTATGTCGGGTTTTCGTGTTTACAACTTCAACATGGAGAAAATTGAAGAAGGGTTCAGGTCTAACCTCGACTTACTTGAAGAAGAAAGGGATAAGCGTACTTCAAAATGCAAGAAGACAAGCAAAGGGTTGTTCGCTACTACAACCGGCAAGTTCGAGGTAGGAGATTCCGAATAGGAGATTGGGTTACAAGAAAGGTGGAGGTGAGCCAACCCCAAACTTCTGAAAAGCTCTCGGCAACATCTAGAGTGGGAAGGTCCTTACAAGGTAGTTGAAACATACTCTAATGGTGTCTATAAGTTGAAGACCGACGATGGGAAGCTCACACCTCGCACTTGGAATGCCCAACACTTGAAAAAAATCTATTTTTAAACTTTCTTTATTTTGCCTATGTTTTTTTTTTTTTTTTTGAAATTCTCTAAGCAAAGAGACACCTTCCGAGATGAAACAAGCTTGTGCAACTTGTAAATATTTTCTTTTTCTATTACTGAAAATTTCTAAGTCTTTTGCTATTACTGAAAATTTCTAAGTCTTTTGCCTACATAATGGCTCATTATTTTCAGAATAGCGGTCCTCTGCTCCACCCAGCCTCCAAGTGCAAAACCATGACTCTCTAAGGTCACTTATTCCCTCCGGGAAGCATACTCTAGGATACCATGACTCTCCGGGGTCACTTACTCCCTCGGGGGAACAAAATTAAAGACCACTCTCCAAAGTTGGCATAACCCTTTCGAGGACAAAAATAAGCTTATCCACTTGGACAAGTAGTTCCTTGGTTAAGTAGGCTCAAAGAACAACCATATCCCTTCCCGGGGTGAGAAGAAAAATTTTCCTTGGAAGAATTGCTCCTAAAGTAATCTTAGTACCAACACTAAGTTTTTACTTAGGAGTTTTATGCCTAGGATGACCCCTCCGGGGGTGAAAATAAATTTATTATTGGAAAAGTAATTCTTTGGTTAAGTAGGCTCAAAAGAGCAACCATAGCCCTTCTGGGGGAGAGAAGAAAAATTTTACCAGGAGAATTTCTCTTAAAGTAATCTTGGTACCAACACTAAGGTTTTACTTAGGATTTTTATGCCTAGGATGGCCCTTTCGGTGGCGAAAATAAACTTTTCCATGGAAAAGTAATTCCTTGGTTAAGTAAAGTCAAAAAAGCAACCATAGTCCTTCCGAAGACTAGAGTAAAATTTTTCCTAGGAGATTCCTACCTAAGAAAACCTTACTAACAACACTAAGGCTTTACTTGGAAGATTTGTGCCTAGGACGCGCTTGACCTTCTGAGGGCGAGAAGTTTTTGGCTCAAGCATAGCGATAAAAGCTCAAACTCACAAATTGAATCATTTGAAAAATATTCAAGTATCTCGGGGGTAAAGGAGTATGTGGAAATGTTTGAAGAAAAATAAAAGCACAAACTATCGAAAGAAAACCGCGATAGCATATAAACAAAGGAAAGACATAATTTAGGTGGAGTTGGAACAAGGAAAGGCCCCAACTCAAAGCCAAGCAGCAAACGCAAGTAAAATAGTAAGGAAAACAAGTAACATAATACTAGGCGAAGATGGAGCCCATACATATAAGAGACCCAAGTTCTAAGTCTCTAAAGAAGTAAAATAGCTAAGAAAAAGACTAAACTAAGTTGTTCCATTCTTAGGGAAAACCCCCAAAGAGTTAAGGTGAAGAGGGGTAGAAGGAACACGGCCTTGAAGCAAGTCTTCAATAACCAAGCTTGGATACTTCTTCTTCACATAAGATAGAGCTCAATCATAACTCTCGTCGCAAAAATACCCCATGCTACGGTCTTCTACCAAATCCTCAAACTCGGGGCTAGCGCGATAGTCTGCAAAATGCTTTTCCATGCGATCCCTATAGTCTTGAGAATCAAGAAACTCCAAGATGGCGGAATCTTTACTCTTCTCTTCCAGGGATTTAAGCTCCTTATTGTGCAACACGCAAAACTTGTTTACCTCTCTCTTATGAGATGTTTGAATCTCATTAACCTCATTTTTATGAGAGGCTTGAAGCTCTTGGTTCTCTTTCCTCAATTTGGCGATCTATTGGAGGTTCTCTTGATTGTGTTTAGATGCAACACACATAGCTTGGAAGTGTTTTTCTTTTGCTTCTTCGGACTTTTTAAGCTTAGCCTCCAAAGCCGAAATTTGAGAAAGATGGTATTCTTGAGCTTTGTTCAAGTGGTAGTAAAGATCGCCAATCTAAAAATCATGAGGACAGAACGATGTTATCCATAAGTATAATAAAAATACTTAGTCATTTTATGAAAATGGCTAATAAAGAAGGAGCAATTTACTTGAGCAATATGTTTAAGCATGGCGTCAGCATCGGCGACACAAGTAGAGCTCAAGGATTTGCCGACTCTATTCTTCCGCGACTTGGGCAATGCTAGTGCTTCTACCAATGGGCGGCTCACTTCTTCCAAAGAGAAATCCTCATAAACCTCCCAAGAATGAGTATAGATCATGTGGGAAGAATTAGCGACCTCAACCCGTGAGAGAACCTGTTCTTGAGGCGGATTTGAATCAAGACTTAGTAGGATTTAAGTTTTTTTAGTAGAAGCCAGATACTTGAGCCAATGCACTGTCTGAGTAGCCTCTTCAGAAGGCATTGCCTTCTTTTTAGGTGAAGATGGTGCAAGAGCTTTTGTGCTGGCCTCTTTGGCCCCAAGATCCCAAAGGTAGATTTCTTGGGAGCTTGAGATGAGCCTTCATCCCTTGCCTGTCTCTTCTTCAAAACGCGCTCACAAATGGTATCCTTCAAAGCATCTACTACAAGATCAAGATAAGAACAAATTAAGCTCAAGTTGAATATTAATACAAGAAGAAGATTAGAAAAAATTTCTGCAAAAAATACTAAGTAAAATGCAGATGCATGGCAACCTAGAGGGACAAGAGGATCAAGATTGACCTGGCTCAACCCCGCCGATACCAACAATTGTTCATCAACCACTTTTTACCAAGCAAGTGGTTCGGCCTCCATAAGCATAGCAAGATTCCCTCTCTCGCGACCACTAAGTCTCTTAGCTTGTTGATCTTTGAAACCATTAAATTATAGCTCCAAGTGGAAAAATTCCATTCGGACAACCGTTGGATAAAAAAGTAATGACTTCTCCAATCAACTAGCTTGGGGTAACCTTCTTCGGGCAATTTTTTGTTAGACTGCCAACTAAAGATGTATTCCACTCCACTCGGCGCAAGCCGAAAAAACTCCTTAAAGGTGCCTATTGAAGGTTTTACCCCAAGAATGGCACAAGTGATCAAATATGCATTAATGTTGCGGATGGATTTGGCATGGTAATTTTCCAAGCCCCACTTGGTAATGCTCCAATACCTTGTGAAAAACAACCGCAATGGGAGTCTCAATCCTGCTTCTAGTTGCGCCAAATACACGAACACATATCCGGAAGAGTTTATGCAAGGTCTATGGTGAACTTTCACCTTGTAAAAATTAGGAATGTGATATTTTCTCCATCCATTTCCTAATCAACTCCAAATCGACAAGCGAATGAGACAATTGAGAGTACACAAACGCGGGGTCAATAATATCACGCTTAACTTTCTTTTTTTCTTCATGCTTGGGAGAATCTTTGATCTTTGTCCTCTTGGATGAGAAGGAACGACAACCTTGTCACTAGAAGACTCATGCTCATGTTGAGATAAATCTTCTTCACTAGAATTTTCCCGCTCAAGGTGATGATCTCTAGCCCGATGCACTTGAGGATATCCCAATGGCACAATTGTAGATGGACCGGTAGTTCTACTCATATTCATCCTCACCGGAGAAGATGAAGTGCCACCAATCAAAGGTCTACACGCAAACATACTTTGCCGAAATTCTCTTGGTTTTGGTCTCATATCAAGGTCATCCTGAAGAAAATCCAAGTCTTAAGGTTCATGTAACGGGCTAACCGCTTTACTCAGAATCTCACCCCACTCATCAAAATCATGCTCAAGTATGTCCAAAGCCTTAGTCAAATGATATTCCCCACAAACGTCATCCATATTCGAGATATTGCATGGTTCACCAACAACTTGTTCTTGAGTGTACGTAGATCCGTTAGCATCTCTTCCTGCGCACAACCAATTTCAACGTCATTGGCAACCCCATGAGGATTTAAGTCATCAACAATAGTATTATCCAAATTTTGGATAATATTCCCTCTATCTTGTGCTAATTTTGGCACTTTCTCAAAATCATCAATATCACGTCCCTAGGCACAATTAAGTTCATCATCATCATCAACTATGTCTGTGGTGTTAGAATCAATTGAATGAAATTGGTTATCACTATGAGACATCATTTTTTCTTGCCATTTTTACATTTGCCTTTCTTATCTTTGATTTGTGTGGGTAAAGCTACAACTAAGTTCATTTCAAGTCCTTTCGACGATGAATTTTTCCTCTTCATAGTAGAACAAGATGTAGCAGTCACTTCGACATCTTCTCGGGCAGCTGCACCATTGACGCTGGCATCTAGTTCAGTAGCTGCAGTAGTGGTGTCAACAAGACTTCAGACGGCGACAGGGATAATGGCAGTTTTTCCAATGACCGTTGCATCAACGGTGCATTTTGAAGATGCAGCAGCATATCTATCGACAGCAACATCTTTGGAGGCGGTCTGTGGAGATGCCAAAGTGTGTACAGCAATGATATCCAGCTTATGGCTGGACTTATCAGCTGCAGGTTCATCAATTTGAGCAGCAGCAGCTGTGTCATCAGAATTTTAGGTTGCAACTACCAAAATGGCAGTTTCTCCAGCAGCAGCTTATAGCATCAACAGCACTTCCTGGAGCTGTCACAGATCTTCTATGGAAACATCCCAAGTGGTAGTATCATCAATAGGATTCCTTAAATCGACATTGGAATAACAGCAAACTCCTTAGCAGCCGTAATACCGATATTTCCATCTATTGCGTCAACAGGAGCAACGAGGTGTTGGGTTTTACACCAGAGAGGAGCGGTTGGTAAAGCTGAAGTTCCACTTGCTGCAGCTGAGGGGAGAAAATTCGAAAAAAAGCTCGAGCCATCGGGCCCCTTCGTTGTTACGTGTTGGGACTGTTCTTCAGCAGCTGCATTTTCTCCTTCAATTTTGGCACCTCAATCGTGTGATTGAAGTATCCTTAAGGGGGTTATGATGAGGGGGATGTACAACTAGCCTATCACCTTCTTTTCTTTTCTTTTCTTTTCTTTTCTCTTTCTTTCTTTCTCTTCTTTCTTCTTCCTCCTCTTTTTATTTCTCTCCATCTTGCCATCAACAACCATTTCTAAGCCAAATAGATCCTTGTCAAGTTCAACGTCACCCGAAATCTCGTCATGGATTAAATCATAGATCTACTTCATCTTTAAGTTTAGAATTCACAAAAGTGATGAATACGCATGTTCAAACAAGTGCACATGAGGTGTTTGATGAAATGCCCAAGAGAAAATGAAGAGAGAGAAATAAAAGAAAAGTGCAAGGTGTACTTACTTGGTCCAAAAACGGAGAAAAATGCAAAACAATGTTGATATCTTGTATGTAGGTTTGGATCTTAAGAATAATAGAGAAGAGTGGAATGTTGGAGTTTGGATGTAGAGGATTTAAGGGTGAAGGGTTTTAAGAGATGTGCAAAATATTAAGTACGTGGGTAAGGGTGGAGTGTTTGAAGGTAGAGTGTTGGGTTTTGGCGTAAGGGTGGAGTGATAAAGGTGGAGTGTTTTAAGGTGGAGAGTTAAGTGATGGGTGTAGGGGTGAGGGTGGAGTGTTGGATTTTGGCGTAAGGGTGGAGTGTTAAAGGTTGAGTGTTGGTGTAAAGGTGGAGCTTTGAATAAAAAATATTTATTTTGAGATACTAAGTATAAGTATATTACCAAAGCTCAAAAATGAGCAAATGAGTACCACTATTCACCTTTATGGAGTTATTTTGTGCAAGTACTAAAGGGGTTGGAGGTCAATATTTCTCCCCAAGAATAAAATTCAAAATTTTGAATTTTTGGTTCCAGCCAAAATCTTATTGACTCCGACATCCAAAAAAAAAAAAAAAAAAAAAAAATTTGGCTCCATTCAAGACAAAAGTCTGAGATTATCGTACTACTCTCAACCCGTGCAAACTCGACTTGAGAGTGGGGGGGTAAGTGATGAGGCCTAAAATTATTATACAATAGCTCACGGACACATGGCCAGTCGATTAAAGCTGCCAAGACCTTCATGGGCCCAATAATTATTCCTAAACCCATCTTAGAAGAGTATAAATAGTAATTTGGAAGGTAAAATACAGGATTCAGAACTTCATTCTCTCAACTACACACTTTACCACTTCAAACTTTCATTTCACTCTTAATTCTTTTTTTATCACCAATTCTGACTTGAGCGTCGAAACTTCCCCCGGAAGACATAGCCCCATCGCTCTTTTTGTTGTAGCAGGTTATCATTTCGTGGGTTTGACACGTGTTAATACCTTTGCTTTGGAGTATTTTTGTAATTAGATTTTGGACTTTAATTTTTATACTTTGGTGCGAAAATTTTTTACGCATCAACAATAAAATTCGGAAGTCAACGAGATCGCGGAGGTGAATCAAATACAGTGACCCATGTGTATAGGAGATCATTGTGGTGAGGCATGTGAGCATTCGGGCGGCGGCTATGAAGGTGGTGACGGGTGAGGTTGAAGAAGAAGGTGCCTAACGAACGAAATGTAGGCCTTGCAACGTTGGTGAGTACGAACTGAAGAAGGAAGGCTTAACGTGTGTGTTTTGTTTGTTAGATTCAGATTTCGTTTGAGTGGGGTTGGACTTGGATTAGATTTAAATATGGAATAAATTTGCATTTTCACTTGTCCATTTGGTTTCTTCTTTGGTTTTTTCCAAGGTCTTTACTCGACTTTACACCCTTAATTTCTACCCGATTCTCACTGTTAACTTATACTCGACTCTCACTTTAAATCATATACTTTTTATTGGACATATTGCATCCTGAACTCTCAGCTTTATTCAATTTTATTCTAATTTTTAATGCCATTACCAATGTTAACGGATATTAAGTAAATGCACATCATGCACACAGATATTAAGTGCATATTACGTACTTGTTTAAAAGCGTATTATGGAAGTAGTCATGACTAATTCGACTTTGTACTGCTTAACTTATGATCAATTCTCACATTGCATTCCCAATTCTAAATTTTAGATATACTGCACCCTTAACTCTTAAATTAGTCCAACTTTTGCCCAATTTTTAATAGTGTTCAAAAATTTGACTAATGTTCCACTTTAGATGCGTGGTGTTAACTTTTATAATGATAATAAAAAAAATGGAATGAAATGTATAAATTTGAGAATTTAGGGAGCAATATGTTTAAGAAAAGTATAGGATGCAAAGTGAGAATTGGATACAAGTTATGGGGTACAAAGTAGAATAAGCCCTTTTTTTCTGACATGAATTTGCCTAAAGGGTTCAACAATAAGAAGTGATAATTTATAAATATGACGCAAAGGCTTAAACAAATAGGGTTGAGAATTTGTTATTTGATTGATTAATCGATCAATAAAATTGATTAAAATTTGAAAAATGATTCTAAAAGTTTTAACCAGGTTCGATTTCAAATTCCATTTAATAGAAAATTCAACTAACTTAATTCGAATTTGGTAATCAGTTTGAATTTGATTAACTAAATTGAACTTGGGCTAGTAAGACCCTTGACGTTTGGTTAAATTTTTGTATACAAAAATATATTTCTAAAATAAAATTTTTCTAATTCTGTTTAATTTTTCACCATTTACTTTTTTAATGTGTGTGGCTTTTATTAATTATTCTAATAAAAATATAAAAAAAATTATGCTATGCAATTTATTTTAATAACTAACAATATAATTATGCATAGTAAACTATAATATTATGTAAGTTGCAAGTATTGATATTCTACATATTATAAACTTACGTAATGTGATTTATCGGTCACAATTTAGATGCTAACAATAAAAACAGTTATTATAGTCACTATTATATAAAAATATAATAATGTATGGATAAAGTTAAAAATTAAAGATAAATTAAAATATTTTATCTTTAAAATACATCTAAAGCTATATATATATATATATATATATATATATATATATATATATATATATTCAACTGTTGAATTCGGTAATCTATTAATCGAATTCAGAAAATCTCATTTTACTTTCAATTTCATTAACCTAATTTCTGAATTTGGCTAACCAATTTCTGATCGAAATAAAAAAAAAATAGAATTAACTAAATTTATTAACTGAATTAAAATCAAAATCGATTTCAAATTTAATTAACTGAATAATTTCTCACCCCTACAAAACAAACAAGAATTGACATTTCATGCACCGAGTACACAATTCATCTACTAGACTTGCTCAACACATCTCATTGGGTTGTGAAAAAACGACCAAGTATCTAGTCCATTTATATTAGGTACATACCTATAGGGATGTTCTTCAGTCGATTTTAAAGATTTTTTATTAGAACCTTTTGTATCGGTTTTTAAAATGTTAAACAAAAACAAAACTTTTATGCAAAAAACTGACCACAAGGTTTGCACTCGTTTGAGTTAGTTTAGTCAATTCACATGATTATTATATTCCTTACATTATGTCTAGGGTCCATATTAGTCCACAATAGCTTATTTTAAACTAGTTATAGTACAATACTTCAAGTATTTGGACAAAAACGATCAAATAGATATTGCAAATGTCATTATATATATATATATATATATATATATATATATATATGTGTGTGTGCACATGCACACTTGCACATACTTACTCTAGTGTCTGTATATATTATTACTATACACAAACTCATTTATCAATGATCATTTATAACATTCACTTATTTAATCGAATTTTGAATAAAATATAATATAATAAAGGGGTAATTAGGAATTTGTTTCATCTTTATTTTTGAATCTTAAAATGGATCAAATTCTTTCCCTCTAATAATAGTAAGTGATTTATTTGATCTTCCATTGAATACAAAGAAAGTAATATTTTCACCACACACAAACACGTGAATATATATATATATATATATATATATATACACACACACACATGTGTATATATATATAGACACACATACATACATATACACACACAAAAGAACACATATTGATATAAAATAATCATTAAGGTACTTTTGTTAATGTTTTATCTCTAATCAAAAGAAGCTATTTAATACCATTTCACTAATATTAGACAATATTCTTTGAAATTTTGAGGTAAAAAGAAAAAAAAAAACATGAAATCCCTTTTTAAAAATAAATTTACTTTAGTTGTGAACAAGAAGTATTAAAATCTTTTAGAATCTATCACAATATCTATAACATATTATTTAAAATATTAAAATCTATTTAGAAAAACATGTTCTGTTCGGTTTATTTCAATGTGGTTTACCTTTTTGAAAAAACAGATATATTGGTTCGATTGGCTCGATCATTATCTTAAAATCTTGAACACCCTAGTACCTGCCAACTATACCCCGCTTATTCAAATATTTAGAATGTGTATTTGTTTGTGACAGTTTTTTAATTTAAAAAAATTTTAAAATAAAAAGATTACTATTATTAACACAAATATCCCTATAAAGTGGGGTGCGGAGGAAAAAAACCCATTAATATTAGAAACTAAGACAAATTAAATCTGTTTATTAATCGAGTTGAGCACTTGCTAGGTTACATATTCTTGATTTATTACTTGACCCCACGACTCTATCAGTTTGGGTATTCTATGATAATGGTTTAAAATAGACCAGGTCGACAAATCAAATTAAACATCCCTATTTCTATGACACAATTGTTAGAAAATATATGTATAAAGTGGGGGCAACTGATTATTGATTTTTTTTTTCATTTTATAATTTGAGTAGAATTGAGTGTAATGAAGGTAATCTTATCGGATAAATTTGGCACATTTCACTTTCGAATCAATATCTTTTATAGTACAATTGTGGATAAAGTACCATAGATTCGTGCGTGGTTTGTCTTTTTGACTTATGGCTCCTATATAGTTTTTAAAATTTACCTTTAATTTGCATGTACTTTGTACCGAAAGGTAAATGTGACAGAAATTATCCAAACTAAAAATTTATGGATTCGATTTCAGCGCAATGGTGCACCGAGCGTTAGCTGTGATGAATTTATGATTTAGATAAGATGTTAATGACGTTTTCCAAGTGGTTTGAAGACACTAAAGTGACAGTTGGTTGGCTAAATTGTCTCTTATATGGAATCAGAGTGTTTTTAAGAGAAAAAATTTAGGTAGACGAAATTTTTGATTTTACCTGTAAATTCTGTGGTCAGGATTAAATTTTAAAAAATTTTGATTAAATTAGTTGATATTATAAATTGTTTAAAATTTAATTTATATTATAGGGTTTACAAGTACAGTGAAAAATAGTCGGTGTACCTAAATATTTGCCATTTTTTATAAGTATAATGGAAACAGCCCAATATAATATGGGTAAGAGGTTTTAGTGGACTTATTGTGACGTCAAGTGATGGGCTTACACATATAGTTAGAATCCAATTTAACAAGTGCTGGATGTGGATTTGGGCCTTCATAAGTCATCTTCATAACAGACTGCCATGTTTATACTTGTCCTCGCATGTGTCACAGTCATAACCACCATCCTCAAGTCCTTCGCTATCGTTAAAAAAGTTTTCTTCGTTAAAATCATATTAATCGTTCACATCAATTGCTATAGTCTTACTATTTATTTTAACATAGGTTCCAAATGTGAGTAAAAATGTTTTATTAAAGATTCATGATCATAGCTACACTAAAATATTCTGTGACAATCATAGTTACCCTAAAATATGAATCATTCACACAATTCCTATAGTCTTACCTTTTATGTTAACATAGGTTCTAAATGTGAGTAAAAATGTTTTATTAAAGAGTTCATGATCATAGAGACCCAAAAATATTCTGTGACAATCATGACATATATGCTGCAAATGCTAAGTTTTGGTACATTTTTTATATTCACTAACTATTATCAACAAAACACTTTACTAATTTTGAGTTTTATACATTCACACCTTACTGTTACATAGTTTAGACATATATATAAGTATTCTAACATTTGTAGTTTAATCATCCATTACTTTCACACCTTACTGTTACATAGTTTAGACATATATATAAGCATTCTAACATTTGTAGTTTAATCATCCATTACTTTCTACAACTTCAGCTTCTCAATCATTTCAAGCTAGATATTACACAACTAAAGGCCTATATTCTATATGTCCATATTCTTCCTAAAAAATCCCTATATTAAAAAGAACACAATTGTCATAACTTCTATACAAATCCATTAGTATCCTTAACTTTTTAGTAATCAGCAATCATATTCTTACAGATTTTACTTTTTAATAATTTTAAGTTAGATATTGCTCGTCTCAGCAGTGTTAATCATAGGCCTATATTTTGTATGTTCATTGTTTCAATTTACAATTCTTATACTTTTCGTTAAATTTAGTGTAAAACATATACCGGTTATTATTACAATAACACAGTTGTCACATGATTTTATATAGATTCATTAGTATTCTAAAACTTTTTTATTAATGAAGAATCACTTTTTGCAGATTTAACTTTTCAATCATTTCAATCCAGATGTCACTCCTCCACTACTTTGGTTAGGCCTATATTCTCTATGTCCATAGTTTTAATTAACAAATCCTTATGCTATCAATAAATTTAGCATGAAATATATGTTGATTATTATAACATGAGCACATTTGTTACATAATTTTATACAGATTTATTAGTATTCTAAAACTTATTTCATAATCACAAATCACTTTATATAACTTTAACTTCTCAATAATTTTAAGCTAGATTTTGCTCTTCTACTACTAAACAAAGGTCTATATTCTATAGAACTACAGTTTTCCTAACAAATACTTTCTGTTACCTTCAGTAGATTTGATATCAAATATACATCAGTTACTATAACAAGAACACAGATTTACTTAGATTCATTAGTACTGTAATTTTTTTTTAAATGATCAATAGTCTCTGGCAGTAAATTTTTTTCATAGTTTTTCTATGTTGTAAAAATTATTACTAGGGTCTGCTACTCTCGACAAATAAAAATATGTTAAAACAATCAATGGTCCTATTATGTAACAATAAAAACAAATATGTAGCCTTTTTTTGTCGAATTGATCTTATTTGTTAGCATCACATTTTTTTTCCATACAGAAATATTTCTATTTACTATAACAAGCTTTACAAGATTACTTTCTATGCAAATAAAGACAATAATCATACAAAATAATGAAACATATTTCCATTACACTAAAATAGTGCAAGTAACTTTGCTATTACGTTACTAACTGGTATAAACAAAATTCTTCAAAATTTCACTCTTTAACACCTCAAAATCCTATATTTTTAGCCTCATCGTAACATAAAACATTCATTTTCTCCTCTATTTAATTTTCAACTCTTCCAAGGCCTCACCCAATTTACGAACCCATAAAATGAAACATTAAATCTCAACCACTGGTTTATGGAATTTATTACTATTCACTATGTGTATAAGAGCAATACAGGCTTGAATCCAATTCAACCATTTTAACGTTGGATAAGTTAAATATCTAACCAAACAAGACTTAAATGATCTAGTGGGGCCATTTTATTAAGGCAAAAAGTTGTATTACCTGTGCTACCTACACAAGAAAGCACATTCATAACCCCATTAAGCCTCGTATTTCTATTACAATCCAGCTGTCCCATTTGTAGTGGTTGATCCCGAATCGTATGCTGTCTTATCCAAAAGTTGTCAAAGCATTTATTCTAGATGCATCATACATCTATATTTTTACAGACATACTTAAGACATTTCCTAAAATTTATATATCTAAACTCGGAGTTTCTCGAGGAAAACAAGGGAAAATCGCCATGGCGATTTTCCCTTGTTTTCCTCGAGAAACTCCGAGTTTAGATATATAAATTTTAGAGACTGAGGCATTTCCGGCAATTTATCACTATTGTCGGAACAAGACCATAACTTAGGCCTCTGAAACTTGAGAATTTAAATCCCAAGTGATTTACATGTAAAAATAAACCATCAAGAAAGCATGATTCATCATCAGGGTTTCTGAAATTTTCAATGGGGCATTTTATCAAGCAAATGGTGACCACATATAAACCCATTATTTTTGGTCAATTCATATTCAATTCAATCCCAACTAAGTTCAACCAAAAATTTCCCAGTATCCTCAGATTAATTTCAAGCCAAAAAAATCACTTTTAGTTAAACTACTAAAGACCATAACGATAATTGCATGCATACATGCAGATTATACTATAATTCTATCAAAACCCATGAGAAATTGAAAAGCTTTGATGCTATTTTTCTTTAATTTTATCTACTTAGCTTGATGCATCACATTCTCTAAAATCTGACCTAATCCATATTAATTAATTAATGCATAGAAATTGAAGGATTAACAGTTCATTTTTTTCATAAAAAGTTTGATTTTTTTTTTTTTTGTAATTAAAACTTTTTAGGTTTCATTTAATGTGTATATAGTGCAAAGCATAAAGTTGTGAAATTTGAGAACTTTATGAATCACAAATCAAATCATTAAGGGTTGGAGAGGCGAGAGCTGGCTAGAAAAGGTGGTGGTAATGGTGGTGGTGGTGGTGGTGGTGGTGGTGGTGGGTTGAGATCAAGAGAACTAGTTGGGGATTACAAGTAATCTTTCGCATCATTTTGAGCAATGCTGAAATTTAGTTTTGTGGCTTTTGATTTCATAGAGAAGAAAAGTAATTTGGGATCATAGGGATAGAAAAGGTAGAGAAGTAGTGTATTGAAGAATTTGTGTTGTTTGTTTGTCAAATGATTTTGGGATTGTAGTCAAAAAGGTTGTTTTAGTTTTTCATATTTTTTTTCAGAATTTTTTAAAATTAATATTTATACTTGTATAAAATAAAAACTCGGTTAGTATTGGTTAAACCATTTTTCTCAACTCTTACCGTGTTTTTTCTTTGGACTTTTTCGACTTTGATATAGCACTGTACCGATTCTAGTTCTGGTCTGACTATTCAAACCAAATGGTTCTGTCTAAGTTCCAAATC
Source organism: Cinchona pubescens (assembly GCA_025175665.1). Taxonomy (NCBI): domain Eukaryota; kingdom Viridiplantae; phylum Streptophyta; class Magnoliopsida; order Gentianales; family Rubiaceae; genus Cinchona; species Cinchona pubescens. The sequence continues at coordinate 469,912 of JANKKI010000338.1, forward strand.
ATTGACGAAAATTGCTATTTTTGTCATGTAATTTCTCTTCTTAAGTGACACATCCAATTGAGAATTTATGCCTCAACTATTTATTTGAGTAAACCCAACTAGTATTTCGACTCAAATAAATAGACCATATGTAATAAGCTCATAAATATCTTATACATATTATTTACTTTATTTTTATGTGTTGGAAGCAATATTTGAGTTAATATGAGTTTAATTGGTTTATTCTTAGCTTTTGTGAGTTTGAAGTACAGAATGAGTTAAAAGGACAAAATAAAGTGAAGAAAAATCATGGGAACGAAATGTGGACAAGCATTGAGTAATTTGGATAATGTTTTATATTTTGATCATAACTTTCTTGTCTGATCTCCGATTAAGTTGATTCAAGATGCATTGAAAAGTTATGAGGAAGTGCTACAACTTTTATGTTTTGTGTTTTCCCAAATCTATCGGTATTGAGGTTAAATTTGATGAAAGAGTGCAGAAGAAAGCACACAAGCGTGCCAATCCTTGCGCATGTGCACTAATTCCAAAAGCGAGGAGTCTAGGAGCCAAGTTGTGCACCTGTGGGCACATGCCCATGCCTGCAAAAAATATTATTTTTTACAGCTTTCTTCATTCAGTTAGACTTCTTTTTAGGATTATACTCTCAGCACGAAATTGACTTGCCTTTACTTACCTTTCTGTCGTTTTGAGCCAATTCTTTTTCAACTTCGGCCTCCTTCTTCTTGGCTTTAGTGGGTTCAGAAACTGATTTAATGGGTACCTCAACCTCCTTACCACTTCTCAACACAATTGCAGTGGCATTCTCTTTAGGATTCACAATTATTTGAGATGGCAACTTTTTTGAATTCTGAGCATCCAAGCGGCTAACTGTTGTTGCCATTTGACCTATCTAGTTTGTCAATTGTTGAATACTGGCCTTGGTTTCCTACTGAAATTGCTAAGTGTTAGTGGCCAAAGAACTCACTATATCTTCTAAAGACATACCTAGCTGAAGAGTAGTGTCCGATTGTTGTTTTGGAGGTATGGGTGATTGATATGGCTGCAAATTATTTCTATTTTGCACCATAGAGTGTGGAACTTGCAGATTCCTGTAACTCAAATTCAAATGATCTTTCCATGTAAGGTTATAATTATTTGAGTGTATATCATAATTTCTACGAGGTTACCTTGGAAGTCCTCCAACTGTATTGACTTGTTCATGGGAATCCTCTTACAAAGTTGGACACATATCTGTTAGATGTCCTACATTCGAACTAATCCCACAAGCTTGCACTGACTATGTAGTTCCTGAAGCTATTTGACGAACAAAAGAGGTTAAACTAGCCATTTGTTGTTCGATTTAAGAAACACTAACCTCATTAATACGGTTGGGAGTAGGATTATGCCTTGTTCCAAAATTTTGAGAATGAGTCACCATAATTGATATCAATTCATGACCAACTTCTATGGTCAAATTTTCCAATGCTCCTCCACTTGCAGTGTCAATCATGTTCCTGTCATGACCCAAAAGTCTCTTATAAAAATACTGAATCAATAGAGAATTACTAATATGATGATGAGGATAATGGCACAGAGCTTCTTGATTCTTTCCCAATAATCGTATAAGGATTCATCGTTGAACTGTCTTATTCCAAAGACATATCTCCTTCCTTATATTCATTATTCTCGAGGTTGGGAAATACTTGGCTAAGAATAGCTTATTCATTTGCTCCCATTTAGAAATACTTCTTGAGGGTAGGTCAAATAGCCAATCCTTTGCTTCGTCCGTTAACGAGAATGGAATGTTTTCAACTTAATATGCTCTTCCGAGACCACATTAGGTTTCATATTCGTGCAGACCATATGAAATTCCTTTAAATGTTTATTAGAATCTTCACCTGGCAATCCATGAAAAGAAGCAAAAGATGGATTAGTCCGAATTTCAACTTAAAAGTATCATCAGCATCTAGAGAAGGATAAGTAATGCAAAGTGGTTTGTTGATTTAAATTCGGAGACACAAACTCCTTAAGAGTTTGATTTTCGACCATAATTGCTTTCTCTTGTAATCCTTGTCGTGTTTTTCTTGTTAACCTGTACAAAGTTCTTTCTAGGTCAAACTGTAAAGTACTTTTATTAGTAAATTGAGTTTCAGGCACGCACAGTTAAAAACAAAATAAAATAGTATAATGAAAATCAAACCAAAACACAATCAAAGCAAAACACTTCCTAGCAATGGCGCCAAAATTTTGGACGTACTATCACCTGCACCAAAAACTAAACCTATACTTCTAAAGATTAATGTAGTAGCAAAAGTACAAGATTGTCTCGTGGAGAGTGTATCTTATTGTGTTCCAATTGTAACAATGGGGGGTTGTGAAGAAAATCGAACTAAAACACGATCTAAGTAACAACAAATTAATTGATTGGAGGAAATTAAGAAAAGCACATCCACCATGAAAATTTGATAGTCAATCACTAATGCAAAAAAATAATACAACAATTCCTAGATTAATACTAATCTAGATTTAGCACAGATTTCCTCAATTGGACAACTTATTCTGTATCTTTAAAGATGTCTCTTTACGTGTTTAGATGTGTATAAGAGACAACCCCCCATTGTTACAATCCAGACAAGCATCGATGATTAATCAAATTGAAGCATTGAGAACTAGAAAGATCACATAGACTAATACAACATAAGCAAAGCGTTCATGTCAATTAGTTGGCTATTTTTGCTAGATTCGATAACCCTAATCTAGTAATTATTAAACCTAGTTGCTTCATAGATTAAATTGAACAACGCAGTCAATATTAATTTAGCTATCAATAGATTCAATTAATTAACTACGCTACCGATATAGCAATCAAAGGAAAACAATCATAAATTAATTGCAGAAAAATAACCAATAGTTGAAATAAAAAATTGAATCATTAAATATGATAAGTCTCACAAAAGAGTACCAATATGAAAGATAAAGATATCGTGTTTTTTCAACTCAACTATCAAAAGAGTACTTGTAAGGGATTCTAGGGTTAAATTTCCTTATCCCACAAGAAACACATGAAAACCCACGAAAAGAGTCTAATCGAATGAAGAAAGCTATAAAAAATAATCCTTTTGCATTGACAATTGCATTGAAGAACAGTGCCCATCCTTGCACAACTTGCTAGCTCCTAGACTCCTCACTTTTGGAATTAGCGCACATGCACAAGGATTGGCATGCGTTGTGCTTTCCTCTGCACTCTTTCTTCAAATTTAACCCCAATTTTGACCTCAATGCAATTGTGAATCCTAAGGAGAATGCCAATGCAATTGTGTCGAGAAGTGGTAAAGAGATTGAGGTACCCATTAAATCAATTTCTAAATGCTCTAAAGCTGAGAAGAAAGAGGTTGAAGTTGAAAAAGAATTGGCTCAGAACGACAAAAAGGTAAGTCAAGCTAAGTCAATTTCGTGGCCAAAGTATAAGCCTAAACCCCTATTCCCTGAAGCATTGAAAGAGTTTGCAAAAGAAGATCCTAGTAGAGAACTATATGAGACTTTTCACAAGTGTGAGGTAAATATTCCATTAAAAGATGTTATCAAACAAATACCTTGCTATGCTAAGTTTTTGAGAGAATTGTGTACTCATAAGAGGAAGCAAAAAGAAAAGAAAGGTGAAAATATTAAATTAGGGAGAAAATATTTTGGCAATGCTTCAAAAGAATCTTTTCACAAAATGCAAAGATCTTGGTATGTGTATAATTCTCTGTATCTATAAATATCATGCCTTATTCTGTTTATGTTTCTATGCAACTTGGTCCTTGATTGAAACTAGTACAGTTATCCAATTAGCTGATAGATCTTTGGACAATCCAAAGGGCTTAGTTGAGGATGTTTTAGCCAAAGTCAATGAATTAATCTTTCTTGTAAATTTTTATGTTCTTGACATGAAAAATAATGATAAGTCTACCCCTATTTTGTTAGGAAGACCATTCTTAAACACATCTAAAACTAAAATAGATGTGGATACTAGAATGCTCACAGTGGAATTTGATGGAAAATTTTTTTAGCATAATATTTATAAAGCCATGAGGTATCCTACTGATGATATCATTGACTCTTTACCACAAGAAATTTTTGAAGGAAGATGTGAGGTAGAAACTGATGAGCAAGTAGAGACAGCAATTGAGGAATCCTTGATTGGAGCAACTTGGTAAAGTATTTTATGCTACATTGCCAATTTCTGGTGAGAAATATTTACCTTCTATTGTGCAGGCGCCTGTGCCAGAATTGAAGCCCCTCCAACTTGTCATCTCAAATATTTCTTTTTAGAGGATCCTGCACAATAGAAGCTGTAAATGATTTCTCAACCAGAAATTGGCAATGTGTCTCTTATACACATCTAGATGTGTATAAGGACAGGCTCATTCCTTGTCATAAAGGGAATTAACCCATCCACATACAGATGCCTTACACACCTAGTTATAAATTTATAAACACATAAATCCGACTACTAACTAGGTGGCATCCCGCAAATATACGGTTGTCAACTAGTAGTAAAGAAAAGTAGGGATCATACCCACAACGATTGGTCGATAATTACTGATTATTTGCTTAGATTACAAGTTGAAGCGATTAATGAGATTTAACTAAAATTAGAACTAATGGAACTAAGAAACAATTTAAAGTAAAGATTAAACACTAAGAAAGTATATTAAAAAGGAAATATCTTTAGAAAGCAATTACAGGGAACAATTATAATGGAAAAAGTATACTAAGGAAGTAATTAGTTAATCTAAACTATTCATTATCCCAAAGTAAGAACAATTAGAGAAAGCCAATAATCTATTCTAAGAAAGCTTGTTACAAGAAAGCATATTTAGAAAGCAATTAACTAGTCTAAACTACAAATAACACTACGAAAACACAATTAAGGAAAGCGCATTAGCTAATCTACTTATTAAACTAAGAAAATAAGAAAAGAAAGTAATTAAACTAAAAGTCCAAATACTAATCTAACCTAATTAACCAATCTAAACTAGAAATTAATACTAAGAAAGCACAATTAAGGAAATCTCATTAGCTAATCTACTAATTAAACTAAGAAAACAAGTAAAGAAAGCAATTAAACTAAAAGCCCATAAACTAATCTAACCAAATTAACTAATATAAACTATATCGCTAAGGAAGCATAATTGAGGAAATCCGTGAACTAACTCTAACAATTACACTAAGAAATCATGTAAAGAGGGTAATTATATGGAAGCAATTAAACTAATTAAACTAAATAAACTTGAAATTAAAGATTTATTAAAGGAGTTTTAACATAAACAAGAACTTACCACTAAAAAGATTCAATCTTTTGCTAGGAAATTAAGATTGCATGAAAGTGAAATCCTAATTTACTCTAATCTAAGAAAACCCTCTCCAAATGGGAAGAAAAAAGAAGAAAATTACTCTCTAATCTAACCTACTTAGTCCTAACTTTCTAATGGTCATCTATGCCTCAAATGAGGCATAGAAGGGGTATAAATAATCTAGGGTCGTGGGGTAGTAGTGCAGCAAAAATCAGCTCTGAACAAAGCCATTTTTGCTCTAGCCACCTCCACGTCACGACATGGAAAATCTATGTCGCGACATGGACTATAACTTCTGAAATGCTGCACTTCACAATTTTGCTTCAAAAATCTTCATCCAACGTCCAATTGATGCGATGTTTTTTTCGTGTTGTTATGCGAGCCTAACACATATGTGATATTTTCCAAACCTTATTTTGATGATGACATAAACACTTAACTCTGTAAAACAAGCTTTTGCAGGAACAGATATTTCGGATGCACAGACCGTACCGAACTAGGATCAAACTCCTCGGACGCATTGCATCGTCGAACAAACCGCGAAAGAATAAGGGATTCTATCGCCTTTCTTTCGACGCCAGACCGTCCGAAACCTCTGTCGGACAAAGGACCGGACGCATGCTCGGACGTCCGAACCAAGCCTCTCAACAACACTGAAAGAAGATCAGACGCTTCCTCGGACGCATTCAATCCCTCTCGGACGTCCGAAACCCCAACGGCTATTTTTTGTGCATTTATTACTTAGCCGTTAGGAAGTAGTTGAAACCACTATTTATTGCTCTTATAAATAGGGGCTTTAATAACCTGAATAGATCATCTAATACATTAAATACAAGCCTAAGAAAAGAGTAATTTGAGTGCAAATTGACTATAGTGGTTTTCTATCAGCTAATTGGATAACTGTACTAATTCAATCCCCTCTTAGGTTGCTTTGGGACCAACAATTGGTATCAGAGCTTGGTCTCATTATATTGCTTAAACTGCTATTGAGAAAAGAACTATGGCAACCAACAATGCTCTATTTTTTGAAGGCCAATCTATTACTAGGCCTCCCATGTTTAATGGGGCAAATTTTATTAGTTGGAGAGATAGAGCAGAACTGCAACTGCTAAAGAAATATGGGATAAGTTGAAGGAAATTCATGAAGGGAGCGATGATGTTCGTGAGCAAAAGAAATCTCTACTTGTTGCCAAGTATGAGTCCTTCAAGATGGAACCACATGAGAACATAGACAAAATGTACTGCAGGTTCAATGACATTATAAAGGATCTTGAAGCCTTGAGTAAGGAGTACTCTTTGGGTGAAAAAATGTGGTTTCATCAATGCTCTATCCAAAGAATGGGATGCCAAAACAATTGCCATAGAGGAAGCTAAGAATTCAATATCTTAAATTTAATGCCTATTGAATCACTAATCAATTCTCTTTCTAGTTTTCTTATGAACTCAAGCTAAAGGCAAAGGTTGTGGATGATGAAGAAGCAAGGCCAAGAAGGGGCATTGCTCTAAAGACCTCTCAAGAGGAAGATGAAAACAGCTCCATCAATCTAGAAGATGAAGATCTTGATGAAGGAGATCTTGCACTCATCACCAAAGGATTTCTTAAACATTACATCAACAAACGAAGAATGAGAAGAGGCGGAGCTGCAAACACAAATAATTTCAAAGGGAAGTCAAGACTTGAAATAAAGAAGCAAAATGATAAGTGCTTTGAATGCGGTCAACTCGGGCATTTTGCAAATGAGTGTCCTTCCAAGAAAAGAAGGAAGGAAGAAAACCAAGATTCAACAACTTTCAAATCACATGGGACGATTGCAACTCCGAAAGAGAAGTTGAAGAAGAAATGGAGTTTGCACAAATGGCCTGTCTCTTTTGGCTATTGGAGATGATGAGGTAAATTCTAACTATGACTCTAATGATGAAAATGATGAAGATGATCTTGAAGCTTTCATTTTAAAATTGCATGATAGCTTAAAAGAATCATATGCTAGAAATAAGGAGTTAGTAAAAAAGTCAAAGCCTTATTGATGTCTAACTCTAAACTTGTGAATGAAAACAATAGGCTATCACATGAAAATCGTGATTTGAAGAAAAGAATGCATGTGAGATCAAAGGTCAAGGAAGAACAAGCCTCCTTGAAGAAAAGAATGGATGATTTGAATGCTCTCTTAGCTAGAAAGAAAGAAAATGTTGTTGATATGAAAAGAAATAGAAATGTAGCAATCAACAAAAATTTTGTCATGTTTAGAAGGGATGACTTATGTATTGTAAAACCAAAATCTTCTTTATATGGTAATAAAAGCATTGTTTGTAGATATTGCCAACAACATGGACATACTAAGAATATGTGTTATGTCAAGAAAAATGAAAAACTTGGAATGAAAGTTGCATGGATAGTAATGTAGCAATTTCACTAACGCTCATGGACCCAAAAAGATATGGGTACCAAAAGTTATCAATTGATTCATTGTGTAGGTACTTAACATCGCCAACAATGCTAAGTGGTTCATAGATAGTGGATGTTCAAGGCACATGACGGGTGATGCCTCTCTCTTCACAAACCTTACATCCAAAAACAGTGGAACAGTCACTTTTGGAGACAACAACAAAGCAAAATCAATCGGCATTGGTGATGTAGGTAAAAATGGTGAAACCTTGATTAAGAATGTACTTCTTGTTGATAATTTGAACTATAATTTATTAAGTGTTAGTCAACTTTGTGACAAAAACTTATATGTTTTCTTTACCAAGCATGAATGTCTTATCCTTGATAAAAATCATGTTGTTTTGTTCAAAGGCACTAGGCACAATGATGTTTATGTGATTCATCTTGATAAAATTAGCAATAGCAATGTAAAATGTCTTACCGCTTCCATAGATGATCCTTGGCTTTGGCATAGAAGAGCTTTGTCATTTTAATATGGATTTGATTGAAAAATTAGCCATTAAAGATTTGGTAAGAGGCTTGCCAAAACTGAAATTTCTGAAAAATAAAATTTGTGATGCTTGTCAATTTGGTAAACAAGTCAAAGTTTCTTTTAAACCTAAGAATTTTGTGTCTACTCATAAACCTTTAGAATTGTTGCATTTAGACTTATTTGGACCTACTCAATATGCTAGTCTAGGTGGTTGCAAATATGCATTTGTTATCGTAGATGACTATTCTTGGTTTACATGGGTATTATTTCTTGTTCACATAAATGAAGCATTTGAAAAATTTGTAAAATTGTTTTCCAAAATTCAAAATTTATTGGATACAAAAATTGTTTGGTTAAGGAGTGACAATGGTGCCGAATTTAAATTTGGGGGTTTTCCCGACTTTTGTGATCACAACAGTATCTTTCATGAGTTTTCGGTTGTTAGAGTCCATCAACAAAATGGTGTTGTTGAAAGGAAAAATAGGACTCTTGCATCAAGAAACGGCTAGAACTATGATTAGTGAGTGTGACCTACCACAATACTTTTGGGCCGAAGCGGTTAACACGGCTTGTTATGTCATGAATCGAGTTTTATTAAGATCTTCTTTAAATAAAACTCCTTATGAACTCATTTTTTGTAGAAAACCCGTTGTGAGCTATTTCAAAGTTTTTGGTTGCAAATGCTTTATTTTAAAAATCAAAGAGAACCTTGGAAAATTTGACTACTAAATGTGGATGAAGGAATTTTTCTAGGATATTCTAGTGACAAGAAAGCATACCGAGTTTACAATAGAAGAACGCTTTTAATTGAAGAAGTTGTGCATGTTACATTTGATGAAACTAATGATGTTATCTCAAAGAATTTATGTGAAGATGAAGATACAGGTATTTTAAAGGAGCTCGAAAAGCTCGTTATTCATAAAGATCATCAAGAGTTTACATCAAGCATTGATATCAACAACCATCAAATTGATGATGAAAAGAATGAGGATGCTCAAACCGATAACGATCTTCCGAAAGCTTGGAGATTCGTCTCTAATCATCCTCAAGATTTAATCATAGGTGATCTTTCCGATGGGGTAACTACTCGTTCTCATAAACCTTTGAATAATAATTGTGCATTACTTTCTCACATTGAACCCAAACATATAGATATTGCCTTGAGTGATGAATCTTGGGTTAATGCTATGCAAGATGAACTTAGTCAATTTGAGAAAAATAATGTATGGACCTTAGTTGAAAGACCTTCTTCTCATCCCGTTATTGGTACTAAATGGGTGTTTAGAAACAAATTAAATGACAAAGGTGAGATCATAAGAAACAAAGCTAGACTTGTTGCAAAAGGTTACGCTCAAGAAGAAGGTATTGACTTTGATGAAACCTTTGCACCCGTGGCTAGATTAGAATCCATCCGCATGTTTCTTGCATTTGCATGTTTCAATAATTTAAAATTATTTCAAATGGATGTCAAAAGTGCTTTTTTAAATGGTTTTATCGACCAAGAAGTCTTTTCGTCGAACAACCTCCGGGCTTTGAAAATAAGAATCTTCCAAACTATGTTTTCAAACTTTCCAAAGCTTTATATGGTTTGAAACAAGCTCCAAGAGCTTGGTATGAAAGATTAAGTGGCTTCTTGATAGAAAATGGTTTCAAAAGAGGTATAGTTGACACCACACTTTTTACAAAAACAGATTTAAAAGGATTGTTAATTGTTCAAATTTATGTTGATGATATTATTTTTGGAGCAACTAATGAAAGTTTGTGCTAGGATTTTTCACAACTAATGCAAGAAGAGTTTGAGATGAGTATGATGGGCAAGTTGCAATTTTTCCTCGGACTACAAATTCATCAAACTAAGGAAGGAACATTCATTACACAAATCAAGTACACAAAGGAGCTGCTCAAACGATTTGGTATGGAAGATTGCAAACAAGTTGGTACACCCATGTGTACTTCAACCAAACTTGATAAAGACGAAGAAGGTAATAGTGTTGATGAAAAACACTATAAGTTATAGAGGTATGATCGCAAATCTACTTTACTTAACTGCCAGTCGACCAGATATCATGTTTGCTGTTTGTTTATATGCTAGATTTCAATCTTGTCCTAAAGAATCACATTTGATGGCAGTTAAAAGAATTTTTAGATATCTAAAAGGAACAACGGATTTTGGTCTGTGGTATCCAAAGTCCTCTACATTTGATCTGATTAGCTATTCTGATGCTGACTTTGCTGGTTGTAAAATTGATAGAAAAAGTACCAGTGGAATGTGTTATTTTCTGGAAAATTGTCTTGTGTCTTGGTTTAGTAAAAAACAAAATTCCATTTCTCTTTCTACGGCTGAAGCCGAATACATTGCTGCCGGAAATTGTTGTGCTCAACTTCTTTGGATGAAACATACTCTGAAAGATTTTGGTGTAATTTTTGATTGTGTTCCTATATTGTGTGACAACACTAGTGCAATTAATCTCACAAAAAATCCTGTTTTGCACTCTAGAACCAAACACATTGATGTTAAGCCTGTCATTTCATTAGAGACCTCGTTTGTAAAAAGGAAATTCGTGTACACATTATGTGCCTACTTCAAATCAATTGGCTGATATTTTTACAAAACCCTTAGCTCTAGATCGATTTGAATCACTCAGAAAATGCTTAGGGATTTTACAGATAAATTTGGCATAGGTTCTTAGTTCGGACGCACTCCTTCGTCCGAACAATTTTCCTTTCGGACGCTCTGGATCGTCCGAAAGCATCAGTTACCTCTCAGACGCTCATATTCGTCCGAACGATATTCCTTTTTTCCTTAAACTCTCTGGAAATCTTCCGGATGCTCAGAGTCGTCCGAAAGAACTTAGGATGCACTAGCTCATCCTTTGGCCGTCCGTTCTTCAGCTTTCGGACGCTGTGTCGGACGCACACTAAACGTTCGGCCGTCCGAACGGTACCCCTATTTCATTAAAACCATCCAAATTTCCCTTTTCGGACTTACCTTCTCCCCCGAAACCCTTAGACGATTTTTCTTCCTCTCCCCTACCCCCTCCGTGAAAATTTCCACTCTCTCTTCCAAAATTGATTGAAAAATCATCCTACCCATAACCCTTATCACCTAAATCACATCTCTTTTCCCCCATTCACCATCTCATTTCCTCAAAATCTCACCAATCTTCAAATTTTTTTTAATTTTTTAGTTTTCTCTTCTTCCACTACAATGGTGAAATCTCGTGGCGGTTCCTCTTCAGCGATTCGGGGTAGAAAAACTAAAGGGAAGGCTCCTGTACGAGGAGAATCATCGGCAAATCCTCAAGTTTCCACCACTCCAACTTTATCCAAATTTATCGATGCCAAGGCATCCGAACGGTATACTTCTCTTCTCAGTAAATCCATCATCGTTCAGCGTCCTGCTTCTAATAGTCTTTTTGATGAATATAATCTTCCAATTATCAAATCCTGTTTTGAAAAACAAAATTGGGGTCATTTAGTGCATCTCGATTTACCTGTTTATCATGACATGGTGCTTCAATTCACGGCCAATCTTCGGAAAGGTCCTACTAAGAAAGTAATGCACAATTATTATTCAAAGGTTTATGAGACGAAAACTTCTTTGTTCATCGAAACCTGTTTACCTATTCTGTATACCCTTGTCACAAATCTTTTATTGCCAACTGACGGGCATCGTACTGAGCCCGGAAAAATGCAACTACTTCTTTTTCTGTGTCTTCAAGGGTATCCCACTTGACTTTGGGTATCTTTTTTGTTCCCTATGGGAACTCTTTCTCACTGATACTCGTAGAAACATTCCTTTTGGAAAATTTCTCACCAAGATTTTTGATTTCCTCAACGTTCCCTTTACCGGAAACAAACAATATCCTCCGTATTTTAATAAATCCTACATTGATAGAGAAGACGAAAAGGTCTCCGTTTTTTTAATGATCAATGGCTCACTAAGGCAGCCTTTGATATTGCTCAGTCACAATCCCATGCCTCCACATCTGATTTTGCTATCCCTCATTCTCCTACTCCTCAACCACCTCCACTCACATCTGCACCATCTACTTCTGAGCCATCTTCTGAACCATCTCTTTCACATATCTGTGGACTTCTCCAATCCCTGAGCACTCAAGTCAGTTCATTTCAACGACGCACAAATTGCAAGTTAAAACGACTTGAAACTCGTCAAATAATTCTCCAAGAGGCACTCAGTCTTGGCATGTCTGCTTTGGCTCAAGTCCAATTTGCTGAGCAGACAGTGCCAAGATCCACTTGAGTCATCTTCTGACAGTGATGAACCTGAAGATGAACATACACGTGAAGACAATGCAGAAGCATCTCAAGGAGCTGCCGATGACGATGACGACGATGATGAAGATATTGACGACACATTTGAGTTTATCATGCAACGTCGTACCGGGGAGGAGGATGGAAAATCATGATAGTGAAGCCACCGCTGAAGATGTTCCATCCAAACGTCAAAAGACTGAAAAGCGCTCCAAAAAGCGAAATGACTCCCATTAGTTCTTTTTCCTATTTTGTACTTTGTTTTCAGCGATTCTCTGCTTTTTAGAACATTTCAGTATTTCCTTTGGTGTTCAGCAATTATGTGGCTTGGATATGTATTTACTTAAACTTTTCAGTTGAATGTATTAAACTTATTTCATTTTTATCAAAACTGCCTGCATATTCTAAGGGGGAGTCTTTTTGATTGATGTCAAAAGGGGGAGTAGTTATACTGTGCTGTGATATGATTACAACATTGTGCTTTGATATGATTAATTTGTTGATAATTGATATCCAATTATGATATATTGCAAATTGATTAGTCATATTCAATTGAGGTTTGTCATCATCAAAAAGGGGGAGATTGATGTTTTCCAAACCTTATTTTGATGATGACATAAACAATTAATCTGTAAAACAAGCTTTTGCAGGATCAGATATCACAGTAAGTCGGACGCACAGACTGTCCGATCTAGGACAAAACTAAGAGACGCATTGCATCGTCCGAACAAAGTGGCAGTTTCTGTACTTCCTACACTTTCTTTGACGCTCAGACCGTCCGAAACCTCTGTCGGACAAAGAACCGGACGCATGCTCGGACGTCCGAACGAAGCCTCTCAACAACACTGAAAGAAGATCGGACGCTTCCTCGGACGCATTCAATCCCTCTCGGACGTCTGAAACCCCAACGGCTATTTTTTGTGCATTTATTACTTAGCCGTTAGGAAGTAGTTGAAACCACTATTTATTGCTCTCATAAATAGGGGCTTTAATAACCTGAAGAGATAATCTAATACATTAAATACAAGCCTAAGAAAAGAGTAATTTGAGTGCAAATTGACTATAGTGGTTTGTTGTATTAGTGTGAAGTTGTGAGTGCAATTCAACTTTGAGTGGAGTGATAATCTTGTATGAAAGTGTGGTTGTAAGTAAGAATCTTGGCTCAACTAAACCAGGCAGAGTTTTAGTGTGAGCAAGAACTTCCCAACTTTGTAAAGATTATTGGCTCACCAAGTGTGTGAAGCATTCAAGAAAATTGATACTTCAAGCTTGCTAGCTTGGAAGTATTGTTTGTTCAATTTTTCTCTCTTTACTTTACTGTTCTAGTAAATTTATTATATCTGCATTTGAATTTAAAAAGCTTACTATTTTCTGAAAGCATAATTTTTAGAAATCTAATTCACCCCCCCCCTCTTAGGTTGCTTTGGGACCAACAATATGCAAACATTATTTAGATATAATAAACACTTAAAATAACACCTAAATATATAAATAAAATTCTCACAAAATAGACCAAAAAAATGAAAGACAACAAAGACGAACGAAAATCTAACTCCCAATGAAGTTAAGTCAAAGATACTGCACAACTCTAAATACAAAGTCCTAACAAAATATGCTAATTAGCACCTAAATAAGTGCTCAAGCACTTAATAAACACATACTAATACATTCTATCACATAAAAGAATGACAAAATAAACAAAAATGCACACTAAAATACTAAAAATACTCGAAACTAGGAGTAAATCATCAAGTTTGGGGTACATATAATTCTAGTTTCCCAAAGTATCACACCCCCAAACTTATGTTTTTGGCCCGTGTCGAACAAAATAAAAGACAAGATAAAGAACAACAAAAACGAACAACATAAAACACAGGATACAAAACACTAGACTCCACCAAGGTGACAACACAAAAGATAAATAATGGATGTACTTTGAACAATTAGGAGACCCCTCAAGGGGCCCAAATACCATATGACAATTGAACCATTTTTACTAGTCATTCCAAGATTTTTAACTTTTCCAAAGAAAATGAGTTCAAATGTCAACAAAAGTTTCAAATAACTAAGTATTAACCATCATCAAAAAGGTTTTTGAAAAACAACTTCCATTCATCCAAAACTTAGTTTTGCTCAAATCAAAAGGATTACAATGTTTTTCAACCATCTCGACAAGGTCAAATGGAAATACCCATTGATGATCATTAGGAGTCTATCTAATATGCACATGTCACACAATTGGGAATATTTCTCTATCAAGGAATGGGTAGTATGATATCAATGATGAGTATTACAAATGTTTCCTTCTCAACTTGTTGTTATACTAAAACTTAATTCCTAATGGCTTAATTCAGAGAAACAACATAGGTACATGTCAAAATCCCGTACTCGCTTTATTACTACTCAAATGGCTTATTTCGGAGAAATAACATGGGTACATGCCGGAATCTCGTACTCGCCTTATTCCCAAATGCAAAGTTTGTTTTATTTTTTATTTGTTTTTTGTTTTTATTTTTGTTTTTGTGATTTTTTTACACAGTCTTAAACCAAGGAAGAGGAGTAAAACATACCCAATATCATATCAAACCAATCACTCATAGGCTAAAAGAAAACTCTCTATGCAAAACACAAAATAACCTAAATCACTTCCATTCCATTTAAACCAATTTTTTCCAGTAGATGAATTCACCAACAAAGCATTGTGGATACTATGATTTGATAAAAAAACAATGATTCAAATGACCTATTATAAAAATGTGAATTCTATGATTTGATAAAAAATAATGCTTCAAATGAACTATTATAAAAATGTGAATCTCTCACTTTTTGAGCATAGTAATAGATGGCTTTTGAAATTCTTTTGCCACAAAAGAACTACTCAGCACACACCAAAATCCATGGAATGCGAAGCTTAAATAACTCAATCATATGATATTGCAAGTCATTTGTCATCATCAAGTACCATAATCAATCAATTTTCCATCCAAAATTCACCAAACAAATATTTACATTAACAAAAATAACCAATCCAACACAAGTAAATAACATTCCAAACTTGTCATTTTATTCAAATGATGAGTACAATTTATCCTACCACTCACCCAAAATGGAACACAACTCATCCTATCACTCATCCAAAATGGAACAAACACATAATACTACTACTTGAAATCATAAAAACAAAATACTAGGCAATGATTTTGAATTAATATACTTGGAAAATCGAAAAGCTAATATAGAAGATGAACAACATATTAACCAAGTGAAGGTGAATGCAACCAAGTAGGCTCAAATTGAAATTAAAAACAAGAATTCTACCCTTTAATTATGGACTTCACCAATATTAAGCACAACATTTATCAAGGCTAAGCAATGATGAAAGGTCAAGTAAATCATATAAACTCAATTTTCAATTAAACAAGAGTCTTAGAAATTGATGTTTCTTTAACAACCAATTATGGCTATACTACGGAGGGATCCTTGGGGCTCCATGGGTTTCAAACAATTAAAGAAAAAGAAAGACACACATAAGGGTAACAAGGTTTAACATAACAAATGGGTTATCTAAATGTTCAACTCATCTCCCAAACTTAGTTTCACATATAATTGGTTTCAAAGAAACATTCAACCACCAAGACTACTCTCAATCCAAATCAATCATTCAAGTGATTTCTGCAAACTATGCTCAACTATTTAGCACATGAAGTGTACAATAACTAGAATCTCTACAAGCAAAAAGTATGTATATCATTCACAAATCACAAGAAGTCATATATTATCATCAAAATTTTCATCATTGGCCAAATTCATCCAACTGTATCCAATTGCCAACAAGAAAATATAAGTTAACCTAATCACAAGGCTACAAGCCTTTATTACCAATAGGGTACTTAAACTGAAGCAAGGAAACAAAAATAAAGAATAATAAATAAAAAGGAAAGAAATACTCCCTCAACAGCAAGGAGGCTTCCCAAGGATATTGTAATCCTTGCTGAACTTGTACCATTGCTTAGCTCCTCCGAAGTCCCCAAGGATTTGAACTCCAGAATAAGTAGATTGAGCCTCCTTGATCCCCTCTAAAATGCATCTTTCTCTTCCACTCCTCCAAGAATCGGCTCTTTCTCCACGAACATCCTAAATAGAACCTCTTTTGTTGTAATTGGGACAAACTCACACTCATATAAAATGAAAGTTAGTGATTCCTCTACATAAGATTCATCAAAGTGTTAAGTATCTTGGTTGTTGTAACTTCAACTGCATGAGATTTTTGGAAACCAGTTTCTTGCAAGACATTTTCAATTTGTTCTTCTTGAACCGATTCTTCACCCATTGGTAGAGATGTTCAAGTTCATTGTGCTTCACCATTTATCAATCCTTGAATGTGGGAAAGTTGGTTTTGTAATCTAGCATGTTCTTCTCGGAGTATAGCCATTACCTCTCGGTGTTAGGCATTTTCTTCTCGAAGTTGGGCTAGTTCTTCTCGAAATTCTTGAACTTGCATCCACACATCCATCCTTCTTGCCTCTTCACTTTCTTGAGTTGTTTGGTGAAGGAAATATGACTCTATTTGATCATATGAAGGCTCTTATGGTGGAGGGAAAGAGTAGCAATTTTCTTGATAGCTCTCATAAGGGTATGGATAGCTAGACCGTCCCATTTGATAATCTTGGTTGCTCTCATAAGCATATTGATGGCTAGACCATCCCACTTGGTAATCTAAGGGATGTAAGAAGAATAAACATAACATGAATCATGCTCATTGGGTATACCTCCATTACCATAAAAATGATAATCTCCTTGGTATGAATCATTTCAATTAGGTCCTTGCATGTTCTTGAACAACCAATAGCACAAATAAAAACAAGAAAACGATCTAAAACAATACAAACAAGAAAATTAGGAACATCACAAAGAAAATCTTTTTGGATTTTTGAAAATATGAACACAACAACAAAATCAAAAATCTTTTTGGTTTTTTCGAATGGGTGAAACAACTATACAAGAAAACAAAAGACTTCAATCTAGTCTTCCAACCAAATTATATCGATATTATTGAAAACCAATCCCCGGCAACGGCACAAAAATTTGTTGCCTTACACACCTATTTATAAATTTATAAAACACCTAAATCCGACTACTAACTAGGTGTTATCCTGCAAATATACGATTGTCAACTAGAAGTAAAAGGAAGTAAGGATCGTAACCACAAGGATTGGTCGATAATTATGTAGCTAATTATTTGGTTATATTACAAGCTGAAGCGATTGATTAAGAGAAGAAATTTAACTAAAACTAGAACTAATGGAACTAAAGAAGCAATTTAATATAAAGATTAAACACTAAGAAAGCAATTAAAAAGAAAGTATCTTTAGAAAGCAATTAAAGGGAACAATTAAAATGAAAAGTATATTAAGCAAGCAATTATCCCTAAAAAAGCACAAGAAAGCCCAAAATCTATTCTATGAAAGCTTGTAACAAGAAAGCATATTTAGAAAGCAATTAACTAGCCTAAGTTACAAATTAACACTAAGAAAACACAATTAAGGAAAGCCCATTATTTAATCTACTAATTAAACTAAGAAAACAAGTAAAGAAAGCATTTAAACTAAAAGCCCAAAAACTAATCTAATCTAATTAACTGATCTACATAGAAATTAACACTAAGAAAGCACAATTAAGGAAATCTCATTAGCTAATCTACTAATTAAACTAAGAAAACAAGTAAAGAAAGTATATTAAACTAAAAATCCATAAACTAATCTAACCTAATTAACTAATATAAACTATCAATTACCACTAAGGAAGCATAATTGAAGGAAACCCATGAACTAATCTAACAATTACACTAAGAAATCATGTAAAGAAAGCAATTAAATGGAATCAATTAAACTAAATAAATGTGAAATTAATGATTAACTAAAGGAGTTTTAACATAAACAAGGAACTTACCACTAACATGCTTCAATCTTTAGCTAGGAAATTAAGATTACATGAAAGTGAAATCCTAATCTACTCTAATCTAAGAAAACCCTCCCCAAATGGGGAGGAAAAAGGAAGAAAACTACTCTTTAATCTAGCCAATGTCTACTCGCTTTCTAATGGGTCTTCCATGCCTCAAATGAGGCATAGAAGGGGTATAAATAGTGCTAGGGTCGTGGGGTAATAGTGCAGCAAAAATCAGCCCAAACAAAGTCATTTTTGCTCCAGCCGCCTCCATGTTGTGACATGGAAAATCCACATATCGCGACATGGACTAAAACTTCTGAAATGCAGCATTTCACAGTTTTACTTCGAAAATCTTTATTCGACATCCAATTGATGCGTCATTTTTTTTTCATGCGTCCTAACACATAGGAGAACATTATTAGCTATAATAAACACTTAATATAAAACCTAAATATATAAATAAAATTCTCACAAAATTGGCCAAAAACAAAAGACAAACAAAGACGAACGAAAATCTAACTCCTAACGAAGTTAAGTCAAAGACATGATACAACTCTAAATGCAAAAACCTAATAAAATACGCTAATTTTCACGTAAATAAGTACTCAAACACTTAATAAACACATATTCATAAATTCAAACACATAAAATAAAAATAGACAAAAATACACACGAAAACACTAAAAATACTCAAATCTAGGAGTAAAATCATCAAGTTTGGGGTCTATATAATTCTAGTTTCCTAGAGTTATCACATGTATATATCGTATCTTGCTTAAAGATGGAGCTAAACCTACTATGACAACCACAAATGAGGTTGAATCTGATGCTCATGGAAGTGGTTAAGCAAGAAATTCTCAAACTTCCTGAAATAGGGATAATCTACCCTATTTCTAACAGTGAATGGGTTAGTCTAGTTCAAATGGTCTCTAAAAAGTCAAGGATCACCACAGTAAATAATCAATATGATGAGATGGTGCCCACCTATATTCAAAATAGGTGGAGGGTTTGTATAGATTATACGAAACTCAATTCTTTAACTTGCAAAAATTACTTCCCTTTACCCTTTATTGATCAAATACTTGAAAGGCTCTAGCTGGTTGTACTTATTATTGTTTCCTTGATGGTTATTTAGATTATTTACAGATTGCTATCGCTCTAGAGGATCAAGAGAAAATGACATTTACATGTCCATTTGGAACTTTTGCTTATCCCTACATGCCATTTGGTTTATGCAATGCTCCAACCACATTCAAAAGGTGTATGGTTAGCATTTTCTCTACTTTTATTGAGCACATTATCGTGAAGTATTTATGGACAATTTCACTGTACATGGAGACTCTATTGATCATTGTATGCATAAACTTACATTAGTGCAATAAAGATGCGCAAAAACTAACCTTATTTTAAATTAAGAAAAATGTCACTTTATGGTTCAACAACGTATAATTTTAGGTCATATGGTGTCATCTAAAGGTATCGAGGTAGATAAGGATAAAATTGATATTATTCAATCAATACCTTACTCCACCAATGTGTGAAAAGTTTGTTCTTTTCTTGGTCATGCAGGTTTTTATGAAAGATTCATATAGGACTTCTCCAAGATATCATCACCTCTGTGCAAACTATTGCAAAAAGATGTCAAATTTGAGTTTGATGATGGCTGCAAAATAGCATTTGACAAGTTGAAGAATCTTCTTATTTTGACTCCAATCATTCAACCCCCAAATTCGAGTTTACCTTTTGAGATCATGTGCGACGAAAGTAATTATGCAGTGGGCGCCGTTTTGAGTCAAAGAATTGGCGAATGAGCATCCCATGCGATGTATTATACTTCCATGACTTTGAATGACGCCTAGAGAAATTATTCCATCATAGAAAAAGAACTTTTAGCTGTTGTTTTTTCTTTAGAAAAGTTTTGTTCTTATCCACTTGGCACTAAAGTAATTGTTTATTCTGATCATGCAGCTTTGCGCTACCTTATGACGAAGAAGTAGTCCAAAACAAGGTTGATAAGGTGGATACTTCTCTTAAGTGAATTCGGTTTGGAGATTAAAGATAAAAGTGGAACAGAAAATAAAGTAGCAGACCATTTGAGTCGATTGCCACATGTGAAAGATGAGTTGAACATACAGGAGACTTTTCCCGATGAATAGTTATTTTCAGCAAGGGCAACATTACCATGGTATGCAAAAATTGTGAATTACTTAGTTACTACTGAATTACCTATTAGTTTATCTAGGCCTGAAAAAGAAAATATCAAGAGTGATGTGAAATATTATGTATGGGATGACCCATACTTATGGAAGTATTGTGCAGACCAAGTAATAAGAAGGTATGTGAACGATAGTGAGATTAACTCCATTCTTGCTTTTTTTTCATTCTTATGCTTGTAGAGGTCATTTTTGAGCTAAGAGGATAGCAAGAAAGGTGTTAGAATGTGGTTTTTATTGGCCCAACATATTTTGAGATTCTTATCTATTTTGCCAAAGAGCAAGTAACATTTCCCAAAGGAATGAAATGTCTCAAAATCCGATACAATTA
This sequence comes from Cinchona pubescens, assembly GCA_025175665.1. Taxonomy (NCBI): domain Eukaryota; kingdom Viridiplantae; phylum Streptophyta; class Magnoliopsida; order Gentianales; family Rubiaceae; genus Cinchona; species Cinchona pubescens. Next base: position 490,913 of record JANKKI010000338.1, read on the forward strand.
TGTGAACTATTTGATGTTTGGGGTATTGATTTTATGGGACCTTTTCCTGTTTCTTTTTGGTATTCTTATATTTTACTGGCTGTAGAATATGTTTCAAAATGGGTGGAAGCAAAAGCCACTTGTACTAATGATTCTAAAGTTGTTGCAGATTTTCTCAGAACTAACATCTTTTCTAGATTTGGAATTCCAAGGGCTTTGTTAAGTGATCGAGGCACGAACTTTTGTAATCAAACTGTTGAATCTTTGCAAAAGAAACATCAAGTAACCCATAGGCCTCAGTATCAACCACATACCACCCACATACAAATGGGCAAGCCGAGGTGTCTAATAGGGAGATCAAATCCATTTTATAGAAAATGATGAACTCTAGTCATAAGGATTGGAGTTTACGATTGGATGATGCATTGTAGGCTTACCATACTGCTTACTATCGTCTAGTATTTGGGAAACCATATCACTTACCGGTTGAATTAGAGCATAAGGCTTATTGGGCTATTAAGAGTTTCAACATGAAATTGGATGAAAGTGGTGAACATAGGCAATTTCAACTGAAATAATTGGAAGAGATTCGGAATGAGGCGTATGAGAATGCTTGCATTTATAAGGTGAAGATGAAAGCTTTCCACGATAGAATGATCTCAAGAAAGGAGTTAAGTGTTGTCATAAATTCCTTTATCAAACACGTATTTGGCTATTTCTAGGTAAGTTGCGTTCTCATTGTATTGGTCCATTTGTTATTACTAATGTTTTTCCACATGGTGTAGTTGAAATTCAAAATTTACTACAATATCCAAAGTGTTCAAGGTTAATGGCCATAGGCTTAAGCCTTGTTATGAAGGATTCCAAATGGAGATGGTGGCATAAATATATTTGGAAGAATCGATTTACACTTGAGAAAAGGAGAATGAAGTCGAGCCAACGACAATAAACAAAGGCGCTGCATAAGAGGCAACACATTTCTTTTGATAATTGGTTGTATATTCATTTTGATTTTTTTGCTAGTTTCCTAGTCATTTTTGTTAAACATCATCTTAAAGTGCAAGTTTTAACCGATTAATAGATATTTTTATGATCATTTGGATTATTGGAGTCATTTAAGCAGGGAAAATGCATATTCAAAATAGCTTTTATGCGCACATGCACTAAGTTTTTGGGCGCATGTTCATCATTACCAGTAGCTCAGGACACCGGTTCCTATTCGTGCGCATGTGTGCTCCATTCTTGGTGCATGTGTGCCAATTCAAGAAGCTAAGGGAATGTTCCATTTTTGTGTGCACGTGCGCACTAAATGTGCAAAATTTTGGGCACATGTGTGCACTCCTGTTTAAAAAAGTCCAAACCTTTATTTTTCTTTGCACAAAACAATTCTTCTCTCTTCCCTTTGCCAACACTTCTTTCACACTTAATCCACCATTTAATTACTTTAATTCACACCAAATTCATCTTCTCTTAAGTGTGCAAACACCAAAAAGGTATGGAATTTCTCTTCTCCTTATTTTTCCTTTGTGGTTTTATTAATTGAAGTTGAATTAGTTTAGTTCTTGAATATTTTGATTGTGATTTATTGTTGTGGATTGAATGTTAAATTTTTGGTGCATTTTACTAGTGAATTGTTCTTTGAATTAGAAGTGGCTGTTTAATTTTTTTTTGGAGAAATTGGTATTCAAAAATCATGCATGCCAAGTGTTTGATAAAATGCTACAATGAAGAAAAGTCTTGAAACACAAGGGCATTGTCCATGAATTTAATTCTTAGGAATTCCTTTGTGAGTTATAAGTCCTACAAATGTCCTAAACATATGTGAATTCCAAACCACTTAGCTTGGTACCAGCATAATTAATTTTTTTTTTTTTTTTTTGTGGACTACTATGATTGTTTGTTAGTAGTTTGGGGATATAGAATTGCATAGGCATGGGGTGGTTGCAATTTTCTTTTGTTGCCTTATCTATGTCTCACATACAACTTTTTCTAGGAATGGTATGAAAGGATAAAAAATAGGCTCATCGCACAACTATAAGAGCTTCTTCTTGAATACCATAACAAGGCCCCTATAAGGATTCTACAGAGGAAAATGTACAGGAACAATTTCTAAATGTTGCAGCTCAAAAAAATTCAAGTAAGATATTTTGTAGAGGGCATCAATCAACGAAAAGGGTATTCAAATATATAGTGGTGGAGCCTCAGAGATTAGGAACATAATTAGGATGCGTGGTTGAAAACACTTCACATATGTGCGAGAATTTTATGTGAATCTGACTGCATATCACAATACCAAGGTCTATGTTAGGGGAAAGAGTATTCATATTATTGGCAATGGAAATTTCAATCAATAAACTGTTACAAATGCCACAAGTTCGTAATGATAAGTGGTCATCTCTTCGTGACGACAACATGGAGGTTAAGGACATAACAGATCTCCTTTGCACTGGTGAGGTACAATGGACTTACAGTTCAACAAGTGATTTGTGACATTTCAATGGTAAGCTGCTTCAAGTGATTTGGCTGTCTTGGTTTAAATTTCTGCGTGGTCGCCTCCTTCTATGTAGACATCTTACTCATGTTACATTAGAGTGAGCTAAGCTATTATATGCTATTGCTTCAGGAAAACCTATAGATGTAGGCCACCTAATTAGCCAGCAAATTCGTTACATAGTGCAAGGCAAGCAACTTGGCCTATAGTTCCCCCATTTGATCACAGCCTTGTGTGTCGTGGAGGGTATGGATATTGATCCTTATGAGGAGAAATTGAAGCCAAGTCAACCAACTACATTTGATGGAGTAGGGGCTCCGGCGTACCAACATGTTCTCGAGCCTTCACTTCACAAACACCATCCAGTAGCGAGCCAGGTCTGAGGCATAGTCAGGAGGAGCTTTTAGATCATATTTATTAGAGCACCAGCGCATGCAACATCGGTTTGACAATAATATTATTTTGAGCATGCCTATCACTAGAATATGGAGGCTCGCCAACTGGCACGTGAGCAAGGAAAAGATTCATCCACAATTCTACCTTTCCTTCCATTTTTCCAGGAGTTGTAGCTGAAGTTCCTTCTAATGATGAATCTTGAGCCAACGATTACTATGCCCTCTGGTCCTGCATTCTAGTGGTGAAGAGGAGTGATCTTAAGATGTTTTTCTTGCATTTTATCTTTAGACAATGTCATACTTCTTATTTGTATTACTTTAAACTTGTTTGCTCTATATTTATTTGTTTATGTTCGTCTTTTCTGTTCTGTGTGTTCGTCAAGTTATTAAGTTTTTTCCTAAATTTCTTGGAATTTTATTCCTTGAATTTCTTATTTTTCTTAGTTTTTTGGAGAGCTTAATTAACATTGACTGCTTGTTTCTGTTCCAGTGTTTAGTAATGAGCTCCAACTCATGTCATGGCTATTTATTAAGCAATATTCTTCACCAAATGTTTTTCATTACCAGAGAAGTTTTTCTTTTCCCTATTTATGATTTTCTTTTCTTTAGCATTGAGGGCAATACTTATTTTTAAGTGTGGGGTGGGAAGTTATTTGGATTTATAGTTGTTTGGTGGATCAATTGTGTAGTTCGCTCATTTTTGCTACAATATTTTTAGCTTTTCTTTTGATTTGAGAGCTTCTCAAGATTTTTGAAAAGGTTTGTTCGAACAAGTTGAAAATCTTTGAATTTTTTGGAAATTTTGCAATGTTTAGCATGTCTCTTTGATTTTTTTTTCATGATAATTCTTGAGCTGAACCATTCATGAATTTGGTAGTAGGGTTATATTTTCCTTTCATGATGTCTAAGAATTCTTGAGCACTATAGCCATAAATTATTTTTATTTTTGATATTTAGAGATAATTATGTAGACTTACCACCTTATATTGCATCCCAAAAACTTGCTTTATTACATTTTTTAGGGAAAAAATTTATGGACAACTTGATTTGGTTTATAGATGAGGGTAGAGCATTTCTTTGGACGTTTGAGCCTTTCAAGTCAACCCGTATTTTGAAATTTTTCTATCCCTAATACCCTATTTGACCCATAACTTGTAATGGATGGAGAGAAATACCATTTGTTTTCTTTCATTAAAACTCGTTTTAAATACCTTTATGATCTTAATAATTTCTTTTATTTTTCTATGCAAAATGTCCCTTAAGACCTTTATTGCACACAATTATTTGTTAAGGGGATATTAGGGTGAAAGGTAATTGAATGACAGTGGTACATTGTTTGAGTGGTAGATATTTATGGGGCAAGAAGGGGGCATTAAGTAAAAAAAATAATAATAATAAAAAAATGATGAGAAAAAAAAATTCTTAGAAATTATAGGAAGTGCCTATAACTAGTATCAGCGTTGGTGTATTTGCATGTAGTGCCTATCATCGTGATATCTATATTAGGATCGGACATGGAAAAATAAGAAGAAATATGAAGGAAATGTTGAAAATGTCCAAAAAGTGTTGGTGTGTTGGGATGAATTGAAGAAGGAGGACTTCTTTTTGTTTGTTGTATAAAATTCTTCCTGGGTGTTTGTTGATTAAGTATGGGGTTATTTCTTTGTAAAGATATGTGGTATAATATTTAAGAGAAGATTTATTTTAATGGTGCGTAACATTATCTTAATCCTCTTTCTTTTGTTTAGTGATATCCTTATCCCTTCTTTGATTAGCCAATACCCTAGCCTAATGTTACAAGCTAAAAAGTCTTACCTAATTCAAATTGAGTGGATTGTCTACATTAGTAGAAGGGTGTAAGAAGAGTAAACTATGGAATGTTTAGAAAAATTCTACGAGTTTGATCATTTGATCCGAGTGTCGTAAAAAATATTTTTTCTTGGATGGCTATGCACACATACACTAGATTTCATGTCTTAGGTTATATTAGTATTTGCGAGCTCGAGTTCTTAGATTACTCTTGATGGTGGAATGGCTCCTGATTATTTATTTGGGCAATTGTTGAGATATGTGGGTGAATTTTTGATAAGTTTATCTGTTTTAATTCTATTTTTGTTCAAGGACGATCAAAAATTAAGTGTGGGGTGATTTGATAAACTCATAAATGTCTTAAGTTTTACGTATCATTTAACTTATTTTTATGTGTTGTAAGTAATATTTGAGTTAATTACGAATTCAATAGGTTTATTCTTAGCTTTTGTAGGTTTGAAGTGCAAAAGAAGTTAAAAGGACAAAATAAAGTAAAGAAAAATCATGGGAACGAAGTGTGCACAAGTATTGAGCAATTTGAATATTATTTTGTATTTTGAGTATAACTTTCTTGTTCGAACTCTGATTAAGTTGATTCAAGATATGTTGAAAAGATAAGAGAAAGAGCTATCACTTTTATGCTTTCTATTTTCTTAAATTCTATCAACATTGAGGTCAAAATCAAAATCTATGAACCAGGAGAGGAATGAGCACATGCATGCCAATCCTTGCGCATGTACGCTAATTCTAGAAGCAAGAAGTACAGGAGCCAAGTCATGCGCATGGGTGGGTGATTCTGGGCGCATGTTTGCCTGTGCCTGCTAGGGTCTGCCAAAAATATTATTTTTGATAGCTTTCTTCGTCCGATTGGACTCTTTTTTGAGGGTTTTCATGTGTTTTTTGTGGGATAAGGAAATTTAGTCCTAAAATCCCTTATAAATACTATTTTGATAGTTCAGTTGAAAAAACACAAAATCTTTATCGTGTATTAGTCGTAGTTTTAGCAGCTTTATTTTGTGTATTCTCCCATGACATTTTGTGCCTAAAACTTCATTCTTGGTCAAGAGAATTGGAGCCATTGATTCTTTAACGTTGTGAGACTTATCATGTTTAATGATTCAATTCTTTATTTCAAGTATTGGTTTTTTTCTGTAATTAATTTATGATTGTTGTCCTTTGCTGGCTACGTCTACAGTGTAGTTATAATCCTGATAATTAATTGAATCAATTGATTGTTAGATTAATATTGGCTACATTGTTCGATTTAATCTGTGAAATGACTAGATTTAATAATTGTTGGATTAAGGTTATTGAATCTAAAAAAAATAACCAACTAATTGACATAACTGCTAGTGCTTTTGTTGTATTATTCTAATTGATCTTTCTAGTTCTCAATGCTTCTACTTGATTAATATTTGACACTTGTCTGGAATTAATTGGTAGTTATGGTTAATTGCATCGTGTGTTGAAGATTAACTAAAATTAAGGAAAGATACAAGAATAAACTGTGAATTAGAATTCGGGCAAAGTTCTTCAATTAGTACTTAATATGGGGATTGTTATATATATATATATATATATATATATATATATATATATATATATATATGGTGGATGTGGACTAAGACCAAGAATACTTCCTTCTTGATTTCCTCCAATTCAATTCATTTTTTAATTAGATCGCGTTTTAATTCAATTTTCTTCACAACCCTTCATATGGGTATAAAATATTGTTGAAACCTTCGTTATTGGGTAAAAGACGCCTCTTACTTGCATTTATTACGATTCTTTTTCCACGAGTATTGGAATTGGAATACTCTTATTGCTAAAAAGAAACCCAGTTTTGATTTTCCACCAAAAAGAAGTGAAAGATTATTATTCTTCTTATATAATTCTCATGTATGTGAATACGAATCCATTTTCATCTTTCTTCGTAACCAATCTTCTCATTTGCGATCAACATCTTTTGGAGTCTTTCTTGAACGAATATATCATTATGTTAGGTATCAAGGAAAGGCGACAGCACAACTAATATGTGAACCATTTTGTTTTATGATCGGCCAAAAATCAGAACTGCCTAAATTTTTCCTTAATATTCAAGTCTCTCAACTTCACAATCAAATACGAGAATCATATTTCTATCAACAAATCAGGTTTTTATTTTTTTTTCTCTTTTAATAACTTTTATCTTTTCATTAGAATTATTCTCATGTTAGATTTTCTTGTTCTCAATTACTTCTACTAGTACGTCTCTCATAGGAGAATAAGGACCAGTTTTGTCGTGATCCTCTTAATGAAATTGACATAAACATTAGTATTCATTTAAGAAATACTCCCAGCGAGTTAGCTAACGTAGGATGATATCCATGACTATAAGGACCAAAAGTCTTGCCAAAGATCATGATTCACTATAGTTTCACGTTGCGACCTCCGATCCTATCCATATCGTTTGTGTGGAAATTTATAATGCTAAACTGGAATGGCAGGTCATCTCTCGACGTCTTTCAAGAAGTGGTAGAAGATGCTCTGGCCAAGAGACACTCTGATTTGCAAGTAATTAGAGTATTTAAGTAATAGAAAGAATCCACACAGAGTTTTGTGAATGTGTTGTGCAATTATATTGGAGTTATCAAAGCGAATCTCAAAAATGATTGAACTTGTTCTAATCAGCATGCACAGAAGTGGGCCTATATAGTGGATCATGGATGTGATCTGATAGGCTTGGATTTTGTGGCCGTGGCTTTTTCTATGTGACAATATTTTATTTTAGGTCAATTTGTGTTGTAGCTGTGTCCCCTACTTTTGGACCTATGGCTTGTCAGACCGAAGAGTACATTAGCTAGGGGATTAGTTATGTGCTAGATATAATTTGTCTTCAAAGAGACTTGGAATGTTTGAGTAGTTTGTAAAGTTGCGATTTTTTTCCTAGGTAATTGAGTTGTATGCTAAGTAGATTAGTTGGATGTAATATGTCCATAAAAAGAGGCAACCAGGAACTTACACCTAAAGGCTTGAAAAAGGCAAATGGAGAGGCCACCTAAAGGGGGTAAGCAAAGAGGCCACGTGAAGGACAACTTAGTAACTTGGTGGAGTTAGAGATTTTTAAATAAGAGGTACTTAGTAGTTGATATTGTTGATAGATGTAACTACGCGATACTTTCATTAGCTCTTTAATTGTGATCTTTGTCTAGTAGAGTCAACGACTTAGTGGCTAGAGATGCCTAGTGGTTGAGATTCTTTCTAATGAAAGTAGGTAGGGGCTTATTGAACTATAGCTCTTTCTGAAGGAGAAGTTGGGAATAGAAAAGACTTGCAGATCATAAGTGTAATTGTTCTTGTAGTAGGAAAGAAATCCTATAAGATTCTGCATAGGCAACTGCCTTCTGAGGAAGACTTCTTGTTCCTTTATAAGTTGATTTTTTCTCGAGACTTATCAAGAGATTGGTCTTTTATAAGTTGATTTGTTCTAGGGACTTATCAAGTTGGAATTTTCCTGTTAACTTTGCCTTTGTATATGGCTTTGTTTGTATATTAGTATGAACTGACATAATTTATCTATAAAGTTCTTCTGCAAAGATAAAGAGATAGAAATAAAACCACATAGATCATGGAGAGACCTTTGTGTGCATACTTTAGTTATCAGGATTAAGATGAATCTGAATCTTATGGCCGGTTGGTCTTTGGGTTGGCAGTCCTAAGAGACACCCTAAAGAAAGCATCATACAAGACCAAATACAAGTGATGAATAGTGAAGGCCTTATATGATGGAGATTAATGGCAAGGTATAGTGCACACCCTAGGATATTAGGCGTGGACGACCTCTTGGAATGGGAGGAATTGGGTGTCCCCCCTTGGAGGGATCGGCTGGCCATGTGTCTCTCAAGGACAGTGGCCAAGCCTATCTATTAGTGGGGGATGTCAAAGGCATGCCCACTTGAGATGGAAGCCAGGCAAGCCTTCCCAATGATACTATTGGAAAATTTTCTTTGTATTTATTTTTTGGATGATGAGCTATTAGCTTTAGAAGGGATGTTTCTCCAAGTCACCACACTAAGACCCAGAGCAAAATTCCTTTATCTTTGTTGGCATCATTCAAGGCCGGTGTCAACGTCCTGCTAGTATTTCTCCTAACATTCTTCCGTGGTATTTACAGTATGTAGAGGAAGGTAAAAGGATCTCAACAATGTTCAGAAGAAGGAATTCGGCTATAAGGTTGTTGAAAGAGTATCACTGGGGGAATCTTTCCAAACTCAATGCATTATGTTGATATGCATGGGTTGAGGTGCAAATTTTCAAATCTGAAGGGGTTTTATATGCAAATTCCTGGTCTAACTATAGACTTCTTAAGGCTTATTGGGAGCATATTCTAGTTCATAGCAACCAGCTTGCTGCTAGGTTAAGATTTCCTCTACATTCCTTTATTGTAAAGGTCTTTTCATATTATCAAGTAGGCTTTGGACAAGTCACCACAAAATCTTGGAGGGTGATACTGACTCTGTAATTGATTGCAAATTGTAGAATGTAGAGCCTTCTTGATTTGTTCAATGCATTTTCAAGGTGGCCAATATATCAAGGTCCTTAGCAAGTTTTTGTTCTCTGTCTCAATGCCCATAGATGTTGGAGATGGAACATATGTTTGATAAAATTGCCTAAAGTCTTTGTACTCCCTCCGTTTTATTTTATTAGTCACCTTCTTTCTTTTTTGTTTGTCCCAAATTATTTGTCACTCCTTAAAAAACAATTAAAATAAGGCTAATTTACCTATTTTACCTTCATACAAGTCCCAAAAAAAAACATTAAAATCATGTCAGAGCATTAATTACTTTTAGAAACTATTGCCAACTAACAAATTTTGAATTTAAATATAAAGACAATAATGAAAAAAGTGTGTTACAAGTTGGTCAAACATCAACTTTTCTTAAATTGTGTACCAGATTGACCATGCTAAATAAAATGAGACGGAGAGAGTATATTTTGATAAAGAGATGTCTAGGTTAGGAGTTTCCAAGTTGGAATTTGTGCCTTCCCTCGGAGTAGCAATTTGAATAAGCCTCTTTGACGTACTAAGGAGCTAGATGAAAAGGTGGTGAGACTTTAGAAGAGGAGGAGGATGTATTATTAATTACCAAGAAGGCAAAAAAACCGGATTCGAATCCTGAAAAATTTCTGAAACTGTACTCGTTTTCAAAATTGTTCTTTTTTCATCTTTCAATTAGAAATAGGATAACTGGGAGAGAGGAACTCGCATTCGGTGAATGCGAGCTCATGCCGAATTAAAATCGCGAAATGTTAAAAAAAAAAAAAAATTTCCCAGACCTCTCATTCGGTCAAATAGATTGACTGAACCCGCATTCACCGAATGCGAGGTCACCTGAGTTTAAATCGGTTCTGGGAGGGTCAATCGCAGAACCCTCGCAGAACCTTCCTTTTCTTTTTCTCCCTCGCAAAACCTCCCATTTCTCTCTCCTCCTCCTCCTCCTGCTCCTCTTCCTACTCCTCCTTCCATTTGTAATTTCATTCACAATCAACACCATCTCATTTTCCTCCTCCTCTACAACAACCACCACCCACCATATCTTTTTCCTCCCCCTTTACAACAACCACCACCTCCATTCCACCACCACCATATTCCTCCACAACAAACACCACCAACATATTTCAGGTAAATGAAATTTTTTTATTTTATCCAATTATTTTAATTAATTTACATTTTTAAAATTAATTAATTTTGTTAATGTAAATATTTTAGAAAAATTATTTGTGATGGTAGCTTATATTTTTGTTGTATTTGTGTTTTAGTGTAATAATATGCTGCTTTGATTATCTTCTTTTCTGTCTGAATATTTAGAGAAAATGGTCTTTGGCTCGAGATATATGTTGTATGTTTGTTTTCTCTTGATTGCAGTGAAATTTGTGGTTATGTTTTTTGTTATACTGAAATTGTGGGCTGTTCTTGGTTTTGCACCTAAAAAATTTTGTCTGATATTGAATGATCAAGAATAACCATGTTTGGATAATTTTGGCCAACAAATTTTGCTTGCTTGAAAGGACTAAAATCCAAATAATAGCATGATTTAGGTACTTGATCTCAACATATAATTTGTCTTGCTTAAAGATTCATAAGCTAAACTCCATTTTCGACAATAAAGTATAGGTGATAAAGATGCTTCCCTGTGATCTATTGGCCAAAATTCTAGTCACTATTGTGAATTCCTGTAAATGATTTGGTATATGGGGTGAGGGGCTGTTATTGCATTGTTTGTAGCCCTTGTCGGGCATATATTACTTGTAACCCTTACCGGATTATTGCATTGTTTGTAACCCTTGTCGGGCATGTATTACTTGTAAGTGTTGCTGATTTGTTGTATTGCTTGTAACCTTTATCGGGTATGACCGGCGTAAAAGAGAATCCTCAAGATATAGAGGAACTCTGTCGATTTTTTTTTAACTTTAAATATATTCCGTATCCAAAATTGGGGCTAAACACGTTACATCCTTACAGGAAAATGACATTTGATAGACCCCATCACATTCTCCTTTATTGGGGAGAAGAAATAACTTATGAAGGTGGTACTATGTCCTACCGGCCAATGGTGTTCAAGAAACTATTCTGAATAAAACAACGGATTAGATTTGTTGAGTTAGTGGACAAGATATACGAATTCATGGAAGTTGATAAGGAGCAGTTGAAATTGAATATTTTGTACAGGCATATAGTTAGTATCGTGGTGTTTACTCTGGCCTTCCATTGACAGATGATGATGGTATGGGTGGTATTTTTGATTTGTTTGATGCCGATCCAACTTTTTGTGTTGAGTTGTTTATCGAGACAGAAAATTCTCTAGGTACCTATAACCAATGGGTGTATGGTATGGGGCCAATGATGTCTCTCATGCATTCGACCATGGACGACCAGCCGCTGCAATCCAATTCGCAGAGTCTCTTTGAACATCCTTGGTCATTTGAATTTTACAACCCAACGTGTTCGTTTTCAATGTCAAACTCAATCCAATCTGATCAATCTATTAGCGCGCAGTGTAATAGAGACACCACAACAGGTGAAGGCCCAAGTACCATGCAATATCAATATATGGAGAAAGGTCTCGTAGATGAGGGTTTGACAGATGATAATGCTAATAGTGACTCGTCGCGGCATGTATTAGACGAGAATTACGAGTCAGGGTCAGACTCAGAAGATATATCGGAAGATAATTTTGACAAGAATTTGGGGTCTACAAATAACGGTGAATGTCAGACGCAAGAGGATGTTCTTGTTTATCAACCTAGGGGAATGGCTTTTTTCAATGATATTGGTAACGACGGTGATTACGATCCATGGACCGTAGTGATAAAGATGAGCTGGTTTATTGGAATGAAGAAAAAATTATATTCGGTTGTGCATGTACTTTGATAGCAATGAGCAAGTTAGTAAGGCAGTTAGAATATAGTCTATAGCTCAAAAATGAGAATTCAAAGTCATAAAGAGCCGGAAGAGGACAAGGGCAACTGAATGCAAGATTGCGTCCTCCGGTAGATTAGCTCCCGAAGCTTGTGATTGGAATATTCGGGTACGTAAAAATGAATCTCTTACTGCGTGGAACTCCACGAAATGGGTAAAAGATCTGTATGTCTCGGTGAAATATCCGGTAATAACAACAGAAACCTTACATCTACAGTCATTGATAACCAAATTGTGCACTTAATTGGAAATGATCCTGGGCACAAGGTCTAACAAATTCAGGCCATCTATTAAGAACAGTTTCAAGGTTGACATCACTTACAAGAAAGCTTGGTATGCTCGCAGGAAAGCGACTGTGCTTGCATATGGAAGTTGGGCATCTACTTTTCAACAATTACCCCAATACATTCAAGAAGTACTATGCTCCAATCCCCAAACTGTGGTGCAATGGCTACATCATCCCAATAGTAGCGAGGTTGTGAAAATATTCAAATACATCTTTTGGGTATTTCGGCCATCAATTGATGCATTCTACATGTGTAGACCTGTCATATTTGTTGATGGCACCCATCTAGGAAGGAAATATCAAGGTAAATTACTTATTACCGTCGCTTCGGATGCTAACAACAGATTTTACCTGTTGCGTATGCAATTATTGATGAGGAAACAATACAAAGTTGGGATTGGTTCATGGAGCAGTTGAGACACCATGTTGTGTGTGACTTGGAGACCATTTGTATAATATCTGACCGGCATCGTGGCATTCTGCATGCTATGAGTGAGTCCCTTTTATGGCAGGAACTATTTGCATATCATAGATTCTGTCTACGTCACGTTCGGAGTAATTTGATGACCAAATACAAGAATGTAGAAGTGAAGAAGTTGTGTTGGTCTCTTGGTGTCAAGATATAGATACGGAAATGGAATAAGCATCAACAAATGATACAGCTTCAAAATCTAGAGGTTTGGAGATATCTGGCAGATATTGGCCTTGATCGTTGGTGCCTTGCTCACGATGGAAATCGTAGGTGGGGAATACACGGTTCAAATTCTTCTAAGAGCTACAATAACGTCTTGCGCGGAGTTAGACTACTTCCGATCAAGGCTATAATTGATAGTACATTTCATCGTTCCGTCAAATTATTTGTTGATAATATTGTACGGGGTGAACATTGTCGCACATCAATTATACCAAGGAATTGGAAAAGGTTGTTGACTGTAGACAAAAAAGGTGGAGGACACACAGTCATGGTTTTTGATCATTCTACTAGTGTCTATAGAATTAAAATACCTCATCATGTATGTGATTGGACGTGGTGGCAATGTACAAACTGTCAATTATGTACAGAAGACATGTACCTGTGGTAAGTGGAAAATGTACAGGTTACCATGCTCGCATGCATTGGCAGTTTGCAGGTTTAAGGGTGATGAACCTACGCGACTGCTTACGAACCATTACACCACTCGCATATATCGAGACCAGTACACCGTGAGTAGATTTGTTCCGCAATCTAATCAGATGAGTTGCCTCCTATTCAGTGGCAGTTACATGGTGATGACAGTATGTTCGTAGACCGTCGGGTAGGCCGGGTACGTGTAAGGCACATCCGAAACGAGATGGATATTAGGGATCCCCATGAACCCAGAAAGTGTACGAATTGTCATCAACCGGGACATAATCGCAGGAGTTGCCCTTCGCAACAACAATGATTTGTCTTTTCTATTGTATTGTTTATGTACTTGTTGTATTCTATGAATGTAGTTTGTTTTTAATTTATTCGTTTATCAAAAAATGTTGTATTAACATTGATTATGAATACCTATCAAAAAAATGTTGTAATATCATTCATTCTTTTCATATTACTTTGTTAGGTATGGATGATCAGTCGCGAGAACTTGTTCATCCTAGACCATATATAGATGATATTATATCACCTACGACGCCGCATAGGGCTAAATCTATTTTTGACTGTCTTATTGATGATTCCATACTACAGGTTAAGCGTTGTGATGGGACTTTTTGGGATCACATGCCCATACCGGATCGGGTATGGCATTATATTTGTTTGGCAGGTTTCGAGGGTATCGCATCTTTAGGACGTATTTCAGTTGACCATGCTTTGATCACCAGTCTTGTCAAGTGATGGCGACCTGATAGATTCTTTTCATCTGTCCATTGGAGAGGCTACTATCACATTACAGGATGTAGAGGTACTGTGGGGTTTACATATTGACCGACCGCCTGACGGGTAGAGACACTACTCATTCTATAGATACTTGGAGCCAGTTATGCATGAAGTTATTAGGTTTCATGCCTACCAGATATTCAGACATTAACGGTGGTCGTTTGAAAGTTGGATGTTTGTCTGCTACATAAGATCGTCCCCTTCCCGATGATGCGACTGATGACATGTGTCGACAGATGGCACGTATATATTTACTTGTATTTATTGGAGGCATTTTATTTCTAAATAATTCAAACAATAAAGTGCCATTAATGTATCTACACTTGCTTAGGGACTTGGAGACTGTGGGCCGTTATAGTAGGGATCAGCAGTTTTAGGCACACTGTATTGTAACTTGTGTGAAGCTACTTCACCCACAGCTAGAAACATCTGCGGGCCAGTAGTATTAGTACAGGTATATTTGAATACTTTATATTCATTTATTGTATACTTCCGTCAAAATTAGTATAATGCATACTAATTAAGAATTACGGTTATGAGATTGGTAGCGCATTCCGACACTGCATCCTAATCAGTTAGAACCCACACACCACCATCACGGAGCATATGGATCTCGGAATATATGTTTTGTTAAACTATTTAATTGTAAACATATTTATATTGGATATGATATTTATTAATTTGTATTACAGGTGGGATGTTTGATTTGATTTGCGTAATGCTCCTCGTCATATTTTATCTATTTTTCGAGATCAGTTACATGGTTTGCGACCCAATGAGGTACATCCGTCGATCACATTTCTTTTGCACTTTGTCGTCCTCGTATTTTATTTATTTTCTAACTTTTTGCCGTATTGTTTGGTATTAGTTTATATGGCAGCCATTCTCTGATAAGGTACTTGATATGCTTCCCCATTACTGCACTGCTGGTCGTGACATATGGCGTGCAGTTACTTATTTGATATGTTGAGAGATCGTGGAATGTTATCTACCTCATCGGGTTATGCGACAGTTCGGGTTGCACCAACCCATACCACATCAGAGATTGATTGGTAATCAAGGTGTACTTCATTTGATAAACCGCCCTGGTTGGGCGAACAATGATTCGGAGTTGACCCACCGACCTTATATAGATATTTGGGGGACAAGAACGGATGGCATAATTGAGATTGGTCTCCCATGTGTTGATACTACACATGCATCGGGTGATTATATGCAATGGTACCGACCGAGGACGGTGGTGTACATATCCAATCCGAGTCAACGCCCTACTTTTTCAGAAGGATACCATAGCGATGGTGCACGTGCAAATTATCTAGTAAGTAATTATTCATTTTTTGTTATTGTTTTTCTTTTTTAAATGACTTTAGTAAAACTAATTTTAACTTTTATGGTAGATGGATTCCATGGCTAGATTGTACTACATGTCGTTAGACAACCTGATTGAGGACGATACTCCGGATACTAGTACTTGGGCACAGATCAGACATTTTACTTCTGAGTCACTACATGCAGTAGATGAATCTACTCGTCTTAATCTTCGGCCTCCGATAGTTCCTGCTTACGTTTGACATCCACACTAGGCACATGATCCATAGAGAGTAGAGCGGGTTCCGCGGCGAGGCGGGCAACACGGAGGTGGTCGTCGACGTCGTCGAGTTCTATAAGTCGCCTCGACCCCATGTAGATGCTAGATCCCTTCATGTTAATATACCATTCGAGGGTGACACTTCACACATACTTTCACCAATGGACACTCCGGTAGGACGATCATCTTTCGGACAGTCGTCTACTGGATCAGATCCAGAGCATACTGGTCCAACTATTTCAGATGAAGAACATGAACACGAACAAAACATAACTTCGCAGGCGCAAATTGCTCACCCTACTCAACAGCAAGACACTCCTCTATTTTATGTCCGTCGATCAAAAAGGGTGCCTAAACCTAGAGAGTGTGGTACGGGAGGGAGATTTGGAGATCATGAACATTGACATTTGTTATTAATTCTCGCAATCATGTGTGATTGATATCTGTTATTTGTATATCATTGTTCGCCCTTGTCGGGTATTTTTTTATTATTATCAGGTTTTTATTTATGCTTTTTAGCCCTTGTCGGGCTTTTATGGATGTTTGTTGCCCTTGTTGGGTATGATTGTTGGCAGGGAGAATGTTCGTAAGAATAGGGGAGGTTATGTCAAAATTTTATCAAAAATATGATAAATTAATAAATTTGCTTTCTTACAACATTTCATTCATGTAATATTTCATTAATGTTATAGTTTATGGTTTAAAGATAATGGTTTAGTATTCCTATATATCGTATTAAATAAATGTTCACGATTTAGCGTTTAAGTGGTTTTATCTTAGAGCCAAATCCTTTTTTAATTAACAAAAATATCAAACATTTTTCTATTTTTGTAATAGTGCAAAAAAAAAAAAATTTCCTTCGCAAAATACAAAGTCAAATGTTTTAAAAAAAAATTAAATTTTTTTTTTCTTACCTCGCAAAATTTATTTTTTTTTAAATTTTTGATGAATTAATAACTGAATGCGAGGTCAGAAAAAAAAAATTTTAAAAATTTTTGCCGAATTAATAATTTGAACTCGCATCGGGAGATGCAAGCTCACCAAATGCGAGTTCCTCCCGCCGGAAATCGTATTTTCAATTGATATAGAAAAAGAATAATTTTCAATCAACTCAACAAGTACAATTTTAAAAATTTCTCTTCGAATTCTCGGTGCCAAGTCCCCAACTGCAATCCAGTGCCATCTCCGAGATTGTGCCACGTTGTTGGTAGTCACGTGAGCATTTTATATGAATCTCGATTTGGTTTGAAACTAAGATTCCCCTTGTATTTTCTAAACGTGAAAATGCACAATACATTCCGCTAAATCATTTAGGGCATCAAAACCCAGAGCAAAACATCCAAGAGAAATGACAATAATCAAACGAAGATAATCGAGGAAATTATTTCAATGGGAGAAGAACAAGAGTTCTTCAAGTCTACCTACCCCACCATTGCAATAGTTGTTGGTTCTTATTGTTTTCGTATAGAACAAATTCATTTTTTGTTCTTGTTAGTATTTGATAATCAATCATCATTATGAAGATTGAGAGGGAGGACAAACAAAAATTAACTATTAAATTTTTTTTCACACTTGATTTCTTGACCAAACAAGGGTAGCACTATCCATAATGGGTTTACATTTTATTTTTTTTTACAATTTTTAAGGCAAGAATTAATCCTACAATCCTGATTTTATCATAAAGTTGAGGAAATTTATTCTCCAAAAATCCTCCGATTAACTCCTGTGAAACCAAGGAACAAGCCTTTATTAAAAGGCTCAAATGTATGATTCTTAACAATAAATCTCTTTTCGCTAAATGTGATTTCACAAACCCTCTGTTCTCATAGTATTGTAGAAGAAGGTGCTCTTATATCAAAAATTTTCGGGGAGGTAGAGTAGAGTTTGAGGAAGTGGGCATGGAATTGTTTGAGCTGGTTGAGATATTTGCACTTAGCTCAAGCCAAGTTGGAACTCGTATAAACTGTTCACGTGATTAGTTAAGTGGCAAAGCAACGTAGCACAATCTCAGAGATGGCGCTGGATTGCAGTTGGGGACTTGGCACCGAGGATTCGAATTCCAAAAAGCCATGTTAAATAAAACAAGTTTGTATCCAAGAAAGGGGACACTTCAGCAAAGGAGTAATAAGACTGCATTGCTTTCTTGTGGAGTATACAAATCGATCCGTTTGACCCTCCAACTAGTGAAGTAATCCATGCTTCTTTACCCATGGATAAACTTTCCGAGATCATTTCTTAGGCTCCTAAGAAATTCATAGAGTCGCGTAAAGATATGATTCTTGTACGCTAGTTGTTGGTTCCCAAGGTGGCCCAAGGACAAGTATATATTCCTGGCTGGTCCTGGAAGAATGATTCCCACATGCAACGTACATCTACTTGTAAGCATTTGGTGTGTGCTTGAATACATGTTGCCAAGATTTAGAGAGGTGGTCAAGAGGATAAATCCCATTTTGATTAAACAGGTTATTATTACTTAGCCTGTTTAGGCAAATGTACTTGCTTTAGTGTTTCTTTTTCCTTCATGCTTTTACTTTTTGAAGTTATTCGTCACTTCCTTCTTGTGGGGGTGCGCCTACTATAATTCTCTGGTGACTGCTTGCTTCCATGATCTTATTGCCATGAACTTAACGTTAGTATTGTAGAGAATAAGTTACCCATCAGTCAATCAAAGTTGACTATATAAGGAGAGGTAGCTATCAACTCGCTAGTATTTAGAGCTCAAAGTTAAAAATTTGGAGTAGCAAGTATTTCACCGAAACAAACTTGCAGCTGAGGCAGATGTTAGATAAGAAACTACTCAAAGAGTTAATTGTCATCTTGAGCAAGGGATTTATTCTAGTCAAGGACTAAGTTAAGCAATTGTATTCTGCCCTCAATATTTCTCAAATATCCTGAGTAGGGTCAGGCGTGATAGTATTGGGAGACCAGGTGAAGAAGTAAGAAACCTAACCAAGAGATTAGCCAGGATGCCTTAGAAGTTAGGAAAGAGAAGTCATAATGAAGCTTTCAGTTAATGTATAGACACACCAGAAGTAAACTTTTCTTTTTTCAAGATGTAATAGACAAATAAGCCTTACACATTGGTCATTTCCTGCTGTAGAATCTATAGCTGAGATAATGATTTCTTGTTATATCTGTGTGAACTTTTAAGTTTTTGCATTGTCTTTACTATATGTTACTTTCCTCCCTATTTGATAATTCTAGTCCTCGGAGTTATTTTTCATTAACTTTTAATTTAAATTTGTGCACATTCCGATCATTATTAGGGATATTATTTCAATTTTCTTTTTTACTGATTATCCTATTTTGCTTATTTTTTTAACCTTTTTATTTTAGTTATTAATCATGATTTTATCATGTTTTGTATGTTGAAAAAGGTTTGGGGCAAGTCCGAGTCAAGCAATGAAAGAAAGATGTGTCTTGCCTCTGAGGCGCCAAGCCAGGCACCAATGGGCACTAGGTTCTAGCGTCCTCGCACCAGCACGTTGCCACAACGTGATTGTTACCCATTTTAGCACTTTCCAAGTTCGTTTTGCGCCCCGTTTAGTTTGATTTTAAGCCAATTACGATCTTAACACTTTGTACCTGGTAGAGACTTAAATAGAGGTTTCTAAGTGTGTTTTATATCTTCTTTTAGCACACCCATTGGGGTCTATTAGATTAGATTAGGTAGTTTCTCTCTTAGTTTAGTCTAGCTATTGGGAGATTCAAGAGTTCGGGTCGTGGATCAAGTCTTGAACATTCTTCTGCTAGAGAAGCTTTTATATGAACCTTTATTTATGCTATTTATTTCAAGAATTACAGATCTTTTATCTTTTACTGTGTTATGCTGTGGATGTAAGGTTTTAACAAGTTTGATTGTGTAGCATGAAATTTTTATTTCAAGTTATTCTAGTGGTTGTTTTCTATTGAATGTTTGTTTGTTGTGAATTTAATGTCTTTGAATTTTTGGCCAATTCCCAATAAATTTAATTAATTTATGATGAGACTTGGAGGAGATTCATAAATTTAAGATCTAGTAATAAACATCATGCGAGCAAACAACTAGGAGAATTGAGTATAGCAATTTGTGGGGTCGTGATTGAATTTCATTGACATAAATTAAATTCTTGTCCCTATATTGGTTGTAACTAAAGGATTCAGAGTACTTAATTGGGTGAAAGAGATTTGACATTACATGAGAGCAAGTATTAACAGTTTAGAAAATTTGACTTTCAATCATAGAAGTTAACCAAAACTAATGAGACACATGATTTTATATTGGATCAACTAAGTAAGACACATGATATTATATTGATCAATCTTGTCCACTTTCAAGTTAAAAAATAGTCATCACTCTCCTCCATAATAGGATACAAATTTTTTTTGCAGACTTACAGATAAAATCAGCTAACAACTTAGAATATCAGATTGTAAGTATGTTAACTTTTGAAGGCAACTAGAAAGACTTGTATACCCCTCAAGCGGTGCATAGATGAAATCGTAGTCATAGAATTTAATATAAATGCATTTTGCACTTACTAGAAAACGATGATATGATTGAAGACCAGCTGATGCCAAGTCATGATGAAGGTCAAACAATCGCTTAGTCAAGCATCGTGAATATACGGGCATATGCCTATAAATCTAATGATAGAGAGTAGATGATAGTAAGAAGTGTTTCTCACAAACCCTTAGAATATATTTCATGGTGTTGTAACTTATTGCTCTTTAGGAGGCTGAAGTAGCATTTTGATAGACAGCATAGTAGATTGTGGAGATAATCATTCACCCTGATTGCTTGTTAGTAAGTACTAAACTGGTAGTTAGACTATAACTTCTTGGTACCCCTTTGTAGTATGAGGTGACTTGTCAGTATGACCTAAATGCGTAATGGCGATGATGGCCTTCAATAGCAAAGTGACTCGTTAGTTGGGCGCTAAATAGTTGACTAGACAAGATGCTTTATGGAGAACTACCTTGAGGTTCTTTGTCACCCATAAGGGAATTTCTATAGAATGACCAATTAACACGATTCGTTACCCAGAAGAGATTTTCTATAAGTACCCTAAAGGGATTTTTTCCAAGTAACGTATAAGAGTGGTTTTTTTTTTTTGGGTGTTTTGATTTGCCATTTTCTTTTGTTGGAAGAGTTTTGCAATCAAGGTGGGTGGAGAATCAGTGTGGAAGGCATCCAACAAAAATTAAAGGGGAATGTTATTGACTTGTGTAAGGGTAATCTTGTCATTTACTTAAAAAAAGTTCTAGCATTAGTGCTAGCCACACATAATACAAAATACATTGAATACAGAAAATGGTTCATTCGTGGTGAACTCAAATTCCATGCTTATGAAACATTACTTGCCATGTGTTTGGGTTTGAAATTTTAAAATAAAAAGTATTTAATCTACATTTTCTTGGCAAACAAAAGTTATCGCCAAAAAGAAAAACAAGGGAAAAATTGAAGAAGAAAGAAAAATAGGAGAAAGTGTAATGGTAATATAGTCCTATTTGAGCAAACTACAAATAAAGTCATTAAACTTTTTAAAAAATTGACTTGAGGTCACTAAACTATTGATTTTACAAATTTGATCATCGAAGTTTAAAAATAGCAGAATCCGGGTTATTCTGTCAAGTTCAACTTTTATGGCAGGTGAAAAGTTATTTTTTCGGGGAACTAACATTGTCAAACATATTAAAAAATAATAAAATAATGGTAAAAACAAGAAAAGAGAAAATTTACAGGATAACATTATAATTTTGACAAACTTTTCTTCTTCCCCAACTCCTTAGCTTGTCAGATCACTTCCCCTCTCCACTTTCCTACTCTGCCACCTTTCCCACCACCTTTCCTACCCACAGACCTCCCAAATCATTTTCGTTACCCGTCACCTCTACCTCCCCTCCTTCACCCCTTGAACTTCTCCCAAACCCTCATCTGTCCCACCACTTCCACCTCTACCTCCCCCACTCCTGAACCTCCTAGATCTATCCTCTTCCCTGCTACCTTTCCTTTCCCAACCCCTAAACTCCTCCCCGCCCCACAGATCTCTCACCTTCCCCGCCAACTCCCCTTCCACCTCTCCCTGACCTCTTATCCCTAGATCCACTATCACGCCACCATTGTTACTCTTCCCACTATCCCTTTTCCTCTCCTCTATCAACTGTTCCATCAATATGTAGAGGATAACAGTAAGGATTGGATTGATATTCATGGGAATTTGATGAAAGTTGTGGTAAATTTTATGGAGAAATACTTAGGTAGACCTGGGTTTTTGACCCCACTTATAGACCCTGTGGTCTAGATTAAATGTTATGGAATTTATGACATCAGTTGATGTAAGAAAGATTCTATAAAATTTAATCTTGATCTCAAGGTCTATAGGTGGGGTCAAAAACCGGATCTATATAAGTATTTTCCAATTTTATGTAATTAATGGTACATTTGGTGTAACTTATTGTAATTGACATATAAATTTTGAATAATGACGTCAAAAATTTTTTTGGTAATGTCATCGTGGTGGTGCACGTTGGTAGGGAAAAAAATTAATTTTTTAGGATGTTTTGACAATTTTACTTTGGAAAAACTAACATTACATAAGCCCTAATGGTTGAACTTAATGGAATGACCTGAATTTAGCATTTTTTAGAGTTCGATGATCAATTTGTGAAATTAATAGTTCGATGATCTCTACTCATCAACTTTCAATTAGTTTAATGACTTATTTTCCATTTACTAATCTTAGTTTACATGTGTAGCAATTTCAAGACCTTAGGGTGTTTTATAGTCCTTTCAGGGATAATTTTGTTGTGTTTAAAGACTTGTACATTATGAGTTTTTAAATCACAATGTATTATACTATCTATAAAAAATTTTACAGTTCCTTTTAGGGAATCATTCTCTTGTACTTTAAGGGCTTGTACAGTACAACACTATATGCTTTAAAATTTTGTACTGTACAAGTTCTTAAAACCAAAGGAATGGTTCCTTAAAAAGGATTGTAGAATTCCCCACTATCTATATATGCATATAAAACACAACAAGATTATTTCCAAAATATATTATAGAATTTACCTAAAACCTTTATTATTGGAAGATAATTTGTTGGCAACAACATCAAAACAAGGAACCTCAAGAGAGGTGGTTAAAATATCAGTAAATCTCAAGGATGTCTATTGTGTTTACCCCTAAATAAAAGTAATACAAATGAGTATATGGGATAACTTAAGGCCCTTATATCTAAGGTGCTACACTTCTGTTAAAAAATAAATGGAAATTGAGTAAATGGAATAACACAAGACACTAGACAAATATTAAGATATTTTTTTTAATTATATAATAAGGATTATATTAATGGGTAGTTTTACAGTCTCGTTATAGAATCATTACGTTGTGCTTTTTAACCTTAAATATTACAAATTTTAAAAGCATATGGTACTGTACATGATATTATACAGTACAACAGGATAGTTTCTTAAGTTGTTCATGAGATGACAAAGTTTGAATAACTAATTCTATTCCATCTCATATTTGGTTGGTTATCACATATAAGATTAATTATCCCATTTAATCGAATTAACTCCTTGCACAAGGATAAATACTCCAATGGTGGTATCAATTATATCATGAGATGAATTATAGACGAATAACAAAATTTTGGACAAATTAATCCATAATAAAAATGCATAACCCTACCCGTATAATACGTTTCATTCAGGAAAAATTTACCCAATACTAGCAAAAGTGGGTTAGATGACAGATACTCAAACCAACCTATTTATGATAATTTTGTGTTCTAAAACTTAAAAAACAGCTAAAATGTTCACTTATAATTACACAAATGCCCCTAAAAAATTGGTAGTAGAGGGGAAAAAGTCTTGTAATATTAGGCATTAATATGTAAATTACAAAATTGATTTAAAAAATAAAAAATAAAAAATAACTACTAATTGTACACATACCTTTGTAAATAGGTGGAGAAGGGGAAAAAGTCCCTAAGTCATAATATATAACATTTTATAATTGACTCGATCTATAGTTTGGGTCAGGTACATAATCGATCACAAATTATTGACTCATTAATCCTAATATCCAACCTACTAACATGGACCAAATCAGAATACCATATTCTTTGCGAATTTCATTGTACCAAGTTATTGGTTTTTTTATGGATCAATGATTCAGAATGAACATCCTTAATTATTTCATGTAATAACAATTTATCTTAAGGCCTGACTTTATTTTGCACCACTAAACTTGTAGACAATTCTTATTTTACATCCTATACTTTTTTTGAACACTTTGCACCCTAAACTATATAATTCTTCCCACTTAAACCCAAAATCTAATTCCGTCAGCAAAACTAACGGTTTTAGAGTGTGTGACAATACGTGTCGTTAATGGACAATTTCAACTTAATGATGCATGTTGTTCATGTGCCCTAAAACTATTAGTTTTGTTGACGGAATTAAATTTTTAAATGAAGTGGGAAAAAATAAAAAATTTGGAGTGCAAAGTATCCAAAAAAAGTATAGGGTGTAAAGTAAAAATCGTATATAAATTTAGGAATGTAAAGTAGAGTTAAGCCTTTATTTAATTCACAAGTTAGAATATTACAATTACTATAGTATTATTTGAATATATTTGTTAGATTATCAAGAAAATATGCAAATTAAGGGTATTTTTGTCATTAAAATAGTAATATGAATTCGATTCCAGATGCAAGATATGGTGTATGAAGTATTATTTTTTAAGTTATCATGAAACTCAATATCAATTAAACAAAAGATGACAAAGACTATCCATTTAAGAATGTGTTACGATTATTAGTTCGAGGACGAAACATCCTATGTACTCCCATCTCTCTCTGTACCAAATAGAGCTGAAAGGAATCGCAAGATTTCCTACCGTAATTTAGCTGTTAAAAGTCAAGTTATACTTTACATAATAATATGATGGTGGGTGGTGCCTTGCTTGCAAGCACAATTTGAGGTAGTTTATGCTATAACATTCATAGGTATACAGATGGCAAATCATTTAAATAGTCCTTCAACTATTTTATAAAAATTAAATTAATATCTCAATTAAAATTTTAATTAATTTAGTTTTTCACTTAAATTTTAAGGAAAATATTTAGGTAGGCCTGATTTTTTACCCTACCTGTATATCCTATAGTCAGCATTAAATTTTAAATAATCATACTTATATCAACTGATGTCTAGATTCTCTAAAATTTAATCTATTATACACTACAGGGTTTACAAGTGAGATTAAAGATCTGATTTACCTAAATATTGGCCAAAATTTTATATTCAATTTAGTTCTTATCTAGTAACGCTAACCTAAATATGAAGTTTTACCATATTTAACCCGTTTTGATAGGGGCAAAAATAAAAATACATTTACTTTGCCCTAAACCCCAATTTGATGGCTGGCTTTCAAAAATAAAAATGGGGTTGTTGCCATTGTCGACCAGCCGTTGTCACCCTTCTTTCCGTCTACCTAAACCCTCATCACTTACCCGCTGCTCTTCCCTCCCCACCACCATATAACCACCATGTAGACTTAATATTCTTTATATAATCAATGCAATTAAATTTCAATGTTACATAAAATAGTTGCCCAAGATCTTTTAAACAATATAATCTTCTCAAAAGTATGGACATACCTGATGCGGAGTCATAATTAGCCATTTTGTGATTAGTGAAAGAACCACCAATGAAAATTGATTTCTCTCTCTTGACTTTACTTTTCCATCACACACTCTAATATGATGGAAACAAAATTTACGTATGTTTATGTATGACCCTAATAGGTGGAGGAAGGATCATTTATATATATCTGACTTTAATCCGATACGTCCATCAAGTAACCGAACAGATAAGTTTTACAGTTATTGAGATAAAACCAAATACCTAAAATCGGGCCACTTGATTTTATCTTTAATTTTGATCCCTTAATTCTAGCTTAAATCTTACATTCTCCCACTTGGCCTGATGAGAACATAAGCATCATGATCACCGTACTATAATGAATTGTAAATGTGAATTATGGCGGTTGTATATTGTTTAAGTCACATACTTCCTTCCATACACTACAACATTAACAATCTAGTATAATAGTTCCTTCAGTGATATTCCTACTACATAATGGTTCACAATAACATCTTATAAAGACTATCCTGTTGTAAATTATTTCGAAAAATTATGTGTACACAATCATGAGAAACAGAAAATATACTAAGTTATATCTGAAACACATTACTAGAAATTAAAATGTCTCGATATCATAAAATATTTTCATTATTGCAACCAAGACCCATTCTATGTACATATTCCTTTCTTATCTTTGGTTGTAAACCTTTAGTTAATGGATCTGCAATCATCATATCAGTTCTAATATGCTCAATAGACACTCTTTGTTTATGAACTTCCTCCTTAACGGCAAGATATTTTAATTCCATATGTTTTGTACCTTTGGAATATCTGTTGTTCTTGGAGAAAAATATTGCTGCAGAATTATGACAATAAATTTTCAGCGGCTTGGTAATGGTGTCGACTACCCCAAGTCCCGAAATAAAATTCCGCAACCATAATGTATGAATTGTGGCTTCAAAACATGCCACAAATTCTGCTTCCATAGTAGATGATGCAATAACAGATTGTTTAGCACTTTTCCATGATATGGCTCCTTCAGCAAGTAGAAATAAATAGCCAAAAGTGGATTTTCTACTGTCAAGACATCCACCCATCGAATCTAAATCTGAATCTGAATATCCAATCACTTCTAATTGACTAGATCTCCTATACATGAGCATGTAATTCTTTGTTCCTTGTAAGTACCGTAGAACCTTTTTCGCAGCCTTCCAGTGATCTATCCCAGGATTACTTTGATATCTGCCCAACATCCCGACCGCAAAACTAATATCGGGTCTCTACAGGTTTGGACATACATCAAACTGCCCACAACAGAGGCATAAGGAATTGATTCCATTTCTTTTCGTTCTACATCGTTCTTTGGACATTGCATGAGACTGAATTTATCTCCTTTCTGTATAGGAACAATTCCTGCTGAACAATTATGCATATTAAATCTCTCTAGAACTCTTTTGATATAGTTTTTCTGACAATCCCTTGTGATCTATCACGGAATATTTCAATTCCTATCACATAAGATGCCTCTCCCATATCTTTCATTTCAAAATTCTTCGAGAGAAAATTTTTTGTATCTCGCAATATGCCCAAATCATTTGCAGCAAAAGTAAAATATCGTCAACATAAAGAACTAAGAAAATAATAAATTATTACTGATCTTTTGATATATACATCGATCAACAATGTTTTCTTGGAAATCAAAATATTTTATGGTATCATTGAACTTAATATACCATTGTCGTGAGGCCTGTTTAAGTCCATATATTGACTTCTTAAGTTTACACACCATGTGACCTTTCTCTTTAACTGAAAACCCTTCAGGTTGGTCCATATAAACTTCTTCCTCAAGCTCTCCATTAAGAAAGGCTGTTTTTACATCCATTTGGTGCAACTCTAAATCATAATGAGCCACCAATGCCATAATGATTCTTAAGGAGTCTTTCTTAGAGACTGGTGAAAACGTCTCTTTATAAT
Source organism: Cinchona pubescens (assembly GCA_025175665.1). Classification (NCBI taxonomy): domain Eukaryota; kingdom Viridiplantae; phylum Streptophyta; class Magnoliopsida; order Gentianales; family Rubiaceae; genus Cinchona; species Cinchona pubescens. The sequence goes on from JANKKI010000338.1 coordinate 518,427, forward strand.
CAATACCATCTTTATAAGTATAACCCCTAGTAACGAGTCTAGCTTTATATCGTTAGATATTACCATTCGAATCGCGCTTGGTTTTAAATACCCATTTGTACCCAACTCGTTTAGATCCTTTTGGCAATTCGATCAAGATACCAGAATTTGTTTTGTTCCATGGATTTCATCTCATCTTTCATGGCATCAAACCATTTGTCAGACTCAGCACCTTCTATAGCTTGTGAAAATGAAACTAGATCTTTACTGATTGTAATATCAAAATCTAACTCTTGTAAATAAACCACATAATCATCAGAAATAGCCAATTTTCTCTCTCTTTGAGATCTTCTTAATGGCATTAATCGTGGTTCATTTCCATCAGACCTTGAAGAGTTAGTTTCTTCTAAGGGTGCTTCATCATTCAAGTGTTGTCCAGTATTATTAGGATATTCATTAACAATTGGAACAACATTTGTAGCAGTTGTAGATAAAGGAACATTTATTGGTGTAGAAAATTTAACTTTAATTTCTTGTATATCTACAACTTGTTTTGAAGCACTCCCACTGACTTCACCATTTTCAAGAAATCTACCATTACCAGTTTTCACAATTCTTGGACTGTGATTTGGAACATAAAACCTGTATCCTTTAGATTTAATCTCTCTGGATAACCAACAAAGTATCCACTTATCGTTTGAGAATCTTATTTTCTTTCATGTGGATTATATACTCTTACCTATGCTTGGCAACCCCAAACATGTAGGTGCCTTAAACTAGGTTTCCTTCCAATCCACAACTCAAAAGGAGTTTTAGAGATGGCCTTACTAGGAATCCTATTTAAAAGATATGCGGCAGTTTTGAGTGCGTGCATCCACAGGGATATAGATAATGAGGAGTTACTCATCATACTCCTAACCATATCCATTAAAGTCCGATTACGCCTTTCTGCTACACCATTTTGTTGAGGTGTGCCTGGCATAGTATATTGTGCACATATGCCATGACTTTCAAGAAATTTTGCAAATGGACCTGGACATTGTCCTGATTCAGTATATTTTCCATAGTATTCACCACCTCTATCTGATCTTACTATTTTCACTTTTCTATCTAATTGCCTTTCAACCTCATTGATGTATACCTCAAGGGCATTTACTGATTGAGATTACATTTTGTTTAGCAAATAGATATAACCATAACGTGAAAAATCATCAATAAAGGTAATAAAATATTTTTCTTCATTAAAAGATGGACCATCAAAAGGTCCACATATATCAGTGTGTATTATTTCAAGAAGTTGGGTACTTCTTGTGGCACCTTTCTTTGTATGTTAGGTTTGCTTTCTCTTAATGCAATCCACACATACTCCGAGATCAGTAAAATCAAAATTTGGTAGAATCCCATTTTTTACTAATCTTTCTAACCTTTCTTTGGATATATGATCCAAACGTTTATGCCACAAGTAAGCAGAATTATCATTTAACATGCTACGCTTAATCACCATGAACAACAAGTAAGGATTTAGCAAAATTATTATCAAGTTTTAGTTTATATAAACTATCAATAAGAAATCCAGAACCAATAACATTATTATTCTTAAATAAACTAAAACAACCATGTCCAAAATTAATGTTAAACCCAGAAGCATCAAGTTTTGAAATAGAAAGCATTAAGGTTCCTAGAAACTGAAGGTACATATAGAGTTTGAAATAGATCCAAATGATAGCCAGTATCCAAGACCAAACGATAAGTCCCTATGCCTTCACTTGGAGCCTTCATACGATTCCCCATAAATAGGAAATCCTTATTTGGGTTTGTGGTTTGGATGGTAAGGAATCCCTGCAGCATGTTGGATACATGAGTAGTAGTACCAGAATCAAACCACCAAGTATTAATAGGAACTTCAATTAAGTTCGATTCAAAACATACAGAAACATAATAGATTTTACCTTTCTTTTCGAACCAAACTTTACGTTTCTGGCAATCTTTCTGATAATGTCCTACTTTCTTGCAAAAGTGACACTTATTTGCCGTCCGCTCTTTTTTCCCAATATGAGAAATATTAGTAGACAAATTTTTCTTCTTCTTAAACTTGTTGGTTTTCACCTTATATCCTTTCCCAACTCGTTGACTCACAAGGTTGATGGAATGGCTTCCTTGACTCTTCAATCTCGCCCGTCTCCTCCTGAACAAGCTTACTGGCCAATTCATTAACATCCCACTTATCTTTAATAGTGTTGTAGTTTATTTGAAATGGCCCATAATTCGGAGGTAGTGAGTTCTGTCTCTTATGCACATCTAGGAGTCTATAACCGCCTTCCCCAAGGTCTTTAGCCTTGCTGCAATATTGCTCATCTCGATGATATGCTCTTGCATTCCTCTTGACCCATCAAATTTCATGGTCGTGAGTTGTGCCATTAGAGTACCAGCGAGTGACTAATCCGCAGAACGGAAACGTTCTTCCACAAATTTAAGATATTCTTTTGCACTTTCAGTTTGTGGAATTGTTGTCTTAATGTTGTTGGCAATAGTCATTCGCAAAAACTTGACTCAATCTGTTTGACCGCTCCCATGCCTTATAGTATAACTTCTCTTCCTTACTGCTTGAATCAGTAATAGCAGCAGGCTTGTCTTTCAGTAGTGCCAAGTCTAGGTCCAAAACGCCTAAATGGATGATCGACTTGTTCACTACCATTTAGAGAAGTTCAAACCATTGAATACGACAACAGATAAAGCATGCGAATGGAGAGAAATGGCTGCAAAATAAAATATATAAATGTTCAAAATATTGAATTTGCTTTATGAATTCAGATGACCAAGCAATCAAGTAAACCATAGCTCTCTTTTGGGTAGATATTATGATATACTATCATAAATTAAATGCTATTAAACTCAATAGACAAATAAAATATTTTATCAAATACACATGTTGTCTTTGGACATCCAGATATATCTAACAAAATATTAATTTTTGTCTCCATAATTCTCACAATTCATTGAATAAATAATTTATCGTTGGGCAAATCCTAAAGTTCTAATGAATAGTGAGAGTCAATTTATCCATTTTTCCACTATAAGCATTTCATTAATAATATGAATATTGACAATTTTATATGATCGATATCCATAAAACTTTTCTAATTTGGTCACTTTGGTGACTAACAAATTATGCATCATGTTAGACATCAAATGGACAAATAAACATTCAACATTAAAAGATTAATTTTTTTTTTATAACATTTTAATATAATGATATTTCCATAAATGTCAATTCTTTTCACATATAAATCAAAAATCAATTAGTACAATATGTTATACTATAAACATTATAGTCATTCATCTATTAGTACTCAAATATAGCCATCATGAAACTGGAAAATAAAAAAATAAAAATAAAAAATAAAAAATGTGGCTGTGGATTTGAATATTTTATGGCCCATTCAACATATACAACAAAGATACAGTCAACTAAACCTTGAAATCATAATTTAATCTAATTCAACAAAGTCATGCAATCCACAATTTTTGCAACTATCATTGCATGATATCTTTAATGCTGGAATCAGATTCTTTGTGCGGCTGATAAGCAATTCACAATAATTTCAATTTTTTTTTTTTTAATAAACAAATAAGACTATTAGTCCAGAGATACAATAACAGTCAACAAGCAACCACCGCCGGAACTACTTTGGAAAACCAAAACTAGATGTATATATGTCATTGATATGTCTAATTTGCAGTTTAAACCGCCAAGTTGTAATACAACTTTATTTTGTTTTATTTATCTCCGTTATCAAACATTAAATAACAACGGCCTTATGTGAGTCTAGCAAATCAAGTTCACAAATTTGTTCGAATAATCTTGCCCTAAATTTAATGGACAAAACTAATCATGAACAAAATATGACATTATTAATTTACAAGTCATAAATTTTAACCAATGGCTTTGATACCACATGTAGACTTAATATTCTTTATATAATCGATGCAATTAAATTTCAATATTACATAAAAGAGTTGCTCAAGATCTTTTGAACAATATAATATTCTCAAAAGTATGGACATACCTGATGCGGAGTCATAATTAGCCATTTTGTGATTAGTGAAAGAACCACTAATGAAAATTGATTTCTCTCTCCTGACCTTCTTTTCTATCACACACTCTAATATGATGGAAAAAAATTTATTTGCGTTTATTTCTGACCCTAATGATAGGTGGAGGGAGAATCATTTATACATATCTGACTTTAATCCGGTAAGTCTATCAAGTAACCGAACAGATAAGTTTTGCAGTTATTGAGATAAAACCAAATACCTAAAATCGGACCACTTGATTTTATCTTTAATTTTGATTCCTAATTAAGTCCCAATCCTCCCATTAATTTGATAGGGTCATTATTGCTACTTGTCAGGTTGACCACAGCCCGATAATTTGTCTTGGGTTAGAGTTATCTATAGCATTCTTGCTGTTGCTATAACCTTTAGATTGTTGCTACTTATTGCAGGGAAGGGGTACAGAGGAGGAACAAGATATAAAAATGCGACCTGGTAGCTAAAAGCCACGAATGGCTTTTAATTTAGAACTTGTAACATCAGGGCATCATTCCTTTGAAGTTTCTGGGCAAGGTGAGAAAAATGGTAGAGCACAATAATTGCCACCATAGATGTTGTGGTACAATGAAGGGTTAACATAGTCTATTACCGAAGGGTTTTTCGACTGGCCATGTGTGTGTGTGGTGTGCGTACTGTTCATGCGAGGAAACAGAATGCAGTAGGCGACATACTTCGTTGAATGATGGATTTTGTGAAGCTATAGTGACTTTAGAAGCTGCAAACATGGGTGAAGTAGTCTTTTTCATCAGCTTGTAGTGAAATTAAAAGAATTGGGATGGAGAAAGAGAAAAAAAATAGGTTTGGCAATGTGATTAAGAATTATGGTGCATGATTTAATTGTGATTTTGCATTGGAGTGGTTTTCTGTGGCTTGGTAAAGGGGGCTGTGTGTTTTGAGAAGAACAGAGAAAGGAAAGTTGCAGACAGAGGAAGAAAATGAGCGTGCAACTCGAAATTTTCTGCTCAATACATAATAGGGAAATAAAATAAATAGGGAGAATTGCAATTTTGATCCCCGAATTGTGTAGAATTGATCCCAATCTATTCAAAATTGCAATTATTAGTCCCTAATCTATTTTAATAAGATAAATTTTGAATAGATTAGGAACTAAACATTCTGTAGTTATTTGTCCTATTTCCGCAGTTATTTGATAGATTGGGGACTAAAATTATAATTTTGAATAGATTGAGAACTAATTTTACTCTTTTCTATAGTTCGGGGATTAAAATTACAATTCTTCCAAATAAATATCCGGAGATTCTAGAAACTAGAGTTTTAATTAAAAAATAAGTGTAGAATGTTAATCCATGTTAATGTTAGAGACCACTAGTCGAAATTGTAAGAAAAAATTCCAGAAAATGTCTTTAAATCGATGTTTATTAGTCTGTCTCTTATACACATCTAGATGTGTATAAGAGACAGATTTAATTTTCCTATATTTTTTCTAGAAAAAAATAAAATTTAACTTCTTTTTATAATTACTAGTATTTTAATTTTCGTGAATATATTTTTATGAATTATTAGGGATCATGAATAAAATAATTTATGCATATCTACGAATTAAATAGCTAATTTCTAGGAGTATTTTTGTATGTAATAATCTTACAAATTTAGAGTCAATTTTATGGATCGTTTAAGAATATATTTTTAATGGATTCTTTTTGTTTTCAAATTAATATGAAATTGATGTGTAGTTTTTTTTTTTTTTTTTAAAAGTAATAAAAGAAGGAAACTTGTTTTGAAAATAAAAAATAATGTTTAACAAAAAGATCTAGTATAAAAGACAAGTGTGCTTTACTATTTACAATTTAGTCTCTCTTATTTGTTAGGTTTTTGAGAATGGTCTAATTAGTTTTTAAAAAAAACAGATTTGGTCTTTTCAAGTTTTGAAAACTATACTTTGACCTAAATGGATTTAAATGGTTCTAGCAGTCCCTTAAAGTGTTTTGAATTTATAGAAAGGTCCTTAAAGTTTATAGTTACTTCACATAAGCCCTAAAAATTTCTAAAAAATAGAATTGAGATATTTTAGTTGTTCTATAGGCAAGAATTCACATGCTTCAAATTACTTAAGCTAAACTCGTGTTTTGGGTTATTGGAATATATGGTTCTAAGCTCTTTCATATTTTTAAAAATTTTCTTTCTATAAAAATTTATATTTTTGCAAAGTATTACGTTACCTATGAAATTTGAATTGAGTATGAATAATTTAATATTTTTAATATAAACTAAGTAGCATTTTGATTAAATATAATATTTGTGTGATGTATGCTTCGTTACTTTTGATATGAAAGTGATTTGACTCTTGGAATAACTTTGGTAACATCGGTGGGAGTTATTCCCTACTTCTCCACCCAACGGAGGGTAGCTGGCCTATGTTTGACTCTATCTAGCAGAGGGTACCTAGACTGTAACACTCTATGCCCGGTCTGACCCAACAACTTTTGAGCTGAAATAACAAATTCAAAATGTTTGAACCAAGTTATTAGTAACTCAGAACTCAAGATATTATAAATAATATAATATCTCCTTCCGCTTATAACGTAGGATGGGACATCACATTCACCTCTCTTTTGTGTCCTTGCAAAGCCCAAGTCAAGTCCTAATAACATATCACATACAGCGCATAGCACCGCCCAATGTATATAACCACTAGCCCAGTTTCGCCCTGTACAGAGGCCACATGAGATTCGCTCTAATACAAACTGTAACACTCCAGGTTTGGGCTAACCCAACAATTTTTAAGTGGAAACAACGGGTTCAAAATGGTTAAACCCAGTTGTTAGTAACCCAAAACCTAAGATATTATAAACAATACAATATCCACTCTCACTTCTAATGTGGGACAGGGCATCACATGCTCTATGTATGGCCTTTGTCTGATGGATATAATAGTTAGCATTGGATATCCAAGTTGCCGATTAAACCTTAAGAAACCCTTGAATTCAATATTATGAGTATGTACAATGAATACATATTGTTATTATTCAATTTTACTCTATGTTACAGATATCAAATGTTCACTTTTATTTGCCACTTACATATATATAATTGTTTGAAACTTCTGATTTTTATAAAATTGTATTTGTATATGTATACGCATGTCCAATGTATGAATCCTGATTTGGAAAATTATATTTATGTAATGTACTCATACAAAATCTGGTGAAAAAAAACCTGAACTACTTACTGTGCAAATGTTTACTCACTCTATTATATAACAATTTTTATGCATGTGTTTGCAATTATTTTAAGTAAAGTAATCGGAGATTTAAGATTTTGAACCTAATGTCCTCGTGGGAAGGTAAGGACACAGCGTGTTCAACGCGCGAGTGGGGTGTGACATTTAGAGATATCAGAGTAATAAGTTATGATCTCTATGTTCATCCTAAGTTTAATATTTAGGATGTCAGACTGTGGGTTGTATGTAGAGTTAAGATGAACATATGATTTGGCGATTGTAGCGCACAACAGAAATATGTGTGAAATTTTGAGGACGAAACTTTCTTTAATGAGGGTAGAATGTGAAACTTGAAATTTTCAGTTCAATAAAAAATAGGGAAATAAAATAAATATTTGGAGATTCTAGAAACTAGAGTTTTAGTTAGGAAATAAGTGTGGACTATTAATCTATATTAATCTTGGAGACCTCCAGCTGGAAGTATGAAGTTAAAAATTTAGTGAATTTTATGGGTCAAGAATATATTTTTGATGGACTCTTTTTATTTTCAAATTAATATGAAATTGATGTGTAGTTTTTTGTTTTTTGTTTTTTTGAAAAGTAATAAAAGAAGGAAACTTGTTTTGACAATAAAAATAAAGAATAAAAAAGAAAAGATTCAAGATCTCAGTAGCGATCTGTTGAAGCCGTCAAAGACAAGGATTTTATACTATTTACAGTTTAGTCTGCCTATTGTTTGTTAAGACTTTGAGAATGGTCTAATTAGTTTTTAAAAGAAACATATTTGGTATTTTTCAACTTTTGAAAACTATACCTTGGCCTAAATAATTTTTAAATAGACCCAACTGTCCCTAAAAGTGTTTTGGATTTATAGAGAAGGTTCCTGAACTTTATAGTTACTTCACATAGGCCCTAAAAAGTTTCTAAGAAATATAATTGAGATATCTTGGTTGTTTTATAGGCAAGGATTCGCGTGTTTCAGATTAGTTAAGCTAAACTCATGTGTTTCAGGTTATTAGAATGTAATATTTCTAACCTCTTTTATACTTTTAAAAATTTTATTTATATGAAATTTTATATTTTTTCAAAATATTATATTACTTATGAAATTCGAATTGAGTATGGTTAATTAAATATTTTTAATATCAATTTAGTAAGTGACACTTTGATTAAATATATGTTTGTGTGATGTATGCTTCATTACTTTTGATATGAAAATAATTTGGCTCTTGGTGGGTAATAACTTTGGCAAAGTTGGTGGACGCTAGATTCTTATTACTCTACCCAGTGGAGGGTAGCTACTAGGTAGCCTATGTTTGACTCCATTCAACGGAGGGTAGCTAGCTTATATTTGACTCCACCCAGAGAAAGATAACTGACCTATGTCTCGCCCTATCTAACGGGTATAATAGTTAACATTAGATATCTTGATTGCCAATTAAACCTTAAAAAATCCTTGAATCTAATGTTATAAGTATGTATGATGAATACGTATTGTTATTATTCAATTTTACTCTATGTTACATATATGAAATATTCAATTTTATTTGCCACTTATAAATATATATATATATATATGTGTGTGTAATTGTTTGAAATTTCTAGGTTTTATAAAATTGTATCTATATATGTATACGTATGTCCAATGTGTGAAACCGGATTTGCAAAATTATATTTATGCAATATACTTAACCTGATAAAAGAGGATCTGAATTAATTACTGGACAAGTGATTGCTCACCCACCTATTATATAACTATTTTTATGCAAGTGTTCGTAGTCACTTTAGAAAAGTGATTGGAGGTTTGAAATTTTGAGCCAAGTGTCCTCGTGGGATGATGAGAACACGGTATGTTGCAACCCATAAGTGGGATGTGACAATGAGAGAAGTAAACAAAAAAAAAAAAAAAACTAGAAAATTGGCTTTAGGAGTTTGTACCTTGGACAAAGGAACGAAAATAGCATTAGGTGTTTGTACTTTGGATAAAAAATTTTGTTTTAAGCTTGTAGGCTAATTAACTACTATGATTTTATGCTTATACCCTTGGTCAATACCAGTCAAAACAAAAAAAAATGAGTTTCTGGTTGCTTAGTCAAATATGGACTGAACTAGATAAAAATAACTAGTTGATGGATTAAGTTGGCTAAAATTTTAATTGAGTAATCAATTCAATTTTAGTAAAATAGTTGAAGAATCATTTAGGTGATTTGCCCGTATATAGACTCTACACGTCTTGTGGCACAACTCCATAATTGTTTAGACTTGTACCTGTCTCTTATACACATCTAAACTTACATTACTGAGTGTCAAGTGTACACAAAAAGTTTTAACTACTTTGCACCCCAACTTGTATTGGATTCTTAGATTGGACCCTAAACTTTCACACTTAAATCCAAATTATGATTTTGTTAAAAAATATAGCAGTTGTAGGGCACATATGTAACACTCTTTATTAAGTGCAAGTGACCAAAAAATCACTAAAGATGTTAGAAATTTAATGATGGGAAATTTTCCTTCATTTGACTAAAATTTTGGGTTAAAAAATAGTCTTATTTCCTCTTATTCACTTATTTCCTTCTCAACACTCATTCATTCTTCCTAAACTGCCCATTATAAATTCCAATTGAGTTATATTAAATTATTTTGAAAATAAATGAAATTAAACTAAAATTTGTGGTGAAATTTAAAAATAAAAAATAATTTCTTCCCTAACCAGTCATCATCATCCTCCTCCTCCTCCTTCTTCTCCTCCTCAGCCAATAGTGTCACAAAACTTCTACTTGACACGAACCCAATGTGCCAAGGCGGAAGAAGAAGCCTGTGATGGCACCAAAATTTTGCCCAGCAAACTTTGGTCAGCCAACCCGTCCAACGCTCGTGTTTCGTTTTCACTCATTTATGGCAACTGTTGCACACACAAGCACTTACTAACACACAAGCACGCAATTTAGGCAACACACGAGAGCAAAACATAACCAAACGAAAGTAAACAGCACACAAGCAGTTTATGGCCCAAGCCAACCTTTGTAACACTTTTATTCTGTCAAAAACTTACAACCAAACTTTTTACAAACAGGTGGTGTGTAGAACACTCTTGGCCTAAATCTTACCACAAATGGCCTGCCAAGTCTTTGACTACCACGTTTTTATAGGGGCAATACGGTTGACAAGCCCAACCACCTAACTTTGCTGGACAAATAAAAACGCCTACAACTAGGCTGCCTGGCCACTTGGCAGCATACCTGGCATGCACATGCTGAGATAAGGTGGTAACTGCCTGTAACCGCCCACTAGCACATCTCAACGTGCTGCCAGCATTTTCAGCCATTTCCTCGCACATGCAGCCAACCAGCTCGGCCAAGTAGTCCTACTCAGCCCCACGAAGCCAACTTCCAATGATTGCCAACTCCCGTGCGTGTGCACTTGCCCGACGTGCAGCACCTAGCCGTTTCCCGCACTATTCAGCACGTGTTCCTCAGCCAACTCATTTGCCAACAAGCCTTGCCACCCTCAAGGCTTTACTTGAGCTCCCAACAATGCCCATGAATGCCACAAGCTATGCCAACAAACTGTCCATGCTCGTGCCACCCGTGCAACACTACAAACGTTTCCCAGCTCGTTTGTGCCCTCTTGCCCAAAGCCAATGTTTGCAAACATCCGTCCCGAAGCCAAGACGACTATGCCTAGCCCTCATAGGACATAGGGGAAGGTTCCTAAGAATGTCCACGGTTGCTCAGCCTACCTGGTGGCCTAGCCCACCAGCCACCCAGGAAATAGAGTGGGCCAAGCATACCTTCCCTATATAAGGTTTGAAAAAAAATCCTAAGTGACAGTAGTTGGCGTTGATTTTCTGAAAATCAGGGAACCATTTGGGTCACCCAAGACCCCGTCAAAGCTGGTTCAAATGATGACAAAACTTCCCTAAGGATTTCCAAAACACCAAGGCATAGTTTAAGAACACTTAGCACGCAAACGGCTCAAGTCGGTCCACGTCCGTTTGCCAAACTCTCACGCTGCCTTACCGACAGGCAGTCTGCCTAGCCGACGTGCAGGCCATTTGGGCTAGGCATGCACGCAGCCTTGCCGATGGGTGAAATCATGTCAAGGGGGCTAACACATAGCCACTATCCCTAATTCTCCAGCCCCATCCTTGCAACCTTACCCCAACCCCCGCACCATCTCCTACCACCCTCTTCTACCTCCTAGACCTGACACACCACCCACCCTATCCCGCCGCTCCCAACCCCTAGGACTTCCCCTCCCTAGCCCCTGAACCTCCTCCGATCTACGCTTTCCCATCCCTGATAATCCCCTTTTACCCAGTACCCCATCTACCCCTTTAACACCATCACCTCTTGTATTTTTATTTTTATTTATTTTTTGAATTTTTTAAAGTTTATTCTGAATATTTTGTTCAATTTTTTTTTTTCTAATCACAATTTTTTCCTTTTTATGAATTTTTTTCTTGATTTTTCATTTTTTTTGCTTTTTGAGTTTTTATGATCACTTGCACTTAACGAAGAGTATTGCACAATCGCCCTATAATCTTTATATTTTTTGACGAAATCACATTTGGACTTAAGTGGGAAGATTTAGACAGTTTAGGGTGCAAAGTGTCCTAAAAAAAATTTTAGAATGTAAATTGAGAATCTAATACAAGTGGATGCAAAGTGGACTTAAGCCTTTTTATTATCAATTGCACTTAACGGAGAGTATTGCACACACGTCTTACAACTGACGGAATCACATTTGCACTTAAGTGAGAAAATTTAGATAGTTCGAGGTGCAAAGTGTTTAAAAAAAGTTTAAGGTGTGAAGTGAGAATTCGAGATAAATTGAGGGGTGCAAAGTGAAATGAAGCCCTTCTTTTTTTATCTTAATATGGAATGGTGGTTGTAATGTTACGGCTTGATTTGTCGTGTACGACAAGTTTCTTTTCTTTCGCTACAAGGCCTGGCCAATGCAGTTCCCATCCTTCCATCTCCTTTCTATTAAAAGAATTCCATCATAGCAAAAACTATTTTCCAACCCAATAATATCAAATTTTGACATATTACACACTAATTTACCACAGCCATAGATTTTGTACCTTATTCTTCAAGAACCCCCTCTCCACCGTGGGGTCTGCCTTTCCATTCAAAATTCCAAATATAAATAGAAAAGACAATAGCGTCGCGTTTTAATTGCTTCCATCATACAACCAAAAAAAAAACATCTTTCTGATAAATTCTAGGAATGCAGAACCCTGAAAACAACCGTTCCTGGAATAATCTTCAGGTAGAAATTCTGAGATTTATCAGGAACAAATTACAATCTTCCACTATCTAATGATAGTTTTATGCGCAGTCTGTAAAAGATGGAGTCAAACAGGCAACGAAAAGAGGCGAATCAGCAATCTACCATGGCCAATCGTGAATACCTGCAAACGCCGGTTAACAGAAAAACTGCCGAGATTCATCATGAAGCACGAATTTTACGATCCACATGAAGGTAAAACACACCAGACTTATTTTGAAATTCCCGAATCATCTTCATATCTCGCTTATAATTCTAGATCTGCAATACAATTCTAGGGTTCTCGCTTCGAAAAAGGGTTGGGTACTCGTAGAGGAAGAATCTCCTGTGTCGCGAATAATCAATTTGTATAATCCTTTTGTTAACGATGTTATTCCGTTGCCGGGGACTTTTTGTCATGAGGTTGATGCCGCCAATTTTTCGGGTTCTCCTACTTCTCCTGATTGTGTGTTCTTCATGTCGTTTCATTGTAATCGCGGGAGAACTCACATTGGTACCTACCGATTTGCAGACACAGGATTGGATTTGGAGCACACTATGCAGTCCCCGTCCCGGAAATGGGACGGGAAGACGATGTTGATAAGGTGGTGATTAAAAGCATGGTTTATAATGAAGGTGAGGCAATGCTGTATTTTGTCTTCCAGGATGGTACGTTGGGAAGTTTCGATTTCTTGGAAAAGAAATGGAATATATTTTAGGGAACGGTATTTGATCACCCCATTGAGTCGGTTCACTTGGTTGAAGCCAAGGGAGAGATTCTGTTGGCAACTTGTATTGTTAATCAGGAAGAGGATAATCGTACTAGGAGGGGTATTAAGTATGATTGTCATTGGAATGTTTACTGGTTTGATAGGTCTTGCTGGAGTTGGGTTTCGCAATGGTTAGAAGGCTGGACATTGTTTGTTAGTGATGCTTCATTTTTGTTACCGACTTCTGAGGTTGGAGAGGATCTTGATGGATGTGTCTGCTACTTCTTTCGCAACATGTATTGGAGGATTTATTCGTTGAGGGATGAGTGGTACATATTGCCTGAGAGACCTCGGATGGAATGCAGTAGAAGGATCAGTAATTGAGGAATCGTCCAAGGCAGAGGTGGGACGAAAATATTTGTGGATTGAACCTCCTTATACGGAAAGCTGACATCTTTTTGGTAAAAGATTAAATACGATTTTATCTTGACTTCGCAAAAATTGATGGAGTTGGATATTTCAAGTGATTTTCGTACTGTTAGGCAACAATTTTATATGTTTCTTTACTTTGTGTCACTTTTAATTTGAATACTTGGTTGTTTTAGAAATCATATGACTGAATTTGCGATATATTTTTTGTTGCACTTTTTCAAAATTTCTTTATTTCCTTTTGATCTTTATGCTTGCTCTGTTAACTCTCTTAAGTTTATATATACATTTAAGCTCTTTTAACACACTTTTAAGTTCAACTTGCAAGAGAAGAATGGCTGATAAGACAACCAAGGAAATGGAAGCTGCTGTTGCCTATTATCAAAAGCCAAGCGTGTGTTCTGCAAAAGAAAATATCTATGCATTCTTCTCTTCAAGGTCTACTTTCAACTGTTGAATGCTATCTCTTATAACATTTTGAAGCCTTGGGAGATCAATACTAGGACTATATTAGAATGTTTTAATTGTTCAAATGGGTAAGTACTTCCGATCAACTGCCAGAAAGCTCATTAGAATAAAATTGCCATAACCAGAAAGATTCATTTGGGGAATAACCTGCCTAGTCCTCTGTTCTGTTTATGAAACTGGGGTGATATCCACAACTCAAGCTTGCCATAGATTTTGCTGTCAGTAACTTGGAACTTTCACCTTGTGACCTATCCATATGATTAAGAAATTCTATTGGTCTGCTAAAGAATAAAAGAGTTTGTTATGCCTTTGTTATTATTATTATTATTATTATTGCAGCTTACTTTAAAACACTTAAAATTTTTCCTTCATTTTGCTAAGCTGCAGGCTTCTGCTCTTTGGTTGGATTCCAAAACAATTTTCTAAAAAAGCTTGCTTTCCAGAAAGTAAGTTTTGTTGGTTCTGTGAAAATAGTTTTGATTTGGTTTCCCCCAATTTTCTTATCTTTAAGTGGTAATTTTCCAATTTGCATTTGATCTTGTTCTTGCCTGAGTTATTAATAATATGGAAAAATTGCTTGTACCACCAATGAATAGTTCCAAAATTAATTGTTCAATGCTTTGATGGCATTATTTTGACAGGTTGTTAGTTGAGCGAGCAGGAAATTAGTTAAGTGTGTACAGTAAAATATACATCTGCCTGAATGGTTATGTATAATAAATGCATAGCTGTTTAATTTTTGGTTCATAGGAAACACAATGAAGCATTCCATTTGAATGCTTCAACTACTTACTGGAATTTGAGAAAAGATGGAAACTCAGTGAATTGATCATAAAACTATCTTTATCCACAATACAAACATACATTGATTAAAGAAAATGATTTATTTCTGTCGAACCCGAATGCCGTGCTTATGATTCATTTCTTGCCATGTGTCCTTGAGTTTGAAATCGTATAAAATGAATCATTTGCCCACTGTTTGTACGAAAATAAAATTATATAGTCAAATTTATAGTTTATACTAATTTTATCTGAGTAATATATCCAGTAATATGCACGTCTTCCGCTAGTTATTGTCCTCTGTAAAAATATCAAAACATTGACCTGCAAGATGGAGTACCATTTTTTTGTTCCATTGTGTGAAAAGGAATGGGAAAATAGATTTAGTATCTTGATTGTTGCGAACTTACAGAATTCGTGTGTTAGAAAATTCACTTATTAATTTAATTCAGATTAAAATGTTAATAACATAAAATTGTGGTTTTAGAAGTTGTTCACTACCTGTATCCAAAGAAATTTTATAACATCTTAGAGGAAAAAAAAGAATCAGCGCAGAAACCTAAACACCGAATCGCAATAAAACATGGGATAAAAACAAATTTGACCTTGACCTTGTGCCATTGATGTTATTAACAGGTAATAGTTTGAAGAATTTCACAACAAAGATGATTCTTTACGGAATTCCGTGAAATGGGTATCGCGTTATTGGTGAAAATTGAAAAGAGCCCTGCCCTGAAATTTCACCCTACCAAGCTGCTGGAACTGAGAAGGGGAGAAAAGGTTGGTGATAGGAGGCTCGATGGATGGTGCGTTGGAGCGTTTAGCAAAAAGGTTGATTGAGGGGGGAGAATTAGAATCCGGATTGATGGGTTGGGTGTTGTATTGGAATGATGGTTCAAAAATTCGGCGATCTAGAATAGTTCTATCCGATTCATTACTGATACGCTGTTTCGATCTATATACATTTTAAAATTTGAACTAAAATTACAATATAAGATGTATGTTTGACTTGTTACCATATTAAAATTAATTTATAAATAATTATTTATGATTTTCACCTTGTTTTTTTATGATTTTAGACAAATTTATGTCTGATATTAATTCGCATTTGATGTAGAACAATCATCACCACGACTACGACTGATATCGCGACTTTGAACCATAATTGGAATTGGAATTTTTGACACAACACACCAAAGAATTCATCTCATGGAATCGGCTTCAAAGTGTTGGAATTCAATTCTAATTAATTTAGAAAAGGTTGTACGAAACACTCAATTTTCAGAACAATGGTCCCTGTTCTATACATGGAACCAAATACATTATAGAAATGGGATTCAGTTGCAAAACTTAATTTCCTCCAAAACCAAGTATCAGACGTTTGAGGATTTGCATACCAGAAGTTTCTTACTTAAAATAAATAAATAAATAAAAAACCATAGAATCAAAAGTGTATGTATTTGTTGACAAATGTACCAAAAATCTGATTAACGTCTATATTTATTTTGTATCAAATATACCTGATTCCAAAAGCATGGAAAATGTCTTTTTTAAATAAAATTCTTGAAGTTAATTTCTATTCTATATATACTATATAAATTACACTTGTAGTGACATTCAATAGAAATAATATAATTTAATTCAGAGAAAAATGTTGTCAGCATAGCACCATAAGAGAGTCCAATATTTCTCACGTTTTTCACAACTTCCTCAAATGAAAAGAACTTTCCTTCGAAAAATTGTAATTGCCTTCACATTGAGATTCTAATTGACAGAAAATGTTGTGACTGCCATCACATTGAGATTTTAATTGACAGAAAATGTAGTGACGAGCATAAATGAACACCAAATGAAGAACCCATGAAGAAATAATGGATCCTCAATCAACAAAGAATCATGATAATGTTAAGGAAGATTCTGAAAGCACAACTCTCCACCATGTGTCCTGTAAAGCAAACATTCTTAAGGTACCTAAAATATGGTTTCTTAAGCACATTGCAAAGAACTTGCTATTTTATGATAGCTAGACATTAAGGAGGATTACAAAATACAGAATTTTTGTAACAGTTGACAATTTTTCAGCGGTTCAACTTGACCACAAGTGCAATAAGAGTTACAGAATTATTACCTAAAATTATTGCCTGCTTTAATAGCTAAAGTAAGCTAGCTCTTAAATATTGCGAAATCTTCTATGCCCACCTCTTATATTAATGTCCTATTTCACCCTTTGAATACTTGCCACATGTACTCTAATATGGTTAATTTTTATAAGTCAAAATACATATGACTAATATTTGATGAAGAGGTATGATAAATAGTGAAACAGGGAAAACAGAGAATTTAAAACCCTCTTAAATCCTTGGAGCAACACGTATTTTATGCAAGTGAAAAATATTGCACTTGTAACTAATTAAGCCAACTGGCCAAGTACAAATAGATCGTTAAGGCAAAAAAAAAAAAAACTCACAACAAACCCACCTTTTGTACTAAATTCGGGGACAATAACTTCACAATAAAAGTATGTACATATGTCCTTTGAGTAGCTAACAAATACACACATAATATTGGAAATTATTGGAGATAGCATGCACACAGTTTGAGAATAAAAAGAAGTTCATATCCTATTGTTTGAATATCAAGAAACTCTAGACAACTAGTTTCAAACATTAGAGGGTTGGAGCCAAATTTTGAGAAAATTTTTTCGTACAAGCAAGGTCAAATGCATCCCCAAGATCTGCTACCAGAAATGAACTAGGACTAGCGAATAATGCCCGATATCCTAAGCTTATCTCAGCAATCCATGCCATTTCACACTCATGGAACCTGAAAATCCACCATTTATAAGCCTTATCTGCAGTTGCCAACATAATATTACCCTCAGATTCAAACAAGTGAAAGAAATCAATTGAGCTTAGAGAAAACTGCTCCGGAAATGATTCAGTAAGCACAGTCCACTATTGCCCTACAAAACTGAAACATCCCAACATCCCATCATTGAAAATATAGTAGAGAATTCCCTCAACATATACCACACTCTTCGCTTGTGGAGAAGTTTTTCTTTCGGCAACTACATCTATCCATTTCGAAGAGTCCTTGAAACGGTACGTGCCAAGATGGGTTTTTCCCCACCAACAACAATAAAAAACAAAGATCACACAATGTGGAGAATTAGGGGTTGGTGTAGAGAAAGTTGCCACATCAATAGCATATCCCAATTTAGGCACTGATGATTCAACACGACATAAAAATGGATTATAGAGGGCTATTACACTGGATGGAGATTCAATGAAACAACTGGACGCCACAATCAACAACCAACCACTTTTAGAAGCCAAGACATTGCGAGTTCTGAAATATTTTTCAACACGCCAGTCTGATTCTAGATAATTGGCTTGGTAAATTCTTCTCTCTGATGGGTCGTAAAGTTCAAAAGAAAATACCACATTATTGGTACGTGTGGAAAATATATGCCACAGCCCAAGGAAGTTTGCGAATAGGACACCAACTCTTACAAACTGTACCAAAGGTAACTTGTTCAGAAAGGCATAATTTGCTCTTGATAACACTCAAGATATCTTGGTGGAGATCAGCAGCCCAGTTTCTTGTTTCTGTTTCCTGCTTTATAAGGATCAGATCTTCGCTTCCTAGATACACAGTCTCTTATCCATGCTTTGAAATTGGTCTAATTTTCCTTGCAGCAATCATAAAGAATATAAGTAAGGTCAAAATTGATATTTGAGTGGTGGAATTGAAATGACATCAAAATTGAATGAATTTATCTACTCATTTAACAATTAAAATCTCTCTTTAGCTTGTTGGTGGAATTCAAATTTCTAACTAAATCCATTTAACTTATTTGGATAATTTCTTTTTTTTTTTTTTTTAAAAACTTATTTAAATAATTTAAAATGTAATTGGATTTTGAATCCAAATTCACCAAATTCCCTCATGACTCCATCCAAACACAGGTTAGAATAGATTTCAAATTCGGCCAAATTATTATTATGCGAAATTCATTCTTTTACACCTCTTCGTCTCTTCCCTAAGCTATCATCTTTGTTTGTGTGTGGAGCTGAGGACAACAGTGTGACACCTCATTACACTATGGATGCTGGAACAAAAATAAATAAATAAATAATAATAAACATTTTAAAAGTTTTATAGTGTGGCTTGAGAACCCACAGGTTAGTGTGAGTATGTGTTTCAGCAGCCATGGCTACTGGCATTTTCGCAGAAAATCATGAGTACATACGATAGAATTAACCGTGTGAACTTTATACGTAGGAAGAAGAATGGAAAAATGAAAATTTTAATATTTAATCCCAAACATTTTAGTTTTCTAATTTTTTGTCCCAAGACTTTTATTACTTGTGATGTAATGATATAATTCTTTGTCAGGGTAGTTGATGTTAGAAGGGTAGTTGAATTAGTCTAGATTTCAAATTCTTCACAAAATTCAAATTGACCATAAAAGTGTGTTTAGAGGGATTTGGTGAACTATTAAAGATCCATCAATTTGCTGGAAAAAATTCTCGGGGTAAAAATAAATAATTTCAAATTCGATGTTATTCTAAATATTTCCTTTGACACTATTGATTTAGATAGATTTAAAAGATTCATTGGTTTTAACTCGTAAGTTCCTCCAAGAAATTTATTTATAAATATTTTATCAAATTGTTAGAATAAATTTTTATTTGTTTCTCTCATACAATTCTAGATGGACATATACACATCTAGATGTGTATAAGAGTCATTAATGTATTAAAATATCTTAAAAACATCAAGATGTAGTATAGAAAGACACAAGATTAATTAAAGATTTTTACATATAGAGTAATTTTAGCATATAAATGAACAAGTGCAGGTATAGTTTGTTTGCTTTTAGGCCCATATACGCATATATCTGTATAGTTTGTTTGCTTTTAGGCCCATATAGAAATCTGTAATTAACAAAACCATATTTAAGAGTCTGTTAGGTATTGTCTCTTATAACATCTAGATGTGTATAAGAGACACTAATAAATAGTGAACAAGTACCGTACAGAGGAGGTATAGAGCACAAAATATGCATCAATACCAAGACATTTTAAGACAGGGTGAAAGAATTGTTATTTATTTGTGGACTACACTTTTAATTATGTAATAGAAGATATAGTGAGCCAAGAAGTAGGGAGGATTATGCAATCTGAGAGAATAAAAACCTGTAGCATTTTTTAATTAATTAGTTTTCTAAATTTCATAAAAAAAAAAAAGACGAATAAACTAGGTGTGTAGAATCTTCACAATGATACATTGAATTGGTAATCAAAATCTAGTACATTGAAAGAATTGAAGATTTCGGAGATATACAAGATAGATAAAATGAAGCAATTTATAAAAGAATTCCCTCTCTTGACTGCCTTCATACTTAATATTGATACATTACGCAATATTTGTGGCTATTGAGAGACAGATAACCAATAGAAGTTACATGAACTTCTCTTAGATAGCCATTAAGGGTCTGCTTATTTGGATGGAAAATAAGATCCGAATTTCCTAGTGTTTGGAGGTAGATAAGAAATTTTTTATATTAGAAAATATTTTACATAGAGGGTGTAAAATAGCTTAAGGAAAAAAGAAGAGTTATTTTCCACACTTCTCAAGGTCTTGCATACTTTTATATTTTTAGAAGATGAAAGTCACCATAAACTGCCCGTCTCCTCTTCCTCTTGTCTCACTCCTCTTTTCCTTCCTTCTTTCGGCAATTCTTTGTTCTTCTTCCTGCCTTCCTTTCTCTCTAATCTGATTGTCTCACACTCCCATACACATATCTTTTAAGCTAGGTAGATCTAGATCTAAAGTAGTGCTGGAGTTGTAGCTAAAGATTGTAGCGGAAGAAAGAAATAATTGATGAAAAACTATAGCAAAAGAGGATATTTTTCAAAAATTGAAAAAATCATCAACAATGTTTTCGAGAAAGCTTTTACGCGAATCAATTAGAATTGTTAATTAGGGTAATGTAGTTTAGATCTAGAACGGAAATTGATTATAGAGGACGATTATTGCCTGAAAATCACCCAAACACCACAATATAATCCAGAAAATATAATTTTTCTTGAAGAATATTTTTCACAAAAGATATTTGTTGTTGAAAAATATTTATATTGAACCAAAAGGATCTGAAGTATTCAAAATTAATATTTTCAGTTCTGGAAAACTAAAATGAAAAGAATTTTGACTTCATTATTTCATAGAACCAATAGTAATTATTTAGTTGAATGCAAATTTCATAGAACCCATAGTAATTTTCAGTAGTTTTCTCATTTTGGAATTTTGTCAAAACAAGTAGCGAGCATGAACAAATACCCAATTGTCTGTCCAATTTTAATATGGCCAAACCTGATTTCTTCAAATGATCAGGTTTCAGTCAATACACCTCCCAATTTGGCACAACAACATGAAGAAAGGAAGAAATAGCCAAACAGGCAAATGAACATAAATATAGACTAAAAAGGAGAAAAAAAAAAATTACTCATGGTCCAATGCCAAGCAAAATGACATGAAATAAGAGAAACGGAATTTTACTACATTTTCCCAAAAAAGAATTCTAATGGCCGGTTGTGGCGAGCTTTTTCGATTGGTTGTAGGCTTTCCAAAGCATCCTTTCGCAGAATTTCGTGTGTAATTGTGGAGATTGTGTATGAGTGTGTAGAGATGTGTTCCAGTGATGGGAGAATTGAGTGTTTCGTGCCTATTTAAGGCTTATAAAATGGCGTATTTGTACTATTTTTGGGACCCAAAAATAGGGATAGATTCAAATAAGGATGAAAATAGAAAATAATAGCAAATAGTGATAAGGAAAAACTTGATGCTAATCCCTATTATTGATTTTTTTTTTCTAAAAGAAAATCAAATTTCTATATTATCTTAAAATATAGGTGTCCACAGTTTATCTTTCTTTATTGAGAGTATGATGTGATTTAGACAAAGAAAGTAGACACCAACAAAAATGGATTGGTGAACACAAAAGACAACTCAATAATGAAGAAACTCTTTTCTTTTTTTTTTTGAAAAAGTGTAAAAAATATGAGAAATGTCACCATGTGTGGAGATCCTGCCGTTGTCACAACCATGGCCTTTTTTTTTTTTTTATACTTATTTATCCCCGAGAATTTTGACCACTACCTTAAGTTGATCTCGTGTTTCTCATCAATCTAAGTGCTACTCTAATCTTTTCACGAATATGCTCATTGAGCATCTTGTCCATCCTAGTGTATTCACACATCCATCTTAACATTCACATTTCTCCTACTTTCATCTTTTGCTCATGTGTGTAATTCATTACCCAACATTCAGACCCATAAAGTATCGCTGGCATAATTATCGTTCTATAAAATTTACCCTTAAGTGGTAAAGGAATTTTGTAGTTGCTTAATAGTTTTATGTTCATGATGTCCTTCTCCATTTAGTCCAACTCGCTTATATCCGATGTGTAACATATTGATTTATACTATCATCACTCTGAAGAACTGAAGCTAAGTATTTAAAATTTTTACTTATGGGTATCTCTTAATCTCCAATATTAACACCTATTCTATTCCCATATGAATTCCGGCTAAAATTGAATTCTATATATTCTATATTTAGTCTACTAAGCCTAGACCATTTTACCTCAAGTGTCTCTCTTCATATCTCCAGTTTAGCATTAATCCCATCTTTTGTTTCATCTATTAAAACAATGTCATATGTAAACAACATATACTTTGGTATTAGATCCTATATGTTGTTTGTAAATTCATCTATGATCAACACAAATATATAAAGATTTAGAACTAAACTTTGGTGTAAACCTATAGTTATAGGGAACTCTCATGTCAACCCTTCTAGTGTTCTCACACTTATAACCACATCCTCATACACCTCCTTTATTGATTTTATATATGTTACTCTGAACTCTTTAATTTTTTTAAAACTCTCTATATGTCTTCTCTAGAGACTCTATCATATGCATTTTCAAAATCAATAAAAATTATGTGTAAATGATTTACACATAATTTTATCTCTCGTAAGTTGCTTTAAGAGATGTATGGTTTCAATAGTCGATCTACCTGGACCAAATTGATTTTCTGACACCTTAGCCTCATTTTTTGATATTCATTTGATAGAATTATATTACATATTGTACTGTTTTGCTGTTCACTTATTTATATACTTGTAGTTTATAGTTCGATACTATTTTACTTGCATAATTTAATTATCACTAGTGTTATACAGTCTGAACTTTAAACACAAATTATCTTATGAAAATATACGTATCGCCTTAATTGCGATCGATATATTATAATCGATGTAAAATTTTGACGTCAACAATCGTGACTTTGAACCATATATATAATGGATGCTTGGGCTGGCCAAGCATGTTTTACATAAGTTGTCATCGGTGATTTGATGCATTTAAAAGCTAATGAAATTACCTAGGCAAGCAGTGTTGTTCAAGGACCCAATAAAGATGAATAAGCAGAGATTGCGACATTACACAACAGCAATAATAAGGGTAGCACAACGAATAGCAGCGATAACGGCAATAATAGATGGTAACTGCAGCTGATATGCGGTAGTAGCAATGTCTGACAACAGTAATTGAGCTCAAAATTGAAGATCTCTGCAGAGAAAGTACAAAAATAAAATGTGTAGAAAATAAAATTTTTGTCATGTTTCTGACCCGTACTTGTGATTAGACATGTGTCATTCACCGTATCCATAAAACTAAACTCCACGAAATACAAGATATCAATAATATATCAATAACCTCAAATTTAAATTATGCAGCGGAAACATCTAGGCATAAATAATATCCAAGACAGTGCGATACTTATTCAAATAATAAATCCTAAAATGACAACATTACTAAATAAAGACATACTGTCACGAGTACACAACCTCTATTTATTCCAATAGTATGAACTATTTAATGCCAATTACTTTAATAGAATCCTACAACGAAATAACTATTGCGGTCTTCATTGTCCGAGCACATCTATTGTTTGTCCTCTATGATGATGTACTCGTATTCTTGGTCTGTAAAAAAATATAAGGAATGGAATGATCTAATAAAATACCTAGTAGATAGCTTTTACACCATCCTAGATAGTACGACTTAAACATGTATATTTATATAAGTCGTACTATCACATGCTTATGCCCTTTATCAAAATCATGTTTTCAAATTGTATATCATTGGCAGTTCATGTGGTAACGAAATTGACGTTTCATTTTAAAATTCATGTGTCATTCATCTATGCTAAATCATGTAACATATACTTTTCAAATAATCTAAAACATATCACAAATTTACTTACAAATCATGTCCAATTTGTAGAGGCTCAAAACAATACAAATTTTTATCGGCTTTGAATACTCTACCTAGTGATTGACCTTACTAGAAAAGTTTATCAAGAGCTCTTTTCATGGAATCAGTTGACTTATCGTATATCGTTTATCAGAATATCGGTATAAATTATGATTATAATCACTATTGATTATTACATGACCGTTTAGAGCTTTTTCCATTAATGTTTACCCATTTATTACATGTATTTCGTACATATCAAAAGTCATGCATATTTTACATTTTTATAACTTAAAAACCAAGCAATGAAACAGTCACACATGGTCCAGAATTTATAACAAAATAATTATTTCATAAAACATATTTTATAAAACAATTTGAAAACATACAAGTTCATAAATCCATTTTAAAATATATACAGGTTTGTAAAATAATTTACAAATAAGAGGATAAGCACCACCTATTTTAGTGTGCCAAAGAACCATATTACTCTTGTACTTACTCCTATATAGTATTTCTTATAAAAGATTCACGTTTCATGACTTAGTTCATGTTCATCATTTATTTCAACAATCCTATAATTATTCCCTAAGAACTCAACTTTCCTTTAGTCTATACATTGTCCCAATATTCATTAAAACAGTATTTACTATAATATAATATAATTTTTCTATAGAAAAATGTACTTTTAATTCACTATTATATCTTTATAAAGCTTTTCTATTACAGAGAAAACTCATTTATAATCTTTTGAGAAACTTCTTGGACTCCACTTGACTTAAATAAAACATTTCGGAACATTTTACAAAGTTGGAAAAATTTGAGAATTGTTTCGTTACTTTAAAAAACTAGTTCAGGATTTTATGTAACTTTTAAGCACTTGAGTGTATTTTTGTCATTTTATATTTTTAGTAGGGGTCTTCGGGTTCATTACAAAATTCTTTTGGTTGTCTCTTATAACTTTGTAAAAGTTTAAGGGTATTTTTGTACAAAAAAATACCCTTAAACTCCTATAAATTTTATAACATATAATTCTGACTACAAAATTTACAGGTGAGATTTAAAACCGACTCTATGTTAGTATTTTCCCTGATTTTTCTATCACCCAAATCTCTTAAGAGCTCCCTCTTTCTCATACTCTTCCCCCTCGCATATCTCCTATTTCAATTTCTTTTTCCCAACTTAATCATCGTCAGCAGCCTTTCTTCTTACCGCTTGCATTACTTCTTGTTTGCTGTTGCCAGTTGGGCCATCCTAAACTTGAACTAGAGGCTTCGTCCGTGAAGTAAATCGTCGCTAGGCCGTGTCAAAAAGCCTTGATGACTCAAAGGTTCATATTAGAGAAAAGAGAGAGAAGAGTGAGAGAAAGGAGAGTGAGAGCAAGTACTCTTTACATAATGTACATAATGAAAGCACCTAGCCTTCCCGTGACAGTGACGCCCTGGATCCGCAGCAGCAAATCGGCGACGAGTGTAGCCAAACTTCCTCATAGCAAACCGACAAATCTAACTGCCTCCAATTGACGATCAAATCATTCCTTTTCTTTTTTTTAAAAAAAAAATGCAACAATAATAAAATCTAATATAATATAATTCCAATAAAAAATATAATTTCTATAACACAAATCCAATTTCAGTTTCCAGAAAATAATTTTCAAATTAACTACCAATAGTAATTTTTTCATTAATTGTACTAACTTCCTAAGCCAGTAATCTAGTAAAGCAAATAACTAATATTTAAAATAATTAAGCCTCCAAATTTCCTAAAATTAAAAGCGAAAATAATAAAGGAGACTAAGCTCTATTATCATTGAAAATGCTCTTTAAAGTTCTGCTAAGACTAAGTCTAAAGTTCTGCTTCATAAAGAAGCACTAGTCTAGGCTGTATGTATGATTTTCCTAATTTTCTACTAGTTATATTAGTTGTTCTAGACTTGCATTCCAAGTTGTAGTATCATAATTTGCTTAGAATCCTGTAATAAAAACGTGGGTATCACATTATGTCCAAGGGATATCATGGTGGAATATAAGGACAACGATAAGCCTTAGTGATTTTTTAAATTAACATGCATTAAATAATAAAGCTTTCGATCAACCGATAAAATTGATAGAAAAAAAAAAAAAAAAAAAAAAACAAAAAAGACTTACCTACTGCGGCGGTTGGCGGTTTTGTCCAAAATTGTAAGAGTTGCTTAAAGTCTTCTGCTTACGACTTCGGAATTTTGGAGAATACAGGTTGATAAACACAGATGCTGGTGATAATTGGTTCTTTTATGTACTTCGCAAGCAGAGTTTGAATCTTATTCAAGTCCGATTTGGGCAAATATTTAATGGAGTTTCAATCTGATTTTAATACAAAATTTGATCGGGAAAGACTGGAGGTAGTTCTGTGCAATTCGAAGTTGAATCCTTTTCTATATGGGGTTGTTTCCAAGCTTTGTTTATTTGACCGAATAAAGGATTAAGTTCAATATGGGACTTAGTGACTGAAGTGTAGTGTAATTGGAAAAATGACATTTTTTTTATCATTTGGGTTATGAATTTGAATCATTAAGGTGTCATCTAATTTATGCGTTCAAATCACCAAGGTGTAATTAAATATCAACACTTTTCATGACCTAAGTTTCACTTGAAAGTATATGTATTTTGCTTATTCTTTTAAACTTGTATCTTATAGACAATCTTTGTGATTTTTCGTGACCAGTTTCAAAATTATACCTGGACTTTTGCTTATTCTTTTAAATTAGAATTTGAACCATATAAGTTTGCGATATTTTTCATAAAGCCGAAGAAAATATTGAGGCTTGTCTGCTCAACCATATTCAGGATTCCACATTTCCAAATAAGCTTTAGGAGGAATTTGTAAACAATAAAATTTTAGTATAATTAAAATTACTATTTATTTATAAATTAATTTAATTGATATGATTATGGTCCAATTAAATATTGACATACGATACACACACATATTTATAGGGGTGTGTGTGTGAATAATTGGTTATTTTATAATGAATTATATTTTGTCACATGTCAAGATGAGATGGTTCAACCAATTAAATCTATTTGTGTCGCCCTTGACAATTGAATTGTACCAAGTCACATGTTTGAAGACCCAATGAAAGATATATACATTAGACTTTATTTATTTCTTTATTAATAAATTCAAATAGTGAGATAATACTAAAGTGCTATAATCCTTGTGTACTATTATGCCTTGGGAGTTGTTTTCTTTGTGGACAAGTAAGAAAGTACACACGTGATACAGATTTTCCAACTAACTCTTCTCCTACATCTATAGATAGGGGTAACTCTAGGAGGTTCGACACACAAATACATACATATTTTTGAAATCTAAAACTTGTGAAACTCCAAGTCTTTAATCTCTCTCTCTTCAAGTCTCCCACATATCAAGATGTGAAGTTTCATCAATCATTCCTCAAGACTTTTGTATCAAGGTTTGAAAAAATCAATTCTTAGTTGAAGAACAAGTTGTGACGCCCTCAAATCAATGTTTGAAATAAAGAATCGAAAGACTTTTCCCATATATTGAGAATTTTTTTAGAGATTATAATCCTTTATTTTATATATTTTATATGTTCGATAGTTTGCCAGCATATTCCTTGTTTGTTTTAAGTTTTGCGGACTTGAAATTTTGTTGTGTACAATTACATAAGAAGAAATAAAAATATAATAAATTATAAGAAAAACCTATGCTATGCTTTCAGTTGCAAAAGTTTATTTACATCAATTTTGCTTGGTAAGATCAAGGATATTTTGCTTGTCTATGTACTTATATGAAATTAACTCTTATTTGTCGATCTTCTTAGACATTAGAATTTATGTTGTGACTTTGGGATGAGCAGTCTTTCTTAGACCTTTGTTTGATTTTTGGATACTTTTATTGTAGATCCACAAATGCTGCAATGCATTTACTCTGACTTTTGGCTCATCCTAAGATGGAATTATCTGATCTATCTCCTGCTTCCTGAAAAATGCAGTACAAATTTTCACCTATTTCTTGTAATACGCATATTAATATGAAGAAATGAATAATTAACTTGAACAAAAAAGTAGAAGGTTTGCATTGAAAATTGAAGACATCAGACCACATATAAACTGATCAACTTAACAGCTTTAACTAAACAATGAAACCCTTAATCGGCAGTTCAAGTGGGAAATGAACCCTTCGGTCGGCAATTCGGCTTTATGATGAACCCCTCAATAGGCAATGTGACTCAACAAAGAACCCCTCCATCGGTAGTTCAACTCCATTGACGAATCCTTAGATTAGTTCAAGCTCACAATGAACCTGTATTGGCAGTCGATCCAAGATGAACCCTTGCGGATCCAGGGCGTCTCTGTCACACACATCTAGGAATCCTCCATTGGCAGTTTGATTCTATGATTGAACCCCTCAATCGGCAGTTTGACTCGATAATGAATCCTTCCACCGACAATTAGACTCCTCTTGAAACTCTTTATTGGCAGTTCGACTCCACGATGAACACTCAATCGGTATTTGACTCAGCAATTAACCTATTCGTTAGCAATTTGACTCCATGATGAACCCTTCAATCGGCAGGTAAACTCAACAATGAGCCCCCTCTATCAGCAGTTTGACTCCTTGATGAACCCTTCAATTTGCAATTCAATGATAAGATAGAGCATCTTTAATCAGCAGCTTGACTTGATAAATTTTTGACAAGTAAATGACACTAGTTAGACTTATGTTGACAAAAGCTGTGTTCTTATTTTGAATTGAAGATGAACTACTTGTCGAAAATCTTCTTCATCAGCAATGAAAAACAAAATTCGTGCGACATGCTCTTCATGTAATATGCGACGCACATGTACTTTATTTTTTGGCAAAAATATTGATTGAATACCCATGATTTCATGCATTAATACAATGACATTGAATAAAATGCATATAAAATGTGATTGCTTTTCTCCTCTTTTTCCTTAGTAGAAAATCCCTTTCGATCGAAGGATGCTTTGAACTGGAAGAATATGATGGCTTTGAACTTTTGAATGAGGTTGAAATGAGTGTTTAGAAAATTTGTCTCCAATTTGATGGATTAGAGCTTGCCCTAGTGTTTATTTTACTCTTTTTTCAACAACAACCTTAAGCTCTAAAACATTTACTTTGAATATAATCGCTATATATCTAAATATATTCGATGACTATTCCAATAAACCATATCAATGAGGTGACTTTATAAATAAAAATTATGTTTTAGTTTCAAAGAAATGTAAACTCATTGTTGAGGATAACTTTTATGTCAAAAACACATCTTGAAAATGTCTCTTATACCCATGTTTAGTATTTGAGAGACAGGGTCAATTATTTTCTTTGTCCAGTCAGAATGGACCATGGGTTGTAACATGTTTAGGGGTTTTGGGGAAATGGAAGAAAGAATATAAAGTGGTGTGAAAAATGTTGCGATCACTTTTCTTGATATATACAAAAAACTTTAACAAGTAAAAGACTCAAATACTTGAAATTCCTCTATTTTCTTTGGTTTTTTCCTTTCTTTTTCTTTTTCTTTTTCTTTTTTTTTTCCTTTTGTTCTTCCACTTTCTTTTTTTTGGTTCATTTTCTTTCTTTTTTTTTTTTTAGTTATATTTCCTTTACAATTGAAAGAACAAAATACGCAAATTTAATATTAAATGATAGATTACATGTAGTTTGACTCTAACATAATAAATTTTGCAATATTATTCATTGCAATAAATTTCAAACATTACTCAAACTAACTCAATTGATATAAAAGGATATTTGCCCCAGTATGAGTAAATTTAGCTCAATTTGCCTTAAAACCAGGGTAATACATTGCAAAAAGTCTTATCTCTAAATATGTCCTAGTGTTGGGTGCAAACTTTATGAATTTGTCTCGATGTAGGATACAAAACTAAATATAACTTCTAAAAATTGTCCTAGCGTGGGGTGTAATCATCAAGATGGGTTGAAGAAATGAAAATCATTTTGAAGGATGAAGGGTTAGCAAATAGGTAAATAATATTTGGATGTCCCCTCATCTTTCCATCATATTTTGGAAACAATTAAAACATAAGAATTCTTGTCCCATTATTGTATGTCATTGCATTTGATGTATTCATGAGATAAAAAATTATTATTTCACATTTTCATAAAACCAAACAAGATTTCTCAAAATATTAAAACAACCATTTATACAAAATAAAACAATAAACTCTTATTAGAATCATTTAAAGGAACAATAAAGGAACATCATGTTCATTAAAAGGGCTAGCTAGGAATAGACACAACGCACTCATGGATCAATGTCACTCAATTTGTTCTCCCGGCATCACCTTGGGCATTGGTGTGAAATAATATGTTGTTGAGTTGTAATGCTGTCGTAGGCACCCAAAATTAACAATTCTTAATAAAAATGTAGTAGTGGTGACTACAGGTCGTCCCACAAAGAACGGAGTTTATTCTTGTGCTAAATAGAAAAAGAGGGTTGATGCCTTTTACACACCTAGTTATAAATTAGTGAAACACCTAAATCCTACTACTAACTAGATGGCATCCCGCAAGTATACGGTTGTCAACTAGTAGTAAAGGGAAGTAGGGATCGTTCCCACGAGGATTATTGGAAAGCAATTACCAAGATTTATGGGTGCTTGTGTAGTTAAGCAAAATCAAGCAATGATTGATAGAACTATTCTAATAAAAACCATAATCTTAATTCTAACCTAAATTAACCAAATTAAGGCTAAAATTAAAAACAAACAAATCACCCAACTAAAAGGACTACAAAAGAGAAACCCTGAACATTAAAAGCAATCATTTCTAAACTACAAATTGGAAAGAGTTAAACTAGAAATCTAAATATTTTTGGATTTTTGATTGAAATTAAGAAAGCCCATTAAGAATTAACTAGAAATTAAATCGAGAAATTGAGGATTCTTAAATAGAAAGCAAGAAATTAACAAGAACCCTAATTTTCTTAAGAAACCCTAGATTGCAAGTAAAGAAATTCTTACTAAATTAGACAAGAAAGCAAGTAAAAATTATATCTATGCGAAGTTTACGACTAACCCACTACGATTATCTAATCAAAATTTGAACTTGACAAGAAATTAAAAGAAGATCTAAGATAAAATTAAAGAGAAATTTCTATTAAAGAAGTAAACTTAGAGTTCAAGCTATCCTAAACTATCTAAAAACTAACTAAAACTATCTACTACTTACTCTTTCTAATTTTCAAGTAGCTTAAATAGTCTAATATTACACTATACACATCTTAGGAGTTCTTGGATGAAAGTTTAACAAAATGACCCTTACAACTTAACTCATTTGGGGGAAGTGAGTCTTAGATCGTGATCTGGAACATTTGAGACCGCGATCTTGACTATAATACAGTAAGATAATTTCCTGAGTCGAGATCCGGTCTTGAACAGTCGAGACCGCGATCTCGACTCTCTTCCCAACATTATTCATTTCATCCATTTTTG
The DNA here is from genome assembly GCA_025175665.1 of Cinchona pubescens. Taxonomy (NCBI): domain Eukaryota; kingdom Viridiplantae; phylum Streptophyta; class Magnoliopsida; order Gentianales; family Rubiaceae; genus Cinchona; species Cinchona pubescens. The sequence continues at coordinate 550,170 of JANKKI010000338.1, forward strand.
CAATCTGGTCCTTTTAGTGGAAAATCAGCTTCTAACCGTTAATTTTTATCCTGCATAATATTAACACCATTAAGCTCTTAATTAAACTAAAAATTTCACACAAACTTATCATAATTAATTCAAGAACGAAAATACAAATACATATGAAAGAAGTTAACTAAAATCCTCAATTTCTTATCCAATTTCGGAATTTAAACAATCAAAATGCTATAATTTAGAGGAAAATAACTCTAGTTTACTAGAGTTATCACAACCCCAAACTTAGCGTTTTGCTAATCCCGAACAAAACAAAGATTAACATAAACGAAACCTACTAACATTCAAACATATAAACACCTCCAAAGTTGACGTGACACTTGATGAATCATGGATGTACTTAGAACAATTAAGCAATCCCTCAAGAAATGTTCAACACTACGTGATATGTGAAGTTTATGAGTAAATCAATCCAAAATTGAAATTTTGTTTTACATAGAAGCACACATTCATTCACTGCACAAGATTTCACATCACCAAGCATTACCATTCTCAAAAAGAGTTACCAAAAGTTTTAGTTCTGTTCATTTGAAACATCATTACTTCTCAAATCACAAATATCATAAAGTTAATCAACTCTCTTGACTAGGCATCATGAAAATAGAAGTTCAATTAGGAATTAACTTAAATGCAATTGTCACACATTTCGGGAATAAACCTCTAACAAGGAATAGAGTAATATGAGATTAATGATAAGTATTACAAACATTTACTCCTTAACTTATTGGTATACTAAAAATGCAATTCCTAATGGCTTAATTCGGAGAAACAACATGGGTACATGTGGGAGTCCCGTACTCGCCTTATTACTACTCTAATGGCTTATTTCGGAGAAACAACATGGGTACATGTCGGAATCCCGTACTCGCCTTATTACTAAAAAAAATTTTCTGCCCTAAACCAGGGAAAAGGAGTGAAATGTACCAAAAATTAATCTCAAATATCAATTATTCACAAATTAGAAGAACATTCCCTATACAAACACACGAAATGTCCCAAAATTCCTTCTACTTCATTTAACTCATTTCTTTCCAAAAGATAGTTCATCAACCACATAATATAAGTGTTTTGATAAGAAACAACATTTCAAATAAATTTTCCTAAAATTTCAGCACTTCTTTTTGAAAAATAGTAATGCTAAGTTTATGAATTCTTTATGTTGCAAATGAACTACTCTAGCTCACACAAAAAATCCTTGAAATGAATCAATGATATACTTTAATCACAAAGCATTGAACTTCAAAATTTGTCATCATTGAGTACCTAATTGATCAATTTTCATCCATTAATAATCAAGTGGCAACAGAATGTACAAAATGACCATTTCCAACACAAAAAGATAAACACCCCCAAACTTGTCTCTTTTATTCTAATTGATGAATAAATCATCCTTCCACTCACCCAAAATTAAACATCAAGGCATAACTACAAATAACAAAAACTACTTATACTATGTCTACTTTTAAGCCTAGAATTAAAATTGAGTAAAAATGTCAAGAGCAACCGTGCCATACATCTCACATTCAAGCTTCAAAAAAATTTAATTCAATTCCATTCATCAACTAGTGCAAAGATGGCATTAGCTTAGGGCCCTTAGCCACTCTACTTTGATTAAGCAATAACTAACTTCACCAAGTGTCAACATGAGAATCTAAAAGAAATTCCATCCATAAAGTATCAAAATGTATCAACTTGGCACCAGCTTAAGGCCATTAGCCAAGTCAAGAAAAACTAACATACTTTAATTCCAAAGACTGAAAGTAAAACAAAAGTAGTCAAAAGCTATGGTGTTCAATAAAAACAGAAAAATTATCATCATCCATCAAATTGATCCAACGATCAGGGTTGGTCTTTATCCATGCTCAAACAAATGGTGGCTTCATCTCTTCATTCCATCTCTTCTTGACCCTCCACAGCGTCACTAGGTTGGGCCTCTTCATGATCATCATCCATGTCCCCTCCAGTCGCACCCGCGTGGCTAGATCCATCCTGATGTGTGGTAGCCGCCGGTGGTGTGTAGTACTGTCCACGAGGTGGACCAAAGTGCCTGATGGTGGCTGGACCCAAGTGCCTAATGAAGTAATCTTTAAAGCTTCTTCAATGACGGTCAAGTTGTTGTGCATCACCATTTGACTGTATGACCGGTACCCTTATAGATCATTCATTTCTTCTTCACTTATCACACAGGGTGTTCCTCCTGGTGGTGCTTTTCATATTCTCTGACCATCCTATAGACATATTCCCGATTGATCCTTCCTCTAGGATGTGTCAATGATTCCAATTGACTAATTGGGCAACCCGCTATGGTGCAAAGATGGTGAATTAGACTAGGGGCAAAAAATATGGGTCGTCCCAACCTACCACTCTCTAGCTGTCTCTTATACACATCTAGATGTGTATAAGAGACATTTTGTTGTGGCTTATTTTATTGTGTCAAAAGTCATTTAGTTCATGAACTTATCATAAGCTATATCCAGAGGGACAAAACCCTGTCTAATAAGGTGACCAACATTCACTTGGGACCCCAATGATGATGGCATAGACTAAGAGTACTTTGTCCCTTTGGATAAAGCTCATTGCATTAGACCCCCAAATGTGGCTACTGATAAAATAAAACCACAACTTAGCCACTAATTGAGAGTCCTTGACAAGCAAATTTTAATTTAGTGGCAGACGAAGTACTCTTAATCCACTCTACCCTTCCATCACAAATGGCATCTTTGATTGCATTCATATCCGTAGTTTTATTGTTCACAAGTGCCAAATACTGACTAGAGGGCACCGAGAAGGTATGTTGAAATACGCATTAATCACATCAGCACTAATATCTACCAAAACCCCCCGTATGCTCACCTTGTCATCTTCTAACTCACAATTATAATGAAACTCTTTAACTAACTGGGTAGCCCCAGGGTCAACCTGAGTGCTAAAACCCTCCCAATGCCTTGACCTAATTTGTTCTTCTATCGCTCTCATAGCATCTTCTTATAATCCCCAACGCATGGATAGATCAAAATTCCTCTCTCTAATCACCTCATGTTTCTGGTTATTCTTAAATAATTCCTGAGCCCTATCACTCAAGAATTGAGGTTCAATTTGCTCACCACCCTCAAATGGTTGTTCCGAACCACCTCTCTGCTCGTACCCTTCTCCGGATTTCCTTTTTCTAGAACTAGTCCCTCTCCCTCTCATTCTAACTCCTTTCTCAGCACTGCCATATACCCCTCTCGTCATTTTCTTTATGCAAATGGAATTCAATCACCGATTTCAAAAATCTGACCTTTAATCAAGAATCAACACCACAAAATCACAATCACAAATTCCCGAAAATTTTCTGAATATTTCAATTCAACTCAAATCACAAATCAAACCAATAATTCCAACAATTTGACAATTTAAAATCACAATTCTTCTAAAACAAATTAGCACCAATTACTTGTCCACAATTCAATAATTAAATACCACAAATTTGCCACAATTTAATCCACAAAACTCTACAATTGCCTTCAAAATTTCCAATTACAACTAATATTCAAGGATATTACCCGTTCTTTTACGGATTGAAATTTTTCCAAGAATTGCTTGTAGGACTTCTGTCTCTTATACACATCTAGATGTGTATAAGAGACAGCATCTAGACTTGTCAATCTTGTTCTTCTTCTCCTGTCTCTTATACACATCTAGATGTGTATAAGAGATCGCAGCTTAAAAAAAAATTTTGGCAGTTGAGATCATGGTCTCAAATTGGGATCGCGATCTGGCCTGAAAGTTGATCAATGGCGGTCTCGATCATCTTGAGATTGCGGTCTGAGATTTGAGACCGCGATCTCAACTCAGTGCAAAAATAGCCTTTGTGGAAGTTTGGAGTTGAGACCACGATCTTAAATTTGAGATCGCGGTCTTGACCAAATGATGTTTTTGCCTTCCAGAAGTTTGAGGTTGAGACTGCGATCTCAAATTTTGAGATCGCGGTCTCAAGCTTAATTTCTGCAAAGTGAATTTTCACACTTAGCCGAAATTGCTTCACTCTTGACCACTTTTCTCCATTTACAAGGGAAACCTGAAAACAAATAAAAATTTCACAAGTTAGGACAAATTTCACTCATTCTTAAGCACCATTTATTCAACTCAAAAACTCAATTCTTTTTCTCTAAGTCAAACCAATTTACTCAAAATCAAGACAATTAAAAAAAAATCACCCAAAAGGAAGCAATAACAACTAAATTAAAGACTTGGGTTGCCTCCCAAGAAGCGCTCTTTTATAGTCACTAGCTTGACTATGGCATGACCCTCAGACTTGTGTTAATCGAACGATTTCTCGTCCACCTTCAATGATTCCTCCAAAGTAGGGTTTAAGCCGATGTCCATTGACCTTGAAAGCTCCCTCTTTCCCTTTTATCTCCACCGCTCCATGAGAAAAGGTTTGAATCACTTCAAAGGGACCACTCCATCTTGACTTAAGCTTTCTCGGAAATAACTTGAGTCTTGAATTATAAAGGAGCACCAAATCACCGACTTTAAATTCCTTCCTATGGATGTGCTTATCATGCCATGCCTTTGTCTTCTCATTCCACATAGATTAAAGAATTTTCAAATGCCTCTCTCCGAAATTCATCCAACTCATTCAAATCAAGCATATATTTTTCATATGCTTCTTTACTCAAAATTCAAGTTCTTTATGGCCCAATATGCCCTAGGTTCAAGTTCCACCGGCAAGTGACATGCTTTTCCATACACAATACGATACGGGGACATGCCTATGGGAGTTTTAAATGCCGTACGATAAGCCCACAAAGTGTCATCTAACATCAATGCCCAATCTTTCCTAGCATTATTCACCGTTTTCTCTAGGATTCTCTTCAATTCTCGGTTTGACACCTCCACTTGACTCGATGTTTGTGGGTGAGAAGAGACAGCGAACCTAAAGTTTCACTCCAATTTTTCATTAATGCTAGGAAATTGAGAATTCTTGAAATGTGATCCCCATCACTAAGGATAGCCCGAAGGAACTCCAAACCGTGCTAAGATATTCTTGCAAAGGAATTTAGTAACCACCTTGGCCTCATTGGTTGGAGATAGCAATTGCTTCAACCCACTTCGACACATAGTCCATCGCAACCAAAATGTACTTATTGGAGTATGAGACCGAAAAGGTCTCATACTCCAATAAGTACCCTTTGGTTGCGAATACCTCCAACTCAATAATGCCATGAAGGGGTATTTCGTGTTTCCTTGAAATATTACCCATCCTTTGACATTGATCACATTTGAGCACAAAATCCCAGGAATCCTTGAACATAGTTGGCCAACTTGAAAGCCGTTCGTTGAGCTCCATGGTTCCCCCCAACCGGAGATGAATGACAATGTCTTAATATATTGAATACTTCACATTCCGGAACACATCTCCTTAGGACTTGATCATTACACTTTAGGAACAAATATTGTTCTTCCCAAAAATAATGTTTAAGTTCCGCAAAGAATTTCCTCCTCTCATTGATGTTTAGCATCTTTGGTACTATCCTTGCCACAAGATAATGCACAATATCCACATACCATGGACTCGCCTCCTTCACCTCAAACAACTCATCTCAATTGGAGATTCTTCATTGATTATTCCTTCTTCAAGATTGACAAGTCTAGATGCCTCAATTCTTGACAAATGGTCGGCTACCATGTTTTCCACACCTTTTTTGTCGACCACCTCCCAATCAAACTCCTGCAGCAAAAGTATCCATCTCAATAAACGTGGTTTAGCATCTTGCTTAGAAATACTTTAATGCGAAGTGATCGGTATAAACAATTACCTTTGATCCAATCAAATATGATCTAAACTTATCAAATGCAAAAACTATAGCAAGTAGTTCCTTCTCTCGTTGTTCAATAAGTTAAGATTGTACATCATTTAAGGTCCTACTAGCATAGTAAATGACATGCAACATCTTGTTCACTTTTTGATATAGCACGGCACCTATTGCATAGTCACTAGCATCACACATGAACTCTTAGGGAAGAGACCAATTTGGTGCTACCATAACCGGTGCAATCACTAGAGCGTGTTTTAACTCATTGAATGCTTTCAAACAAGAATCATATCAAAATGAAATGGACAATCTTTTTGAAGTAAGGAGCACAATGGTCTAGCAATATAAGAGAAATTCCTAATGAATCTTCTATAAAAACCCGCATGACCTAAGAAACTTCTTACCCCTTTAACATTGATCGACGGAGGTAATTTTTCAATTACCTCCACCTTTGCCCTATCAACTTCTATTCCCTTTGATGAGACCTTGTGATCCAAAATGATTCCTTCTCTCACCGTGAAATGATATTTTTCCCAATTGAGAACTAAATTAGTTTCCACACACCTCTTTAACACCTTGTACAAATTTGCAGGACAATCATCAAATGAGCCACCAAAAAATCTAAAGTCATCCATGAAAGTCTCTATACACATCAAGATCTTTTCAACCATGTCATAAAAAATAGCAAACATATAACATTGAAATGTACTTGGAGCATTGCAAAGTCCAAATGGCATTCTCCTATATGCAAAGGTACCAAATGGGCATGTGAAAGTTGTTTTATCTTGGTCTTCCGGAGAAAGAGATCGTGTCTTTCAAAAATCAATGCACATTCGCCAATCCGTAACCAATCTAGAGGGGAGGAGCTCATTGGTTTCACTTATGATTATGGTAATACCACCCTTTTTGAGAACGACTTGAGTGGGGCTAACCCATTCACTATCGCTAATAGGGTAAATAATACCGGCTTTCAAAAGGTTAAGAACCTCCTTCCTCACAACCTCTTTTAAAGTAGGATTCAATCTCCTTTGAGGTTGCCTTACCAGTTTATTCCCTTCATTCATCAAAATTTTATGCATGCATATTGAAGGGCTTATTCCCTTTATATCATCAATAGACCAAGCAAGGGCATTTTTATTCCTTTTAAGCACCACAATCAATCTTTCAAGTTGCTCATTTGTCAAAGATGCATTCATTGACAATCACCGGGTATGTCTCATTTTCACCAAGATATGCATATGTTAAGTGGGTAGGAAGGGGTTTTAGCTCCAAATTGGGGGGTTCGTTGGTCGAAGACCCCCTTTACCTTCTTCTTGATTCTCTTCATCTTCCTTTTGCAATAAGTTCTCATCCTCCAAGTGATTCACATCCTTCATTCCTTCTTCATCATCTTGATTTGACGCATTTGACTCCAAGACCTCTTCCTCCATTAAGAAATTCTCCATTGCATTCCTACCACAATCATCAATTAAGTCATCTGCCACATTTATATTCATGACATCTTCAAAAATTGAAGGAAGCTTTAACGAATTAAAAACATTAAATGTAACAATTTCATCATTTAGTCGAAATTCCAACTTTCCTTCTTCAACATCAATAAGTGCACAGCCGGTAGCAAGGAAAGGTCTTCCAAGAATGATTGGCATCTCTTCATCCTCTTCCATTTCAAGCACAATGAAATCGGCCGGAAGGTAAATTTTAAGTCAATTTTCACAATCACATCTTCAATGATCCCCTTTGGAAACTTTATGCATCGATCTGCAAGTTGCAATGAGACACTTGTTGGCTTCAATTGACCTCCATTTAGCTTCTTGAATGCTCCAAAAGGCATGAGATTTATTGAAGCTCCCAAGTCACATAATGTTCTTCCAAATTGCAAACCCCCAATCTCACAAGGTATAGAAAATGAACCGAGATCTTTGAGCTTTGGTTCTTTGTAAGTAGTGCACTACAATGTTCCGTTAAGCACAAAATTTCATCGCCATGAAATTTTGTTTTTGAAGTAAGGACTTGTTTCATGAATTTGGCATAGGTAGGCATGTTCTCAAGTGCCTCTATGAAGGAGATGTTGATTTGAAGCTTTTTGAAAATTTCTTGAATTTCTTTGCCTTTTCTTCATCCCTTAGCCTTTGAGGAAATGGCACATTAACATGTTTTGGGTCATGATGCTTAGGATCCTTGCCTTCATTGTTTTGTGAGTTGATAAGCATAATAGACTCATTCATAATTTTGTTTTGCCCATTTGAAGACTCCCCTTTTTCTTTATCTTCATCCTCAACCCATTCTTGTTCTCCATTCTTCAATAAATTTCTCTTAACTCTTTCTTCCATGTGTATAAGAGACCTAAGGGTAATAGCCTTTCATCTTATTAGGATTTAATGGTGTCACTAGGAAGCACTCCTGAAGGCCTCTCATTGTTCAACCTTGCCAATTGTCCCAATTGAATCTCCAAATTTCTTGTCGAAGCTTTCAAATTCTCATAATCTCTTTTATGCTCTTCCGCTTTCCTATCCAATTCTCTTCTCAAATACTTGACTTCTCTTTTTCGACCTTCTTCACCCAAATTCTCTCTAGGAGCATATTGATCATGATACATGGGTTGGGAAGAATTTGCATAATGGAAAGGAAGTCTTTGTTGTCGGTTTTGAAATGAAGGATTGGGGAAATTTTGATATGAGTTGGGTTGGACATTTCTTTGATGTGGCGGTTGATAAGGTCTAGATGAGGAATTCGGGGCTAGAGTGTGTTGGGCATTTTGAGGTGGGGGATTTGGTTGGTAAGGAGGATTGGATTGGTTGTTGGTGTTACTCCATGAGAAATTTGGGTGATTCCTCCAAGAAGGATTGTACGTGTTCCCATAAGCTCCGGATTGGTTCCTTGGAAATGAAGATTGATTAGCCACATAATTGATTTGCCCATTAGCTCCATATGGCATCTCACAATTCCCATTGGTATGGACGCCTCCACAAAATCCACATGTCATGCTTGGTTGAGTTGGAGAATAAGTCATAGCATTTAAATTACTAGGTTTCCCTAGATTCTCCAATGCCTGTCCATGTTGTTCATCACATTCATGAACATGCTTTGTTAAGCCAAAATGGCATCTTGCATGTTTAGATTCAATGCTCCACTACTTGCATTTGCTTGATTAGCTTAGTGTTGAACCACGGGTAGAGTTATCAGTCCATCATGGTAGTGGTCAACTCTCGGATGAGCTTCTTCCGGAGTTTTATATGAGATAGAGCCGTCGACTGAAGCTTCTACGATGGACACATCTCTCTTGAAGTAAACCATTATAAAAGGTTTGGACTTGAAGCCACAAAGGAATGGCGTGATGCGGGCATTTTCTTAGCAACTCTTTGAATTTTTCCCAAGCTTCCCCTAGGCTTTCACCAACATCTTGTTTGAACGATGTAATCTCATTACTTAATTTAACAATTCTTGCGGGAGGAAAGTACTTCGCCAAGAACTCTTGAGAAAGTTGGTTCCAAGTGGTGAATGTTCCTTGGGCATGAGATTGCAACCATGACTTTGCCCTATCACGAAGAGAAAAAGGAAACACCCTCATCCATACACAATCCGGGTGTACTCCATTAAAATTAAATGTGTCCAAAACTTCTTCAAAATTTATGAGATGTGTGTAGGGGTCCTCATTTGGTCCACCTCCGAACATGGCATGGGCTTGAAGCATTTGGATTAGGGCGAGCTTGATTTCAGAAATTGTTGGCTTGCACGGGCATCCGTGCAATGCTTGAGTTTGCCCCATCAAAATTAGGTAAAGCATACTCCCTCAATGGCCTTCCATTCCTATAGCCACCCATTCCATTATTTCCAATTACCTCTTCTTCTTCGTTTTCCATGTTCACGTTCCCTTGATGAGCATTAGCATTTGCCATTTCTATCCTTTCTTGCTCTTGTTGTACCCTTCTCAATCTTCTAAGTTCTCTTAGCTCTTTCTTCTTTTCCTTGTCTAAGCAAATGAGTGGCTCTTAAGCTCCTCTTACTATGCACTACACAACCAAGGAAAATAGTCAATTGAAATTCCAAGTCAATTCCACTTGACAACCAAATCAAACATAAAAATCAGCAAAATTAAAAACTAAAGTAAACCAAACTAAAGTGCTTAATCTACACGACCCGTAAAGCGCTTGATATTGCCAAAAATCGAAGACAATCCCCGACAACGGTACCAAAAACTTGATGCCTTTTACACACCTAGTATACATAAATTAATGAAACACCTAAATCCTACTACTAACTAGATGGTATCCCGCAAGTATACAATTGTCAACTAATAGTAAAGGGAAGTGGGGATCGTTCCCACGAGGATTGTTGGAAAGCAATTACCAAGATTTATGAGTGCTTGTGTAGTTAAGCAAAATCAAGCGATGTTTGATAGAACTATTCTAATAAAAAACGTAATATTAATTCTAACCAAAATTAACCAAATTAAGACTAAAATTAAAAACAAGAAAATCATCCAACTAAAAGGACTACAAAAGAGAAACCTTGAACATTAAAAGCAATCATTTCTAAACTATAAATTGGAAAGAGTTAAACTAGAAATCTAAATATTTTTGGATTTTTGATTGAAATTAAGAAAGCCCACTAAGAATTAACTAGAAATTAAAGCGAGAAATTGAGGATTCTTAAATAGAAAGCAAGAAATTAACAAGAACCCTAATTTTCCTAAGAAACTCTAGATTGCAAGTAAAGAAATTCTTGGAGTTACTGGCTGAAAGTTTACAAAATTACCTTTACAACTTAACTCTCAGCGAGTCGAGATCGTAGTTTGGAACATTTGAGACCGCTATCTCGACTCTAATACAGTAAGACAATTTCCCGAGTCGAGACCGTGGTCTGGAACAGTCGAGACCGCGATCTCGACTCTCCTCCCAACATTCTTCATTTCATCCATTTTTGCAATCTGATCCTTTGAGCTTTGTTCCTTTCAGCTTCTATAACCTTTAATTTTTAACTTGCATAATATTAACACCATTAAGCACTTAATTAAACTAAAAATTTAACACAAACTTATCATAATTAATTCAAGAAGGAAAATACAAATACATATGAAAGAAATTAACTAAAATCCTCAATTACTTATCCAATTTTGGAATTTAAACTATCAAAATTCTATAATTTAGAGGAATCTTTTCTAGATGTCTATTATACACGAACTAAGAGACACATAGGGATGTGTATAAGTGTGTAATGATACAAATAATTGAAGAAAATTCAATTCATGAAAGTCTTGGTTTTTGAATATCCAATTTAATTTAATTAGTCGATCCTTGACACACAAGATAATTAAAATTTCATATCAAGTACTAATTGAAGAATTAACCCGAATTCCAATTCAAAGTTGATTCTTATTTCTCTCTAAAGTTGGTTAATTTTCAACACGCGATCCAATTAACCTTAACTATTAATTTAACCAGACGCGCCAAAGATTAATTAGTGAGAAGCTTTAAAGTCAACAGAACAATTAGGCTAATTAAACATAAACACACGCGGTTATGCGAATCAGATGATTAATTTCCCTAAATTCAATAACATCGTGTAATTATCAAATTCAGTTGCTTCATAGATTGAATTAAGCACAAGCAGTTAAAACAATCTAGCAGTAGATTAATTTCAATAACTTAATATTCTGCAGCAATAACAAGTTAAAAGGAAAAATCATAAAATTAATCAAAGAAAAATAATCAATACTTGAGATAAAATTGAATAATTCAAGAATAAAAAGTCTCACAACTTTGTAGAATTGACCATGGCTTCAATTCCCTCTACCAAGAAAAGGGTTTAGGCACAATGTGCCACAAAAGAATAAAGAAGAATTTTCTAATACAAAAAACCCTAGCCAAAAGAAAATAAAAGTGTCGATCCCCTTTTCTCTCACCTTAAATGGGGTATTTATAATGAGTACTTAGGATTACAATTAAAGTCTATAGATAAGTACGTGAAATGTTTATCGGGTGAAAAAGAGTCCAAATAGACGAGAAAATCAGTCAAAAACTCAAAAACACACCCTTTTGCTGTTTCGAGCCCACATGCGCTGCCTATTTTGGGCGCTTGTGCACCCTAGGCAGTGCTAAAAAGTCCTCATACGTTGGGGATGTGCACACATGTCTGCTGATCCCCAAGTATCTTAGGAGAGTCACTTTTGACTTTAACAGACAGGACCCTGATGCATCTGAATTTGGCAAAACTCAAAACATGAAAGTTACAATCTATGTCTTAGATTCTCCAAAACATCTTGATGTGTACCTGAATTGGAGCTCAGATAAGAAAGTTATGCTGAATATACCAAATTGTGTCAGAATCGCTCCTCGCAAGTATACATTTTCCAACTTTGCAATTTTGAACAAGATGCCTATAGAATACTGGATAACTCAAAACATGAAACTTGTAGAACTCTTCAATTGCTTTCGAAATAATCCAAAATCACCTCAATCGGAGCTTGAACTCGAAATTTATGCTTGAAATACGAAACAACATCCAAAATGGCTTCATACTCGTGCATGTTCCGCCCTAGCATTTTCTTTCACTTTTAGATTTTTCATCTTTTTCACTTTAAGAACTAAAAAAACTAAGATAACTAAATTAAGCTCAATAATAACTCAATTATCTTGCTTACAAGACATAAAAACGTGATAATTGACACATAAAATATAGTACAATTATGAACTTATCAAATTACCCCACACTTAGCCTTTGATAGTCCTCAATCAAACATAAAATTAGAACATTTAAGCTCAAAAAAAGTTCACTCAACATATTCCTTCAAATATCCACATGTGTATGAATAATCAATCCAGCAATCTGAGTAGTCAAATAACCCAAGAGCTCAAATGCCAATAAAAACCAAAACATGAAATTCGTTTGTATGTGTGTATAGCCATTCAAAAACTTAGATTTAAAAATATCTAGATTAAATCATGAAGACCCTCTGAATTTCTTCTAAACACCCCATAGCTCATTGAGCTCTTCTTACATCCCTTCACTAATCTAGACAACTGATTCAATTGAAATTTAGGTAGAACTTTTGGCTCGAACTATAGGTTAGGATATTAGTTAGCCAAATAAGGGAGAGGATATAACAAATAAGAACAAGATCTTTATCATAATGGTGGCCACACATTAAAATAAAACTTCTCTTCACATGCGAAATACCATACATCCACAACCCCACACTTGAGTAACAAATACCAATGAAAAATTTCGAACAACCAAACATGCCAACGTCCCTCGGACATATATACATCACATCATCATTTTATTTTTCTATGTTCGCTCACAGTACAGGTACTAGTGGTAGGCACTACCCGCAACAAATAAACGCGCAGGTACCAGTGATAGGCACTACCTGTAAATACAAAAGCTTCCATATTCATTTTTTCTCAACAATTTTTTCCAATACTCTATTTCGCTACAAAAATGATCATCACTCACTTCTCACAAACTTCCACCCTTATATCCCCTTAACTTACAATATAATGTGCACCATAAACTCTTAAAGGGAAAACTTAGGATAAAACAATGAAAAGAACATTAAACTCAATAAGGGTAGGTAAATTGAGTTTATGTGAAAGAAGGTGAATGATATTTCTTTTCACAAGAATAAGGCTCAAATAAGGTACTTAGAAATAAATTATTAAAATGGTTGGCTAGAAAGGCTTAACAAAAGGAAAAGGCACTACCCTGATTTTAAAACTAAATCGGGTTGTCTAAGAATTAGCTTCGAAAATGTAATAAAGTGAGTTTTTGGGATGCAAAATAATTGAGTCTACATAAATTCCTCTAAGTATCCCAAATCAAAAATTAAAGTACGGCTTAGTGTTCAAAAATCTTGAAAATCATGAATGGAAAATATTAACACCGAACACTCATTCATTTATGGTTCAATTAATGACAGGATTATGCCAAAAATGAAGAAATATGTTAAGCAAAATTTTTTGAAAATTTCAAAAAAAAATAATGGTTAATTAATCTACAAATTTTCTTCATTGTAAAATTTTTTAACAAACTCTCAGATTAAAGGAAAAGATAAAATATTACAGCAAAATCGAGCAAAAATATACCAAACAACTTAAAAATCCAAATAACTCTCCCACCCCACACTTAAAAATACGCATTGTCCTCAATGCAAAAATAAAAGCATAAAATGGGAAAAAGAAAAGATTCTCCGGATTGAATTCGTGTTTGGAGCAGTATCAGTTATAAATAATCCCTTGTCGCCCTAAAAAAACTGGAGAACACTAAACAAAACAGAACAAAACAAATAATTCCCTTGATACAATAAGAAAAACAAGAATATTGTCTACAACTGTCTCTTATAATAATCTAGAAAAAGTTACTCCCTTAAGAGAATACACAACAGAAATAAACGAAAACACTATGACAAAAATGAAACCTAAAAAAAATCTAACCAGTGAAAACAACTAATGTGTTCAAGAAATCAACTTGCAAAATTAAAAGATCAATAAAATGGCCCTAAACATAGGGAATTAAATAATATAAAAGCTCATGCAGTATTTGGCCCCAAATCCTGTATGGAAAATGAGGAAAATGTGAAAATGTCGATGGGTCCTCTCCTCATGTCTCTTTTTCAAACGACCATTTTATCTGCTTAACTTATCAATTAAGCCGATTTCCTGCACTAACAAAATAAAACTAAGCTAAGACTAAAAATAAAATAAACAAAAGTAAAACTTCAATAACAAATAAATGGAATAAAATGTAAATGAACATGGGTTGCCTCCCATGCAACTCCTTTGTTTACTGTCGTTGGCTCGACTTGATGCTCATTCACTAATCAAGTAACTCCCATGTTGAGGAGTCCAAGGATCCTCCGCTTCACCGTTTTCACAAATGATGGATTCAATATCCTTTGTTCTTTTAGGACCCGAACAAGTTGCTCTTTTTGCGAGATGCTAAGTTGATTTGAGATTATCACCCTCTCCTTATCCTTTAAACGCATGTACTTAAGATGAATAGGAAGGCGATTATAATATGGAATTGTTCCACAGGAACCTGCACAACAGATAACTTCAATTTCTCGTTAGAAAGTAGTAAAGCATTAGGACTTCCATTACTTGTTTGTTGCAACAAGTCCTTGTTCTTTTCCTTGAGATGTTCTTCATGGTTCGTGTCCACCTCCGAATTAGTGGTATGTTCATGAATTTCTTGTATTGGAGACTTACACACATCAATTACGGAAACAAGTTTTATACACATCGACGGTTCAACATAATCGAGAAATGCTGAACTTAATACTGTGCATCTTCAAATGCCATAGGCTAAGTGCCATTAAGAGTCTGTCTCTTATACACATCTAGATGTGGCTAAGAGACAGTCTCTACTATTCACTATAAGATTTTTAAAAAGAGTTGGACCATTTCTAGAACATCTCTGTCAGCAGGAAAAACTAGACTTCCCACTTGAACTAAGATATCCTCTACAATTCCCTTAGGTTAGGCTAAAGATCTATTAGCCAGCTGAATTACCACACAAGTTTTACTCAATGGTCCGATTTTCAATGTATCATCCAGACAGAATATGCATTACATTAGTAGCTGCACCTAAGTCCAGCATGACATTTTCAAAATTGGTATTTCCTATCTTACAAATAACAGAGAACATACCTGGGTCCTTACGCTTTTTAGGTAGGGATTTTTGAATAGTAGACGAGATATTCCTCCCAACCTCTACCTTTATAAATTTCTTCTCTTTTTTCTTTCGTTTGTGGGTACACAATTCCTTCAAAAATTTAGCATAACAAGGTATTTGTTTAACAGCGTCTAATAAAGGAATATTTACCTTGCACTTACGAAATGTATCATACAACTCTTTTGAAAACTCTTTCAATGCCAAATATGGGGGTTCGGGCTTATATTCTGTACCTAATATGAACATATTTTGTCTTCACTGTTGCTGCATGTCTCTTCTAGCTGTTGACAACCAATTTTTCAGCTTTGGTCTCCTTCTCCTCAGCCTTAACACGTTCAGGAACTATGTTGCGTTGCACTTCAACCTCTTTACCACTCCTCAACACAATTACATAGAAACTCACGTTCTTCTTGGCGTTGATGATTGTTTGAGACGACAACTTTTCAGAATTCTGCGCTTCCAACCGACTAATCACGGTTGCCATTTGTCCCATTCGGTGTTGCAACTGCTGAATATTGGCCTTGGTAGCCTGTTAAAATTGAATAGTATTATCAGTTAAAGCATTCAACCTTTCCTCTAAAGACTTACGGACTGATTGTTCAAATTGGCTTGTTGTCTTTGACCAAATGGCGGCCTGTATGGTTGGAAGTTCTGTCGATTCTGTTGAGGCTGAGGTTGTGCTAGATGCTTGTATCTCAAATTAGGATGATCTTTCCATCCAGGATTATACGTGTTCAAGTAGGGATCTTAATTTGGTCGTGGCTGCCCTGGGAATCCTCCCATTGCATTTACTTGTTCATGAACTTCCTCTTGTAATGTGGGGCACATATCTGTTGAGTGTCCCTCATTTGAGCAGATACCACAAAATTGTGCTGCTATTGTTGTTCTTGAATCCAACTGCGATCTTTAGAATGACAACTAGCCATTTGTTGCTCTAAAGATGTGTATTATACCTCATTCAGATGTTATGAGAGGTTGATCATGGCGTGTCCCGAACTTTTGAGAACACGCAGCCATGTTTGATATAAGCTCACGAGCAGCGTCTATGGTCAAATTGTCTAACATCCCTCCACTTGCAGCATCGACCATGTTCCTTCATTCGGCAACAAACTTTCATAAAAATATTGAATCAATAAGGAGTCACTTATCTGATGATGTGGACACCTTGCACACAATTTCTTGAATCACTCCCAATACTCATACAAGGATTCTTCATTGAACTGCCTCATGCCACAAATTTTCTTGCCAATATTCGCAGTTCGAGAAGCTGGAAAATATTTGGCCAAGAATAGTCTGTTCGTCTGCTCCCAAGTTGTGATACTACGCGAAGGTAAATCGAACAGCCAATCTTTCGCCTCATCCTTGAGCGAGAATGGAAATGCTTTCAACTTGATATGCTCTTCCACATCTATGACACTCCAGTGGGTCTCATACTTGTGCAAACTACATGGAACTCCTTAAGATGCTTGTTCAGATCTTCACCTGGTAATCCATGAAAATAAGGTAATAAATGGATTAGTCCAGATTTTAATTCAAATGTACCATTAGCATCTAATTCTAGATATGTAATACATAAAGGTTGTTGGTGTAAAGTAGGCGCTGCTAATTCTCTCAAAGTCCGTTGTGCCATGTTCGTCTGCCCTTGATCTTCCTTATCACCTGCAAAGATAAAATTAAATAATTGTTCTTCCCCTAACTATCGTTCTCTTAATTCTTTTCCCAATCTGCATAACGTTCTCTGTATTTTAGGATCAAATTGGAATTCAATTTGTCTAGCAGATCGTGTCACTGGCATACACAATTAGCGAAAGAATAACAATAAAAAGAAAGAAAAGAAAAACTGAAATAAATAGCACAAAAATAATTCAAACCGTTCCCCAGCAACGGCGCCAAAATTTTGGTGTGAAATAATATGCTGTTTAATTTGAGTTGTAATGCTGTCATAGGAATCCAAAATTAGCAACTCTTAATAAAAATGCAGTAGTGGTGAGTATAGGTCGTCCCATAGAGAACGGAGTTTATTCTTGTGCTAAATGGAAAAAGGGAGTTTTGAATGCTTTTAAACTAAAACTAAAACAAGAAAATAATTGAAGAAAATTCGATGTAAGAAAAGTCTTGGTTTTGGTCTATCCACTATGGAAATTTCATTACTCGATCCTTGACGCACAAGATAATTCAAATTTCCTATCAAGCACTAATTGAAGAATTAACCCGAATGCTAATTCAAAGTTGATTCTTATTTCTCTCTAAAGTTGGTTAATTTTCAACACTAGATCCAATTAACCTTAACTATTAATATAACCTGAACGCGCCTAAGATAAGGGAATTAATAGGAGCTTTAGTTCAATAGAACAATTAGGCTAATTAAACATAAATTTACGCGGTTATGCCGATCGGATGATTAATTTCCCTAAATTCAATAACACTAATCGAGTAATTATCAAATTCTAGTTGCTTCATAGATTGAATTAAGCACAAGCGGTTAAAAAAATCTAGTAGGAGATTAATTCCAATAACTTAATATTCTTCAATAATAATAAGTTAAAAAGAAAAATCATAAAATTAATCACTTAAAAATAATCAATACTTGAGATAAAATTGAATAATTCAAGAATAAAAAGTCTCACAACTTTGTAGAATTGACCATGGCTTCAATTCCCTCTAGACCAAGAAAAGGGTTTAGGCGCTTGTGCAATAAAAGAATAAAGAATAATTTTCTACTACTGAAAACCCAAGCCAAAAGAAACTAAAAGTGTCAATCCCCTTTTCTCTCACCTTAAATGGGGTATTTATAATGAGTAATTAGGATTACAATTAAAGCCTATAGATAAGACGTGAAATTGGGTGAAAAATAGCAATCTCTTATACACATAGATAGGGGAAGGGTAGTGGGGAAAAAATCGTAAGTGTGAATGAGGTACACGACCCCACCGTATTGCGCTGGGCTTCACTTTCGACTTGGATTTTGACCCTGATGTAATTGAATTTGGAAAAACTCAAAACATAAAAGTTGTAGATCTATGTCTTAGCTTTCCAAAACATCTTTAATTACCTCAATTGGATCTCAGATAAGAAAGTTATACTAAATCTACCAAACTATATCAGAATCGCTTCTTGCAAGTATACATTTTCCAACTTTGCAATTTTGTCTCTTGCTTTTATAATCCTGGATAACTCAAATCATGAAACTTGTAGAACACTTCAATAGATTTATAAATCATCCAAAATCATCTCAATCGGAGCTTGAACTCGAAATTTATGCTTCAAATACAAAACAACATCCAAAATGGCTTCATACTCGTGCATGTTCCGCCCTTGCATTTTCTTTCATCGTTTCCATCTTTTTCAGCTCTTTTTCACTTTAACCCTACAAAAACTAAGATTAACCAAATTAAGCTCAATAATAACTCAAATATTGCTTAGTTACAACACATAAAAATGTGATAATTGACACATAAAATGTAGTACAATTAAGAACTTATCAAGCATGTTATGGAATGGATTATAATTAGCATTAGGTTTCTTAGCTCAACCTACTTGGTATCTATCATATCTTGAATTTTGTATTTTCAATTGGTAACACATATCAATAGAATGTCCAACCATCCCGGAATGATACACACATATCTCATTTTGCTTGAAGTACTTCGGGTCGTGATTCTGGAGAGGATCCATAGGTTTTAATTTTTTTTTGAGCCAAAAGAGAATCATAGGTCTTTGATTTAGACATGGGGAGCTCTATAAAAATCCTGGAAGTTTTTTAGGAACAAATTATTGGGTGAGTAAGTTTTGGGGTTGAAAGCTAAAAGAAACATAGAGTTGGTTGATTTAATATGGTGGTATTGGTTCATTATAGAGTTGTGGGTAGGGATATGGATAGGATGGATGTGGATTATGTGAAATAGCAATTGACATTTTTGAAGTAAGTGGTTACAGGGTATGTGGGAGGATAATGATTTGTAGGATAGAACATATGATTCTGAGAGGTGATTTGAACAGTCATCATATTATTCTCACCTTTTTTATTCTTCAGGATTCTATGCTCAATGATAAAGAGACATGGCTGCACAAGTTCACCCCCTATGGAAGAAGTAGATTCCTCTTCAATGAAAGTCCCTGCACCAATAACCTCGGAAGCCCTTGCATAGTTACAAGCTTAATACTGGTGCTACAAAGTGCGAATTAAAAAAGTTTAACAATTTAGATTCTTCCATAGGGGGTGAACTTGTGCAGCCATGTCTCTTTATCATTGAGCATAGATCTTAAAAGTCTCAGTTTCTTAAAAACAAACTACAATTCAAGTCAATCCGAAGCATTATCCACTGTGTTTGTACTGACTCATGAAGTAGGTAGTGGTGTAATCCCACACAATGTCGTAGGATCGAACTTCATGTACCATTCTAGAGCACTACCAAACAGACCTTTCTAAAATAGTGCATCATCAATTGTAAAATTTCCAGCATAAGCCTCTAGGTCATATACACATCTAGATGTGTATAAGGTTACTAGTACAAATATATTTTGTAAATTCCAACATTTTGAACTTTTAAGGTTATTGCAAACTGGGGAACAAAATCAAATAAAAAAATAGGCCTTTTCGTATAAATTGGAACCCTTCATCGAGTGAATAGACTCCTCTAGAGATTGTACTTTCACACTCAAAGGTTTAACCTCTTCAGTAAAATTTGGCTCTCCTATCACTACAACTGTCAGTAAGAATTGGAGGAATAGGGATAGTGTTAATGAAAAAAGGAATTTAATTTTTAGGGGTTGATATTTGGACTGTTAGAGTGTATAAGATACAAATTTTACACCTTAAAATCAAATTCTAGACAGGTGGGAAACAGCAGTAGAAGTAGCAGGAGTGGTAATTAGAGGTAGATTTTGGCCATGGAGGTGGCTAGTTGTTGTACAAGATTTTCATTTTCAAAGTGCTTGATCTGTCTCTTATACACATCTCTAATGAAAATTCATTGTTTGCTTGACCATGGTATAAGTAAACTTGTTTAATTTGCATAAATTCTTCTTATTGAAACAAGCTAAATTTTAAAGAAGAAGAAGATAGAAGAATATATGAGAATTCATTGAAAAGAATGATACAATCATGCAAATGTGATGGAATGTATGTCAAATAAAAAGAAGAGAAAAAATGATCGAGTCAGTAATTTATCAATAACATCCAATGCAAGTCCTTTTGGGGAACGATTTATTTTTTTATACAACTAAAAATAGCTTGACGACCATTTACACAGGAGACTAAAAGAAAAATTCTAAATTCTAAACAATACAAATTCAAATCCAAGGGGTATAACTTCTAAAATAAATAGGAAGAATTAGTGGAATATTTATATTAATACATAAAAACAACATCTAGCACCGAGAATGTCATACAAATACTGATGAATTTCTTGATTTTTCTTTCTTTGTATCCCTTTTTTTTTGTTTCCCTTTTTTCAATTTTTCCTTCCTTTCTTATGAAAAGATAAAAATGTATATACCAAAAAAACTTTCTATACATTTATTTCATTTACTTTTGCAGCGATTCTGATATAGTCAAGAGATTTAGTATAAAAGTTATATGACAAAAGAAATGCATAAATGACATTCTGAAAATGCTAGAAAAAAAAGAATTAAATAACACAACTATGATTTTGTATTTTAAAAAGGCTGTTATTAATTTTATAAATTTAAATCAAAGAAATTATGATATACCTTCTGTCTCTTATACACATCTAGATGCTAATTATAATCCATTGAAAAATTTATATAACATTTAACTCCACTTATATTTGACATTTGTCAAAAAGTTGATTAGATGCATAATCTTAGACTGAGGTTCACTTAATGCAACCTATTCTGGACTCGATTGGATTCAGTTGCAGAACCTTAACATCTATGAATTTTTATTTTTTAAAAAAGAATGCATTTTTATTTTTCCCTTTTTAATGCAATAAAATATAAATACAAAAAGAGTTACATTTCAAATTTAAATTAGATATATATATAACATTTGACTCCACTTATATTTGACGTTTTTCAAAATGTTGATTTGATGCGTAATGAGACTGAGGTTCACTAATGCAACCTATTTTGGACTCGATTGAATTCAGTTACAGAACCTTAACATCTCTAGAGTATTACTCAATCTTATAATGGGTGGTTCGGGTTGGATTCACTCGATACCGTTATAGTCGCATTGCATATGGTCATGCGTGTTTATGCAAAATCCATAACTAATCTAAAGGGAGCGGAGACAATTCCTGCAAGATATGTAAATTAATGAGTGAATGCATTGATACACAATTTTGGTGGAGAGATAATACTTTACAAAAACAGAAATACACAATGAATAAAAATATATATAATGGACATAAAAATATGTATTAAACATAAACAAATAACAGACAAATAACTGAAAAAGATAGCTAAAATCAACTCATAAGGCCTTTAAACTAAAAGAACTAAAAAATTAAATAAAGTTCAAACTATCTTATGTCTCTAGTAGAGTTATTAATCAGTCATGCCCTATTTTTCAAAAAAGGAAAAAAGTCCAATTTGATCCTTTTTTTTTTTTTTGATAGTATTGACTAATTTGGTCCCTTATTTATCATAAAGACTAATTTTTTCCTCAATTTTAAAAAAAAATTAACCAATTTAAGACATATAACGAAAATTATAGACAAACTAACAGAGTAGTTAAGAACACATCTACTACAGGTTAATCTCTATGTGATTATCACGTGACTTGCTCCGTTAATTTGTCTATGATTTCTGTCATAGACCATAGATTGGTTAATTTCTGTAAAGATAAGGGACCAAAATAGTTCGTTATGACAGATAAAGGATTAGTTGATAGACCCCAAAGAAAGGGACTACATTGGTCTCTTTCCCTTTAAAAAATAAGTAAAATGTAATAAAATAAGGAAAATGGCCTAAAATGCTATTAAGAAAATTCAATGGTAGGCCCAACTATTGCAATAAGAAAATGTTTTTTTTTTAAACAGCTGTCTCTTATACACATCTAGATGTGTATAAGAGACAGGATGTATCGAGTTTTTAGGTGTATACAAGTCACAAAATGTATAATTGTTACTTCTTCTTAAAAAAAAAAATTAAAAATAGGAGTCAGTGATCTCATTATCGAGTTTTTAGGTGTACCAAGTCACAAAATGTATAATTGTTACTTCTTCTCTATATGGCAAAACCCTTTATACTATTGACTCTAGATCTTTCAAAAAAACAAAAAATTTAGGTTTCGGGAATTCAATTAAGAGGAGAATCGTCAAAATGTTAAATTCTGGTATCCCTTACATATCTATTGTAAATGATTGTGTTATTAATTGATTCTTTTAATTTTAAGGTTAGAACAATTAATTTGCACAAAGATAAACACAGGCAAAATATATAAACAAGAACATGATAAAATAACACATAAATAAAAATAATATAATTTCTAACCTTCGTTGGAAAGGCATTGGAACTAAACCCACAATAACACATGTATCTGCATTCTATGGCATATTCAAATATAAATAATGATAAGAAAATAAAATTCCTATGTTTCAACATAGAAGTTTACATGAAGTGTAAAAAGAAAAGTAAGATTCATTTAAAGTAACTAAAAGTAAAACACACTAATGAAGAAAATAATTCCTTGCGAAAGACTAAAATTAAACCTTAATTGAGCACTAACTACATTAATTTAAACTTTATTTAACAATCTAGTCCAATAGCAAAATTCTAGACAACTATAAGGTGCAAAATTATAAATGTTAGAAAGTTTAGAGGTCAAAATGCAAGTCCTATAAAGTTCAAGAGTTTGGGCACAATTATTTATACTAGTGGGAAAGGCACACTCTAAGGGTGTATAATTTTTATTTTTTTATTTTTTTATTTTTTTTTATAAAAAGGATAATAAAAATATAGGTAGTTAAGGGGGGAATATTGAGAAGGAAGTTTAAATAGTTACACAATGTGGATGAGGGTATAAATGGCAAATCAAAAGATAACAGATACCAATTTTCCCTTTTCCCTTTTCCCTTTGTATATAACTAGTGATTTTTGCACATTCTATGTGTGTGCTATTTTACCCACATATATACATACATACATATATATATAGATAGATAGATACATTTTTAATGAATTAAGAGAAAATTTTTAATAACTAACTAACTGAATATGTGAGAAGTTTTTTTTTTTTTTCAAAGAAGAATTCTGATGGCAGTAGTAGCGAGCTTCTTTGACTAGTTGTAGGCTTTCATCTTTTTGTATGATTCCCTTGTGTGATTGTGCTGGTTATGGATTATCTTACTATATATGATTGTGTAGGGTGTATGTTTGGGTGGTGGAAAAGGGAATAAGAGAGCAACGGGAGTATTAGTGAGTGACTTCTCACATTTTTTTAAAGAAAATTAAATTTATTTTTTATCTTGAAAAAAATAGGTGTCCACACCATGATGTGATGTTGATATATCAATTATTCTATATATTTTCATTGTAGTATTTTGAAACGGTTAATAACTCATGTTACAGTTTGAGATATGAAAATATAGCGGCTCTTATGACGTAGGCTTAAGTCTCTTCATGGTGAATGAAAGAAATCAAGGAAAAAAAAAATTCAAAACACTAATTTAGACAAAGATTTTTTTATCATATTTCTAAAAGAACACTGATGCTACAATTGTAAAACAAAGAAATAGAGTCCTAAAATCAAAACATCCCTATAGTAATTCAACATACAAACAAAAAGAATGACTATAATTTTGCCATCTAGCGAAATAATTCAATGTGGTGAAGACCAAATTAATAATCAAAACCTAAAAAACTTAAGATTTTAATATTACTTAAGACTATTGGTATAATGTCTTCGAAATTGAGAGGTGTTTTTCCTCCTTCACTTGAAAATTTAACATGTTATTTTAGTAATAAATTACTTTTAGTCTCAACAATTGTGAGGTCAACATTTTGAGCAAGTTAGAGACTTAAATGATGCAAACTATTTTCATCTTTCATTATAAAAAATAGTTATGCTAGTTTATAGTTATTTTGACCATTAAACATTTTGTATATTACTTTTTTTTTTCGTTCAAAATATTTTTTTGACATATCAATATATTAATGATATTTCATCTGAAAACAAACCATATATTAGTTATATGATACTTAACTTCTGACCTAAAGATCATGAGTTCAATTCACAAAAGGAATAGAGAAGATCCATATTGATTAAAAAAAAAAAACAAAGAATATCAAACTAATCGGTAAATTCTAACCTTAGTGTCAATATGATTTGAGTGATGATCGCTCGATTTTCTCAGTGGTGGACCTCAATTTAAGTCATTGAGCTGAAATATATTTCTGTATTCAAGAAAATTTAAGTGTCCCTAATTACAAAACCTAACCAAGGGGTTATTGGTTGATACATTGCATGCAAGTTTTTTTAATATATGAAATTTCAGTTTGGATATGATTTTTATGCTTAATAGCTCATGCGTATTATACTGTGCCTCAAGAAAGTCCAATATCTGATCAATCAAATAAAGAGTCGAACAAAAAATTGATTGACATTTTCCCATGAGTTTCAACATGTTAATCCACATTGATTTAGAGACGATCAAAAATAATTATTGTAAGCCACTTTTTTGTGAATTTTTCACTTTTTAATTTATGAGGCATTCCTTCAACAAGCTTATGTTCTTTGTGCAAGTCAGTTGAAATATTACTCTTACAATTTATGTTACTATGAGCCTAAGTTTTTATTCATACAGTGAGAATGTAATACTATGTAAAATTGTCTCTTAAGCTAAATATAGCATATAATACAATATAATAAATATTGTCAAAACATCATATATCTTTTTTGATATTAAGAAAGATGGTGTAGTTACGATAGCCAAACAAGTAGTACCTCTTACGTGCAAAGCACGTACTTTCAAAGTAATTTAACACCAATTTGTTGGAAAATTTTCTAGGGGTAAATACAAACAATTTCAAATTCACTAAAATTCAATGTTATTTGAAATCCTACCTTTGACACTTTTGATTTAGATAAATTTGAAATTTATTGATTGTAACCCGTAACTTTCTCCAAGAAATTGATAGTTTATAAATCTCTTCACCAAAATGTTCGATCCAAATGCACTCGAAGGTGATTTCTCACAAAATTTTTTGGGGACAAACCAAACCTATAATTAATACCAAATGTAGGGCATAAAAACACCAAGGGAAATAAGAAAGAAATAATATCTATTTTAGATCTTAACATATAGTAAATTGCATAAATTTTAACAATAAATGCAACAAATGAAGGCATAATTGTTTGCATTTATGCAAATATAGAAATCTACAATTAGCAATTATTTATAAAACTTCAATGTATATGTACCTTAAATACCTTTTAATACTAGATTGAGACCGATACTTATCGATAGGGGTGTTGATGGATTGCATTATTTGGTTGGCTGGTTTTTGGTTCAGAATTTAAAACCCAACCCAACTAAAACAGAAATCCAAGCAAACCTAACCCAAGTTGGGTTTTCAACTTTATTTGGTTTAAAATTCCAAAAACTTAAAAAAAGAAAAATTATATTTTTGTAAGATCATCAATAACAAAAATATGTTTCAGTTAAAAAAATGAAATGATTAGATCAAGAATGAGAATGGAAAATTATAGAATATGTTAAATGAATTTTATGTCAAGAATGAAAAGGAAAAAAATTGGAAGTTAGATGAAATGTTAATGAAAATAATGAAAAAGAAAAATACTAGCGAATTATATCTTAGATTATCAAATTATTGGGTTTGAGTTGGGTTTTGTTCTTTAAAACCCAACCCAATCCCACAAGGATCGAATAACCCAATCCAAAGAAGGCGAAACCGATAACCCAATCCATTTAGTCTCAAATTCATCTGGGTTGGGTTGAATTTGAACACCCCTACTTATAGATAGCGAACAAATTCAGCGTAAGTAAATTCACAAACTTTGTCTTGAACTATGTACAGAGAAGGTGTAGAGCACTAAATATGCATCAAGTACTAAGACGCTGTTAAGGCGATCTGAAATAATTATTATTCATTTGCATCGGAACCAAGATGCTTTT
Source organism: Cinchona pubescens (assembly GCA_025175665.1). Classification (NCBI taxonomy): domain Eukaryota; kingdom Viridiplantae; phylum Streptophyta; class Magnoliopsida; order Gentianales; family Rubiaceae; genus Cinchona; species Cinchona pubescens. Next base: position 576,781 of record JANKKI010000338.1, read on the forward strand.
AAGGCAGTTTGAGATACTTATTATTCATTTGTTGAGTACAATTATTTATGTGATAGAAGATATAGAGGGAGCTAAGTGGTGGGTGGGTTCGACTTTTGCAATTTGAGAGAATAAAAACATAAAAATCATCTCTTTACTAGTTAATTTTTTTTTAACTTTTTATACAAAAAAAGTAAATAAACTAAGTAGGTTTCTTCTTCGAGGTACACCATTCTATGAAAAACGCCTAGATGGACTTGTGAAAGGTTGGAATAAGTGAAAATACATAGAGGTCAATTGGTAGAAATAACAAGTTCAGAAAGTATAAACTATCAAATAGTCATGTTTATTACACATGTCTTTGATTGTAGATGCAAAATATTACCATTACATTTTCTGCACCATACATAATCAAAAGAAATAAATGAGAATTTTGAAAATAATCTCTCAAGCAAAATAAAAGATTCCCAATTTAGTTCTTAAAAGAAAAATATAAACTTTCTCTTTTTCTTACCTTACATCAAGTATAACCTACAGGTTTATTTTATCATTTATTAGTTCCATTCAGAGACAAGATTTGTTGAAATTCAATCAATAACATCTACACTTTATTCATAAAAAAAAAGTAATTTTATGATTGGAAAGGAAACGTGTGTTAGGATCTACAAAAAAAAATTAATTGAATTAGTAATTAAAATATAGTACATTGAAAGAATTCAAGAAGGTTCCTTAGTTATACAAGATAGGTCAAATGAAGTAGTTTATAAGGCAATTCCCTCTCTTAACTACTTTTATGCTCATTGTTGATGCATAAAGCAATAAGTATGGCTATTGAAAGACACAGACAACAAATACAAGTTTTATGAACTTCTCGTAGATAGCCATTAAGGATCTATTTGTTTTGAAGGAGAATATATTTTGAATTTCCTAGTGTCTGGTTGGTTTATATACTCGGAAACTCAGACCAGGAAATCACATTCCCCACACCAGCCATACAACTTATCGAAAAAGAAAAGAAAATGACGTTATTTTCCACACTTCTTACTTGAACTCTCTTCTCAACCTCCTACACGCTATTACATATATGGAAGATGAAAGTCTCCATGAACCGCCTGTCTCCTCCTCCTCCTGGCTCTCTCTTCCTTTCCCTCCTTATCTCTACTACCCTTCTTTGTTATTCTTCTTACTTTCCGCTCCCCTTAATCCAAGTATCATACACACAATTTCATTTAATCTAGATAGATCTAGATCTAAAGTGTACAGTAGTTGTAGAAGAAGATTGTAGAGGAAGAGAAAATCAATGAAAAACTATAGCAAATAGAGGAGATTTTCCAAAAATTTAAAAATCATCAATGATTTTTTCGAGGAAAGCTTTTATGTGAACCAAGTGGAATTTTGATTTGCTGTAATGTGGTTTAGATTTAGTATGGAAATTGACTACAGTGGATGATCATTGCTTGAATTTTATCTTCCTTTGGGTAAATGTTGATAGCTTATGTTGGTGATTGTGTGGAATTTCATAGACGAGCTGGGTTTGTATGGTTGTAAGAGTGGTTGTAAACTACAATCACAAGAGGGGTTTAGTCCTAAAAAAAATTTGTAAAATAACCCAAACACCAGAATATAAAAATATAAAATATGTATTTTCTTGAAGAATATTTGTGTCAAGACTTGGGAGGCACAAATGTAGCAATTTACAAGGTAATTATGCTGAGGCTTGGGAGGCTGGTTTTCACCCCTTTTCCGACCTATGTGTAAAATATTTTTACAGGAAAAGATTTTCCTAAATTTATTGCAACGAAATACGGAAAAATTTGAAAAATATTTTCCACCCAAACAACAAACCCTAAATGAGAATTTTGAAAATAATCTCTGACACAAATCTAAAAGAATCACAATTTAATCCTTCAAAATAAAAAATATTACATGTTTGTTACATTATGATTATTTCCTAACTTATTCATTCTAATCTAGGAGAAGGATATAGAAGTTCAATTAAGAACATCTACATGGATTCGACAAACGAAGTAATTAGATGGCTGGAAAGAAAAGGGTGTGTTAGGATATTCTAAATGACACATTGAATTGATAATAAATAACTAGTACACTAAAATAATTGAAGATTCTTGAGTTATAAAGGATAGGTGTATAAATGAAGCAATTAACAAGGAAATTCTCCAGCCAACCAAGTCTATCTGCAATCCACATCTGGACCCCTATCGATAAGTATCGGTCTCAATCTCAATGTCTCTTATACACAGGATGTGTATAATTGAAATGATATCTGGTAACATCAATAGGATAGAATTTGATGTCACCAGATAGTAGCAATGAAAATGGCAATTTTTTTTTTCCAAAAAAAATTAAGGCCAAACAATATTTTGTAGAAGTCAAATAGGATAAAGCTAGATGAAACTGAAAAGAGCATAAAAATTGGAAAAGTTAGAAAAATAAAGGTTGACACCAATCAATTAAAATCAAGACTCAAAAGATATATACACTAATCTAATAAAGATACAACAAAACTAAACAAGAAACAAAAAAAATCTGGATGAAACAATGCAAAACCGAGACAAATTTATGAGATCCTTTTCACTGTCTCATGCTTAAACATTAGGTTATTGTCATGAAAACCATCCAAAGATCATTTATCCATCGCATAAATCATTATTAACTGGAAGTCAACCAAAAACAAAAGTGACTATGGTTTCCTCAATAGGGAATTTTGTCAAAACAAGTGTCAGGCATCGAACAAAAACATAAATTGTGTGCCCAATTTTGTAATGGCCAGTCCCAATTACTCCCTATTTCGCATAAAAACATGAAGAAAACAAAAATAGCAAAAAAGGCAAATAAACATAAATATCATGCAAAAAGGAGAAAAGCTATTTATTATTCATGGCTTCAATACCAAGCAAAACGACATAAAATAAGAAAAACGAGATTTAACAACTCTTTTATGAAGAAGATTTCTGAATGCCGGCATGGCGAACTTCTCCGACTAGCTAAAGACTTTTCTCTTTTCATGTGATTTCCTTGTCTGATTTTGCAAGTGTGGGTTATCTAATCCCGTGTATATGAGTATGTGTAGTATGTGTTTAGGTTGTGGAATAGGGAACAAATAAGTAAAGAGAGAATTAGTAAGTGATTTGTGCCTCTCTAAGACTTATGAAATGGAATATTTGTAGGGTTTTTGGAATAAAAGATAGGGATAGATTCAATTAAGGATGAAGATAGGACTGGAAGTCAACCAAAAACAAAAGTAATTATGGTTTCCTCATTAGGCAATTTTGTCAAAACAAGTGCTAGGCATTGAACAGAAACGTAAATTGTGTGCCCAATTTTGTAATGGCCTATCCCAATTACTCCCTATTTGGAGAAACAACATGAAGAAAACAAAAATAGCAAAAGAGGCAAATAAACATAAATATCAAGCGAAAAGGAGAAAATATATTTATTATTTATGGCTTCAATACCAAGCAAAACGACATAAAATAAGAGAAACGGTATTTAACAACACTTTTATGAAGAAGAATTCTGATTGCCAGTGTGGCGAACTTCTTCGACTAGTTGTAGCTATACTATACTTTCCTAATTTCATGTGATTTCCTGGTCTGAGTTTGCAAGTATAGGCTATCCGATTGTATGCGAGTGTGTGTAGTATGTGTTCAGTTGTGGAATAGGGAACAGATAAGTATAAGAGACAATTAGTAATTGATTCATGCCTATCTAAGACTTATGGAATCGGGTAATTGTAGGGTTTCTACAAATAAAAGATAGGGATATACACATCTAGATGTGTAAAGATAGAATTGGAAATCATTATTAACTGAAGTCAACCAAAAACAAAAGTGATTATGCTTTCGTCATTTGAGAATTTTGCCAAAACTATTGTTGGGCAAAGTGGAAAAAATAAAAAAATAACTTGTGTGCTCAATTTTGCAATAACTGATCCCAATTACTCCCTATTTGTTGAAATAACATGAAGAAAACAAAAATAGAAAAAAAGGCAAATAAACATAAATATCAAGCAAAAAGGAGAAAAATATTTATTATTCATGGCTTCAATACCAAGAAAAATGACATAAAATAAAGATAGCTGTCTCTTATAGTCATAGACTTTCCTCTTTTCATGTGATTTCCTTGTCTAATTTTGCATCTATGGGTTATTTGATTGTATGTGAGTTTGTGTAGTGTTTGTTCAGTAGTGGAATAGGGAACAAATGAGTAAAGAGAGAATTAGTGACTGATTCGTGCCTCATAAAGACTTATGAAATGGGGTATTTGTAGGGATTCTAGAAATAAAAGATAAGGATAGATTCAAATAAGGATGAAGATAGACTTGGAAGTCATTATTAACTGGAAGTCAATCAATAACAAAAGTGATTATGGTTTCCTCATTTGAGAATTTTGTCAAAACAAGTGCCGAGCAATAAATAAAATATAAATTGAGTGCCCAATTTTGCAATGGCTGATCCCAATTACTCCCTATTTGGCGTAACAACATGAAGAAAACAAAAATAGCAAAGGAGGGAAATAAATATAGAAATATATCATTTTCACCAAGAAAAAATATTTATTATTCATGGCTTCAATACCAAGCAAACAAATATCTGTCTCTTATACAATCTATTTAACAACAAGAGACATGAAGAAGAATTAAGAATGTTGGTGTGGCAAACTTCTGCGACTAGTTGTAGACTTTCCTCTTTTCATGTCTTTTCCTTGTCTGATTTTGCACGTATGGGTGATCTAATTGTATATGAGTCTGTGTAGTATGTGTTCAGGCTGTGGAATAGGCAAAAAAATGAGTAAAGAGAGAATTAGTGAGTGATTCGTGCATCTCTAAGACGTATGGAATTGGGTTTTTGTAGGGTTTTTGGGTATAAAAGATAGGGACATATTAAAATAAGTATGAAGATAGAATTGGAAGTCATTATTAACTAGAAGTCAGCCAAAAGTAAAAGTGATTACGGTTTCGTCATTTGGGAATTTTGTCAAAACTATTGTCGGGCACTGAACAAAACCATAACTTGTGTGCTCAATTTTGCAATGTGCTGATCCTAATTACTCTCTATTTAGCGAAACAACATGAAGAAAACAAAAATAGCAAAAGAGGCAAATAAACATAAATATCAAGCAAAAAGGAGAAAAATATTTATTATTCATATCAATAGCAAGCCAAACAACATAAAATCAGAGAAACGGGATTTAAAACACTTTTACGAAGAAGAATTTTGATGGCCGGTGTGGCGAACTTCTACGACTAGTTGTAGACTTTCCTTTTTTCATGTGATTTCCTTGTTTGGTTTTGCAAGTATGGGTTATCCAATTTCATATGAGTATGTTTAGTTTGTGTTCAGTTGTGGAGTAGGAAACAAATGAGAAAAGAGAGAATTAGTGAGTGATTCGTGCCTCTCTAAGACTTATAGAATGGTGTATTTGTAGGTTTTTTTGGGAATAAAAGATATAGATAGATTCAAATAAGGGTGAAGATAAAATTGGAAGTCATTACCAACTGGAAGTCAACCAAAAAAAAAAGTGATTACGGCTTCCTCATTTGGGAATTTTTTTCAAAATAGGTGCTCTGTATTGGACAAAAACATAAATTGTGTGCCCAATTTTGCAATCACCGGGACAAGTACTCCCAATTTGGCATAACAAATGAAGAAAAAATATACACATCTAGATGTGTATAAAGATACAGCAAACGGACTATCTAGATATTTATTCATGCCTTCAATACCTTGCAAAATGACATAAAATAAGAGAAACGGGATTTAGCAACACTTTTACTAGGAAAATTCTTATGGCCGGTGTGGCGAGCTTCTCCGACTTAGTTGTAGACTTTCTTCATTTATGCCATTTATTTATCTAATAAATTCACACAATGGGTTATGCCAATTGTATAGGAGCACATCTTTTGTGTTTTCAAGTTGTGGTCTTATACAACAAATGACAAAGAGACAATTACTAAGTTCTTCTCTGCTCTCTTATACACATATAGAATGGGGTATTTGTAGGGTTTTGGGACACTGTCTCTTAGGGGTAGTATCTCTTATATCTATGAAGATAGAATTGGAAGTCATTATTAATAGAAAGTCAACCAAAAACAAAATTGATTATGTTTTCCTCATTTGGGAATATTGTCAAAACATGTGCCGGGCATTGAACAAAAACATAAATTGTGTGTCCAATTTTGCAATGGCCGATCCCAATTACCCCTTATTTGGCATAACAACATGAAGAAATCAAAATTGCAAAAGAGACGAATAAACAAAAATATCAAGCAAAAAGGAGAAAATATATTTATTATTCATGGCTTCAATACCAAGAAAAATGATAGAAAAGAAGAGAAACAGGATTTAACAACACCTTCATGAAGAAGAATTCTGATGGCCGGTGTGGCGAACTTCTCCTACTCCTCTTTTCATGTGATTTTCTTGTCTGATTTTGCAAGTATGGGTTATCCGATTGTATATGAGTGTGTGTAATGTGTGTTCAGTTGTGGAATAGGGAACAAATGAGTTGTCCCTAGCTATAAAACATAACCAAGTGGTTATTACTAGATTTGGTTGATACGTTGCGTGCAGGTTTTATATTCTATGAAATTTTAGTTTGTACGTGATTTTTATGCTTAATGGAGCATGTGTATTATATAGTGCCTCAACAAAGTCCTACATCTAGATCAGTCAAATAAAGAGTCGAACACAAAAATGAGTCATTTTTTTCCTATGAGTTTCAACATGTTAATTCACATTGCTTTAGAGACGATCCAAAATCATTATTTTGTGCCACTTTTTGAGAATTTTTCATATTTTAATTTATAAGGCATTCCTTCAACAATCACATATTCTTTGAGCAAATCGAAAGAAATATTACTCCTACCATTTATCTTAGTATGGGCATAAGGTTTTTGTTCATAGTGAGTCGGTAATACTATGTAAAATTAAAAGTTCAATTAAATATAGTATATACAATAAATATAGTCAAAACTTCATTTATTCTTTTTTAATCTTAAGAAAGATGGTGTAATTACGAGAATCAAATAAGTAGTACCTCTTACGTGCACCTAATGCACCTGCTGTCAAACTATTTTAACACCAATTTGTTGGAAAATTTTTTTTTAAGGGTAAAGACAAATAATTTCAAATCCACCAAAATTCGAGGATCAAAATATGATATTGATAGTTTATTCCATTCAATTTTTCTATCTAACTATTTATTTCCTACCACAAATGTTGAGAAAACCCTTTTGTCAAAATAACAATAAGCAAAATATGCCGTAAATAAATTCCCTTTAATGGTTCACCATATTTAATTAGTTAGCCTAGGGGCACTCATTTCAAATATATATTCCCAATATTCTTTAAGAACCCATTTTTATATGCTGTGATGGTGCAATTTGAACATATCCTGCACATTCGAAATTTTTTTAGATGGGAAATATTAGCCTTCTGAACAAAAACCAATTACAATAGAGAGAATTAAAACTAACTTGTTGGCCTGATGTGGAGAAATGTTACTGCGTGTAACATATCATGTCCTTATATATAAATAGATAATTATGTTCTCATAAGTAATAGTCTGAACTATTCCTTGGATGCTTTTTATTAACAATTCTGCTAGGCTATTTTGAGTATGAATGTGTTTCGGGATGCTCAATAGCTATACCAATTAATATACATACTCCCTCCGTCCCATTTTATAGATCACTCTTTCTATTTTTGTTTGTCCCAAATTATTTGTCACCCCTTAAAATGACAAATTTTTAAAGGTCATTTTACCTACTTTACCCTTCATACAAGTCCCAAAGACATGGTATTAAATTCATATTTCAACATGAATTGCTCTTACAAGCCATTTCAAAATTGGAAACTCTAAAATTTTATAACAATTTATAATGTCTCTAATTGACATAAATGTTAATTATAGAAAAACATCTAACTAGTGGGTCAAATATGAATTTTTAGATTAAACTATGTCAAGTTTGATTATGCCAAATAAAATGGAACGGATGGAGTATTCTATTAGATTCTAAGACATATTTTCACTAGCATTATCAAGAAGAATATTTTTTATTTCATAACATGAAAATTGTTCTCTGAATCAAATTATTTGAACTAGCAATCTTCCCAAACTCTAAGCATTGAATTCAATAATAAGCACACATGTGAATTGTTTAATAGATGTATCTATTAAAATCATAAAATATCTAGATAATCTAGACACGAGTAATTGGGCGCATGCACATATGACTGTGTATCACCTTTAATTCATTCTAGAAATACACCATTCTATAAATCCTATATCTTATAACTGCTAATTGTGTATAATTACAGGACACTAATTGAAGAATCAAAAAATTACTCAATTTAGTGAATTCTATTGTACTGTTTGTCCATGTGAATTCTCAATGATTTTACACGTCAAAATTGGCCGAAATGATCTTTACCGGTTATACCAAACAATAAAATATTTGAATTAGTAAATTTATGGTTTCCTATAGTAGTATATATTTCAATTATACTAATATATGTATAGCACAAATTGGAAGAAAAAGTAGGCAATTTTTTCAAAACACATTTCTTTACTAATACTATTGTCTCTTTGTTTGATATAAACATATTTAATATTTTTCTCATTTACAGTCTCAATATGATATCTATTTCAGCAGATATCCTTAAAACTTAATAGATTTCTTTGAGAATCTTGGGTAATAATATGGCGGATCTTCCAACATCATCAATCAATTTAGTACTACCCAATATTGAATTAACATTCACATTACTTCTTATTAAATGAGAAAATATTTCATATTCCTTTTTTGAGTATCATGTGTGTTGTTTCATTGTTAGTAAGACATAAATTCTTATATCTCAACACATTTAGATTATATTCATATGTTTCTCATTAAACAAGATAAATATAATAATAGAGCAATAGATGATAACAAACTAATGCAAAAGAATAAGACATACAGAATTTTAAAATTATAATAAAAATATGTAATATAAAATATCACAATATTTCTATATATTTTAGATATTAATACCATCTCTTAACACATCAATACTTCCTTCAGGGAAGAAATCATCAATACAATGATTATACCCGGTCAAAATTATTACGAACAAAATCTGTTGACAAGTATGTGACCAACGGATTTTCATGCCACAATAATAATATTCATTTTCAGTATTTCCTGATAAGATTATTTTGCCTGCTATTTTCCTTCCATTTTCTTCCTTAAAATTAATCTACTTCTAGTAGTATGGGTAATTATTATGGCCTTATCCACGGCTACTGTCAAGTAGGATCATGCGTATAATTATTTTTAGAATTGTGATACATAACGCATTCGGATAACCCAGTTAAGCTGTCTCTAAGTATGATTGCATTCACTTTAGGGAATGTAGCATATCCAAATATGGTTGCATTCCCTTTAGGGAGTGAAACATATGTAGTGGAGAGGTTGCATGATTCATTGTTTAACTCAACCACAATATGACATGAATTAATTTGGATTGTTTTTTAATTCTTTTATCTAAAGCAATGGTAGGATTATACTGTGGATTATACAAGTATAGAATGTTTTCTCTAACATGTGTTAATTATCAACAATCTTCTTAATTTTTTATAGATTTGTTGGATCATTTAAATAAGAAAATCACTTATTCTTATAGATTTGTAGGATCTTGTACTGTGAAATATTCACTTTTTAATCCTTTACGGATGTAACAAAGAAGGGAAATCATTGATTTTGGCTTACTTTGTGTCTAGAGTGTATCCATAAAATCAAAATGGATTTTAGTATCCAAAATTTTGTTTAACATTAAATATTTATGAATTTTCTACTTTTTGTTTTATAATACTTAGTGATATTTAAATTATACGTTTGCTTATTTTTTTGATGCATGATTAATAAGGAAAGACAAAATATTAATCCCCTGTTTGTTGAGACAATGTTATATTTCGATGTTAGTTTCTACAAGACTTATTAATTTTGTTCTTGTTAAATTTTTTACTTTATAAACATGTTCTACCTTGTGATTTCGTAATATAATTATACTTTGGACAAAAAAAAATTATAATTTTAATATATTACTTTGTTATTATTTGGAATCCACCGGTATAACAGGTGACTCACTCTTCAAAACCAATAACTATTGATCTGCTCCCCTTTCCGAATTTATATTTGATTTTGGTTTAATAACTATGGTTATGCACATATCAAAGAAAGCTATTTTTCCTTATTAAAACACCTCATTTTAGTAGTTGGGTGAAGGGGGAAATTCTATTTTCAGGTAGTGATAAATTTTTCAAATAACTAGATGGACTTACCACCTTATTGTGGGCCTTTCTACTTAAGATTAGTGGCTAGAAAAACTCCGCCTAGATAGTGAGCAATTCTCACTCCTTTTGATAGAATTTCCCGAGCCAATGTGGGACCAATGACGGGAATGGGTGTTTCCTAATTTGTTCACTAGATTTAGTAGTGCTTACTAAAAAAGATTAAATGATTCAATTCTAAAATTGAACTCGACTTAGTTAGAATTAGTTGGAGTTTGATTTGTTTGATTTGTTTATTAACAAATCAAATTTAAATAAAATTTTATAGTTTATTATTATTTTTTATTTAGCTTGAATTCAATTCGATAAATTAAAAATTTTAAATTTTATATATAAAAATTTCAATTTAATGGATCTCGATTTGAATTTGATTCGAGAGACAAATTAAATATGAATAAAATTATAAATTGATTAAAATTAATAATTAAATAAATTTGAAGAATAAAGTGTTCGACTTGCACATCTAGTATAAATAAATAATACTAATAATAAATATTTATAAGGTCAAAAAAGGAAAGACAACAATTTTGACATCACGCCATTGGTTTAGGCTTTATAGAGGAAGAAAAAGCTTCAGGCTTCATATATAGAAAGATTAATACGGTTATGAGTTGGTTCAGAATTTAGGCGTTCAATTTGCTTCGTCAATCGCCAATTACCACAAACAGTCGCTTCAGAGCAGTACAATTCCCGAGAATGGAAGACACAGGAGGGTTTAACGAGAAGAAAAGGCAGAAGATTGAAATAAAAAATTGGGCTGATCTTGATGAAGAACCCCTGAAATTAATCATCAAGAAACTGTGGTTTCTCGATCAAGTCCGTTCTAGCCTAGTCTGCAAGAATTGGCATGCAAAAGCCAAACGAATTGGGCCTTCATGCAGCCTACCATGGAAATATTCTTTTACAACTGGATCAAGAAAAAATTCTACCAAACTATAACCCTAGAAACCCTTCTTCACGACCCTTTTTCCCAAAAATATACAGAGTTAGAAAGTATATGTGGCAATGTAGGAATGATCTTTGGGGGCGATGCAGAACCCGTTTTTTCAAAAAACGGGTGGGTGCTTTTTGTCAAGAAGCTTTCTCATGATACCACCTTTTTCTCGTATAATCCGTTTGCGAATAGGGTTATTCGGCTACCCTCGTTGAAACAGGACATTGATGTTGCAATATTCAAGCGGGAAATCCTTGTTCTCCCGATTGCTTGTTCTTTGTGTCATATCGTGAACGTGGCAAGGTTTGCATTGGTACTTGCAAGCTTGATGATAAAAATTGGATCACGTGGATGGTGGATTTATGATTTCAACAAACGGATGGCAAGCGCGGTTTATAGTGAAGAAAAAGGTGAATTTTACTGTCTTTTTAATGGAGGGATTTTGGCAAGCATTAGTTGTGCGCAACAAAATATTTCGAGTCTGTAAAAATTGAACAAACAAGAAATATAATGATAAAAATATGAATATATGAATAAAAGATTACAATCTCTAGGATATTCTCAATATGGGGAGAAAATTCCTTCGATTCTTTGCTTCAGATGCGATCCGAGGGCTTCACAGCTTATTCTCGAATCAAATATTGAATTCTTCACGTCTTGATATGGGAGACCTGAAGAACACTTGATGAAGATCTTCAAATCTTGATATATGGAAGACTTGAAGAGAAAATTTGAAGACTCAGAGTTTCCACAGCTTGCAGACTTCAGAAATATGTGTGTCTGTATATCTGTCTCCGTGTCCTGAATCTCTGAGGGATGACCCTTATTTATACATGTATGGAAGGGAGCAAGGTAGAAGACTTGTAGTACACACATGTGTAACTTCTTACTTGCATACCAAGAAACAAATTCTTCTCCTTGTACACACATAAGAGATATTCATATATAAGATCTGTACTATTTTGATATTATCTCCTTATTTTAATTTAATAAAGAGATAAATACTAGAGTTCAAAAGTTATTTTTTGTAAGCCTTGCAGACATGTGACATGGCACAATTTAATTGGAAGACCGACACAAATACGTTTAATTGGTCGAACTACCTCATTTTGACATGTGGAGCAATATAATTGGTTTTAAATTAACCAATACTCCAAAATATATATATGATATATGGCATTATTTAATTGGACCATAAATATCCAATTAAATTTATTTATAGACAAATGATAATTTTAATTGAAATAAAATTTTATTGTCTACAAATGCCCCCTCGAGACTTGTTCGTGAATGCCGAATTTTGAATGTGACTGAGCGGACAAGTCTCGATATCTTCTTTCATCAAAATATCTCAAATTTTAATGTTGAATAAAGCCCACAAGCAAAAATATGCTGCTCATGTGAGCTCTACTTGAATTCCATCCGCCGTAAGTTCCAATTCTCATGATATGAAGATGGAATCTTGAAGACGAAATTACGAACTGAATTGAAACAATTCACATATCAAATTAGGCTTCCCAAGCTGGTAAACAAGAACTCCCAAAGAAATTGCATCCTTATACATGTCTGTATGAATTCGCCCATATAAGAGACAGGTTCTCGCTCTCGTATTTTGAGCTTCATCCTCTGTCTCTTATACACATCTAGTGTGTGCTTTCAGAGATTTGTCTACTTTGAACTAAACTTGAGACAATTCCTTGTCAAACTAAACTTCCAAAATTTGTGCACAAAGAATAAAATCCCTATGCCGCATGGATTCGAAATCAATTAGAATCCCATCTCTTATACACATCAAGAAATTGAGGTATAAGAGATTGTATACGACAGTGTCAGAGTTGTTCAACCACATCAAGATGGGTATAAGAGACAGGCCCTAGATATTATTAGCTCTAGTCTCTTATACACATCTCTCTGTGTGAAAGAGAAGGATCTCGGTCCAAGAGTTTGTCATTACATATCTGGAAGCCAGCCATCGGTTCTTTAGCACAACCTTACATTCCTCTTGATGATTCGCTTCATCTCAAAAATTGGACAATTAAGCCAAACAAAGAGACAATTGCTTTTATTGTAGAAGATTTAGCACCTGTCTCTTATACACATCTAGATGTGTATAAGAGACACATCTTCATATAATAAGAGACATGATCCCGCATGAGCTAATGACTTTGGACGGCTTCGCAAATATTGGTGCCCTCAACAAACAGTCTTCATACTTGACAAAGCGAGCTATCAATTTCCCTTTGGGATCTTTATAAGCTTGGAGGTCTTCCTATCTGTGGCTCATTCTACGATGAGGTTGTGCCAACAGCCAAAGAACTTCTCAACATTAATGGGGATGAAAAAAAACCTGCACTTCCAATAAGTTGTAGACACTTGTGGATTGCGGCATACTACAACTTCACTCCCGTTGCCATTAAGCTTGCCACCTTGAAGACTGGTTGCAGTTTTGGTTCCGAGGACAATCCAGGATCTCGAACTCCGCCTCCAAGGGGTCAAAGACGAAGCACCAACGCAAAGCCCAAGAAGACTTTCAACCCATGTGGAAGTGTGGACAATTCTTATTTACTAAAAATCAATAACGAACACATTCCATTTGATACGTTGAACATCGAAGCCTCTCTAAGGGGTGAAGTGTATGTGGGAGCCTTTCTAGCATGCTGGATTTGCAAATTTCTCTTACCAAGTAGGGAGGTGGATCACATACGCCCAAGTGTCTTCAAGGTGGCAAGCTTAATGGCAACGGGAGTGAAGTTTTCTCTCGCAATCCCGGTACTTGCCAGTATCTATGACGGCTTAAGAAAGGTCGTTCAAGCTCCAAACTTACGAGAGTGCCCAGCTATTTTCCCATTTCACTATGTCTATGCATGGATTGGTCAATATTGTTGATACTTATCACACAAATGATCGAACAAGCTGTCTTGCCCGAATGGCTAAATTTAGTGGGGAGAAGATGGCACAATTCTTCAATACTACGGACGCAGAAGATATCATTAAAAATGTGAACCCATCAAGTTTTCCTAGACTACGCATGACCCAAGAAGAGGAAAAAGTCCTCATAGATGATAGAAATTTATCACCGCAATCCATGGAAGAGATCAGCCCTTATGTTGTCATGAATTTGACCTTTCGACGGGACAATATTTTTATCATTGAGTTGTATGATCCGTGCAGATTCAGCAGGCAATTTGGTTTTTGCCAAAATATCCCAAACAAGTTGAAGGAGATAACTCATACTCACACCTTGGGAGAAACTGTTCAGTTGTGGGAATCTTCAATTCGTACATCAACTCATTCTATCTTGACCATACCTCCGCAAAGAAGACATCCATTAGTTACAAAAGAGTATGACACTTGGTGGTCGATGCGATCAAAGAGCATTCCAAGCATTCAATCAATCAAACTTAGCGTCAAGAGAGCAAATGAAGATGAAGCTCAAGATACGGGAGCGAGAACAACCCCATCAAAGAAATCCAAGCACGATGCCTCTCCAAAGTGTTTAAAGCATGGAGAAAATGACTATAATATAATCAAGAGAAAGGAAGCCACGTCGAATCCTAAGAAGACTGCAAAGACAAGGATAGACAAGGCTTCCCAAGAAGCTCAGCTTCAACGACAAACCTCGATCAATGAGGCAAAAAGGCCAGAGGCTTGCATCAACTGGCTTGAGAGGAAAGCAAGTAACGGAGATAGGGCGATCAACTTCGGTCAAATCCACAAATGTTGAGGCTCCAGAGATTATCGAAACATCCTTATTGAAAGGCATCGAGGATGTGGAGATAAATATCAATATCATATCTCCAAAGAATCATGAGGTCCTCCCAAACTGAATTAATAGAAATGTTCTCCAAACTAGAAGATCAAGACTATTTCATGATTCCAATATTCAGCTTCCTGTGAGGATTAACACATCTAGAAAGTGTAATAATGATCGTCATTGGAATCGACTGAAAAAGTCAAAACCTTCTAGTTTGGAGAACATTTCTATTAATTCATTATTTTCCGGAACAACACCTGCCTCAAAGATGTCACCGAAAGAATTGGCAGAATACGTAAATATACGTCATATATTTTCTTCCTTTTTTTATTTTTTGATGTGTCTTAACATTGGTCTGACTCTCCTTTTCTCTTTTTCTTTTTCTTTTTTTAGTTCACTACCATTGAGGCGCCCGTAGAAGGAATTGGTGATCATTTATTCAGTAATCAAGACACTATAATTAACGAGACGAATGTCTCTCGAAACATTGCATGAGAAGCTTTTCTGGCAATCCAAGTATGCGTGAATCCATAACTGACAAACCGGCAGAGGATTATGCTCCATCACAGATGCCATTGAATCACCATGGAAGTCTCTACAAGCAAGTTAGAACACCAATTTCTGAATTTCATGGCCGCAAGGTGATACGAAAAATCATGCCAACGAAAATACATACAAAGCCTGTGGGAAGAACTTTGCAATGATATCTCAAACACTTCCGTAGATCAAATCTCTTCTTTGGAGGAATGTATCAATGAGGTAGTTGAAGAAATATCAAGGATAGATTCATCAATTGCCCTGCCTCTAATAGACTCTTTAGTGGCTTACTCACGAAAGCCAAGAAGTATGACTCTTCAAGAGCTTTAGCATCGGAAAAGATTTCAAGAGAAGCATATGCAGAAATTCTCTCCAAGGCAAATACACACCTTTCAGAAGTCAAAGCAATGGAGGAAAAGGTAACCAACCATCTACAAAGTCTTCAAGGAAAGCGGGAATCTATTGAAGATAGAAAAATCATTCTTCAAAAAGATCTTGATGATTTGGAGAAGCAAAATATGGAAGTCAGCTCGACCATTGACCGAGAATATGAAAATCTCAAGCAAATGCAAGTTGAAGTATCAAGAGCACAAGATCAAATTTCTTCCATCCGAAAGTGCCCAAACATCACTACCTTCCTGACAAATGAAGACGCTAGGGAGCTTGAGAAGATGAGCAACATCCTTGAAGCAAGCAAGATAGCTGTAGTGGATCTCAAGTTTGATATTTGAATCATATCAAATCCCTTAATTTCATTTGTTTGGGCACTTTTCTTTCAATAATAAAGACATTAATTACTTTTTTTTTTTTTTTTCTTATCTTGCGTTTTTTTTTTTCTTTTTTTTTTTTTTTTGGCAAAATAAGTAAAGTAACTAACATCTATGAACTTAATTTGAAATATCACATTTTTCTTTAAGGAAAATGAGTTGGTTTTAAATCATCTATGAGGACTTAGAAGTTCTTCTTAAGTCTGCTTATAATATCAAAATGTGTATAAGAGACATTTTTAATATATCTTTTGCACAAATAAGTGTTGAAAAATTGTGCCATCTTTCTTGCGGGTCAGGAGTATCTATTTGTTTACCACCTTAGACTTGGTGGAGTGTTTCAGCAGTTTAACCACATACTACACTATTGGTGGTTGCCGTCCATTAATTTGTCAAAATGAGGACTTTTTCCTCTTGAAGCCTAAAATTCTTATACACATCTAGATGTGCGCAAGTACTTCATTGCTGAGAGCTCAGCTTCGACTTGATGTGTATAAGCTTAGCCTTCCTTGAAGGCATCTTCAGCACATCTAGATTTGTACGAGCCATTTGTATAGACTTCTTGGACAACATAAGGGCCATCCCATTTTGAGACAAACTTCCTTTGACCTCCATGTGCAAGGATGATTGGTCTTCGAACAGCAAGGACGATATCGCCAATTTGAAAATAGCGCAGCCGAACTCGCTTATTGAATGCTTTAGAAAGACGAGCTTGGTAACACTCAAGTCGTTGCTGAGCTTCCAACCTTTTCTCATCAAGTGCTTCCAACTCTTCAAGACGAAGACGAGCATTGTCTTCTTCATTAAGTCCTTCTTGCACAGCAATCCTTAAAGAAGGTATTTGACATTCAAGTGGAAGAACTGCTTCGACACCTACTCAAGCCTCATAGTACATAGAAGAATTATATTGCTTAAAGCCAAACTTCTCGCAAAGCTTGTTCATTGCAGCATTGCAGAAAGGTTTTCCATTATCAGTGATGATATATCGTGGAATCCCGTATCGATAGATAATGTTCACGCGAATAAAATCGACCACATTTTCTTTCTTTACTTCTCTTAGTGCAATTGCTTCAGCCCACTTCGAAAAATAATCAGTTGCAGCTAGGATAAAGATATGTCCACCAGAAGACTTTGGCAGTGGTCCTACTATGTCTAATCCCCAAGCATCAAATGGCCAAGAAGAAACAGTAGGATGTAACGGTTCTGGTGGTTGATGAATGAAATTGCTGATATGCATGTACATCTCAAGATCAGGCTCTATGCTGTCATAGATGATGGGCAAAAGATGTCATGATGATTAGAGGATCTCTAGACATCCATCCTTTTAATGCGGAAGTGCAGCTTAGGGCCGGATTGATGAGCACCACATATTCCTGAGTGAGCCTCTTCCATTGCTTGCATAGCTTCATCCTCACCGAGACATCGCAGGAAAACTCCATCAAACGATCGCCGATAAAGAATGTCCTTATAGTAGATGAAGCGAGGTGCACGACGACGAATTTGTTCTTCTTTTTGCGTCGTCAGGTAACTTTTCATAAGTGAGATAATCAATTATTGGTTGTCGCCAATCTTCCTTCGGCCACTTCATAAATCCGAAACAAGCGTGAGTATTTACCGTTTTCACACGAACCGACTTCAAAATGAGGGGGCACAACCCAACTTTGACATATGGGGACTTGAACTTGTTGATTAGGCAAGATGAGCGTTGAAGCTAATCTTGCTAAAGAGTCAGCTTGTCGATTGTCCCTCCATCGCTCATGTTGGAACATGTTCTATAATCACATCACCTAGGCACCCCATTAGTTGCCTAGCATAATTATAATATGGCCACAACTCAAGTTTCCTGACTTCATATTTGCCAAACCGTGATTGACGTCGTCGTGCACCTCGCTTCATCTACTATAAGTTGTAGTTGCTTCATATCAACCGCCATTTCGAGACCAAGGATAAGTGCTTGATACTCAGCGACATTATTTGAACATTGATGTGTTAAAGTGAATGAATATGGCAACATATCTCCTTCGGGAGTGATGAATATTATTCCAGCTCCAGCGCCCTTGATGTGAGGCACCATCAAAATACATTGTCCAAGGCGGAAGAACTTCGACCACGAAAACATCTTCATCCGAAGTTTATCAATCAATTCCCACTCAATTTGGTATGGGATGATCGGCCAAGAAGTCAGCCAACACTTGTCCTTTGACAGCCTTTGCAGAATGTAAACAATTTCAAATTGTTGAATTTGAAGGTACCACCTTGCAAGACGATCCGACAAAGACAGCTTAGTCATGACATACTTGATCGGATTTGCCTTGGATATCAAACGGATAGTGTGAGCTTGAAAGTAGTGCTTTAACTTTTGAATGGCAAATATGAGAGCCAAACACAACTTCTCAATCGGCGTATAATTTAACTCATTTGGTGTCATCATCCGACTTAAATAATATAGTGCATTTTCTTTACCCTCACCGTTTTCTTGGGCAAGTAATGCTCCTACAGACCGTTCCTGTGCAGCAATATACAGAATTAAAGGCTTACCAGGAATAGGTGCAGCTAGTACGGTGGTTTCGTGAGATATGTTTTTATGCTCTTGAAAGCATTACTACATGCTGTATACCTTTCTGAATGTGATAAAAGAGAAAAAAAAACTGCGCAAGTGTATAAGAGACAGGGATACTTGAAAGATGAATCTTCAAGATAAGCCAATCTTCCTTGCAAACTTTTCAACTCATGAATGTTGCGTGGTTCGGGCATCCTCGAGATAGCATCTTGATTTTGGATTGATCAATTTCAATTCCTCGGCTATGTACGATAAACCCAAGAAACTTTCCAGAGGTAACTCCAAAAGCGCACTTTAAAGGATTCATCTTGAGTTGGTATCTTCGAAGTCTTTCGAACACCATTTTAAGATCTTGGACATGGTCAACTTGTTTCTTCGACTTGACAACGAGATCGTCAACATAGCACTCTATATTCTTGTGAAGCATGTCATCGAAGATCTTTTGCATGGCCCTTTGATATGTGGCTCCCGCATTCTTTAAGCCAAAAGGCATGACCTTATAGCAATAAATGCCTTTGGGAGTTCGAAAGCAGTAAGTTCTTCATCCCTTGGTGCCATTCGGATCTGGTTGTATCCCGAGGATCCATCCATAAAGGATAAGGTTTCATAACCAGTTGTGGCGTCGACCATCAATTCAGTAATAGGGAGAGGAAAGTCATCTTTCGGACAAGCTTCATTGAGATCTCGAAAATCAACGCAAACACGAATCTGTACTCAAGCTCAAGCTTCACGGGACTATACTTGAAATCCGCGCTGGGTATTTTACTTCTCGGATGAAACCAGCTTCTATGAGCTTGTTCACCTCCATTTCAATTAATGGGATCAAATCAGGCCAAAACGTCTCCTGATGTGTATAAGTCTCTTGCACACAGGCTAATGGCCAAGTGAAGAACAGAACTTGATGAATCAAGCTATTCCTGTCTCTTATACACATCAATGTGCAAAGAACAACAGGCCTTTCGAAAGGGTTCAACATATGCTTGTTCCTATGAGTCAACCAAGTACCTATGTAGATTGGGCGAGGATCATTATTTGTGCCAAGGTTGATTTCCTTCAATTCATCAACGGTTGCCTTCATGCCTTCTTCCAATTCAGGAGGAGCATCTTCGGCATCTTCTTCTTCTAAAGGTTCTTCGTTTCGAACAGTGATATGGTTGCAGGAGGCAGTGCTTTCATTGTCTTCCTCCTTGGTGTATATATCAATGATGGTTTCCTTTCGGGGCCATTTGATGCATTACATTTAACAAATCGCCGTAATGTATGAAAAGGTTAGTAACTTGTCTTCTTAAATTTCTATCATTGCAGGAAGAATTGTTTCCTTTCGTATTAAAAATACACTCTTGTGCCTTTGGGAAACTCAACCTTTGATGAATAGGTTGCTTCATCAAAACTCTTCCTCGTGGGCCAAGCCTATCAAACACCGAAACACGTGGTGTAACTTTTCTCAATCTATCAAAGACTGATCGCCTTGAACCTTTCAATGCAGAAGGCAAGACGATGTAAAATGATGGAATCAATGTTTCCATTGCTTATCTACAATTATGAGAAGGTGGTCTATACCCAAGTCCCATTGACATGTTGTTGACAGCATATCCCTTGTCTTTCAACATCTTTTGGGTAGAAGTCATGCCATGTGTCTCTTCTCCATTTATCTCTGCAGGAAGTTTGCCCAAAGTTCCTTCTTCCTTAGGATCGTAACCAACTTTCACGAGCAACTTGTATGCATTTGGACCAAATCGCTCGTCGGTTCGTGTTTTAGGTAATGAATTGTGCTCTATTTCGGACTCCACCTTTGGCCGAACAAAGCCTTCAAGAAGAGTTTCGCTATGCTTGACCACCTCAATTTTGGTGAGTGGTACAATGAACTCCTTTAGTTCATCGCTTCCAACAAAAGGAGATTGACCTTCTTTTCTCTTCGACTTTGGAACATAGCGTAAGACATGTGTCTTAGATTTTTGACCATCTTCTTTTGTTAACTAAAGGAGTTAGAAGACCAATGGCTCTTTGTCCTCCTTGATTGAATCCTTGGATCATGAGACGGCTTTGTAAGAGTTCATCACTTGTGATTCCAAGTTCCTTTATTGCACGTAAAGGCATTATATTCACAGCTGATCCTCCATTGAGAAGTATCCGGTTCACCTTTTGCTTACGTGCATATCCATTTACGAACAAGGGTCGATTGTGAGCTTTCGTCCCGAGCAATAAATCTTCATCATCAAAAATAATCGTTGTGGCACATTCCTCAAGGACTTTATCAGCCACAGTGAGTTTCTTCTCAAATTCTTCATCAACTTTATCGATGTCCACAACATGGCAAGATGCAAGGACGTCGTCATCTTTCAAGTATCCTCTTGGCATGAATTCTTTCAAAGTAATAGATCGACGGATATTTTGAAACATCACACCACTTGGAGGGATTGATGACGAAATTGTTATTCTTCTGGACTTTCTTTTTGCAACCCGTATTTTTACCATCCGAAATTTTGGAAGCAAATGAGGTAGTTCGAATTATAGTGGTATGATTTGCACTTGCTTTATCTTCTTCAAGCAAAATCTTACCTTGGCGGGCTAACTCCATCACCTTATCTTTAAAAATAAAACACCTTGTGATGGGATGACCAACCAGGCGATGGTAGCAACAATAGTTTGGATCATTAACTCGCCTAGCTTCCTCTGGCCGTTTCATCTCGGGGAGTTCAATGAGTTCGGCTTTGAGTAGATCATCGAACATGCCTTGAAGATCAGAGTCGACTATCAAAGAAAATCCTGATTTCCAAGGCCAATTTCAAGACTATGAGCTTTTGTCGCCAATTTCTCAAATGTCGGAGGTTGGATGCCTTGTAGGATGTAACGAAGTCCCCACTTCATGCCTTGAATGCACATTTCGATGGCGGACGTCTCGGAGAGTCGGTCTCTACAATTAAGGCTTAAAGTCCTCCATCGATCAATATAATCAACAACCGGTTCGTCCTTCCACTGACGGGCATTGGAAAGTTCAGTCATAGAAACAGTCCTCTTAGCTGTAGAATCAATGAGAAATTCCCGCGTGCTTAATCACAGTGGAAGGAGTTGTACATCGTATGACTTCTACCCAAAAGATGTTGAAAGACAATCGATTCTTCCGGAATAAGGCTTAGCGTATATAGGGTTTGATTTTGAACCATCTTCTATCTCACCTTGATCATACCTTCAACGAACTCCTTCAATTGATCGGCAGAATCATTCCTATACCAGAAGTCTAGAACATGCACTTCTTTCGCCTTTCCTTTTGTGAAGTTTCAGCTTCTTCTTCCTGCAATGATTTCAATTAATTTGACTTCCTTCCGCGGTACTGTCTTTCTTGTTGACAAGTTGAGTGATGACGGCATCTTGATCTTGTATGCGCTTCATCATTGTTTCCACTCCATCACATCTAGTTAGGCTTGCCATTTGATCCTCTAGAGTTGATGTTTGCGTTACCATAGCGCATAACAGAAAATGCTGTAGAAGTTGCGGAGTCTTCTCGAACAGGAGATCTCGTATGCGGAGTCCCTTGAGAAGATGTAGAATCATTACTCGATATGTCATCATCATGTTTTGAAGCTTTGGAATGAGATCCTGCTTCGAGCATCGCGAGGGTTTTCTCGATTGAAACTCCAACATCTTTGAGCCTTAACATAGGAGAAGTGATTAAGAGACCACTCTAGTATGTTTTTATTTCTGATGCATTGCACCTCTGGATTACTTTGAGAGAGGCTCGTCATGCTTCTTGTGGTTGGACCAACAATTCGTGGATTCGCGAGAATCATTTGCGATCCCATAGTAGTTTTTGAGTCGACATTAGAACGAGCAGCATAGATTTGTCGTTCTTTGGAGCCATTGATGTAGATTTGCGGTTTGTCCGGTTTGGATTGTTATTATTGAAGATTCTGTAAAAATTGAACAAACAAGAAATATAATGATAAAAATATGAATATATGAATAAAAGATTACAATCTCTAGGATATTCTCAATATGGGGAGAAAATTCCTTCGATTCTTTGCTTCAGATGCGATCCGAGGGCTTCACAGCTTATTCCCGAATCAAATACACATCTAGATGTGTATAAGAGACAGCGTAATGAAGAACTCTTGGATGGAGATCCTGTTCAGTATCTTGATATATGGAAGACTTGAAGAGAAAATTTGAAGACTCGAGTTTCCACACTTGCGGACTTGAAAATATGTGTGTCTCGTATATCCGTCTCCGTCCCTCGAATCTTTGAGGATGACCCTTACATCTAGATGTGTATAAGAGACAGCAGTAACTTTACGATTGTACTTTTCCTCTTTCTAACTTGCATACCAAGAAACAAATTCTTCTCCTTGTACACACATAAGAGATAATGTACTATTTTGATATTATCTCCTTATTTTAATTTAATAAAGAGATAAATACTAGAGTACATATATCCTTATTGGCCAAGTCTTGCAGACATGTGACATGGCACAATTTAATTGGAAGACCGACACAAATACGTTTAATTGGTCGAACTACCTCATTTTGACATGTGGAGCAATATAATTGGTTTTAAATTAACCAATACTCCAAAATATATATATGATATATGGCATTATTTAATTGGACCATAAATATCCAATTAAATTTATTTATAGACAAATGATAATTTTAATTGAAATAAAATTTTATTGTCTACATTAGTTTCAGTGAAAAATCTTCTATTAGTACCATTTTACTTGCGAAATGTCCTGGTATCGAAGAGTATCAAAATTACTTGGTTGAATAAAATAACAATTTTACTAAATGTTGGTAGTTTTAGATTAACTGTGTTGAGGAGATCCAAATCAGATAAACAATTGATCAGCATGACAGATAGTTTAGGTAATGGTGCGATATTTCTCAACTCAACGGGGTTTTGTGCGTCTGCTGTATCTGCTGTTGATGCTATAGGCTTAGAAGATAACATATGCTTTGGTGATCAAAGGTATTTTGAGATGAATACTCGAGAAAACTACTTCAGCAAAGCACATTACAGTTTGGCAGATTGGACTTTCGGGCGCAGGTTTTGGATCCAGCTACCTCCTTTTATAGCAAACTGATTTCATTATCAGTCACTTATAGTATTACAATGCAATGTAATATGTGAATTGTTTTGCTTAACCTTGGTTTCAGTTTTCTAGTATGGGGACAATTATTTCTTGGTTCCAAAGACATCTGGTGCTTTTAGTGGTCATTAATGTGTATAAGATTAAAGTGGATTAGTTTATTCCATAAAGATCTGAAAGCATTATTTTCCTTTTCCATGTTACAATTGCTTTCTTGGGGCAATTGGGGAGGGAGGGAGTCAGGTTGACTTTAAAGGCTATAATTTGACTCTTTCTATTCCTGAGTCAATGCAATCTGACTGCTTAATCCTGTGTTTTTATCAGCTACTTTGAAGTTTGTTATATACGTTAGAGAATCAGAGTTCATATTGGTTGTGTTTTCTTGGTAATTTGTGTTTATGGTTCTTCTGGAACTCTTCTTTGCTTGACGATTTTCTTTTTCCCAGATTGGGAAACATGTTATGGGGCTGTAGAAATATTTTCTTGAACTTTTCTGTAAATGGGACTTTTGATGCTGACTGTAAGATATTTGTTCACTAATTAATGGTTTCAGGATTCTTGGTTTTGATAATTAAGGTCTCTTTTGCTGAAAGATGTGTAGTGTGGACTGTGGAGTTAACATTGATGCATGAGTTCTTAACCGATATGTGTGTGTAGATAGTGAGGATCTTTGTATTGAGTAGTAATCATTTGTTAATCTTGAGTTATTGGATTAGATTTTAGGTTGAAAACATGGTGGCTTGTGCAATTCATTTTTAAGATTGTTTTCCAGTTGTAATGAAAGATGGAGACATTTGATTGCATAATCTTGGATGATCCAATTTAGATTCATGATTGTTTATAATCTTTTTTTCTCCTCATGATAATTTCTTCTTTAGGTCTTCAGAAATCAAAGCTTCTTGTGAGTTTGAGAAAGAGAACAATAAAGA
Source organism: Cinchona pubescens (assembly GCA_025175665.1). Taxonomy (NCBI): domain Eukaryota; kingdom Viridiplantae; phylum Streptophyta; class Magnoliopsida; order Gentianales; family Rubiaceae; genus Cinchona; species Cinchona pubescens. The sequence continues at coordinate 601,678 of JANKKI010000338.1, forward strand.
AAGAGATTTCAGAATTTTCTGAATGGCCCGAATTGGTTCTCTTGTTGTAGATTCAAATCAGCTGCTACATTTTAAGGACTAACTTCATTTCATTTTTCTTTCTCTACTACTAGTGCATTTGTGAAATCTATACTGTAAAAACATGTTTGAGGATGTGAAAATGATGAAACCAGCAAAGTTACAGTTTTGCATTAGGAGAATTCTTCTAATGCTTTTCCTAAAACCTAAATTTCCTTTCAGAAGAGGTTGTTCTGTTGTTCTTCTTTGTTTCAGACGCTTGGCATAGAGAAAATCAACAAATTCATTTTTTTTTCTGGAATTTTATCTGTCTGTCTTCTTTTATAGGATATATGTACTCTAGTAAGTTTAGTAATTTAAATTAACATAAAGCAATGGTTTAATCTAGCACAACGTCAAGTATGGTTTTTACTCAGTTTTGTATCCTCTGGCAAATTTAGATTCTGTTTTCACTATGAAAACGGACAAAATGTATGCATTCTGTTGCATAATTTCATGGATGCCTGGTGGAACCCTTGCTCTCCAATCCATTGTAAAAATGTGTTATTCCTGAAATTACAAGTTAAAAACGTGTGGTCTTGGCTGTAGGAAGAGAAATGATCAAAAGATTCATAGTGGGATGAAGTTCAGGCCTAGCTTAATATCTGAATTCAACCTCCTTAAAGTTCAAATTAGTTTGCTAGAGTTTCTTAGGGCAATATAACATAATATTGCCTTTCTCCTCCTTTCTACTTTGCCCGCAATCTTCTGAGTTTTTACGACAAACAAAAAAAAAAAATTACTGTAGGGTGGCAGAGCAGAGGATTTGTACTCCCCTTGGTGTCTGTCAGCACACATTTTAAATGCAGATAAAATGTGCTTCTGTCTGAAGTTCATCTATTCACTTGCAAAGCAGGCATAACCAGGCAAAATGTATGAAATTCTGCTCATTGTGATTTACAATGGTACTTGTTGGATGTAGAAGCAATACTATTTAGTTTAACCACTACACACCCAAAAGATAGTAGATGATGGTTCTCACCATCATCAGAACTGCATAAGAAAGAAAACGGAAATGAGCTTTCCTAACCAAAATAACAAGTATTCTTAAATGGTGCTAATTTTAAGAATTAAAAATCGTTTTTTTTTAGTGTTGATTTCAAATGACAATACTCATTTAAAAATTTCGCATTCACTCGCATGCGAGTTTACCTAAACTATCCTGATCCTGTCTCTTATACACATCTAGATGTGTATAAGAGACAGGTCCTCGCATTTTCCAAATACGAGATCAGCCAATTTTTTTTTTAATTACAAAAAATATTTTAATTTTTTATTTTACAATATTTTTTAAAAAAAAAATTTCCATACCTGTTGTCGGTCTTCCAATTAAATTGTGCCATGGGTGTGTAGTGGTTCTGTCTCTTATACACATCTAGATGTGTATAAGAGACAGCTGGACCGTAGGTAATTGTAGATGAAACAGCTTAACTTTCAAGTTCAAGTTAAAGGCGGGAAGTAATAAGAAGTGGTCAAAACCATCGAATCTAGTACCCTAATTGCCAATTTAGTGATTTTGCATAGAATTATTAATGAGACAAGTCTTTGTAAAATCCTGATTGATAGATCGTAGGTTTTCTAGTAGATTTGTCCCATCTAAAATGCGTTTTTGTAGTTAAATCATCAACTATAATGTTGTAAAATCGATGGATGATAAGATTGTTTATGGCTTTCAAGTTCTATGACCAAATAATTTTATTTTTTTTTAAAAAAAGGAATTCAATTGAATTCGCATTTGCCAAGTATAAGGTCTTTTCTCGCATTTGATGAAAGCGAGTTTAGCTAATTTTCTTTAAAAAATTAAAAAAAATTTGTAATTTAAAAAAATCATTGACCTTGCATTTCTCCAAATGCGAGATCAAAATTTTTTATTAAATCGCTAATTCTACTTAAACTCGTATTCAGTGATACAAGTTCTTGAACTCCTCACTGAATGCGCGTTATTTCTTATTTGAATACCCATTTGAAATTAGCATTCAAAAAGAACGATTCTTATAATTTGCATCATACCTGGAGAAAGTTTAACCTCACAACATAAGCTTTTGGTAGTGGACTTGAGGTTTAAATATCACATTAGGCGAAGGAACATACTTAGATCACCTAGAATTAAGTGGAGGAATTTAAAGAAGGAAAAAGAAGAAATTTTTAAGGAAGATTTGTTAGGGAAAAGTATTTGCGACTTACAAGGAGAATTTGACACTTTATGGAATGGCATGGCAACTAAAGTGAGAACAGCGGCTAAGAAGATACTTAGAGGGTCAAGAGGTTATGCCCCATATGAACAAGGAATCTTCGTGGTGGGATGAAAGTGTACAAGATAAAATGAAAGTTAAGAGGACTAACTATAAGTCTATATAGTTGTAGAAATGACAAAAATATTGAGAAATATAAGCTTGCTAAAAAAGAGGCAAAAAAAGCTGTAAGTGAAGCGAGAGATAAGGCTTTTGAAGATTTTTACCAAAAATTAGAGTCTAAGGAGGGAGAGCGAGATATTTATAAAATTGCTAAACCAAGAACTCATAGAACGAAGGACTTAACCTAAGTCAAGTGCATGAGGATGAAAGTAATAAGGTGCTAGTAAGAGATGAGGAAATTAAGGAAAGGTGGGAGAAATACTTCCATCATCTATTCAATGAAGACAATGGAGATGATATCATTTTAGAAGACTTAGCTAAGTCTGAAAAGTATAGAAATATAATGTATTATCGAAGGATTCAAGAATCAGAGGTGGAAGAGGCTTTGAAGAAGATGAAGAAAGGAAAAGTATTTGGCCCTGATCAATATTTCAATCAAGGTATGAAAATCCTTAGGAAAGAAGGGCATAAGTTGGCTTACCAATATTTTCAATAAAATATTGAAGAGTAGAAAGATGCTTGACCAATGGAAGAAGAGTACTCTCATACCATATTCAAAAATAAACGGATATATAAAATTGTGCGAATTACAGATGTATTAAGTTAATGAGCCATACAATGAAATTTTGAGAAAATGTGATAGAAAGAAGGTTAAGAAACGAGACTAAAGTGTCAAATAATACAGTTTGGTTTCATGCCAGGGAATTCAACTACAGAAGCCATACATCTCTCAAGGAAACTTATCGAGAGATACCGAGATAAGGAAAATAATTTACATTTGATTTTTGTTGATCTTGAAAAGGCATACGATAGAGTCCCTAGAGAAGGTATGTGGAGAGTTTTAGAAAAAAGAGGAGTTGGAGTAGCATATATCGAATCAATAAAGGATATGTATATCCTATACACACAAGTGTGAGAACACCAGGAGGGTTTCTACGAGAGTTACCTATAAATATAGGTTTACACCAAGGTTCAGCTCTAAATCCTTATCTATTTGCATTGGTCATAGATGAACTTACAAGGCACATATAGGAAGAAATACCATGGTATATGTTATTTGCAGATGATATTGTGTTAGTAGATGAAAGAAAAGATGGGGTAAATGCTAAACTCGAAGTTTGGAGAGAGACACTTGAGACAAAAGGGTTTAGAATTAGTCGATCAAAAACATAATATATGAAATTTAAGTTTATTAAGGATGCAAGTAGAAATGCAATAGGCATTAGTATCAGAGATCAAGAGATACCTATAAGTGAAAATTTTAAGTATTTAGTTTCAATTCTTCGGAATGATTGTGGTATAGATCGAGATGTTACATATCGATACAAGCGAGTTGGACTAAATGGAGAATGGCATCGGGAATATTATGCGACCGCAAAATTCCTTTACGACTTAAGGGTAAATTTTATAGAACGGCAATTAGGCCAATTAGATGCTTTATGGGTCTGAGTGTTTGGCAGTGAATTACACACATAAACAAAAGATGAGAGTAGCAGAAATGTGAATGTGGAGATGGATGTGTAGGTACACTAGGATGGACAAGATACGCTTCTTATATTCGTGAGAAGATTGGAGTAGCATCTATTGATGAGAAAATGAGAGAAACAGACTTAAGGTGGTTAGGTCATGTGTTAAGACCAACAATAGAAGCGCCAGTCAGGCGAGTAGATTTTAGAGAGAGTAGTCAACATAGGAAGGGTAGGGAAAGACCAAAAAAGACTTGTTGGGTAACTTATAAGAAATATATACCCGATCTAGGAATTGATGAGGATATGGTCCATGACAGAGCGCAATGGCGTAGCAGGATTCATGCAGCCGACCCTACTTAGTGGGATTAAGACTTGTTTGTTCGTTTATATATATATATACATATTATGACAACTATATAAGAAAGAAGTGCATATACTATAGTTTCTCCTGGATGTGCTGTGTGTATGCATTCTCCAATTTGTGGTGATTTGGTGCTGATGTGGCAGGAGCATGGCCTTCCTCAATGTTTCGTCTATATAAGAAAGAAGTGCTTATAATGTAGTTCCTCCTGGATGTGCCACATGTACAATTTGTGGTGATTTGGTGCTAATGTGGCAGGGAGCATGGCCTTCCTCAACGTTTGGTCTATATGAAGATCAACCCATTCTTTGCTGGTTTGGAGTGAAATTACAATAAAGCTCTTTTCTATCAAAGAGTACATATATGTGGTAGTATTTCTGTAAACTTATGCACAACTTATACTTGGAAAGACTAAATATATCCTGACTTAAAAATTCAATTTTTTCTTAATATAAAGTTTGGCTATACACCTATACATTAGGATAGACCTCCAATCAAAATTTGGACCCTTGGATTTGGTGGTCAATCTAATTACAAATAATATTAGCCATTGGATTAATTTTATTATCAATTAATCTAAGTTTACAACACTAAGCAACCTCTCCATCAACAGCTCAAGCTGTCTCTTAGATTGAACGCAATTATTACTGTTCCAAATTTTTTACCTTTCTCCTTCTGTTCCTTCACCGTACCGTTTCCATCTTCCTCTATCTTAAGTTTTCTTCCTTACAGCCTTTCTTTCTTTTTCCCCTGAATTTATAGCTTTTTTGTCAAAAATCTCCATACCTATAAAAGGAATATGTACTGGAATCTACTTTTTAGCACTCTTTTCTACCAAAACTGTCCACAAATTATGTGGTTTGATATTCTACGACTAGCAATTCATTTATTTTCAAACTGACCCATATGGTGCAGAAAAACCCAAATCGATATGAACGAAAGATGCCTCCGAAACTTCTTTTTCTTAGTTAGGAGAGAATCGATGTAATTGAGCTCGACGAAAGGAGGGGACCTATTGATTGACAATATATGTGAACCGATTGACCCCTGCCTAATGGAAGATAAGTAGTTCTTCTATCGTGCCAGGGCAAGGGGAGAACATGTAATGGCTGTCCCATGTAGTCCGTCGTTGTTAGGTTTCTGTTTCTAATACATCTGTTGTGCCAACCCTGAGATTGGTCTAACATTTTGTTATGAGCTGGATAGACAATGATGGATTGAAAGACAAAACATAGCAATGGCTGAAGTGGGCCATTGAGAATGAAAAGGAACTGTATGCAGCTCAAGACAAAAAATGGGCCCAGTAGAAGTTCCTTAAACTTCTGTGCTCAGTGGAGAAGAAGCGAACAAAGGTACGCTCACTTGCTATCTTCTTCTCTGTCGTGAGTACTATAGCCCCAATCATGTCTACTAATAAAATAAGACTAGGAACCAAAACCAGATTTAAATAGTATGTATATAGTGGAAAGGTTCAAATGTTTCCAAATTAGTCAAACATTTGTACCTTTTCACTATATACCGTATATTAGAAAGTTCGTATTTCTTTGGGTTGGACTTTCCTGGGAGCTTATTAAGTCAAGGTCTAGCTATTAGGTATCGTATATTCCAACAACTAGACTTCACCTTACTCCTATTTTTGTTCAAGGTACCTTGAGACATGTAAATGACTCTTATACACATCTAGATAAATAAAGGCGCAAGACAATTGGGTAGCCCACTGGTTTCATTAGCCGAGGCCTAAGCTAACGACTATAGTAGCCATGGCATTAAGAAGAGCTAGGCAAGACTCGTACCATGTTTATAAGAAAAAGTCTCGGCATTCCACATGCCTTGGGAGCTATAGAAATCAATTAGTGAAGCCTAAGATTATACTACTAGTTTGTTTAACTAAGGTTCCACTACTAGCAATGACATCTTCTTTCATTACTTCATTCTTTCCATATCTCTTTCCTTAGTTCTCAGTTACTCAGTTAATCATCATATGGCACTCAGTTCATATCTTTAAGTTTGATCATTAACAAGGTTCAAAGAAACCCGACCGACAGCTGTTAGGTTTCCCCATCTCTCCTAAACTTCCTCGGTCTTCGGCCTGACCAATGTATGAGGCAGAAACTCATCCCACATATGGTTCGGGAATACACATCTAGATGAAAACATAAAGATTTTCTACTTATGTGAGTTTGGTCTCTGACGCCTGTCTCTTTACAATCGAGACTACTATAAGAGACAGGACTCTCTCTAGATCATCCTGTGGAATATTCATCAAGTAACCAAAGCCTCACTCCTTCCTTTTGAGTATAGCATGAGGCTGACTGAATCTAATCCAAATCCTAACCTCAGAAAGAAACAAAGTTCATTCCCTTTCGTCAAGTAGGTATACGAAGCCCTTTGCCTTAGACTCTATTGGAACAAAGCAAAGAAAGGGGCAAAATGAAGAAGGAAAGGGACAAAGGCAGTCTTGCTTAGCACGAAGGCTGCTGGTTAGGGGCTAGAGTACAATACTAAAGGTCCTCGGGGAAAAGACTTTTCATGTCAACTAACTCTAACTCTATCAATTCCTTCATTGAATCTGCCTTGATCCTATGTAAAATACAGGATACCAACGAGTCAAAGGACCTGATATAACCTGAACTACGTGAGAGCTCAAAGCTAGTCGAATCCTTACCCTTTGTCATTTTCTTTCTCATCTTGTTATTTGGATGTTTTCTACAGATCTACATACTATCCCACTTTGGTCTTTTTTCTAGTAATATTTTATCTTTTATTCTAGTTTGTAGTGTTAGTTCGGGAGGAGGTGGAACCGAAAAAGACTTGGTTTGGTTCCACACATTTAAGAAAATAAGTAGAAGGTCTCAGGCCAGCATAAAAAAGTGTTTACATCAGATTTGGGCTTTAGGCAAGCAAGCTAGTCAGCAAGCCAGAGAGGTTTAGAGTCCTAGTCACTTGAATTGGAAGAAGAATTCTCCTAAGAAAAAAAGCAAATCCAAAGAATCTCATTGGATCTTTTAAAAAAATGAAGAAATATATTTTATGGACAAAAAATTGGCGATAGACGGATCCTAAGTGCTTAGGAAAAGGATGCAAACACAGTGGTAGACAGCGCAAAAGAGAAAACACATAAAAAGGTATTCATACTACACTTTACACTAACCAACTGAACCTTTCCCAAGAGCTAGTGCTATGATACCACGAAAGAGTTGAAAAGACTTTTTTTAGATTGGGTGAAGGATGTGTATGTATATCCATGGTTGAGATAATCTTCTTCATTAAATAGTCTCTTCCTCTCGAAAATGAGCTAGCATAGACCACTTGCTTCAAAACTCAAGGTTCTTCTATAGAAAGGTTAGTTTGTGTCATAAGAGACAGGAACCTTAGAGAAACAAACTAGTAAAGTATCATCTAGGCTTCGGGGTATGATAGAACATCCCCTTCACCTGGTCTCTTATAGGAGACTAAGTGTCAACATTAATTTCCAGATTAGTTCTAAACATGTATCCCACAACAAAAAGTATGAGAACCACTTCACAATTCTATATTAGTTGATTTGTAAGGAAGACTAAGAAGAAATTACACATCTAGATGTGTATCTAGGCAGCAAAGAGCCCCATGTTTCGGATCCAATTCAACGAAAAAAGTTTTGATTATTACAAATGCTTCTATCATGATGAAACTCGCAATATATTGGTGATGAGTATATAATGCAACGAACCTTGTGGAGGAACCCTTAGGTTTTCGGGGCGTTGGAATCTCACCAATGTTTGCATTACTCAAGCCGACATTCTCGCTTTCACTTCGTCCACCTTTGTTCCTGTCTCTTCTCTCTAAGGCGAAATGCTTCCCTACTGATGATTTTTCGACATCCCACAGCTTCGGCAGATTGCTTAGCCCCATTCATCTTCGGCGTAAGAGCGCTTGATCAGTAAGCTATTACACACTCTTTCAAGAGTGGCTGCTTCTAGGCAAACCTTCTGGCTATCTCTGGCCCTAAAAAAGAATGGAAGTTGAATTCGCTAGCCTTTGGGCTTAAAGAATAGCACTTTTCTAATAGACCTGACTGGCTTAGAATCCATGCTTTGACCACTAATCCAAGACCTCTTGCCGATTCCTGCACTGTTCCTGCTTGAAAGCCAGAGCTAGTCTTGTTCACACTGATCACTACTAATAAGACAAGACGAAGCACTACCTGCAGTCTGTCCTCCTTAATTTTTTCCAATGAGTGCCTCAAAATTCAAGCCTCAGATTGGACAAAGAGAAATATAGAGGATAATCAGTCTACTCTACTTCATTCACCATTTCAAACCTTATACATAAGGTTTTTCTCACAAAGACTATAAGAGACAGAATCAGAATGGAGGGTTTAGGAGAGATGGGGAATCCTTTTTAACTTCTATTCGGGTGGACTAAATATCTTTTATAAGGAATCGGAGGAATATGCAATGAATTGGGACTAGGGGGTAGTGGTCTTGTTTCGACAGAAAGGGAAAGAAAATACGTTACATGAGCAAGTTGAGACCACTTGTCAACGGCTGAAAAAAAAAACCTTTGGTTAGCCAGCTTTACCTACGAAAAATTGGAAAAATCTTCTGTTCAGAGTAGCTCTCTATTAAAATGAAAGCCAGATCCGAAATAACCTTAAGTGAGAAGGCCTTGAACCACACAAGATTTTCAAGCAGAAGCTTTTGCGGTAGTGAAATCAAAATACGCTCTTTTGTGGAAGAATATGCAATTGTGAAAGTTAAAAGAACTCAATTCTTTGAAATAAGAACAATTATCCAATCAAGGGCTAACCCACACAAGAGAAGGACGTTAAGCTGCTAGTGATAAAGATTGAATCTCTACTGCAAGAGGAAGTATTTTTTTTTCCAGGAACATGGTCAATTAGAAACGATTCATCATGCTTTGAACATGATGAATCGTGTCTTAGGGACGGTTTATAGATCATCAAATTCTCACAAATGGCATGAGAAGTGGGTCCGTGTAAATGATCGAGACTTCGCAAACAACAATGCTCACTCTTTTTCCTATTCAAAGATTAGTCCCCCGGCTTTGTGTTTTCACATCAAGAATTATTTGCAAAAAAAGAAATGTTAAAGTGGCGGTCTAGGCCGATTCCATTCTATCCACTAAGCAAGCTAGTGAAAAAGTAGGAGTATTTTAAACATTTCAAGTAGTAGCATCAGAAGCCAACATAAAAAAGTATTTCTATCAGATCAGGGCTTTAGGCAAACTCAGCTAGTCACAGGTGAGCCAGCAACCGAAGCTTAGGTGAAAGGCGGCCGTCAGAATAACTGGGCTTGTGGGTTTGCCTCGAAGGTTGTTGAAGTGACTAATTCCTAAAATGAGAAAGCGTTGAAAACAAAGAAATTGTTGGAGGTATCATTTCTATTTAGTCCCAATAGGCTTGGATCAATCTGGCTCAAGTACCTATTTATGGTACTTTCAGAAAGTGCAGTCCACCTAATAGGGTGGTTAAAGAGGATGCCCGAATTTCGCCTCTCTTTACTAAAAACTGCCTAAGATACCCATCCCGCACTAATGCTGCCTTTATCCTTTCTCTACCAAAGATTCTGTTTCGTCTATCGCCAATTTTTTGTCCATAAAATATATTTCTTCATTTTTTTAAAAGATCCAATAGTCTCTTATACACATCTTGCCAGAGTTCTTACGAAACTCTCCTCCCGGAGGAGAGTTTCGTCCAACTCTGGAACGATTACCGTGTTTAGGTTCAGCCTTAATGGGAAAAAGAAAGCACCTAACAATGCATCTTCATAGACCAAGAACTACAAGATCACCCCTTTCATTCTAGGGTGACGAAGGCATCGTGTCATTCGAGCAATTTTTTTTTGCTTTTCCGAAGGCCTGGAAAAAGCTATTTTTCATTAGAGATTTCCCTAATCCAGAGCGCGAAAGAATATGCTGTCTCTTATACCTTTCTAGATGTGTATAAGATGACAGTTACAAGTCAAGGGCATAGTCTATTTCTCTTTTGCTTTAATACAAATGTCAGTCTCTTTGTTACCCATAAATGAAATAACAGGGATATGGAATGAAACAACAAAAAAAAGGTTCACTCTTTTTCGTAGATGACATCTCAAGGTTCTTTGATGGGTAACAAAGAGACTGACATTTGATTTCACAGCATAAGCCTCTATTCTAATCCCACACTTGTAATAATCAAAACTTTTTTCGTTGAATTGGATCCGAAACATGGGTCTCTCACTCTACTGGGATTTGAACTTGTTAAGAGATACCTGTCTATTATACCGGTTCTTTGAGTATGAAGCCCCCCTAGGTTGGAATTTTTTGAATTAGAATTCAAAAAAAAATAAAATTGAAATTTTCATGCTGGAGCAAAAACTAGCACGAAAAACGATCTATTACAACTATCACGGTTATTCATATTTCATTTTCTTCTTCTAAGTAAAGTCACTAAATTATTTACGGAATCTCAAATCTCTCTCGACGTCGAGAATTTTTTATGTGCCCAGTCAATTAAAGGTTCTGCTTGGACGAAGTGCCAGCGAGAACAACCGGTAGTAAAACTGTCTCTTATAAATAACTGAGCAATGTGTATAAGAGAAAGACCCATGTATTCGGATAGAAATCTGCAAAAAAGTTTGATTATTACAATCACGAGAGAGGCGAGACGCGTTCGTTGACAAAACTACCGTAGCAATTCCAACTTTTGAATAGAGCGGAAGCAAACTGATCAACGAGAAAGAGGACCTACTCACTACAAATGAAATAACCACAAGATTGAACTGCACTCATGCCTCTCTCGCATCAAGTTGACCGCCCTACCTATGTATTGATTCTATCAATCATGTATATAGGTAGGACCCTCCATTCTGATTGGTATATCATGAAGAAAGAAAGCCATTTGTACCAAGCGTATTGTGCTTTCCTTTGCTCAGATGTTTGCCTTTTAACTTTTGGAATAAGAGGAGAAATAAAAAAAGATAAAATAGAATCTAATTCTTTTAGATACTTTATCTAAAAAATTCTACCCATTTATAAAATAGATGGGGTATATCTCGACAAAATGGATAAAAATATGTATTATGATCTAAATTATATATGAATTTTGATCTAGCACGTTGTCCAACTCGAACTGTCCTTGAATGATAGAAGTCAAGCAGATCCTACAAGAGCGATTTTGATTATTAATGACTCTTTGTCCAATCTTGTGTGGATTTAGAACAAGAATTTTAAACGGATCAATTCGATTTTCTTTTCCAGGTAGCTCATCTTCTAGTTCTCATTCATCCCGGTGCCTAAAGTCGAGTAAATCAGAAATGAATTAACAAATATGAAGCAAGACCTATTCCCTCCCATCCCTACTCTAATTTATGCCAGTTGATCAGATCTAGTCTTGGCATCAAAAATTGAGGATGAGATTCAAGGCTGTCTCTAGAGCATGTCTCTTATACTAGACAGCATAACTGGGGATTATGACCTGACGTCATCCTCACATAGACTACTAGTAATAACTGTCTCTTATACACATCTAGATGTGTATAAGAGATCATCCCCCTAGCCATTCTAGACACGTGTGTCGCCTATGGCTTAGGACACAGCTGAAAGGCTTATTGAGACTTTTGAGCTATACCTAAAAATCTGTCCTTAGTTTAGATTGCAGTTGCAACTCGCTGGATGAAGCCAAAATTGCTAGTAATTGCCGGTTAGCCATGATGTCGCTTATGGTTAGCTGGTCTTTTCGGATGATCAGCCACACTAGGACTGACACACAACCCGGACTCCTATGGGACTACACATCTAGATGTGTATAAGAGACAGAACCTGAAGTGTTGCGAAAGACTGGGCAATCTCGTTGATTCTTATCAATATTCTACATGTGTGTATCATACTCTCAACCAGGTCATCATAAGAAAATATTGCTAAATCTTTCAAGTTAGTGAAAGGGTCAACTCGATGGATTGAGGGATATTGGAAATTTTTAGTTTGTTTTTTTTCTCGATTGACTAATGGACAGATCAATATAAATAATATTGGAACCTTGCTCACACAAGTGAGATGACTACCTATGTTGTAATGACCGATAAGCAACTTATCTATTAAGTATGGTGCATCTACTAGGAAAGCATTCAATTCAACATGTCCAATGCAAGATAATACTAGTTCGCTATTTACTATAGGTGTGTTACTTGGCATACAAATTAATACCCACCTGATCTATTGCTCATAATAAAATCAAATGGTGTAGCAAATGCGAGAGCTATTTCGCTTTGTGCTAGGCAGGAGCAGGTGGGTAGAAAAAGCACAAAATCCCATACTACTGTACCCAATGTCACTATCGTACTAGCCATACTTGCCGAAACAGGTTCCAAATCCAAGTGGTGTATAAGGAACTTTGGTTATTTTTCTTGAGAAATGACCTAGCTTGGCCCATTCCTCAAAAGAAGTTCTTACGGGAAGGATTTGAACCCACACTTCGGCAAAAAAATTCGCTGACTTCCACCAATAAACTACCGAACAAAGTAGTAGTAGTTCAAGCCGCCGATTCACCAAGGAATATTTTGGTTACTTTTGGCAGACACTTACTAGGAATTCCGTAAATGGATTCATAACCTGTACTTGATACAGATTATCCTGTCTCTTGGGCTACAGATTTGTCGATTGCTTACCACTTTAATAGCTTAAACCGATTTTGAAAGGGAAGCAGATGTTTCTTTTTATCAAGGAGCTCGAAAGCTCAAAGTTTTGGAATTCTCAGAAGACAAAAAGGCTGTACTCTTTTTCTACCATCCCAATAGGCGAAAAGGTATTCAATACCAGTGAGGAGACAAGACCTCCGGGAATCTTTTGCAAATCTTGCTTATCTGACATTCATGAATCACCAAACATCGCTATTTAGGAATAGTAATGCATAGATGTGTATGTCAGAGACACACATCGGTAAGCTAAATTCTCTGGTGCACGGAGAATCTTTCAAGGGGCTCCAGAAAAAGAAGACTCGAATAAACCTTCTTATAACTTATTCAAGATGTGGCGGCCATGACATGGATATGGTCTGAGAATGGATATTGACCAGTGGGAATTCGCATCCCGGGCTATCGCCCTGCTGCTTCTAGTGGGGCATTGGTCATAGCCAAAATCTGTTGAAGGGATACAAAAGGACAAAAAAAAAAAAAAAAAGAAAGGGAAGTTTTTTCTTTCCAAATAAGAGAACAAAGAAAACATTCCAAAACTCTAACCAACCTGCCGACTTTACTTGTAAGATCGGCTAATTCAAAGGGTTAATATGAGTGCAGTAGATGTGTATAAGAGACAGATGATAAAGAGAAAGTTCTTGAGTTGCCTCCCATCAGGATGCAACACTAAGAAGCATTGCATGGAAGACAGCCCGGGAGCGAATTCCCACTGGTAGGCGGCCAGGAGTACAAGTGTGGGATTAGAATCCACATTTCATCAAGTGTCTCTTATGATAGAGGCATGCCAATGTTTTTCTAAGGAATCCATCATACAATCAAATAAAAAAAAAATTTTGACCTTAATTGAGAAATCGATGTCTTACCCCATAACTTTGGGGAATAATAGCCTGACATGATAGGTTACGCACATGACCGAAGGTGATTCTTTTGTGATCTCACTTGAATTACAAAACCACAAAAACAATTTCATTTTATGGTTGATCTGCCTTCTTTGGCTTGAATGAACCTTCTGATGATACTTCAGACTTAAGTTATTTTATAGAAAAATGAAGATTCTTCATTTTTTCCTCCCGAGAAGGCATCTATTTTTGATAAATTCGTTTTATTTCCCATCCCAGTCTTTCACAACACTTCAAGTTTACTTCTTCGGCCTTGACTTTTGTTTGAGCCTAACTTTGCACACCTCCGTTACTCTTTAGAAGGCATCTTCCCAAGATAAACTACCTATTTTGCATTGTCCCGTCTCTCCCTAAATGATCGGTCCGACAATTAGGCATCCTTAGATGAAAGAGTGGTCCATTCTTGTTTCCTACAATGGATGATTTATAAAGAGACAGATCAAGTTATTGTTATTTATAAAGGAGGTGGTGTAGTTAGAGATCAAAAGTTCTATTTTATAGGGCTTATTGAGACTTTTGAGCTGACCTCTGTCTCTTATGACACATCTAACTGTGTATAAGAGACAGATATAAGATTGGGGAGGAAGATCAGAGTAAGAGATTGATAGAAAAGCAGGTCTCAAAATGACGTAAAATACTCTAGCGCCACAAAGGTCTTATTGCTATCAATAAGCTCTTCTCAACAAAATCGTGAGTAGGAGAAAGATCAAGATCCCTTTTTATTAGTGGGAATATGGCATATCCGGACCTCTCTCTCCTTATATTATTATTTTCTTTTATGGGTAAAAATTCCTCAATTGCCAAACTTCCGTAGAAAGAAGTCTTGATAATAGATTTTCTCTTCTCTTAGCATAAACATGAATTAGATTCTAGATGTGTATATTCTTAAGGTATATCTTTGTCAGTAGTAATCCCTGTCTATTATACACAGCGTAGGCTTAGCGGATCTAGAACCATCAATGATTGGTGAACTAGCAAATCCATTTGCAACTCCTTTGGAAATAAAGCTAGTCCAGATTGTTTTGACAAAGATATACTAGTTCTGTATACGAATCCCTCTGAAAGGTTTATAGGCAAGGAACTTTCAACAGTGCATGTGGAATGTGTTTCTTGCTTCTAATTTTTATATTTCATGAATTGTACTTTTCTCACAAACTTAACTTCTCCCAGTTTTGCCAATAGATCCTCTAGACCGAGATACCACTTCCTCATGAATTTATACTGAATTGGGATCTATTGGCTTAACTTTCTCCCAGTTTTGCCAAGGAACCAACTCCATTTTTCACCTTGAATTTGTCAAAATATGCAAAATTTCTTATTTTTCGTGAAGGATTAGATTCGGCTTTGTTTAAGAGTTTAAGAGACAGGTCTTGTCAAACCGAGTGGATACTTTAAGTATGGGGCTGATAAAGATGAATAGTAAGGATTGCTTAATATAAATTATTTGGACTCGTGAAAGTGGCTTCCAATTGCTCGGAAATTATAAGCTATATGGGGAACAAAAACAATTGATCAATCGTAAGTTGGACAACTTTGTCTTGTCATTGTGAATGTGTAGACAGCTCCTTCTGATTCAATCAGCGACAACAGCTTCTTCTATCCAATCAAAAAGTGTCACTAGTCTTGTCATTACTAATTCCCATTTCTAATTATTTTCTTCCTAATAACGAGTTCCGTGCCTTTTGTTCGAAATTTCTTCGCTTGTACCAAACCACTTGCAAAGGATTTTGGTTACACATCTTGGAATTGACTAAGCATTTTATTCGAACAAATATAGAATCATAGATGGATGTATAAGAGACTATTACCAGTTGATTATCTTGAATTGAGAGCAGGATGTCGGTTGAGATGGAGCTGGGAGCAAACCTATACTTTCCTGAGTCTGTCTCTTGCCTCAACATCTAGATGTGTATAAGAGACATAAATGACGGTCCCAATAATATTAATATGCAAAAGATGGGTCCATCCTCTATTTTTTAAGGTGCAAGGCCCCAAGCAATCTTCCTATAGGTCTTATTCCTTGAATAAGACCTATAGGAAGCTTTGCTTGGGGCCTTCCCCCAGGCTTCCAAGCTTATGGATGACTAATGGTAATTTCTATCTTTCTATACATAGCCGAAGAATGGATAGTTAGATTCTTCAAGCGTTGAAGTAGACCCCTACCCGCTAGCGGATATCGAAAGAAAAATTTAAAACCAGAGAAAATTAAATGAAGTACTCGCGAGACCATTTTGTTTGGACAAGATGATCCCTTTCTTCTCGTGCTCGCTCTTGGGTAGAGGTTACTAATCCGAAGTTACCGGACGGAAGTCGCTCAACTGTTTGAGTGCAATGCAGGTGTTGGTTCCGATTCAACAAAAGTAGAGTGCCTGGTCGAAGGTCTATTATGGAGTCTCTTAGAAAGCATGTTGGCATTTGTTTTGTAAACAAATTGAATAATGCGCTAATAGAAGTAAATCTTGTAAATACCGATATCGTGCTTCAAGTAGGAGGTACGTGTAAGGAAAAAGTGCCAGCCTTTTTTCTCTCTTGATGGCAAATCTTGATTGATTGACACTAGGAGCCGATTTGGAGAAAGAAGAAGCATGGCATGAGATACTTATCTGGAAAATTTTTCGAGATCAAATTATTTGACTCAATGGAAAAGGGGCCCTCCAACTAAGCATAAAATGAATGTTAAGTCAATAATCATCAAGAGGAGAACCACCAAGCAAGATTGAGACCCTTTTCTATCAATCTCTTACTCCGATCTTCCTCCCCAATCGATATTATGGTACTAATATAGGCGAAATTCCATTATGCCTAATTGTCGGACCGATCATTTAGGGAGCTGTCTCTTATACACATGCCTAATGTCGGACCGAGACAGCCAGGGAGAGACGGGACCTAGTAAATGGGAACGTTAATACCTCCCCGGGCCACGGAAGTCACTCTAGTAGAGAGACCCAATCTTGAGTGAAATAAATATCGTGACTTCAATCTTTTTCAATAAAATCATCACATAGTAAATCAACAAAGCCTAAGGCACAATTGGAGATAAACCACTAGGAATCTAGATAAATAGACTAAAAATGGACTTCTCCAGACACTTCTTTCTTGATTTCTGTCTCATTAGAAGATCTTTATAAATAACAATAACTTGATGTTTATACCAGAATCTGAACAACTATATCTTTTTTAGCGGCTGAGTGACTACTATCTTTGGGATCTGATCCTACACTGCAACTCAAAACTTTAGTGGATCAACTCTATTAAATAATAGGAATCCTAATTTTTATCTCACACCATGAGATATGGATATCTCTGATCATAACATAAGTATGCAGTTATTATTTTATCGATCCAAAATCTTGCTAATCAATTTTTATGCCATACTCAGAAGGTTCATTTAAGCCAAAGAAGGCATACCGAACCATATTTGGTTTTGCGCCATAACAATCTCAGTGTCCCGAATTACAGACAGGTACTAATATTAGTACC